>ML677333.1:65955598-66200658 GCA_007922305.1 Dermatemys mawii | reverse complement strand
ATAAAACCTGAAGTTTCCGGTATAGGAGAGTAGCAGCTTTCTCCCAGAGAACTGAATAGTGGAGCCTGGGAAAATCATGGTCTTAATAAAGACACCGGATTTATGACTTATTACAACAATCTGTAACCCACTGTGACACATGGCCAGAAAGGGTTAAACATCCTGCAAAATAAATGACTGAAATTCAACCCTTAAACATATGTGGGGAGATAATATATATGGGCAGTGGTCAACAATGGAATCAACGGACCCTGTCTATGTTGTATTCTGGTAATTTAGAGATCAAAAGAACATCCTAGCATTTAAACGAATTGTAAACATGGGATATCACTGTATTCATCTCTTTGAAATGCATAGCAAATTATCTGTGAATGGTGGAAAAGCAGGCAGTTGACTTATGTTAATTCGTGTAGCTAAGTATCGGTAATAGATTGCCTAACGGATAAATTGCCTTATGTTAATCTGTGTGAATAATTAATGACAATGCTTAGGAATTGACGGCCTATTGTTCCCCAAGGGACTCCAATTTGTCAAAGAAGGCCTGAAATTATATAAGAGATCTTTGAGACCCAGTCCTTTGTATCTCAGATCTGCTTAAGCTTCATAAAGGGAAGTTTGAGTTGCCAGATTGAGATCCCAGTTATGCTGGTACTCCCTGAATATGATATTGGACATTGGATATAATCTATGAACTAAATTGTAAAAGAACTCTTTGCAACTACAAAGCTCATCATCTCTACTACTTATTTAAATCGCAAGAACTGAACTCATGTCTGTATATATATACTGATCTTTCAACCATATTGTCTCTCTTTTTTTTAAAAAAATAATTTTTAGTTTATTTAATAAGAATTGGCTGTTGTGTGTATTCAGGTAAGATCTAAAGTATTCATTAACCTGGGAGGTAATGTGTTCAGTCCTTTAGTACTGGAAGAACCTTTTATTTTATATGATGAAATAAGATTTTCAGAAATCTTCATATTTGACTTCGGTACCTGGATGGAGGCTTGAGGCTGGGTTACTTTAATGGATACAGAGTGTCTTTAAAGAGCAAAGGATTGGCACCAACTCTCAATTGATCCATTTCTACCTGACACCAAAGGAAAGGACCCACCCAATGTCCCACCAGAGCCACAGCCACAGAACTTTGGCTGCTTTTTTGGAATCTGAAACTCTGCAGTTTGTGCCACTCAACGTATTAAGAAAAAAAAAAAAGACTGTACACATTCAGATGTTGACATATGATTCCTGAAAAACAATTACCAGCTGCAACATTGATCTGGTTATTAATTCGTTCTCTGTTTGTTTTCAGCATATTTAAACTGGCTTCCTTTCGCTTGAGTTCCAAATGGAGGCCATCAGCTTGGGACTGTAATTCCTGTAAAAAAACAAATATTTTTGTGGTGAAAGTATATTTAATTATTACTAGATATTTCCTCAAGTGTCAAATGCTTATTTATTCTGGTTGGTCTCATTTTAATTTAAACCAATAAAAATTTAAAAAGAAACTAAACACAGATAGATGTATTCAGATACAGATTGCATATTTACAGTGTCAACATTCCACACCATTTTCTTCAAATGTCTCTTAGACTCATACCGAATGCAGTTAAGTTCAGACATGTTAAAATTTTGTATTGTGAATGTAAAATGGTGGTCTCGTTTGCTACAGTACTTGTAATAATGTTGTTTTGATTTAAGCAGTTTTAACCATTTAAATGAATAATAAGCTTTGACAAACTGATGTCCATTTACCGCTTTCATCAGTTTTTTTAAAAAAACACCATTTTTAAACATAACATCCATTTAAGAGATCCATTTAAAAAATACTGGAGAAACAGCCAATTGTTTACGACGTAAACAAGCAAACAGTATGTGTTTTTCCTTCCATTTTAAAATCTTTGTGATTCACTGTGGCTTAAAATTAAAATGACTTTTAAAAGAAAATAATACTTTTCCATGCACTGAATTGAGCATGAGCAAAGCAACAAAGGTGCCTCAGAGTGGAAGATTTAGATTGTAACTCTCCTGCTAAAGGATGGATTCAAATGGGAGCCATAAGGGACTAAGGCCCTGGTTACACTGGCACTTTATAGCACTATAAAGCCATCAGGAGTGCTATAACTCACTACCTGTCCACACTGGCGAGGCATGTAGAGCGCTATAACCTCGGAGTTATAGCGCTCCTGGTAATCCACCTCCGCATGGGGAATAAGGGCTGTAGTGTTCCCGCTGTAGCGCTACGGCGAGAATGTGGACACCCACTGCGCTACAAGTGATCTCTTGAGATGCCTGGAGCCATTTAAGGCAACTGACATCTCTTCCCTTTCTTTTTGAACTCGGCTGGAGGAATGCGGAAGTACCTTTTTAGAGTCTCTCTCTTAACTCGGCAGATAAGCAATGCAAATGTTTAAGAAGGGAGCCTGTGTGAAAACAAAGCCTGCTAATCTTCTCTGTGAACGGACATGCGCTGACAGGCTCTCAGAAGGACAGAAAAAACACTTGCTCTCTCCCTCCCCATACACACAACACGTCTCCCCTCACCCCGCTCATTTGAAAAGCACGTTGCACCCAGCTGAATGCTGGGATACCTGCCCTAATGCACTGCTCCCAATGCCGCCTGAAGTGCCACAAATGTGGCCACGCTATAGCGCTGGCGGGTGTCATAGTGCGGCCACACTAGCGCTATCCCTATAGCTGTATATGAGGACAGCTATAACCAATACCGCTATAATCCTGTAAGTGTAACCATGGCCGTAATCTTTATCAGAGCCAGAGTTGTGAGGGCCTGATTCAGAAAGGGAGAATTCCAGTGCCTTTGTGATGAGGCATCAGCATATCAAAGGCTCTGTATGGCACTGTTGCCTTGGCTCCTTAATGTCACGGAGATCCTTTGATATGCCAACACTGGCACAGAAACATGGGATTCAGCTATCCTAGGCCCCCACCATTGCACACAATCCTCTTTCTAACAGAATACTCCATTTGCTGGCAACCCCCCCTTCTCACTGAAGGCCCATTCACTCGGTCTTCCTTCCCTCAATATCTACCTCCAAGTCTTTGACTGCGTAAATAACTCCCCACTGACCAGGAGCATGCACGGAGTATGGCTGGCAATTCTGAGAGTGGCTTCCTTTTTCTGATGCTGCCAGCCCAACACTCAGATCTGACCAGTCCCTTTGGCTAATCTTGGCATATGTAAGGGGACTGTTATCCCCTTACTAACACTCAGTGGGAACATACATTGTTGATTAAATAATTTGCATTTGCTTTAAGTTGTATGTAATGATCAGTGGGCCAGGGAAGTGCCCAGTGCAGAGGGAGCACCCTGGAGTGGGGACACCCTAGCCCCTGACCTAGGTAACCACAGCAGGGTTTGGGGTCGAGCCCCCCAGGAATCCTGGGCCCAGCCTTGTTGGGGTTACAAGGTCTCCACCAGACAGGAGAGTAGAAGGGGAGTCCTCAAGGGCAAGGAGGCCTCTGGGTAAAGGAAGTCGGAGCGAGGACTCAGATCCTTCAGCTAGCCCATTTCACCGGGATAGTGCAGAAGCCGGGACAGTTCCCCACAATAGCAGGACTATTCCCCTGCTTACACATAGTTCAATGCTTTTATTCTGAATAAGTGGAATAACAGTTCGTGCTTAATTTTAAAAATGCCTGTGTCTGGGATGTTATCAAAACACATTTGGGTGTGAAGTTTGAAATCTATAAGAATTATTGAATAGTTAAAGTTAGAGGAATCCTATGAAATGCAAGAAAAACAAAGCAAAATTTTAAAAAGGAAACATTTAAAAATTTTATTCTGCCAAACTTATCAAATATTTAACTAAAATTACTATGTGGAAAATGTGACAGTCCTCTGAAGTTACCATGTCATATTCAAAGGCTTTTTGTCTGGCTTTGAGAGGTCTCAATGCATCTTTATGAAGTAAGTACTGATGCCGTCATTATATATCTTTATAATTTCACCACAAACCTGCATTCCCAATACACAAAAAGGCGCTTTCCCTCAGCAGGTCCAGCACATTTCAGAATTATGAGAAAAGAAAAAAGTTAGGAACATTTTCAAATAGTCTATAGTGGAGAAATTTTTTAAACACTCCTTAACTCCTTTTCTGATTTTTTCCCCCCAAAATTCCCAGAAAACATCTACTCTAAGTTGAAATATGACATGAGAATTTAGGGAGATGTTTTTTTTTTTGCTTTAAGGCCTACCAAAACTTGAAGCCCCATGTCATAGCCATAATCAAAAGAGAGAAAAAAGTGGAAAGACCCTTAAAGTGATGGCAAACATATGCATTAGGCCCCTGAGCCAGTACAATCTATTTTAAAGAAACTGACATATCTTATATCATGTACACATATTTTATCATTTATTACCAATATGCTTGGTGATGCACAACGTACAAAAACAGACACACTCCCAGTCCCAAAGACCTTATAGCTGATGTACAAAGCACATGGTATAGCTAAAATCAACTTCAAATATACCATTGATGAACCTTTGTGGTCCACAGTTCTGGAAAAATCTTCAAAAGGATGTAAATTTTAAAGTCATTAGAAGATTTCACCTCTTTTAAAATGTGGTTTTAAGCTAGCTTTTTTTTTTTTAAAAAAAAAAGAGCCTAAGATCAGACTCCTAAACAGGTGGTCAGATTTTCAAAAGTGCCTAGCACCCATTCCAGCCCCCATTGCAGACTCATGGAGGCACTGTCCCACTTCAATAGATTTCTGAACTGAACTCTGTAGCTTATGTCTACTAGTGATTTTACTTTCCAATTCATAAGCAAAGAACACAATAACCTCATTCAGTCAAATGGCTGCATTTTTTCCTTTTGCTTATATACAGAACTGTCTCATAAAAATTCCTTCATTTGATTTATAACAACCTATATCTGATATGCTGTTTCATTACTAGTTTGTTAGTAACTTTAGTTAACTCCTCCACAAATTCACTAAGAGCATGGTAACAAACTAGCATTGTCATACAAAAACATTTAAACATGATTTAAACCACCACCACACAATAAATCAAATGTCAACTCCTTTAACCCACTTGATCATTTCCTTTTTCTGTCATGGCGGGTGATCAATAAAATATTTATGCATGAACATGACAGACTTGGCAAAGTTGTGAAGCCCCAGGAGAAATACCTCATTTTGCTGATATAAGCAAAGTGAACAAAAATGCTTTTTCCATATTTATTTACAGAGAAATATACTGAAGCTTTTGAAAAATGATCTGTTTTTCTCACAAAATATATTTCCTCACCTAGATTAGTGCATGGATTTAGGTGGGCTGCATGGCTCCTTTCTGCACCAAGACTTTTTTTATTCTGCTATAGCTATGCCAGTATAGCTCACTGTGTAGACCCTGAATTCTGGAAGAGTAATCTATTGTAGTGTAACTATTCCAGAATAAAGTCACGTTTTCTCCTAAAGAGAGTACACACACAGACACACACAGTTATACTTACATAGCTATCACAGAATAATTATTCCATTATAGCTATGCCGGTCAACTTCCCCATATAGACAAACCCTTGGTTACTAACTTCGGCTTTGCTCTCCTTGTAAGATCAGGGCTGTATATACATAGATATGGCCAGTTTAGGCAACAAACTTTTTAAAGGGACACAGTCAACTTTAAAAAAACAACACTGAAAATTCTTTATTATTGTTACAAGTAGTACTTAAATTTACTATACTTAAAAGATTTGAGAAAGTATTTATTGTATTTTTTCCTGTTTATACATATGACAACATTTTTGTAGTCAGGCCTCAAACCTTTACACACATGCTTAATTTTAAGGTCATGACTAGTCCAACTGAGTATGTGCACGTCATTGTAGAATGAGAGTCCTAATAGTTCAGTTTCCCATTTTGCTGAGTCTTTCATTCGACAACAGGAGTAAGAAACTTTTTAAAAAATTGATCGTAAAATCATAATACTAGGCAGGAGGACTTAGAACACGTACAGTAGCTGAAGCTATTTTAACTCGTTCTTTGATACTATGTTTCAAGTTGACACTATATTTCACTTTATTTACAAAAAACAAAAAAAACAAAAACAAAAAAACACCACCACACCAAAACTCCACGTTGTAAAGAAGCTACAGAATTTGATAGAAACAGAATAGATCACAAAGTAATTCACATGAAAATAAAACTGAATAACTGGAAAAATTTACCTGTAGCTTTTGAAGCAAGTGTTCCGTTTCAGAGGTAATGCAGGGTTGAAGATCAGTGGCATTTTTCGTCTGTTCACGCGTAATAATGAAAGTTAGGGCCAAAAAGTGATTTTCAATTAATTACATAAAGTGCAGAAAAAGGTTTTCTTTCATCAAAATCATAACACTAAACAGTTAAAATGTTTTACTCAGCTTGTGTGGTCTTAAAGTTTTTTTTCCATATAGTCATCTCACTTTTTAGCAAGATATATTGAAGGATATAGAAAATTGGCTTCCAGTTCAAGGAAGTAGATTTGTTGCTGGAGGTTCTTGATGTATTCAGATTCTATATTTGAAGTTGTATTCTCCATTGCTAGAAAAGATTAATTCAAAATTATATGTACATTGTAATTATCAAGCAACAAAATGTACTCAACAATGTATTCTCTCTATGCTAAAATGTCTCTATTAAGCCTATTTCTTCTACTCATCCTAGTATATTTTCACACCTACTCATTATAGTGGTGTGCAGTATACTGTAATGCACTCTTTCCGAAAGGAGATTCAGTTACTTCTGCTATGTTGTAATAATGCTAAGAGCAAGATGACTTTCAATTCAAATATCAGGGAAATACCTTATATAAGTTTACCCAAGAATCAAAACCTGTTTTTTTTCTGAAGAACTTATGCCTAATTTGTAAAACTTATAAACAATGCAGACAGAATTACAAGATTCTACTTTTCAACAATTAGTGAAGCTAAGGTTTAAAGATGCACACATTTGCTAACCTGGTCAGTATTTATCACGTATGAGTGCATGTTACCTACAAAAGGTGCCAATGACAAGGGCTCTCTTCCTTTCATCCACCTCAAATCCGCTACAAGTTAAATTCCTTTCCAATGACATGACCTGTTCACCAATCTTCTGCCGTCGAATCATAAGACTGGTAGGGACCTCGAAAAGTCTGCTAGTCCAGTCCCCTACACTCACGGCAGGACAAAGTATTATCTACACTATCCCTGACAGGTTTTGTCTAACCTGCTCCTAAAAACCCCCAACATCGGTGATTGCAAAACCACCCTTGGCAATTTATTCCAGTGTTTAACTACCCTGACAGGATTTTTTCCCCCAAGGTCCAACCTAAACCTCCCTTGCTGCAATTTAAGACCATTACTTCTTGTTCTATCCTCAGAGGTTAACAAGAATAATTTTTTTCCCTTCCTTGTAACAACATCATACATACTTCAAAAATATTATCATGTCCCCCCTCAGCTTTCTCTTCTCCGGACTAAACAAACTCATTTTTTTCAATCTTTACTCATAGGTCATGTTTTCTAGACCTTTAGTCATTTTTGTTGCTCTCCTCTGGATTTTTTACAATTTGTCCACTTCTTTCCTGAAATGTGACACCCATAACTGAACACATTATTCCAGTTGAGGCCTTATCAGCACAGAGTAGAGCGGAAGAACTACTTTTTCTGTCTTGCTTACAACACTCCTGCTAATACATCCCAGAATTATTTTTTAAAAAAATCACAAATAAACAAATAAACAAAAAACCACAGTGTTACACTGTTGACTTATATTTAGCTTGTGATCCACTATGATCCTCAGCCTACTTCTTCCTAGGCAGTTATTTCCATTTTGTATGTGTGCAACTGATTGTACCTTCCCAAGTTGAGGACTTTGCATTTGTCCTTACTGAATTTCATCCTGTTTTCTTCAGACCATTTCACCAGTTTATCCAGATGATTTTGAATTTTAACCCTATCCTCCAAAGCCCTTGCAATCCATTTTAATCCTTTCATTAATTTTTTTTCATCCTAAAAACAAAGAAACCTCTCTCCCTATACAAACACACACCACAAAATTCCTTGTTCTCACCTTAAAGGCACTATATAAATTTCACCCCATACCTATAACTCTGCTCTAATTTATCCAACCCCCAAATCACTCTCTCTGTTCCTTCCAATCCTTTCTCTCTCTCTTTTCTTTCATGCTGCTTTCTAAGAAAGCAAGTCTCCCTCTCAGTTTGCATTGCTCACTCACTCTGTCATATTTCTCCAGAAAACCCACCTACATCAAGGAATGATTTCTTACTTCTCCGCATATCCTCCCTTACCTGAAATGCTATGCCATATTTAGTTGTCTGTCCATCTTGCCTACCTATAGATTAAGATCATTGGGTCTTGGACCAAATCCTATTCTGTTTGTATTATTATATACATTATTTTTACTAATAATAAATGCTCATGCAGAATCTGTTTCTAAAACAGGAAGAAAACAAAGAGGTATACATATATTTGAAAGTGCATTCCTTCAGACAAAATATGGACTTATGTTTATTCAAATTTCATACAATGTTTGATTTCTAGCATTCAGATCATATAATTACAGATGTGTACAACCGAATATGTAATTATACTAAAAACTCACCAGTGCCTTTTATTCATATTTAGCGACCTGTGGTCAGGAGAAATGATTCAATGCTTATTTTTTCCCATTTTTAACCATTCCTATAGTGAAATGCCTATCAGTGTAAACAGATTTAGGAACTTTACTTTCAATGACATTAAAAATGGCAAATTCAAAACTGATAAAAAGAAAATTTTCTCCAAACTATGTGTAATTAAACAGTGGAACCCCCTGCCATATTATGTTACGTAGACCAAGAACTTAGCAAGAATCAAAAAGTTATTGGACATTTATATTGATAACAAGAATAATCAGTTACAGTACTAAATGCTAACAAACATTTTAGAAGGGATATAAAACCTCATACTTCAGGTTTTAAACTCATCTGTATTAGGGATTAAGATGAGACTGGGGGTGGGGGGCAGATTACCCTGTACACGTCTACCACACGGTTTGTTGCATCTTCCTCTGAAACATCGGGTGCTGGTCACTGTTAGAGACGCAATGCTAGAAGAGACAGACCATGGATCACAATTCTTATCTTCCTACTGTTTTTAATAATTCCATACATTTACTCCTGGGAGAATTTAGCACCACTGTGCATGTGCAGAATTTATGTCCCCTGTAGATTTTTTTGCTTCCCCGAAGAAAAATTACTCTGATGGGGAAGCAAAGGGAAGCCACAAGAGTGGGCATGTGATCCTCGCCAGCAGTATATTTTGAGTGCCAAGGGCAGCTGGCAGAGAGGTAAATCACTGTGGGGCAGGAGGCAGGATGGGGAAGATCCGGCTGGTGACTCCTATCCTGAGTTGCTAGTCCTGTCTGGGCTACAGAAGACAAGACTTCCTCTTCTCCTGCACAGCATCCAGACCCATCCCCAGATTTCTCTCTCAGCTTCAGGAAGGTTTGAAAACTCCCTCTCCCACCCCCTGCACCGCTTCCTGTACCTATCGCTCCTCAGCTGCAGGGGGAGGGATCTCCATACAGGAAGCTTCTCCCTCATCAGCCCAGCCCCCATGCATCCATACACCCTCATACCTAGGCCCTCCTATTGAGCCTCACACTCCTGCACTCAGAACCCTCCGATGAGCCCCACTCCCCCTGCACCTAGACCACCCTGATGAACTACCCACACCCAGATCCCCGTGCCAAGCTCTATATACTCCACACTGAGACCCCACCCTGCTGAACCCCAACTACCTTCACCTGGACCCCTCTGCAGAGTCCCATTAATGTTGCGCCCAGAACCCACCAATAAGCCCCTTTGCACTGAGATCCCCGCCACACCCAGATCCCCCACTGAGCCACCTGCATCCAGACTGTCCCACACAGAATCCTCTCAACCCATATTTGGATCCCCCTACACTAAGCCCCTCCACCCTTAAATCCTGCCTTGCTGAGCCTGCCTGCCCACATCTGGTGCACCTGGCACAGAGGGCAGGGCCCTGGGTGTTTCTGAGGCAGGCCCAGTTCTTGCACTGTGTCAGGGTTGGATACAGCCTCACCAAGTCCGTGGAGCTGCACAGTGATCTCACAGCCCTGTGCAGCCAGTGGCCTGTGCTCCCCAATGCCATGTTGGAGCCTCCACTTTTATCTGACAAATAAAATTTGCAGAATTTTTAAAATAATGTTCGCTGAATTTTTATTTTTTTGGTGCAACATTTATATTTTTTGGCACAGAATGCCCTCAGAAGTAATAAATTGTAAAGTACATCTGCCATGGCTCCAAGGGATGGAGTAGTGCCTGTTTTATCATTAAAATATTCATTAAAGAAAAAAAGGCACCATAGTGTTATATCATGATACCTTGGCCAAATTACTCCAACATAGTTGTTTCACATCTTAATGTGAGATTTCTTTAGCTATAAGAGAACAGCAAAATTAATTTTAATGAAGAAATTTGTGGTGCAATATTCTGCTCATCCTACTCATCTAGTCTCAAGAGATCAACGGGTGTTAGTACGAAGAAGTGTTTCTAAGATTCAATATAAGGATACATTTGGTAACATTGGATATGGGGTCTCTATCCTAGCACAGTCCTCGTGCAAATGAAGATTGCATAGTGTGCTTTCTTGGATGCATCCCGTATTGACACATGGCCTGCCTATGCCCTGGTCTTGCACTATGATCATAAGTGCTAGAACTAGGGGTGCTGGAGATGCTGATGCACCCCTGGCTTGAAGTATGATTTCCATTACAGACAGGATTTACAGTTTGGTTCAATGGCTCTTAGCACTCACACTATACAAATTGTTCCAGCACCCTTGACTGTGATATACATTACTTAGGGGACACACGAAATCCAGCATAAGAGTTTTCAGTTCTAAAAACATGAGGATTGAGTCCTTATAGTGCAAGATCATAATGACAGAATTATTTCAACCTAGAAAGACTATTTTGTGACAAAACGAAATCAATTTTTTTAGCACACTATACCTCTTACCCTTCTGTTACAGCTAAAGAAAATGACATTGGTAGATGACACAAATGTTAAAAGATCATTTATAAATTCTAGAATTGCTAAAGTGCTCATGAAACAGCTGAATTTTATGAGTCCATTCAGAATGAAAGTAATAAGCAACAGTTTAAAAAATAGTATAGCTTACATACCTTCGATAAAATGTGATTTTTAGAAGCAAAATAACCACTGCTATGGTGTTAGGTACTTATAAAGGTTATTAAGGAATTTGAGGGAAAGGGAACAGCAGAGTTATTTGAAAATACAAAACAGCTGAAGGCCTTATTGGAAAGCTGTACTGAATTAATGCTTGTTTAGTTTGGCAAAGGGTTGCCACCTGGGTAGTTTATTACTAGCTCAGGCTGGTGCCTCACCTCATAAAAGCCAGATGAAATTAAGATGAAGCCAACTTTTTAAAAATGATGTTTAATAAATAAAAATATATATAGCAGAACATGTCAGATTCCCTTCCCTTGCTTTTCTGTTTGGAAAAAAACCCCAACCCAACCCCAAAAGTCTGAAGCAAGCAAGAATTGCCCTAGGACTCCCTCTCACCCACAGTTGCCCTCTCCCACAGCTACATAACATGTTAGCAATTTAGTCATTGCTCAGAAATTTGAATTGAATTTTGAATTGAAATTTGAATTTGAATTTCCCTAGGACTCCCTCTCACCCGCAATTGCCCTGGCACAACCCCCTCTCCCACAGCTACATAACATGTTAGCAATTTAGTCATTGCTCGGAAATTTGAATTGAAATTGAAACATTAATATACACTTTAAAAGCATATACAGTATATGAGAAGATACTTGTACCTGAGAAAGCATAATGGGTTTGAAAAGTATAAACAAAGACTAGCATCCTCAAACAACTGTTATTTATGACAATGTCAGCACATTTGTTTCAGCTATATTCACCTACCTAATCATTTCAAATGATTATTTATAAGCCTGGTCTGAATGAGCTCTCCCCTGACAGCTCGTGATGAGCCAAGCATTGGTGGAAAGGCTTAAGGACCAGCCTGTATTTACATGAACACACCTACTCTGTCCAAGTAACTGGCAGACAGAGCTGTGCTATCCACGTGATCAATTTTGGCAGGTGTTGGGTTACAAATCACTTAAGTATTAAATGTAGGAGGTCATGAAATTTTGTTAACCTTATTGTAAGAGTAAAGGACAGCAGAACTGTACTTAGCCTGACTGAATGAGGAGGTCTCCCTTAGTGCTTAATTTGTGCTAGGGCTTGCTAGGGGTGAGCCTCAACATGTCTAGGCTTGGCAGTTCATAGCCCTGGGACCTCTGGGCTTGTCACATCAGTTATGAAAGTGACAAACTTGCTTGAGCCCCATCACGTCTTTCATTACAAATTAAGCACTGGTCATCCTTAACTGAACTGCACTCCCTAAACAGGAGGTTTGGATGCCATATCCTAGCGAACAGAGAGAGAATACGGAACAGGTGTTTTGCTTGGTGGTGTGGGCTTAGTCTAAGTCACAGACACTATTTGACCTACCCCTCGCTCCTGTTTAGAGACAGAGCTGATTAGGCTCTGTAGAGAATCTTTTGGTTTGTTAAGTAACCACTAGAGCTGAAATCACTGATTACCAGGTTTAAGTGCTTAGAACTGCTCTAGGACAGGATTTCTGTGGGAGAAAGCCCAGCCTGCACTCACTGTGAGGTTCCCGCACTGAGAGCTGAAATCACTGAGAGCTGGGTGGAAACTTGAGAGACCAACTTGCAGAGGTTACAGTGGCAGCTGAAGGTGACAGTGCAGGGACAATTGGGGACAGAGCGGTAGAGAGAATGGTGGCAAGACAAACAACAGTGGACAGAGCATTTGACTGTTTTAGTGCTTTCACTCTAGAATGCTAGATTTATGACTGGGAAACTTATATAAATATACATTTCCTAGTAGGCCAAGGAATGGTGGATGTGTTGTGATTGGCTCAGTCTTAACGATAGCTGAAGACCGATTGATCCAGGTGATCTAGTAGGCCAAGATTTTTAAAATGTATTATTTGCTAAGGTCATTATCTCACAACATCACTATCTCCAAGAGGTCATTATCTTGGGGAGTTTCTGTACTAAACTATTTTTTTACTATTATTTTTGTATGTAAGGACAGCCATAATGGGCCAGACCAATGGTCCATCTATCCCGTCTTCCAACAGTGACAATTCCAGGTGTTTCACAGGGAATGACCAGAACAGGGAATCATCGAGTGATCCATCCCCCGTCATCTGCTCCCAGGTTCTGGTGAACAGAGGCTAGGGACACTCAGAACATTGTGTTGGATCCTTGCCCATCCTGGCTAATAGCCATTGATGGACCTAATCTCCATGAACTTATCTAACTCTTTTTTGAATGTTGTTATAGTTTTGGCCTTCACAACATCCCTGGCAAAAAGTTCCATGGGTGACTGTGTGTTGTGTGAAGAAATACTTCCTTTTGTTTGTTTTAAACTTGCTGCTTATTAATTTCATTGGCTGACTGCTGGTTCTCGTGTTAAGTGAAGGGGTAAATAACATTTCCATATTCATTTTCTCCAAACCAGTCAAGATTTTATAAGCCTCTATCATATCCCCTCTTAGTCATCTTTTTTCCAAGCTAAAAAGTCCCAGTCTTTCTAATCTCTCCTCATATGGAATCTGTTCCATTCACCTCATCATTTTTGTTGCCCTTCTCTGTACCTTTTCCAATTCCGCTATTTTTTTTTTTGAGATGGGGTGACCAAAACTGTATTCAAAATGAAGGTGACAAATCTAAGGAATTGTCACAGATTGAAGTGTCACTAGTGGAGGTTTTGGAATTAATTGATAAACTTAACTGTAACAAGTAACAAGTCACCAGGACCAGACGGCATTCACCCAAGAATTCTGAAATTGTGGAACAATTAACTATGATTTGTAACCTGTCCTTTAAATCAGCTTCTGTATCCAGTGACTGGAAGATAGCTAATGTAACCCCAATATTTAAGAAGGGCTCTAGAGGTGATCCCAGCAATTACAAACCGGCAAGTCTAACGTCCGTTCCGGGAAAATTAGTTGAAACAATAGTAAAGAATAAAATTGTCAGACACACAGAAGAACATAAATTGTTGGGCAAAAGTCAACATGGTTTCTGTAAAGGGAAATCATGTCTTACTAATCTATTAGAGTTCTTTGAAGGAGTCAAACAAAGGTGGACAAGGGGGATCCAGTGGACGAAGTGTACTTAGATTTCCAGAAAGCCTTTGACAAAGAATAGTATGTAAATTAAGTTGTCATGGGATAAGAGGGAAGATCCTTTCATGGACTGAGAACTAGTTAAAAGACAGGGAACAAAGGGTAGGAATAAATGGTAAATTTTCAAAATGGAGAGGGGTAGTTACTGGTGTTCCCCAAGGGTAAGTCCTCAGACCAATCGTATTCAACTTATTCATAAATGATCTGGAGAAAGGGGTAAACAGTGAGGTGGCAAAGTTTGCAGATGATACTAAACCGCTCAAGATAGTTAAGACCAAAGCAGACTGTGAAGAACTTCAGAAAGATCTCACAAAACTAAGTGATTGGGCAACAAAATGGCAAACGAAATTTAATGTGGATAAATGTAAAGTAATACACTTTGGAAAAAATAACCCCAACTAAACATACAATATGATGGGGGCTAATTTAGCTACAATTAATAAGGAAAAAGACCCTGGAATCATCATGGATAGTTCTCTGAAGACGTCCATGCAGTGTGCAGCGGCAGTCAAAAAAGCAAACAGGATGTTAGGAATCATTAAAAAAGGGATAGAGAATAAGGCAGAGAATATCTTATTGCCCTTATACAAATCCATGGTATGTCCACATCTTGAATATTGCATACAGATGTGGTCTCTTCATCCCAAAAAAGATATACTGGCATTAGAAAAGGTTCAGAGAAAGGAAACTAAAATGATTAGCAGTTTGGAATAGGTCCCGTCTAAGGAGAAATTAAAGAGTTAAACAGGAATTAAATCTTAATAAAATGGTTGTGAAACATTTTTCAGTTTTTACTATGGTGCCATACAGCCCGCCTTCACCCTCATGGTCTCAATGCTGGTCAGCCCTCACCCCTCCCTTAAATATTCCAACTCCCCCCCCCATTTCAATTCCTGGGGGGGACACTGGAAGCAATAAAGCTCCCTGCGAAGTAGGCTGATCTGCCCACACTCTCTTGCTACCGGGGGGGGAGGGAGAGTGTGGGCAGATCAGCAGAAACAGCTCTCCCCACCCCACCCCCACAAGCGTTACTGCCGCGCCTGCGGCGTTTCAGAGCCGGGAGCCCTCTTCGGTGCGCTGCCCGGGAGGGTGAGCGCTTGAATCCCGCGGTGCCCGACCACGCCCAGCGTGCAACGGGGCCAATCGCCACCCGCTGGTTTCCAGGAGTAACAAACCGCCCTTTAAACGCTTTGAAAGGACCAAGAGCCGCGCTCCTGCCAGCCCCCGCCCGGCCTGGCGCGGGCGGGCCGGGCCGGGGCGGGGGGGTGCGCGGCGCCCGGGGAGGGGGGAGCACGAGGCCGGGGGTGGGTCGTGGCAGCACTTCGGTTCTGGCGGGGGCCAGACACCTGCCGTGCCCGCCCCGCGCCCTGTCACGCCCCGGCCGGGCGGTTTCCCTGCAGGCTGGGTTGTGATCGGCCCGATCGTCTCCCCTCCGGCAGCAGCCCGCGGCCCCAGGACCTGCGCCCCCAACGCTCCAGGGTCAGGGACCCGCTTCCCCTCCCCAGCGCTGACGTCACGGCGGGATCTGCTAAGGATGGGAAGCACCCACCTGCCAGCGCCTGCGGCCGCCTGGCGCCGGGTCACGCGCTCCGCCCCTCGCTCGCGGCAAGTCCCCTGGTGGGGGCGGGGGAGCAAGCCGGGCGCTACTGGGCAAGGTGGAGGCGGCGCCGCACGCGCTGTTGGTTGCCAGGGTAACCAGCCGTTGTCCGGGGGTGCGGCCACGCGCTGCCGGTCTGTGGGGACCCCGCCCCCGTGAAAGGCGGGGCCGTTGGGCCGGGCTGGGTCTGTCCCGCACGTGCGGAACCGGCCGCGGTGAGGTCCGCGGCGCGCCCGTGTTGGGCTTGCTGGGTGACCGCTGAAGGCGGTGCTCTGCCCGGGGGGTGACGAGTAACGCGCTGCCCGCTCCGCACGGGCAGCACCTGTGCCGGGGGGAAACCGACTGCACGAGGAGGCAGGGGCCGGAGCCCCCGCGGGGCAAGAACGAAGCTGATGCGCTGCCGCCAATGGCCTGGTTGGAAAACCGGGGGTGGGGGCGGGGGCAGACGCGAACCCCCATTAGCTGAGCGATCTGCCGTGATTGCAAAAACCGGGTGCGGGTGGCAGAGGTGCAACGCAGGTGCGGCCCAACCCTGGAGAAGGCTTCTGCTTCCCACTCTCACGGAGGTATTGAACTGCTGCAGGATACTGGTTTCAGTGTAATATTTTACATACCTGCCCCTGAAATACTAGACTCGTCATATATGATTTTGTAGTGTTGTTAAGAATCCCTTACCAGTTAATAGGTCTGCCTAAAACTTGCCCTGGCTGATGCTGGGTGCCTGAAGCACACACTGCGCCTTTCTATTGTTACCCACAAAGTGTAGTTTCACTCCTTTAAATAATTTCCTTTTAAATGTTTTATTAGTTTTAGCACTGCATTATTTACCTTCATTACAGTTGTGCAGATGGAGGTAATTAAATTTACATTTTAATAATCAATTACTAGTTGCTAGTAGCTTCAGCAATCACAGCTACAGCATTTCTAGTAATGTTTCCTGTTTTTAATTGTGATTTTATTATCTATAATTTTTATTCCTAAACTAGTGTTCATTTTCCTTTTTATAAAAAAGCCTGGTCTTTCACTTCGCATAACTTCAAGGCTGCCTGAGTTTTTGGGTTGGTGCCAAAACTTCTTTGGTTTCCTTTAAGCTATCATTGGCTCTTGGCAACTGTTATTGTGCATCTGTACCCAGCATTTCAGCACTTATCTGTAGAGCTTGTTTCCCAAATATTCAGTAAAGGCCAGATTTTTGAAGGTTGAAAACACCCAGCTGCTTTTGAAAATCTTACTTGTGATCTAAATCTAATGATTAGAAATCTGATCCTCAGGGCACTATGCTATCACGTATGAAATCTTACTGAAAGGCAAATTTCTACTGTAATTTTTACTCAACATAAATACACAATTACAAGATTGGTAACCACAAGAAATAAAAAATCGTGAGTTTTGCACCTAAAACTCAGGGAAGCCTAGAGGCAGGAAGCAGGGCCATCCTCACAGCAGCCCCCCGGGAACCAGGACAGAACTGCTGATGGCTGGTAGGCCAAATGAAAGCTCATGTTGGTCAAGTTAGCCCATGGGGCTGCCCTCTGAAGAATACAGCTAGTGAGATTCCATTTTGATTTTAGCCTGTACCGTCTCATTAGCCACCTGTGATTAAGATCTTATCTTTTACTGTGTGCTCCCAGGACAATTTAACTTAGGAATGCCCCAAGTCCCCATCATCTCTTACATCTTCCTTACATTGATGGTATGTTAATGAGTCCATGATTGCACTATCAGCAATGATGTGAGGAGAGTTTGGTAGACTACACCAAAAATGTTTAAAGTGAGCTGAAAACATTGACATGTCATCTCAGCATACATGAATAGTGCATGTAGGACACATTACCTGGCCCAGAAACATCCAGAAATGAGGTGTGGCAGCCACTATATATTCTCTGTATTTGTTTCTGAAGCACCAGCATGTTTTCATTGTAGGCAAGCCACCTGGCTGGTTTACTTACCCACTGGTTGAGCCAAGCAAGTCTCACTTGGAGAAATGTTAGAAATATGTCTGCTTAGGCTAGCCAAGTGTCTTCAGTGGATCCTCAATGCAAGAGCATGCACGTAATCACTGAGTGATGGATTTGTTGACAGTATGGGGAAGTGTTTGAAAAGAAGGCAGAAACTGACATTCTTAAGTAGCCAGCTACATTATATATTCTGGCCACAATAATAGAGATTTATGGCTGGATTAGCAAAGGTACTTAGGCAGCTAAATCAGGGGTTTAAGCTCCACAGCAATTCACAGAACTCTCTCTGCAAGTGAGTGCTCTAACCACTATGCAAAAAGTTGTAACATGGGCACCACATCATTCAGCCTTTTTGTGTGAAGTGAGGCAGACACCTGCCTAGCTCATTTTCCCAAGCAACAGTTTAGACAGCTATGCTGCCTAACTTGAAGAGAGGGATTCATGGTTGTGAATCAACACAGCCAGGCACCTCCCTGCAGCCCAGACAAGCTGTGAGAGGAGCAGCATTTAGAACTCATGCCTCTCCTCATCATCTCCCATTGTCTAGTTTAGGCAGTACCCGAACATGCCATGTTTTACATATAATATTCTTAATACACTCCAGAACATTAGCCTTTATTGTAACTGCATCACAGGCTTGACTCAAAAGAAAGCAGGTGCTTTAAACTGCAAATAGTGGAATTAGTTCTATTCATGTACAGGCTGACTTAGAGATAGATGCATCTCATCAAGCTCAAATCTTGGAGCTGAATGACTAGCAAGTGTTGCCTCCTGCTTCTTTTCATAGGGTCTGTCAACTAGAGGCTCCATGCAACTTTTTTTAATTTTCTAGCACTAGCTTTCTGATGAAGAAACTGACGCAATAAGAGAACATTTTGTCCATCAATGGAATTAGCAACCCTGGACTTCATTATCTCATAGTTTCTCTCTCAGCCTAAGATCAAGTTCTTAGATCTTCAGGTCACCCTTTGTGCGGTCCTTTCTTGCAACTGTAAAACAAAGCTATCTATATAATGTTGTAGAAAGGTGGCAGCTCAGTGTAGCAATATTTATCTGTGAAGAGCAACTACCTTTTTCTTTCCCAAGAGCTTCTTCCTGTAAACTCTCTGCACACAACCATGATTACACTCATGCGTTTGGATACTTTAGGGTCGATTATCAGAGATATACACCGCTTTGCATTTAGAGTTTTTGATCCATAAAAGCCAATGTGCTTTAGTGAGGTGAATAGACATCATTATTCCGTTTTTACAGAGGAAACTGAAGCACAAAGAGATTAAGAAATGTGCCCAAAGTCACACAATGACTCAGTGGCAAAACTGGGGCTAGAATGCAAGTCTCCTGACTCCCCTCCCATAGTCTGTTCACTGGATCAGACTTTATGCTTAGACACCCTAGCATGTGAATTAAAATCACTGAACCCTATTGATACATTTTATCTTACAAAATGTAGCCAAGGCATAGTTCCTTTTTTTAACCAAAAATTTCAATACCTGAGAAATAGGTATTCTCAGTGACAGTTAAGGGCACAGTACTGGCTAAGCCTACTTAACACTTGAGAGCAACCTTTTTGAGATTTCAAGATTACTGATATTTTTGGTATCCTTACAGTTACTGTGATTAGAAGAATGGGTTCTGGAGAATACTACTTACTTTCCTGTTTCAAAAAGTTATCTAAAGCACCTGTAGACCTTTTGCAAATCAGACAAAGCACCATTCTGTCAGTACGATCAATTCAGTATTATGAAAGTCAATTCCCCTCTATCAGAGAAGGCACCTTGTTTAATTAAGGGCCCATATGTTTCCATTTGCAGTCACTGCTGATTTTTCAAGTGCAGAAGAGGAGACTTCTATGCAATTTGATTTTAAAATTTCATCATTGCAAAGAACAGATCTTTGGAAATTTGTTCTATAAAAGAAATTAACATTTCAATGCATGCAAGATTATTTTAATCCTAATCATTTTACCATTCCATAGTAGTATACAGTTTAGTCTGTTATGGAATGTGCTAATATTTTTTAAAATAAAGAAAGAAGATTTGAGATATTAACATGGGTAGAGATTAGCTATTTCAGAGTTAAATATAGGGAAGTAAAAATCCAATGTAGTATAGCAAAGATTTTAAAAGTAACAAATAGATTGAAGTGACATTGTATTCTCCCAGAATACTTTTATTAAAGATTTATGACATTTAAAATACCCTTCAAAGAGATTAAGTTGTATAATGATCATATCTAATATGACCACTGTTAGTCAGAGCTGTTTGCCAAATTTGTACAGCTATAGAAGTTTGATCGTTTGCTTGCAAAAAAGGATTCAGAAACATCGGTAAGTTTTTCTTCTCCAAAACTTTATTACTAGATGACACCGTATGACCCTCAGCATGCAAGTAAAGAAAAACTCCATGTGTATACCTTCACACAATCCATATGTTAACATACTCAGAACATGGTTTCCCAAGATTAGGTCTAGAACAGGTGAAGTGCATTCAGATTCTTTTTATAACATCCTCCAGTTTCATCATGAGAAAATTTCCTTTTAATTCCTGATAAATAAGGGACATTAGAATATTGATGAAGGTCAAAGGAATGCATTCAAAAGCACTGAAGCACCATAAGCTTTTGACTTATGAACTTCACCCACAGAGTATACACCAGATTCACTGGATACTCTACTGAAAATGCCTACAGTAAGTGTGATTGAATTTAGCAAAGTAGAACAGCACGATGACATTCCTATAAATGAATATTAGTGAGGTACCATTTTGAAAATAAACTGTTAAAAATTTCACTTAATTTCAAAAGGTCCTGTCCAGCAGGACGACGCTTTTCCTTGTTTCCATGTTTTTTTTGTACATGTGCATATACAACCTGTGTCTAAATGTTTGTGAAGAACAGGATTCGTTTGAACTGTTATACATTCATTAGGACAAGTTTAGCCAGACACTATTATGGCAGATTGTACAGATGATAGAGGACAAACATTGTCTATAGGCCACCTAAAACAAAAGGCACTCAAAAGGATAACAAAAAATATTCATTACATAATATTGACACAAACTGAAGCAATTATGGAGGGAGCATATTCAATAATAGGCCATTGATATAATTCTAAAGTATCAGTCTGGAAGGTAGATTAGTAAAAAAATACTGCCTAAAATCATCTGTTGAGTTTTTTTGTCATATAACTGTAGCATAGAGATGTTTAGATTAACAATCACAAATTTAGTATAAACACAATCACTCTTGCTAAAATGTTATTTTAAATAATTTTGCAGTATAATGTAATTGTCCATTAGAAACACAAGATAAGAATTACCCATTATCTTTCAGTATTTTAGTTGCATGAAAGCAGAGAGGAATGTGCTTTTGAGGGAACAATTTGTTACACAAATAATGCATGTTCCTCTTCTGATAGCTGAAGATTTATGATATATGGTCTCTCATTCAGTATGCCGTAGAGTACTTAATTCTGATAAATGTAAGATACTAAAGGAATAAAGCTATTGGTATGAGAGGGTATCAACAAGGGTTATGGCAATTCAATAAATCTCACTGAAGTGAGAGAGACAGTCAAATTCCGTTTTTAGTAACTTCAGAATTGTAGTATGTTGGAATTGACATATCTGACTGAATCCTAGTGAAGTAATTGTAGGTTTCTTTATAATATCTTTATAAAAAGTCAAACTGCAGGTGGGAATAATAATTTTTTCAAATATTTTCCTTACTGCAATTTAAGCTAATCAAGATGAAACATCTTCCAGAATTCTGTAATTTAGAAATTTCAGTAACAGGAAAGGCTGTACAAAACAAAACCCCCACAACCTTATTTTTGGTCAAACTAGACAGAGTGTAGAAAACAGTTTATAAAGGAAGCCTATTTATCACCTTAGTTTCATGAAGAAATAATTTTCCAAAACAAGCATCAGTTTTCATCTAAAAATCAGTTTGCCTACAATAATTTTCTTTAGACAATTGACATTTTTCTTTATTTTTTTTTTTTTTTTAGATTTTCAACAGTTCAGAAGAATCTATAAAAATTCAGAACAACGTATTCCTTATTCTGACACCAGATTTGAGAAAGAGACACAAAAAACGGGATCAGTAACTTCTTATAGTACATATGTACGTACTTCGTGTGATCTAGAATATAGTGGGTAAATCCTGGCCCTCAATGAAGTCAGTGTGGGCCGGGATTTCACCCAGTAGTTTCATAGAAGGGAGGAAAGAAGTTGCAATCACATCCTCCATTTTGAGACTGAGAGTGAGAACGAATGCTGCTTACTCAGTATGGCCTGTATCCTTTTCAAATTAATTCAAGTCTCTTCACATAAAAATAAGTATCTTTAATCCAGGATTATAATTTTTAGTGTATCGTGAGTAGCAGAACTAATAGAAAGGTAGAGGGCAACTGCCCCTCCCCCAGTGGGCTTTAGGTGTATGTGTGGTGTCTTCAAGTATATTATGTAACTAACAAAAGGAGGTGCATGACAACATTTTCAGAGGGAACAGTTTCAGGCTATCATCATAGAGGGTCAAATATTAGCCAGGATGTCTCTTCATGCATCCTTGGACTTTGCAAGCCCGCCCCAAACTCACCCACCAGAATCTGCTCCTGTCCCATGTGGCTGGTCCTGGTTGCCCATTCCAGGAGCTGCATCATGGTGCAAACGTTCAAGTGGTATAGCAACCCCATGAACCACATCACAATGCCACTCACTTAAATTCGGTTGGTCTGTCATGATGAAAAAGTGACCAGCCAAACCTAAATGGTGCTCTGATGACTTGTGTGCTAGGTTGCAATACCCATAGTGGGGAGCTAGGCCCAGCCCTGTGGGTCAGGAGCTGCCATGTGAGTGCAGGGCAGGCTTGCTTTCCAGCCCTCCTCCTGCCCCCATCCCCAGAGCCTCCTTCCGGCACTGCGCTAGGATTAGGGTTGTGGTGTCAGGATGGAGGGTGCTGCTGCAGGAGGTAGATACTCTTTCATCAGGGCAAAGAGGATGCAGCAGCAGAGGAGTACATCCATTGAACAGGGAGTCTCCACAAATGACCCAGTACCCCCCCAGTGACCCAAATGACCCAGTGCCCAGGTTGTAAAACCTGGCTCCATCACACTCTCACATCTAAAATTTGGCTTGAAGGTTGTATCAAAACCCACAGGTACTTTTATTAGAAGACAAAATGAACACTAACACCACATATTTAGATGCATTTCTGGAAAAGGAAGGTGAGTGAATAGTATTTTAAAGAACAGAAAGACAGGATTAAGACCAAAATTAAACAGGTTAGATTACCTTTCTTGTTCCTAAAATGTATTATGTTGAAATATCCATGTTTCAGAAAAAAATACTTTTGGCCTAAAGATGTCTATATATAGCAATCAACTTGTCAATATTTCCTATATGGCTCTTTTATAAAGGAAAACTCAACTGATTCAAGCAATAAGGCACTAACATAGGCTAATAAAAGCATGCTGTCAATACACAATACTCTAAATCAAAGCTGAAAAGCAAGTGTTAATATTATACCCACTTTTCTGATTTTTAATGGCCTTTATGTTTCTCACATCTCTTAGCTAGTCAACACAGAGAATTAAAGTCCTATTCATGCGTGCAACTTATTTTAAAATAAATTTGGAGAAACTGCTTACTTAATGAATCCAAATTCCCTTTTGCCCCAGCATTCCTATCAAATTCATATAAGGAGAGAAAGATTTGTCATTGATTTTGTTGGCAGTAGGATCAGCACCTATGTTCTGAACCATGTTAGGAGCAGGAGTATTTTTACTTATCTATATCACATACAAAAAATAACCTATTTTATTTCAATAATTGCCACCAAAGATAAGAAATTTGGCTCTGAACAGTTCAAGATTGGACAAATGATTTTAGATGGTCTAATTTTGGAATTTTTTAGGAATTTAATTTAAAATCCCAAAGGAGATATTGGGAGTTTTATATTTTCTAATGGAAAATTGAAAAACAATCAACCAACAGATTTTTGCCCCGTATCCCTAAATGGCCCCCTCAAGGATTGAACTCACAACGCTGGGTTTAATAGGTCAGATCCTCAGCTTTTATAGATCTGCCTACTTTTAATGAAGTCTATTGAATTACATCCATTTATACTAGCTTAAAATCACTCTCTTTTTAGGAACCATTGCTATTAAACGGAACAATATTATGTAATGATAATAATTTTATAATACTATCATCCCAAATGTGATACTATTTATATATGCTAAACTGCATTAGAAATAGTAATACTGTACCAATATTGTCTCGTGGTCAATTTTAAATGCTATGATTTCCTTCTTTAGCCACTTTAACAATCAGTTTGAGAGTTGGTAATATGATTAAATAAAATGTATAATAACTGGCAATAAGGTAAACATTTTATTATGAGATGGCACAAACAGAGAAATGTAAATTTACCTCCTTGTACTTGCAATTTCTGGATATGAAGCAGGAGACTGTAGATTGACATGAAAAATTCTTAACTGCAATTTCCATGAAAAAAAAATTGGGACATGGCTCAAGATTGAAAATACAGTCGGACCCTGGAATACCGCACCCCACGATAACGCAAATCCGTTTATAGCGTGGGGCATGGCTGGCTCCCGATGTTGGCGGCGGGCGCTGCTTTGATGCAGCGAAACCCCGCAATACCGCGACCTCGCGTTTATCGCAATCGATTTTACTACCATATTAAAAAGAGCATTAATGATTAAATGCCTTTCATTGCTAATGTTTTCACTTTTTATAGGAAGAGACTACAGATGCTCTAAAGCCTTTACTCTCACTTGGAATGACGTAGAAGAAGCTGGACCAGGAAAATTATAGTCCTGCGAACAGAAAGTAATTTTGTTGTAGATCCTGTTTTTAAGGTGTCACAAAGTGTTATGGGGACAATTTTGCTAAGATCAACTCAATGATATGAAAAATTACAAACACAGTCACATTTTAAATTCACATTCATTCTTTGTATGTATTTTAATTTTTCTTGCCTCCTAACAAGCCACTTACTCTGTAAGTGAAGTCAAAATGCTGAATCACGACATCACTGTTTTCCATGTCAGGCTGATTTCTGAATCACAGGACTACTTTACTGCAAAATATAACAAATAATGACGCTGGGTTCTGAAAGAGGTTCCTTGACATATCTCTACTAACAATAGGCAAAATACAAAAAAAAAATAAAAAATTAGCAACTCAAACTGCTAATTGTTTATGAGTACTCTTTTTCAAGTTTGTCCCAGTGTGAAAGTCCCTCTTTAAAAACTCTGAATGTTTGCTGGTTGCAGTTCCTAAAATTTGCTGATATGGGTCTGCTGAATAAGGCAGGCTTTAAAAAAATGCCTAAATGAACACTATATATACAAAGTGGTTTACCAGTATCCCAAAGAGGAAAAATGGCTATGTATTATTACAAGTCAACATTCCTTTAGCACGGAACCTTCCAGAGAAAGCAATCTGAGACCAGATCAACTGTTCTTCTACCAGAAAGAAGTCTAGCCTCATTTCCCCACAAAAAAACTCCAAACAAAAACCGCTGCTAGTGTTACTATGAAGAAACTGCTAAGAGGTTTTGATAGAAAAAAAGATGGGATGTCTTACAAGGGTGGAGAGGAGGGCACCTTTCTGAAAAATTCTGCTGTTATAGAAGATGTAAAATTATCTGATTTTACAGTTTCTGTGTTACAGTCCTTAAATATAACTTCATGTAACTTGGTCAAAACATTGTGGGCCCAATTTACTATTGCATAAAAATCGGTGAAACTTCTGTGACTCCAGTGGAGTTGTGCCTGCAAACACCTCAGCAAATTTGGCTCACTGCAACTAAAAGGCTACCATTGAAGAAATCATGAAATTCTCTTCCAACGAAGTGCTCCTTTAAGATGCTTCTCATCAGCAAAATTCAAAGGGATCTAATCTAGATTTAAGTTATAATGGCCCCACGGTTCATACCCACAAGTTAGAACTATACAGTCATAACCATGGCTAAGTTTATAAATGGTATAAGGTACACTATAGAAAGAAATGCCACAAGATTTAACAGTTCCACATCTGTAAAAGTAATCCATTTGGCCACTGAATTTGAACCAATTTCCTCAGATACACTTGGCAAGAGAAACCATTAAATTTTCTAAGAATCACTTCATCACTACAGAAGCAAGCAGAGAATTATCAGTCCTCTACAACAGACAGATATACCATCCTGCACTTTTTAAAAAAAAAAAAAAAAAAAAAAAAAAAGTCACACTAACTGCTGTGACTCTTTGGAAAAAACGGACAGCTCACTGGCTAAACGAAACTCCTAGTGGCAATGCAAATACTTTCAAGTATTATTGGTAATATTGACCTCACATTAATATTATAGAATAATTAAAACATGTTGTCCAACCTCCAAAAGCAAGGTGAACAGATGCAATCAAAAAAACACCATGTCATCAAGAGCTGTGCAATAAACAACTATTTATATCGTATCTCAAAAAATGAACTAAGGACAGATCCTCAGCCCCTGCTATCCTAAAGGGAGATCACAGAGGTGATTTGAAAGTGCATTTTAAATTATTTTAAAGATATGACTATACTGTGCTATAAATAAGTGATAAAAATAGGAAACGTAAATATAATTTGTGATACTGAAAAGGAAATGTTAGTCAACTGGAGGACAGGACTGCTGTACAGTTATTGACTCATAACTGTATTCCTACTTTTCAGTTGCATAATTCATTGCACTCTTATTGGCTAAGGTAATAGGGACTTGCACAATAACTAGTTATTTTCCAATCATACAATACTAAATTCCTGCACAATCATTGCACAGTTACACAAATACCTCCACTGTGAAAGACTACCACTCCTAGAACTCCATAACATGACTGCCATAAATATGGTTGTGTCAGCTTCTGGTCCCCTTCCTACCCTGTAACCTCACCTAGCTGCACTAAACACAATTTAATTTCACTTAGTGAAGGAAGGGAGGGGACTAAGCCTTCCTCAAGAGGCAAACAGTAGCATGGGAGAGAGAAATATTGGGGAAACTGGAGTTGGATAGATTGGCAGGTGGCAGTGTTTGTTGTGGACATATGGATGGGGAGTTCCTAGGGCACTAATCATTTAGAGCAGAGATATTCAGAGTAGCCAGTCAGAATGCAAGAGTAAGAGACTATGTTTCAGTACAATATTAATAATTTCAGGGGGCTCCAATAACTCTGTAATAACTATATACTGGGCTAACGACACTTGAATTTTTGCCCTCAAATTTTATTTCACCCAGAAGGGCTACTACCTTGAAGATAAGTACCTTAAAGTTACAGTTTAAGCACACAGGGCCAGATTTCCTCCTCTGATAGCACAATCTGCGAGAAGATAAAGAATGAGGAAGTCTTTGTGGTGTCTTGGTGGTGGTAGGTTGTTTCTCCCCATGGAAGAACAACAAAGCTGGCATACAAAAATCACAGATTCAAGATCAACAAGAGCCGTCCACACTGAAGCCCTGGACCTCTGTCCAACTTCGTTTTACCAGGACCACAGTTGGAGCCACTATGATAGGGCTTACACAGCTGGCAGCAGATGTTTGGACCTACTTTTAAGGGAGCCTTCCAATTGCATAGAGGTTGATGTAGAAAGGTAGTTCAGGCTAAGTCTGTATTATCTTTGCTTTTTGTGTTCATAGATTTTTTCTGATTATAATAAAAAGTGACTGGATCTATTACCTTACCCACACTGATGGCACTAAAGTGGAAATGCATGCTATTCATCCCATTCTCTTATCTTAAGATCTTACTTGCATTCCCATAACAAAACCTGAAGTTATTACCTCAAACCTCCCATAGTGAAAAAGCTACAAAAATAGGTTACACATTGTAAGAATATTCCGAACATTTATAAAGAACCAGGAACAATAACTGAATCATTCCACTGTGTAACCAATTACAGAAAATCGCAAGAACTAAGATATTCTTAAATGAAATAGTTGATTTGAC
The DNA here is from genome assembly GCA_007922305.1 of Dermatemys mawii. Classification (NCBI taxonomy): domain Eukaryota; kingdom Metazoa; phylum Chordata; order Testudines; family Dermatemydidae; genus Dermatemys; species Dermatemys mawii. Next base: position 66,172,842 of record ML677333.1, on the reverse strand, counting down.
ACAGTTTTTTAGACTGCACTGCAAACACCAAAACTCTATACATTTCTAAGGTCTGGAACTTTTCTAAATAATAGAAAAGTATTCCCAGAAAGTTATTTGACTTTTAAAAGAAAGGACTAAAAATCCCTGAGTAATCTAAAGACAACTGATATGTATGACCTCAGAAAACGGACTCTCGTAAAACAGATCAGTTTCAAGGCAGCTGACAATTTTCAGGTACAACCAAAATAAGGGACAGATGTGTCATAGCAGATATGGTTTTAAAGTTACATAATACATGTATTTTAATTGGAAATACTATACTTTGAAATTAGGTAATTGCCTCAGTTTTTAATATGAAACTCTTAGAAAAGGTCCTATTTCCACAATCATTGCAGGGTCAGCATGCCTTTAAACTAAAATGGAAGATGAACTGAGAGGTGCTGTTGGAACTATCTTGGCTACTATTATATACTTGTACACAGTGTTTTGGTAAGAAAAAAAAGCAAGCTGGCTAAAGCCAGTAAATAAGCAAACACTAGCCAACTATGATAAGCTGACATTTGTGTTGCCAGGTAAACAAAATCCATTACAATTTCTTCCACTGAGGCTTTGAAGTTAAAGTACACTCTACTGCAGAGGTAAACACAGATCACTAAACTGCTACTGTTATATTCAGGTTTCAGTTGATTTTTTTTTTTTTTAATGAAGGATATCAGTGCAAAATATATACTCTCAAAGTTGTATGCTGTATTTGCATACAATTTACAATAGCTACAAGCTTTCAAGGAGACTAAATAAAACCACCGCATATACAAATACTTGGTTAGATGTGGTCAGCTAATATGGTCGTTTTAAGCAATCTTATTCCTTTTTTTCTTAAAGGCCACCTGACACTATGAAAAAAAACTGATATTTTTATTTCCTCCTCCTCCTTTAATATTTAGATATTCTAATTACATACATTTTCATTTCTTCTTCCTAACATTTTTTTTAAAGAAACCTTTAGTGATATTTGCATGATAGCAAGATAGTGGGATGTTTTTGTTTTTTATTTCTACTAACTTATTCCTAACTTTTAATTACACTGTTCTGATTGCAATGGACTGTGAAAAAGAAGTCAGAATAATATGATTTAAAGTTAGGAATAAGCAGCAGAACTAGCCGAGCTCTTCAAACAAAGGTACTGTAACATCATCAAAACCGAGACAATAAAGTATGGAATACTAGTAGGATTGTTTCTAACTACTTGCCTCCTCTCTCTACCTGTCCCCATGTATGCGACATTGGGTCTTTCAGGAATTGAGCAGTCTACTTAACAACAAACACACGCTGTTTGGGTAAATAATATTTCATAGATTGAATCTTCATACTGTAGCTGGTTTGTAATGTATGTGCCAAAATACAAATGAAGATACAAGTTAGTTTAGCTTCACCATGAAAACAGACTCTCCTCATCATTTCCACATCTCACTTTTAGTGAGTGCCTGAAGACAGAAAGGGCCAGTAACAGTAGTTTCATTTTTGCTGGGAGGGGCTGAGATGCTGTACTGTCCTACAGAATTAGTCTCCCCAAAATCGTTGCTTATATTTGTAACATAATTTAAATACTACAACAAATATCATTGACTTGTTTCGCATAATTTTACTCCTTATGTCCCTGTGAGGCACTGATATTTTGGCAGGGGTTGAGGTGATTAAACTCTCTAATCTGCTGGTAAAATCAGCAGACAATATAACCATCTATCATCTTATTATACATATTGGTATGTTAGACAGAACACTGTGTGATGAAAAATATTTACAGAATTAGACTCTAAAACCAGACTAAGCTATTCAGTGTACACTGAAAGTCCAGACACCTCTAGGCATTTCCTCTGAAAGGCCTATACAGAAGCTAAATGGAAAATATGTTACCAATTAAATGCTTTCTTCACAGGACAATCAGTAGAGTTGTGGCTACAATACAGACTTTGATTGTCTACGAAAGAAACTTAGACTTAAACCTTTAAAAATAAAATAAAAAACACATTTAAAAAGCAGCAGTTAGTGGGCCCATCTTGTTTCGAGTGCACCAGAGTAGGAGGCATTCTGGTCAGCAGTAGTGTACTGTTTGGAGAGAATATGGCAGAAAGTTCCCATTCTTTTTCCAGGACTGTGGCTTCAAAGCTGATAACCAGTACTATATTGCTCTATCGCACAATTTTTGTATAGCCCTTACATGACCAGCTCAGTTCAGGTGAGTGAGGTCCATTCTTACCAGGGCATACCTGTCCGTGACCTTTTTCTCTGCTTTTTACAAAGGCAGTAGATCGGAAATACAAATAAACCTGCCAAAAAAGAACACACACAATTAAAAGAAAATAGTATATAGTTATGAAACACTAAATTGTAATTCCTCAATGTGTGCGCATCTACTGAAACATACACATACCACCCAGTATCCACATATTGCTCCACAAATTCCAGTGAAACTATAAATGGTAAAGACATTTAGACTAGCACAGAAAATACTGAACTGTAATCGTCTGTTTTTGGTAAATACACTAACATTTCTCCATCATTAATTTGAGGTTTAAAACTTATATGATACTTCGGAAATTGCATAGTTTAAACTCTCACAGTACCTTGAAGGACACAAATAGCAATCTCTAATTTAATGTGGAGTTAATGGCAATCTTAATTCCATATTGAAGTTTTTTGCTGTGAAATTATAAGGAAGGTTTCCAAAACACTTTCAGATTTATTCAAAGAAACCTTCACCCTCTGATTTTATCTGGCATAAAGATCCTGTGGGTATCAAAGAAGGATGTCATTCAATTTATGGTTTACTTTTAATTTACTTGCATAACTACTGGCTTTATGATAAAGCACAGTGTTTATTTTGTAATTTACATGATACAATTCCTGCTAATGCCCCAATCTCTAGGGAACAAAAATAAATATCTATTCCATAGTGTCTATTATGCAAGACATGAGAATTCCATCATAGATTTAAAGAGAATATTTTAAACTTAGTTGTGAATTTAAAAGTGTGTAAGTTAATAAATCAGTTTTCATACAAATGTAAATCTAAGAGCCCCGACACTAAGTTACACTCATTGTTACTTACTTTCAGTTCAATTTTCTTTTCTATTTGCTCACTTTTCAGAATCCCAATTTCCGCCTATCTAAAACCTTAGATGGGTGATATATCCTGAACTACCATGTAACATGAAGGTAATATTTTGGGCCACAAAGATATTGTGATTTATGTTATACTAAGTGGTTGTATTCAGTTTTGCTATAGTTGTGTGGGTCCCAGAATATGAGAAAGATAAGTTGTGTAAGGTAGTATCCTACTGAACCAACGTCTGTTGGTGAGAGACCAAAGCTTTCGAGCTCCGCAGAGCTCTTCCTCAGGTCTAGGAAAGTTACTCCAAGTGTCACAACTAAACACAACGTGCTTTGCACACATATTAGACTGAATTGGCTTAGTAAAAAAATCAGTTAGTCTTTATCCTCCACTTACAGCTGTTTTTTCCCCCCGGTCCCTGTCTTTTTTTGATAGAAGGTAGATTTCAAGTATTACATGTCTTTCTCAATTAGTAACTTCACTTTCCTGAACATTAAGTGGAATGGTATTTTAACAAAAAACTAATTCATTTGCTTCCTGGTTAATTAAGTTTAAAATATTCAATATAATGTTTTCATTTTCCCTAGTGAAAAAGTACGGTCTCTGCATCAAGACACAATGAGTGTACAAAACATCTGCAGTTCACTAGCTTTCCAGTTACACTATTCATTTGAAAAGTGGAGGAGAAACAGCAATACCATTCAGCAGAATGAGGGCAATAGTCCTTTCGGTCATCAAAGGAATGTGGCTTAGTTCATTAATATTTATAAAGCACTTTGAATTGGTCAGAGAGAAGTTGCTACAGAAATACAAATATTACGTGGAGTGATTTTCATTCATGCCTTGTCTAGACTAGGATTTAAAGGTGTGGCATTTGCCCATGTTATCCAACACGTTCTAACACATCGATATTTTGGCTTAAAACATGGTAAATTGGTCAAGTTAAAGACTAGGTTCCTTTCTAGGCTTTAATTCAACCAGTTTAGTATGTGTTGAAGGCAGCATGTCTTATCTTCACATCAGCAAATGTGTGCTAATATTACACCTTTGACCCTAGCCTAAGCAAGACTTGAGTTTATCTTAAAGCCTTTCTGTAAAAAGCAAGCTGTTTAATAAACCTGATTGTGTTTTTTAAGTGAAAAGGAATAGTTTGTTAGAAGAGGTACTTTTCAATCCAAATTGAAAGAGTAGTTCATATGCTTTGTCCATATGGGCTGGTTAGAAAAGATGTGCTTTTCAGATACTGCTGCTCTATCATACCATAAAGAAAACCTACTGACATCATTACTCCTAGCTCAGTCTTTACCATAATGAACTATCAAAATACAGATCATGAAATTAATTGTGTAGAGTGGTTTACAACTACCCTATTAAGATTACTTTTACAGGTGTAAGAAGAATGAGGAGTACTTGTGGCACCTTAGAGACTAAAAAATTTATTTGGGCAGAAGCTTTCATGGGCTAAAACCTACTTCATCAGATGTAGAGAGTGGAACACACAGTAGGAAGATATCTATCTCTCACACACACACCATGAAAAGATGGGGGTTGCCATACCAACTGTAAGAGGCTAATCAGTTAAGGTGGGCTATTATCAGCGGAAGAGAAAAAACTTCTGTAGTGACAATCAAGATGGCCCATTTCAAACAGTTGACAAGAAGTTGAGTAACAGTAGGGGAAAACTTTCATACAGATGTAACTATATCTACACTAACAAAGGTTTTGTTACTGTAACTATACTGATATAGTTCAGGTGGCAAAACTTTCTAGTGTAGACAAGCCCAAAGTATTGGCTCACTGAAAAGAATTTGCTCTTTTTAAATAGCTGGTAGGCCTCAATCCTTCACAGGAAAAAATAATTATAATGCATTGAGATTCTCATATAGAAAGCATTATTAAGATGCAAAATGCTTTACAAACATCAGTCACAATAAACACCCCTGTGAGATATGTATGTATTTGTGCCTCCATTATCCATCTCTAAAAATATCATTACTGTGAGAGTGAATTGTTCAGTCACATGTCATGTCAGTGGCAACATCAGGATTATAACCCAGATCAGCAGCTTCTGATTCCCAGTTTTGTGTTAACTCTTCAGTATGATCACTAAACTTCAACTGAATTATACTAACTACTTAGAAATTCTTTTTTTTAACAGTACAGTCATTATTATACTGCATGAGTTCTTACCTATTACAACAGCTATAGCTCCCAGTGCCAGTCCCAATACCAATAGTAAGGGTGCAATGAGTAATTTTCCAGCTGAAAAACAAAAAACATTAAAAAAAATTATTTTTTTTACTTCACTATCATCCTGACTACCCACAAATACTTGAAATAATCTAACCTCATAGATACTTCTGAAATAAAACTGATTTCTGGAAGATTTACTGGAATTCCTCTTTGTAATGATATCCTTCAACTCCAGTGAGAGGCCATTAGTGATAAGCCAATCTTCTATCCTTCCTGCAGTGTAATCACTCTCACATGCCACAATCTACCTTTGTGTATCTCAGCTTTCACAGTGAGCTTGCATCTATTACCAGTTCTAATTTTAAAACATTTCAGGATTAAGAGCAGAACGATGGGCATACATGCTCAGTACTTTTGGCATCCCCTAGGGAAGCTCTAGGAGTTCTACTACATCCACCCCACTACCATTCCTAGGAAGATGCCCCACCAAAGCATTTATCATTATGGACATCTATGGAGTTAGGCCCAGATCCAAAAATGGGATTTCAGTTCACAGCAGTTCAAAGAGACGTTACCAACTGTTAGCTAATTTAGGATCTGATCCTTTGCCCTTTGAAGGCAATGGTAGTGCTCCCATTGACTTTCATGATGCAGGGCCAATCCCTAAGACCATCTAAGCCTGTTTCCAATCAGTACCTAAAAGAAATGGCATGGCTCTCACAGGACTGGGTGAGAAGAGCTGTACCGAGTAGAAGCCATAGGAGCATAGAAGTTATACTGTATGGGTTGTTCTTTTTAGGTTTGTATTTTTTAGTTTTAGAGCTTGTTGAAATGCATGGAAGGATTGAGCAGCCAAAAACTTGCCAAACTGATATCAATTTGGATTAAACTAGAACCCATGCAATACAAGTACTTTGTCTTGCTGATGCAGCCTGAACTCTTCAAACGGATAGTTTCAATGTTTTTTTTTACAGCATGTAGCACAAAGGGACTCTGGTCTCAGAGGTTTGAAAATGCAAAGTGGGAAGTAAATGCCAAGTTTTTTGTTATTAATGGTCCAGTAGTTCAAACAGAGATGTGAATTTCAACAAATTAGGTTGCACCTTTAAGAGATTATTTTTGGAAGGAGAGGAAAATTAAAAGTAGACACCCCAGCAATATAGACTGACATGAAATCATTCCCTAAAACCTAATCCATCATTCAAGAGAACAATGATGTAAGCTTCTCCACAACCAGAGCCACTAATTTGAGCAGTTTGAAGGGAAAACAAAGTGTTTCATAAACATAACAGAATTGGTCATTTCACACTTGTGCGTAATTCAGAAAGCCTTAAAAACAGAGTGTGCTGAGTGGGAGAGGGGTTCTGAAATATGATTAATTATTAAAAGAAAAGACTTGGCAGAGTTTATTATTTGTATTACCATAAAACCTAGACGCCTACCCAGGGATCTAGATGCCATTGTACTAGGTGCTGTACAAAAAACAAAATGACAGTCTCTGCCCAAAATAGTTTACAGTCTAACACAAGAGACAGCACATCGACGCAAAGAGACAGGTAGGGACAACAAAGAAACAAGACAATCAAGCATAAGTACATAGATGAACACCAATTTTTGTTATTTAAGTACATTTTTAAAAAGTAAAAATATTTAAAATATTTGAAGTTATGACAAGCTATACTCAGGCCTAAACTTATGAAATCTATTAAAATAACAACATTAAAAAATAAACAAGCAGTACATGTTTGCTACTGAAGTTTTAAAGAACCTCAAACTACTGAACTGGTAGAATTTGGAAATCACTGGCTAAGCACCTGGAATCAGTGTTTGTTGTAGTGGTAAACCAGAAGTAGCCTCTTCTGCAGGTGCAGAGAGAATATTTTCTTCATTTCAGTTCAATCAACTAGTTCATTCAAAGGTGAGAAACCAGTTGGGAATTGAAAAAAAGTAGGAAAGCTTTTTTTCCCTCTTCCAGTCTATGAATAAAAACCAGCTCTGAGAGGATGAGATCTAATAGTTCTAAATTCTTGAAGGACAGTGACCAGAAACAATCAGTTCAATTCAGTAATTACATGTAATAATTCCTTTAATACAATGATTTTAAATAAACATTTTGATAAACTCTTTTATTCTGTAACCAGCATAGTTATGGTAGTTTATTAAATAAAAACAATATTAAAATGCTGCCTGTGCATTTATAATTGTATTCCAATTACCATGCAAATGTAGTTTAATGCAAGTCACAAATATGTGTGCAGCAACACTGTATGTAAAGTTATAAGATTTTACTGTATGACATTGCTGAGACATGCTCCGAGTTAGAAAAACAGCCCAAACCACTTCCTCTGAGACAAAAGTTTAGCCAGCACCTCAGCCAGGTGTCAACATAATCAAGTGAACTATTACTGGGTTGAGTGGCCATTCATTAACAGGAAGAAGGGTGACAGCTGAGAAATTTACATTTTGACAATGGAACAGCTGGGGATTTCCATATAAGCACCTGGCTGTCATCTGAACCCCAGCTGGAGAGGATTCTCGAAGAGCAAAAGATATAAAAATGAGGAACAGAGGCCACAAATCACCTGTTTTCCCTCATCTCCACTTACAGTATTAATAATGTTTGAAAGACAAAGGGTGCATCTGTGAACTAAGGGAAACTTTTCTTTGAATTCATTTAGCGTCATAAATTAGGTTTTAGTTTGCGTTTACTTTTTATTTCTTTGTAACCATTTTTGACTTTTATGCCTCATTACCTGTAATCACTAAAAATCTTTCTGTAGTCAATAAAAACTTGTTTTATCTAAACCAGTGTGTGTTTGGATTGAAGTGTCTGGAACGTGAGATAACAGGGTTTGTGTCCATCATTTTCTATCACTGAAATGATGGACTTTCCGAGCTTGTACTGCACGGAAAGAAAAAGAGTTGGGCAGTACAAGACACACACTTCTGGGGACAAGTTTGGAACTGAGAATTTTCTGCAACATAATTGAGGAATGACTGGCTAGAAGCACTCATATAATTCAGCTGGGAGTGATTTTGCATGCTAGAGGCTGTATGTGACCAAGCAAGGAGTAGTTGTTCTCACAGCACAGCAGCGTGAAAGGCACCCAAGGCTGGAAGGTTGAAAGGACACAGCTGTTCAACTATCCAGATTGTACCTGGGGAATGTCACATCTATATAGTTACTTTAAATGTGCATAGATGGAGTGTATTCTCCTGGTTAGCAAAAAGTAGCAAAGGCTATATATTATTTGCAAATTAAGGTTTCACTGGTTACCAACCTATCTTTAAGAATCAACCATTCTTTAGGAAATAACTAAAAGGTACAAATGGAAAACAAGATTAAAATCAGTTATTTAAATCAGCTAGCAGAAAATCTTGATTTAAATCAATTTTAATCAAGGTTTCCCATTTGCTGGTTTAAATTATAATTAAAATCAGTGATTTAAATCAATCCACTCCAGATGATATTGGTCAGCATGCTTGGCAGCAGTAAAATAAATAAATAAATAAAATAAATCAAATCAAATAAATAAATAAATAATAAAATAAAAATTATTACTTAACACATCACCGTTCATGAGGTTTAACTGAAGAAACTATTTTTATACAATGTATGAAATATCTAAATTAGAACATTTTTTTTTAAGTGAGGGAAAGCAACAGAACACCTTTGTTTATCAGAATGAATGGAACTCATTAGGGCAAGAAACTTAAGTGACAGAGAGAAGGCAGGAGGAGAATTCTTGCCTCTGGAGAGAAATACCTAGATTACTGGTTGTAACCAGTCCATCTGTGCCTTCAAATTCAGTTAACAGAATCAGTGAACTTAAAGTTGTAAGATTAATTAGGACAGTAAGTACCTTGTCCTGCCAGTGCAGGACTGTCCATTGCAGTACATTTTCTACTACTAGCTGGTATATCCACTGTCCTCTTTAAGCTGAGGAGAAGCACATACAAAATGAATCCACAACAGAATATTTTTGATGAATCATATGAAACCGAAGCATAAATTGTAATGAATTCCACTGCCATAGCCACCACTAAAGAACTGGTTTCTCACTGTAAACAGAATGCACCAATGACACTTTATAGGTATGGCCTCTACACAGAACGCACCAGGCAAGATACACAGCTGGTGTAAACTTGTGTAGATCCACTACCTTTAGTGGAATCTCTACCAATTTACACCAGCTGAGAATCTAGTCCAACTAATGCACAAGGATCATGATGCTGTCAATCACTATTATAGGAAACATTAAATGCTGAGAAATACTGGAGACTAAGTAAACAACCAAACTTAAAAAGAAAAACTTAGAATTCTACATCTTAATTAAGTGGAAGCTAATTGCAGATTATCTGACAATAGGAGAATAACTCCAAGCAATTTCAATTACAGTAGAACCTCAGAGTCAGTAGCACCTTGGGAATGGAAGTTCTTCGTAACTCTGAACAAAACATAAGGATTGTTCTTTCAGAAGTTTATAACCGAACATGGATTTAATACAGCTTTAAAACTTTACCAAGCAGAAGTAAAATGCTGCTCTTGACCATCTGAATTAAAATGAAATGAGCACAGAAACAGTTTCCTCACCTTGTCAAATCCTATTTTTAAACATTTTTTAATAGTTTACATTTAACAAAGTACTGTGCTGTACAGTATTTGTTCAGTTTTTGTGGGAGTTTTTTGGTCTCTGCTGCCTGATGTGTAGTGAGGTGTGTGGTTGACTGGCAGTTTGTAACCCTGGTGTTTGTAACTTTGAGGTTCTACTGTACCTTTTCATGTTATTTTGGTATATTTCGTTATTCAAAACACTGCAGATCCTCTGTTTACTCCCTCAGAGAAATCTTTTACTCTACATGTGTTATTAAAATTACACTAAAAAACCTTTTAAAAAGATATTGTTCTCTTGATTTATTAGGACATTGAATATAACTACAGTGGAACCCCGCAATACTGCGACCATCGGGATCCAAAAATATTGATCACGATGGGCGTGGTATTGCGGGGTTCCACTGTACTAATATGAAATGGAGTGTTTCGTCCATTTATGCAAAAATTTCAATACACTCTAACCATGGAGTCACTCCAGCATCTGTATTGATAATATACATAAACAAAAATACAGATAAATCTAGCTAATCTGCAAATATTAGTCTCAGTTCCCATCTGGATTAAAAAAAAATCAAATACATATGAGGACTTATTATCAGGTCAGTAATAAATAATTCTGGCATCTGCATGCACATGTCTAACAAAGACTGGACACTGGGGACACATGCTGGTTTCTGCAGTGCATAAATTATGTATATACCCTGCTGAATCAGGCACTCAGTCTTGAGAAGGAAGCGGGGAATAGAATATAAAATAAACAGGCGTAAAAATATAATATTTCTAAATCTTAGAACTAGAGCAAGTTTTTAAACAGTTCTCTCTCGAGTAAAAGCTTCAGTTGTTATAACAGAATCTGTTTTATGGTTTGTTGTTTTGCCCTGCTATGTAGCACATAATCAGTAAAGCAGTACATGATTTACCATTTAATTAGTCAGATGATGCTTTAATAAAATTAAACAAGCTGTGTATTCCCCCCCCCCCGATTTTAGAGACCAATGGGATTCACAATTCCTGCCATAATCATCTCAAGTTGTGCTTGTAGCATAGATGTAGCCTATCTGCAGAGAAATCATTATATCACAGTCATGTAGACACTTCCTACAGCAATGGAAGGGTTTTTCCATTGCTGTAATAATCCACCTCATTAAGAGGTGGAAGCTAGGTTGATGGAGAAATTTTTCCACTGACCTAGCAATGTCTATACTGTGGCTAAGGTCAGCTTCAGTACACCCCTACATGTCATAGCTAGGTCAACCTAAGTTTTAGGTGTCGAGTAGGTCTGATCATCCTATTTTCTACAGCTCAGTTGAACGAAGACTACACAGGATAGAGATGAAATTCTGCTAATTTTTTGGACACCAGATGCTTAGGTTTACTGCTTGCCCTGGAAACAGTGGACAAAATCCCTATAAAAAACATCTGCTAGTTGAAGGCAGGGAGAAAGACAGGGCCAAAGTGCAGAGAGGAACAATCATTTCACCTGTACGTTTCCTCCCCTTTCTCTGATTTCTTTTAATAATTTTTAAATAGACAGTCTGCCTATTATCAGAGATATGTGCAGTTTTTCCTAACTGAAACATTTGCTTCTAAACAGCAAGTTTGCCAGCCTACCAAGTCTGCTACAATTGTTTTTCCTGTTTATATAAGCACTAAAATTGAAATCAGGATTACATGTTAAAAAACAAATTCAAAACACTCTAAAGCACAGACTTAGTTATTTTTAAAAACAGTTTTTTGTTTAAGATAAGTTTTTTTCTTCCAAAACAGAAATCCAATGAAATGCTGCTAGAGATATTTCACATCATATGGCACTCCACTTCCTCACTACTCCGCCCCCACCCCCCATATGCTTCCATGAGTTCCAGACCTAAATGCCGGTTCATTTTGCTATAAAGGTTGACCGTCAGGAAATCCCATTTCTCTACATTAAAGGGTTGTTTTAATTTATACCATATTCCATATACGCTATTTTCCTACAAGTTACATTATGTTGTGCCCCTTTATAACCTTCTTCAATCCTGTTACAAGTAGTGACTGGCCAAGAACTAGCATTATAAGAATCTCTTCAAAATCTCCCATAGTATAATTAGATCTGGATTCACAACTACAAGAAGCGAACAAACCCATACAATTTTAGTTCAAGGCCAGATCCAAAACTGCAATGAAACTATTTCCCAGTTCTGGTTCAGAGATACTTGAAAGTTCATAAGAACAGACTCTCTGCACAAGATGGTGAAAATCTTACAGTTATAGCTGATCTCACAAAATTTATACCATTCAATAAGGCAGAATTCACAAGCAGAGCTGAAATCTTGTAAATATCAGCATTTTCTACCTTCCTGAAAGAAGGAATTATCAGGAGACAAGTTCATAAGAGACTGATGCCATTTAATACATAACATTCCCCTGATTCAGACAACCAAATTATATGCTAAATCTAATCCGCAGCCTAATGCCTTCTCCTCAGCAATCTTGAGTCCTAATGACAGTCAAACCATTCTGGCTTTATTTTTCATTTTCTGCTCTCAGATTTGTTGGAATTCCATGGTATTTTGCTACTCATACATTTTTTGTTTCCATATCACGTACTAAAACAACATAAAAAGGCCTGTTTCCCTTCTGTAATGACATGGAAGATGTTAGGACCATGTATATCAGGGGTCTCAAACTCAAATGACCACATGGGCTGCATGAGGACTAGTTCATTGGCCCAAAGGCACCAATGACACGCCCCGCTCGCTGCTCCCAGCCCACCCCACCGCGGAGAGCTTGGCGGGTGGTCCACGGAGTCGGGGGGTAGGGGGCCGCAGGGAGCTTGGCCAGGAGCCACGGGGGAGCTAGGCGGGGAGGGGCAGGGGGAACATTGCGGGCCGCAAGGAAGGGCTTGGCAGGCCGCATGTTTAAGACCCTTGATGTATATCAATACAGAATTCTCTGATTGAGTTATCCTAGGTCATAGGGTGGGCAAACTTCTTGGCACGAGTGTCACTTTGGGGTTGCACAACTGTATGGAGGGCTCGGTAGGGAAGGCTGTGCCTCCCCAAACAGCCTAGCCCCCCTCTGCCCCCTCCCACTTCCCACCCCCTGACTGCCTCTCTTAGAACCCCCAACACATCCCGCCCCGCTCCTTGTCCTCTGACCACCCCCTCCTGGGACCCCACCCCCTATCCAACCCCCCATGCTCTGCCCCTCTCAGAATCCCTGACCCATCCAACACCCCTTGCTCCTTGTCCCCTGACCAGCCCCCCCCCCCGAGACCCCTCCCCCGACCCTAACCACCCCCCCCATGATCCAATCCCTCCATCATGGAAGGTGGAGATTGAGCAAAGGGAAAATAAATGTGTGATTGGGTGCAGGGGAGGGGAAAGAGGGGAGAGAAGGTGCAAAAGGAAGAATAATGAGTTAAGCAAAGGGAATCAGAAGCAAGCAGAAAAGAGAAGGGAGGAGATCAGTTTTCCCCAAATAAAATGCAGTAACTCTATACAATATATTCTGAATATGAGTTAACAATGCACTAGTATCACATCCTAGTTAAACTATGAGTAAGAAACTAGAATAAGAAGGAAAAAATTAGCATTTACAAGAGCATCTTCAATGTGATGCACAAACACTAGTAAATAATTTATTCCATCCAACAAACCTACAAGGTAAAGTAATACAATCCCTTTTTAACAGAGCAGGCGAAAGAGAGACATTAAAATAATCCTCCCAAGGCCACACAGAAAGCAGTCAGAAGTCCCCAGATTGGAAGTTAGGAATTCCTCTCACCCATTCTCATAACTTCCTTCTAGTCCATGTTGACTCTCAAAAGGTATTATACTGGTTTTGAAAGTTAAAGTTCAATGAGGTGGATGGCCATGAATGTGATAGCACTGATGGTCAACAACCAAAAATTTTGCCCTGAAGTACATTTGTTTTCTTTCTTACTTGGATGAGAGGTTGTAATATCAGAAATTTACCCAGAATGGGAAGTTTACAAAAATGTAAATCCAGAAGTGTTGACGTGTTTCATTTTGCCATTTTCAATTGAAACTATTTGGGTATTCCTGAACCAAAATGTCTCACTGCAGCTTGTTTGAACTGTGTCCACCCAAGCTACCATGGAACCTCATGTTTCTCATGCCCCCATTCTCCTCCCTGGGCCAGACACCTTCCATGATGCACCATGGTGGTTCAACCAAAGGGGAGATTGTGATGTAGTCTGGACTGTAAAATAGGACAGGGCAAGCAATGTCAAAACTACAGCTCCCATGAGGCTCCATAATAGGCACAGTTCAATGTCAAACTGACATGAAATGAAATGTTTTAATTCAGGATGACCTGACTTAAAATATTTCATTTAGATAGCAGACCAAAAATGGACAATACAAATTTGTACAATATCAAAATTTTTCTGTAGAAAGTTTTTTTTTAGGGGGGGATGGAAAAACATCAACAGAAAATTCTCAACCAACTGTACATGAGCATTGTTTTGATGAGCATTAGCACTTTGAAGCACTAGGTCTAAGTCTGGTAGTGAGACAAACAGCGGGTAGCATCACTGAGACAAAGCCCTTGGTTCCCATATACATGTTTTATATATTATATATATATATAAAATCACCGATGTGGTTTTCACTGCATTAACAAGAAAGTGCTTGCTGATTGTCCCACTAATCAAAACAGGTGCACTCATGCACACGGGTGTATGTATGTGTGCAGTACACAAAAATAATTTGGGACAGAATGCAAAAGAGAAATGTAGAATCCTAGTGTTTAAATCCTTTTGGAAACATAAGTATTTCATAAAGGATGTTCACCGAAACACCCTTGTTTCTTAGGATATATCTAGGAACAGAGGATTCATTTAAATACCTTAAGTCACAACAAAAGAATACTTCGAAAGTGTAAGCACAGGCAACTATAAGTTTATCTTTCCGGAGGTTATATGCTTCAGTTCCCCACTAAAATAGTTTTATGTTGGGATGCAAAAAAATTTCATTTTGCTTGCTACAGTAACACTCCAATTACAAAAAATACAAGCAAAGTCCATTAGAAAAGTAAAATAAACAAAAAGAGCTTATTCACCCATAACCCATTGATTAAAAATTCCAAATGCTAAATTTGTTTGTATTTTTAATGAAGCATCTTGAAACAACCCAACTTCTTTATAAGAAGTCTATGATGCATTTTGGACCAACTGTTAAAAAGTTAGTACTTTTTTCACTCATCACTTCATAATGCAGTTCTCTGCAAGGCACATCATCCACTCACCACAGACAGAGCCTCGCACTAATCTCCTTAAATGCGGTCTCTCAGGGAGGTAGCGATATTTGCATCCAAATATACTGAGGTTTGATGTGTGATCTCCAAAGAAACGGAGCTGGCGGTATCTCTCCCCACAGCGGTAACAGAAATTAGTGTTACATTGTGAACAGGTCATGTGGTCACACCCTTCTGTTCTCTGGATGTGGATCTTTATGAGCACAAGAGGAAGAAAAAGAAAATGTTAATTTAAACAAACAAAACACACACACATTAAAGCAGGTACTACCTAATAATTATCTGGAACAAAGATCAGATGAAGAGTCACCATGAGTGATTCCCAGAGTAACAGTCACCCTGTTACTGTCCCAGCCATTCTATTATTGTCTCATCCATGTACTGAGATTCTGAAGATCTGCCTACATGGCCCTGGATGTGGAACTGGAAGCATTTCTGAGAATGCCATCAGAGTCTCTTTCCTAGCAGCCTAAATTTGACCTCCAGGATGTCTCTCCTACCCTTCCCCATGCCACTGGTACCTACATGTACCACAACCACCGGGTCCTTCCCAGCCCGACTCATAAGCCTGCCTAGATGCCTCGAGAGAGCCGCAACCTTCCACCAGGCAGGCAAGTCACCATACGATTCCCCCAGTCATCACAAACCCAGCTATCTGTGTTTCTAATGATCAAATCTCCCATTACTAATACCTGCCTTTTCCTAATGACTGGAGTTCCCTTCCCTTCAGAGGTAACCTCAGTGAGAGAGGAGACCCCATCATCATCTGAAAGGAGGGCCCCAACTATTGGAAGGATTCCGTCTGCTCCCATTGACTGCTCTCCTTCCCTGGGCCTTTCATCCTCCTCAACAGTGCAGGGGCTGTCTGAGCGGAGGTGGGACAAATCTACAGTGTCCTGGAAAGCCTCAACATACCTCTGCCTCCCTTAGCTCCTCCAGTTTCGCCACCCTGGTCTTCAAAGCCCGTACACGGACTCTGAGGGCCAGGAGCTCCTTGCATGAAAGCACACATAAGCCACCCACCTACAGGGCAGGTAATCATACATGCTACAGTGAGTGCAATAAACCAGATATCCCCCACTCTGCTGCTGGGCTTCTGCCTGCATTCTCTCCTACAGTGACCTACGTTAACAATGGGGTTATTGTTTAAATCAAGAAGTTTTGATTACAGTTTAGTTTAAAGGTTTTAAAGAAGGGCAAGTGTACCTTGCCTCCTTCCCACTCCTCTTCCAAATTCCCTGTTAGCGGCCCCAGTCCCTGATCGCTTGCTCACTGCTTTATAAAGCCCTGGCCTTGATCGCCCTGCTGCCTGACTAGGGCTCAGCTAATGAACAGAGGCTTCTAGATTTCAAACCTCGTTTAGAAGCTCACAGCTTCCAACTGCTGGCCACAGCACACTTTTAAAGTGCCCCCTACACAGACCTGCCCCAGGACCCTGCCCCGAGTTTTATTCTAAATCTGCTGTGCTGTAGTTTGAACCCATTGGCTCTTCTCCTCTCCCCCTGTGGTAAGAAAGAACAACTTTTCTCCATATGTTTTATTGCAGCCTTTCAAGTATTTGAAGACCGCCATCATAATGCCTCCCTTAATGTTCTCTTTTCCAAACTAAACATGCCCAGTTCCTCCAGCCTTTGCTCATATGGTTTGCATTCCCCAGCCCTTTGATCATTTTTGTCGCTAACCTCTTGATCTTTTCCAGTTTCTCTACGGGGTGACCAAAATTGGACATAGTTCTCCACCCGAGGTCTAACCAGTGCCAAGTGGAGCAGTACTATCACCTCCCATGACTTGCATGCTAGACCTCTGTTAATGCAATATAAAATTAATTGCATTTGCTTTTTTTTGCAACAGCATCACATTGCTGACTCATATTGAGGTTATGATCCATCACAACTCCCTGACCCTTTATAACAGTGCTGCAGCCAAGTGAGTTAGCCTGCTCCAGTCATCCATAAATTTACAAATATTATTGCCAGCGGCACTAAGATTCCTTCAGCTAATTCCTTCAGTACCCTGGGATGAACAGCATCAGGCCCTGCTGATTTGAATTCATTCAAATTGGTCAGAAAATCTCCAACATGTTCTTTATCCTGATCTGCATCCCTTCCCCTTTACTATCTAGGGTAACTTCCAGTCATGTGTTGTTTTTTGTGAGAAGACTGAAGCAAAGTAGGCATTGAGCAGCTCTGCCTTCCTATCATTTTCCGTTTCCAGCTCATGTTTTCCATTGAGCATTGGACCTACACCATCCCTGAACTTTCTTTTTTGTCTGTAGGGATGCTACAGCATATGAAGAAAACTTTCATACAATAACTATGAAATGTATTGTCTTATTTCCAGATAAAAGCTAAATATCTCCCCATACAATATATATACTTGTCCCTAATTGTCTGAGAAATGAATTGAAGTTCCTCACTGGAGGTCAACATGGGATAAACCTGCAAAGGCTAGCGGGAACAATAAAAGAAATTAAGCATTGACTGACTTCAGTTCCCCAAGTGAGAGGATATTGTTCGACCACTCAAGGAGCCCCGAAAATTCTACTTTTAGGTGTCACAAACACAGACCTGAGTATACATCCCCAAGAATATGTACACAAGTGCCTCTGGAAGCTATAAATTTGAAGCAACTGGCTTCACTTTTTTCCTGTGACTGTATTTTCAATTGTAAAAAATTTTCTTCAAAATTTACCACTTTATTGTTATTCAGATTAGTTTCAAAAAATTGGCAACACATCTTTTAACATTGTTCCTGGAGTGTCATATCACATGCAGAGGCTAAGAGTGCAGGATGCTTAGAAATTCACAAATGACATTGTGAATGGGTATTTGGTTCAGATGGGTATTTCTCCTTCCCCCTCTTTATAATCGTCCGATGGAGATGGATTATGCAGCTAAAGGTTGGGAAAAAGTGACCATCAATGGATCAACTATTATTTGCATGCTTCTACCCTATCGGGCAAAACAAGAGGAGTATGACATGCAACAGACACCACAAGGAATGTGCATCCCTAGAAATTCACTTTGCTATAATTAGCAAAGTATATTTCAGTTGCTTGATAAACTTAATTTCTTTGTTATGGAGGAGAAATGGAAAAAAGGAGAGAAACCAAACAGAAGACAGTTTGAATCCCTGAAGAATCTATTACTGGCTTGACTCTACATTGCAACGAGCACATTTAAATCCCACTTAAGTTAAAAGAACATTCTTCATATTACAGGATAGGCCTACATAGCCCTTTTATCCAAGAATCCAACAGTGCTTTACAAAAAGTGGGAAATTATATCCATTTTACAGAAGGGCAAATTGCACCAGAGAGTTAAATGACTTGGCCAGGATGTCACACTGAATCACTGGCAGAGTCTGGAATAGATCCCTAATCCCCCGCTCTAAACAACTACATGGCTATTTTATAACTATGTAATAAACCTGAACATAACTGCATATTTCTTTACAGTACGTATGAGCTGGCTAACCGTGCTGACTATAGTAGTGGGGAGGAGTGGCCAAGCAAAAATATTTTAGGAACTCCCAACCACCCTGATCACCTGTACTGCTGGCTAAATGAGACTCTTTAGTGAACAATATTTTATAGCAAGTTACTGAATGAGCTATCAGATGAAAAGTTACGCTTCTTCCCCACCTTTTGTACAACCATAACTATCTTTCCATCCAATCAAAAACCTCTTTAAAGAAAAGGCCCTTATAAAAATTCTCCAGACAAACATTTTCAAACAACTTTACTGTATCATAAATAACTAGCTATCCTCTTTGTTGCGTTTCTTTCAAAAGAAAACCCCCTATACATTTAAGTCCTTTAATATATCTGCACTAATTTGCTTCCCTCTAGTCAATAAAAAAGGAGCCCAGAGAGTTCCTTAAAAGATTTAACTGGAAATACTCAACAATCAACTTGCTGGATTCTTTGATGATACTCAACATATTAATTTGAATATCCGATCCACAAAGAGTACAAATATGTCCTGATTTTCATGAGTTTTCTTGTTCACTTAGCTTCCTTCAGCTGTTCAAAGTTCCACAACTAACTCAACAGTTTCTTTAAGTTTACTTCTATCATCCTAAAATGTGTTTTCTCCTGAAATGCCCGGCAAGTTCACATTTTCTACATATAGCACTTCCTTGTTTTATTGCATAGCAACTACACTTGAGGAAGAAGAGGAATTTTGTGGGGAAGTTTTTTAAATCACAATATTTCAAGAATTTTTTTTAACACTTTTGGTTCAGGAAACGGGCATACAGTACTAATTATACTACTTTTCATTGGATATGTATAAATGAGATTTTATACCTCTCTAGTCATCTCTGACTGAAATAAACCCAAGACTTTTCACCAAGAAGCAGAACTATTCAGAAAGTCGCACTGCACTAGGTATCCCAAAACAGAACACACAGGATCAGTTAAAAAAAAAAAAAAAGCTAATAAATTAGTCATAAATCATGTAATATAAAACCCTAAGAAACGCCTATTCTGCCATTTTAGTTATCATTTACAAATGTTAAAGGCAAAATATAACATATTGTTGTGTTTTGACAGCACATTTTTACTTGCTTGTGTAAGTATATCCTGTAGGCAGCAGCTATACCTAAATAAATGTTTCAGCCAGATACAGTAAGGTAGAAGTTGTTACTTTCAAAAAATTTAAGATGGGATTAAAGTTGTGGCCACACAATGGTGCCTTCTGCTCTGTGTACCCTTCCAGAACTTGAAATTCCAAAACACCTACCTCAATATGTTGGAAAACAAGAAATGCTCTTAGAGATCTCCTCACATATCCCCCAAAGGAACATTCTTGTAACACTAAGAACACCCACAAACTTAAGAAAATCAGCATAAATGAGGTAACACTTTTCATAAAGTGAACATATCACCAATAAAACTGCATCACAACTAACAAATCAGCTGTAACACTCCACAGGGGTACCAAAGGTTGTGAGGCACACCCCCATCACTTGCCCTTAGCATAAGTCTTGTCTGTGCCTGCTGTGGATCGGTTCCCTGAAACCAACAGCTTCTGGCAACACAAGCATTGCCTTCCAAGCTTCTAAGTCTCATTCACTCTCTACAGATAGCGACAGGCACACAGCAACCCCCAAATACTTGGAACATTGCTACAGCGTCCAGCACCTTATCCACTGAACACGCTTAGAATTACCATACCCATCGATAAGGGAACAGTATACATCAGCTTGTAAAATTCAACTTAGGACTAGCCCTTTGCTTAACACCACAGCACTCGGACATACTGAGAGTGAAAACAAGAGTAAGTTTGCTATCAAAGAACAGAGATTTAAGTAACAGTGAGTAAGAATATTGGAAACAAATGGTTACATATAACCATATAGAGCAAAATCATAACACACTTTCTAAAAATTAAACCTTAACAAGCTACTCACATGTCTAAAGAAGTTTATCTTACCCAAATTTCTCCCCAGTGTTTTCAACCCCTAGGATCCCTTTTTCCTGAAGTAAAATTGCTGTCCTTCTACTTCCTCAGTGAAAGGTACCCAGCTGTCTTCTCTTCCCCACAAATATAGTCAAGCAAACCTTTAGAGTGCACCTCTAGATAAAAGAATCAGAGGGGTAGCAGTGTTAGTCTGAAATTGCAGAAGTGACAGAGTCCTGTGGCACCTTAAAGACTAACTAAAGTACTGAAGCATAAGCTTTCGTGGGCTAATACCCATGCATCCATCGAAGTGGGTATTAGCCCATGAAAGCTTATGCTTCAATACTTTAGTTAGTCTTTAAGGTGCCACAGGACTCTTGTCACCTCTAGATAAAGTTCTCTCCCCCAACTCTTCTTCTCTTCTTATTAGTCTCTTTCTAAAATTCTGACAATCTTCATTTGTATTCAGTTCAAACTGCTGATAGGAAGACCATTGCAAATGAAACAACACTCAATTTACATATAAACAATAGATGGATAAATCTCTCATCTGAGACATTCTGGTTTTTTTACCTTTGCTAGTGACCGGTACTTGGATACAGACTTTAAGAACATATTTTCAGTACATACACAACTCCTTACACAAATATCTGTACATACACTTCACAATGGAATCAATTAACAGTGTGACATGGTTTTCATTTGAGACCTTACATGACATTCTTTCGCGATCTAGAATGTACACACCAGACTCCTGAAATTCCTGTATTCTTTCTACACCTCCTTTGGCAGTTTGCATTAAGAGGTTCTTGGGTCACATCAGCAACCCCCCCAGTATCTACCTGCTCATATGAGGCAGAACTTGTGTATATGTAAGCTGGTATCCTTTGGAGGCAGCCAATAAATTTATCTTATGACTTCCTGATGAGAATAGCCAGCTTGTCTCTTCAGGTACACATACACTGCACTCTTTACTGTGGTATGTAGAGTACATAAAATAAGTGTCTCCCTAGCATGGGCATAAGTTCTGCTATAGATGGTGAGGCACTGCTTGGGCAAGTAAAGACCGATCTGAACAACATGGCATGCACCCAACACGGTTCTCTACATGCCCAAGCAGGGCCTTCCCAGTCTGCAAAGTTATTTTTAGAAGCATAGTGTCCCGCTGCCTCCCTGCTACTGGAATCTTTCCCTGATGCAAGAAAAGGTTCCAGCAGCAAGGAAAGGCAGCAGGGAAGGGCATCAGCAGCTTCCCACTGCTGGACACTTTCCCTGCTGCTTTCCCTCAGGCCAGAGCCAAAGCTCCAGCAGGAGGGAGCTGCTGAAGCCTTTTCCATTATCTCTCCCCAGCCGCAGCCTTTCACTGACACACATACCTATACCCTACAGTGTGGACTCAACATGCTTTTCACTAATGGATTTAGCCAAATGATCCTTATGTGCTGCCCCATATGAGTGCAGTTTAGACATAGCTTATGTTACATCAAAAGAAATCAAACTTACTTCCCTGCTTTGCTACACTTTTTAGTTTCTGAACAAATGACAAACAACTATATTTGAGCTTAAAGCTTTAGGCAAAAAATGTACTCTGGGTTTAAAATACAGTCATAATGAAATACTGAAATTCAATTATTATTAATAATTAATCCATGCAAATGCCATTGCAACATCACTTGCTACAATAAGAAACGATTGTTCAGCTTTTCTTAGTCACAACAGACCAGGTCTCCTCTCTTTCTCAACAGATCTAATATGAAGTGTGAGAGTGTGAATGTGAGTGTGAGTGTGTATGTGTGTGTATTTAAACACACAGCCACACACATACACACTTAATTTAGTTTTGAAGAAGGTTGGCTCAGTCTCTTTGGTAAAGAGCAATTTTTAAAGACACTTCCTAAGGTATACAAAAAATATTCTACATATATAACTATTTGCAAAGCTATATAAGGTTGGCTTCATTTAAAGGATCATGTCTTAGAAGCTGTCACAGTTCAGGACAACTATATCTGTATTTCCCCTCTGGTCCATCCAAGGCACCCACTCTGGGTGTCTAGTTCCCCAGCAGTGCCTCTTGTGGGTGGAGAAATGCATCCTTCTGATTAGCATATTTCCAGGCTGCACAGGCCCATGATGATACTGTGCTATCTCCGGCAAAAGACAAACTGCCTAAGCAAGCTTCTTTTGCCCTCTCTTCAGAGATGACACACAATCTAATTGCCACAGTTATAAGTTACCACATAGCTCTTTCTAAGCAAGCACATTTTATTCTTCAAATAAAAGCATTACAGAGAAAACATATTAAAAAACAATAAAAGAACTACACATGCTAAAACTTACCACAGGTCACCCCAACATGGACTCTGACAGGTGAGGAGTCCAAAAACCCACAAGAACCCTCACATCACACTCAGTCACTCATTTATTCAGTTTGGGCCTTTGAAGAGACTGTGAATAGGTAATCAGTCAGACAATGGTTTTCTGCTGAAGGCACACCTTCAAAAAGATGGATTCAAACCCCAAAAGTTTGCTAGGAGATTCACTTCACACATATTGTCCCTCAAAGTGCTTTGAAGTTTATACATAAAACCACACAATAGCACATTTGTATGTTTTAAAAGTTCCTAAAAACAACTAATCACAATTCAACAAGGTTTAACTTAATTCCATTAGTTTTGTGCTAGATATCGCAGGATATTGTCATATCTGTACTGAAGCTACTTGTATGCAATACAAGTAATACTGCATCCTTTTCCACATGCTCCTCTAACATTCTCCCAGGTGACAGAAGTTCTTGTGGGCTTGTTCAGGGAGGATCCATTTCTGAAAGGTGCAGTTCCTTTCCTCTCGCACCAGTTCCTGAAGCCTCAGTTTATCCTTAAACTGGGATTCAGATCAGTCTTCAGCTTCTTGGAATATGAAAAAGTTTGTGTTCCATCACACAACAGTATACAAATCTTTTTACTTTGCTTCTTTGGTCCTAATAGAATATTCAGTCAGCATTAGCATGTTCATTGTCCTTCCATATAACCCAAGAAATAAAAACACAAAGTCGTCACACTTTTTTTTTTTTGGTTCAGCACTTGGATTTTTTTGCTGGGAAAGGGAGTTGGTGGAAAGCAAGAAGCAAAACACATCCATTCAAAAAAAAAAAAAAAAAAAAAAAAAAAAAAAAAAAGATCCAATGGAAGTACAGAAAAGTATAGCTGTACTTCAGAATAAATCATCATATGTTCTCAGTTTAACATATAATACTTCAACCCTGTTTGCTTAAAACAAACAGTAATACTCTGCTCCTTTTAATACTTAAGCTTCACTGCTTTTTGTAGTATCCCAGTTTAATGGTTGATTTTGACCTTACAACATTATAAATGCCACTGCTTAAGAGTATGCAAGAAACCTGTTTTAATGAAGTACGTCAAGTGAGAATGCACTGGACCTAGAACAAGTTAGGACAGATCAAATGGAAGAGTACATCAGCTGCAGATTCTTCATTCCCCTGTCCTTATTTCCCCCCTCCTTTTCTAATTTGCATATGGGATATCCATCTGCTTCAAGATATCCCACTAATTCATGTACAATTTTTTTTTTTTTTTGTAAAAGTTACAACTTCTATTTCATGGTGCAGCTCCCCTTTCCTGAGATCTTTTTGTGTGCTTTCAGATCTACAGATGAAAAGTGGTAAGACTAGATTGTGGTATACTTTGTGCTACAACTGTTGAGAAAAAGCAGAAACACAGCAACCTTGCAATCCTTCTAAGCAGTTATTCTTTTATTACTTGCCAGTTGCACCGATTTGATTTTGCTTAAACAAATAATATTTTGATACAAACTGGTCAGACTGTGTAAGAGAACTCTCCTCTCCTCCAAAGATGAATGTTGAACAACCAGAATTCGCGTTCAGATATTAATGCCATTTTGGTTTATTATAAAATAGTTAGAGGAGAAACTTACTACCAAAAGGAATTAAGAAGATTGACCTACATGAAAGAGAGTACAGTTTCAAGAATTCACTTTCAAATCAGAACACGAAACATTCAGCTGTGAAGACCTGTCACATCCATCCTCCGGCACAGTGAAAAAAACTTGTATAAACAACAGTCACACTTCCTGATATACAGATTACAACTCAACAGAAATACCGAATTTCTAAACAAACATCTTTGAACCGCAGATGGGCTATTATTAACAAAGATTCTTTTCCACACATTGGGCTTGTCTACATTTCAAATGCTACAGCAGCACAGCTACACTTCAGTGTAGACCGGGGTAGGCAACCTATGGCACAGGTGCCAAAGGCGGCACGCAAGCTGATTTTCAGTGGCACTCACACTGCAGTGGAGCTCTGCATTTTAATTTAATTTTAAATGAAATTCTTAAACATTTTTAAAACTTTATTTACTTTAAATACAACAATGGTTTATTTATATATTAAAGACTTATAGAAAGAGACCTTCTAAAAATGTTAAAACTTATTACTGGCGTGTGAAACCTTAAATTAGAGTGAATAAATGAAGACTTGGCACACCACTTCTGAAAGGTTGCTGATCCCTGGTGTAGACACTACTTATGACAATGGGAGGGGTTCTCCCATTGGCATAGATAATCCACTTCCCTGAGAAGTGGTAGCTAGGACAACGGAATAACTCTTCTGTTGACCGAGAACTGTCTACGGTGGGAGCTAGGTAGGCTTAACTACATTAGTCAGGGGTGGGTGTGGATTTTTCAGACCTAAGTGATGTAACTGGGTTGACCTAACTTTTTAACATAGACTAGGCCTTTTGTTTCATAGCCCAACCCACCAAATTCAGTAGGAGGAGGACTGCAAGATGATTATTATTTCCTAAACACAGAGCCTGAACTCTTTGGTAAAGTTTTTCCAAAAACAGGAGCCCTGACTTTAGGCTCCTACATCTGATTTTCAGAAATAATGAGCATCCAACACTTGCTATGAAAGTCAATGAGAGATGCTGGGTGCCCAGCACACTTGAAAATCAGGTTCTTTATTTAGATGCCTAATATAGATTTAGGTAACTAACTTAAGGCTTCTATTTCTAAAAAAATCTTGGGCTTTATGTCCAGATGCTCAGATATTATGTTGATGTCAGCTACATGACTACATAGATATACTGAAAGATATCGATAAGCAGAGAGTTAAAGCAGGTCAAAAACAAGTACAAGATCTTGCAAGCAATGTTTTGAAATATTTTACTTTTGTTGGAAATTTTTCAGAGTTTTGACCAGCTCTGAGAGACTATCAAATCACATACTTGTCAGAGAATTTAACAAGTTCATATGCTTTAACTTTTGTTAATAGCTCCCTTTACTACGTACAAAAGATACCATGAAAAATCAAAGAGAAAGCAGCAAAAGTTCTGAGAAGTGGCATTGACTGTCCCCACTACAAATGAACCCATCAGCTGAAAAATGACATCATGTGCATTTCCTTCCCCATGATCAGAACAAACCAGTTTGTACACTGATAAACATCCTCCTCTAATTCAAATACTGTGCAGTTTTCAGCCAAAGATTTGAATACTTGCCAAACATTTGCTTTGTTGAATTGAAAGATTTAAAGTTGATTATCATTGCATAATATTACACTAATGGATGGTGATGTCGATATTACAGAAAGATCTTGGAAAAATCCAGTACCAAAATCAATATGAGAAGAGATTTTAAAAAACTCAGGGAAGTCAAAATGGCACAAATCTGGGATTTCATACTGAATGTCAACATGGAATTAGCGTTGAAACTGCATTAGTCATTTAGAGCAACACACATTAGAAATGCTGTAATTATCCCCAAACTAAGCACTATAAGCCCAGGAAATTCAGAGTTAAGCTTAACTTTAAAATAAAACCAAACATGTTAAAGTACAGAGATACTCAGCTTAACTCTGTGTTTGTAGTTACATCATGTGAGAAAACAGACAAAATGTTTGTGTCTTTAAACATAAAATTTATCTAATGTGGAGTCCTGAACACTAAAATGCATTCATTTTAATCATCATGGTTTTGCTTGTTATCACTACAGGGAAGAATTAAGGTTGTTAGGAAGCCATAACTGTGCATTTTCCATGACTTTAAAAGAAACCCAAACATGTTAAGATAAGGTTAAGGTTAAGTTTCAAGCTTTATAAACTCAGAGTTTAAGAACAGTTACAATATCCATATGATGTATTTTACTTTAAGGAATTACCCTTTCTTAATTATTAAATGTCATACATTAACAGTAAACAAGAAACCCAAAGAAAATGTTATAATATTTTTCTAATCCTTTGAAAATATGAAGTATCAACTTTAATTATTTTTCATTTTACACTTTTGTGGCCAGACTCCACAGTATGCTGTATCTACTCTACCCCACCATAGAACAACACAGAAAGGCCACACTATATTGGCTAGTTGAACTGGGTTTATGGTTGCTTCGCACTGCGGCTGGAGTATATGTTATAATTTTACCTTCCCTTCCACCCTGTCAAATCCCTAGTGCACTTCTCGCCCTTGCCTTATCAGTATCCCCTTATCAGCATCCCCCTTCCTCCTGTTCCCAACATACCTGTATATTCCTGCACCAGATTTCCCCCCTCCTTCCTGCATACTTCCCCATGCACATGTTTTCCCCATCTTAGACTCCTTGATGGGCAGATCTGGCATCAAGGTATGCTTTTTTTAAAAGAGAAATATTTAGGATAAGTGGTAATTTTTGCTGTTATTCTTCATGACTGAAAGTTGTGAAGACAGAGACTAGTGCATAAAGTCTTTGAGAAATTAAAAGAACTGCCTACTTTCATAGTGCCAGCCATCACTCCTACAAACAATCAAGGGCTGCCTTTAGGTAGGAAGTCCTCTTTCAAAATAACCCCACTTGCCATTATTTATAAATAGGAGTGAAACCACACTGCTCTAAGGAAAGGTTGTGGCCTCCTATCCTGCTGAAAGTAGGAGAAGGGCAATATAAAAATCAGGTGAAAGAAAGCAGTAGTCATCTTTGCTAAGAACAGCCTGTGGCCTTAATCCCATCTGAACAGTGGGTGAGGGTGGCCATTGGGAAAGAGAAAAAATAATGCAATTTTCTTAAGTAGAACATTCTTCTTGACTGAAAGTTTCTTTTTCAGCAGAGACTGAAAAAGACTATGCAAAAGTGACCATGAATCTTAAAAAAATCTTCAACCACAAGAGAAAGTGTTTTAACTACAAGTGAAATACCTAGAGGGGTGCTAAATTTCTTAAAGCTTCTATTTTTAGAAATGTTTACTTCATACTTACTTGTAAATTCCCAGAAATTTCCGTCTTAACTCAGAGAATAAAGCACTATAATTTTGTGGAAAATACACTCTTTATACATAAATCAGAGATTCAACCTCTTTGTTAAATTCAAAACTCAATCTTATTCATGCAGCAGGAGCTCACCATCTCCTTAAAATGCGTCCATTCCATTATATATTTGCTGAACTAACATTAGAGAAACAGAAGCCTCAGTTTGGATAACTATTTAGATTATTCAAATACAATTCTGAGAACTTATATTGTCCCCTAATAGAGGATTACTCACCTTGCACTTTGGACATTTCTGGGCATTTCTTTGCCCGTGTTCAATCTCACTGGCCCAGTGACGCAACAGCTTATCTCCCTTTTTGTATTCTTTACAGTTAACACCTTCATGCCAGGGAGAGTGGCACTTAAAACACCAGACAAGTTGGCAAGTTGCACACTGGATCTGCATACACAGAAGTGAAACAAGAAAATACCAGACAAATTTGCAAGCTGGGCATTGAATGTGTGTGGAAAATCTACCACCACCATTATAAACACCTTTATAATTAATTTTAATTAAGATCTCAATTTTGTCAGACAGCTACAGACAAACAAACCTATAAGATTGATAATCTTTTAAAAATTATATAAAAGTACCAATTTAATTTATACTTATATGTAAGAAACTATATTAAGAAAATGTTAAAGCTTCACAATTAATTACTCAAGATCAGGAGATGTCAAAGGCCCCGAGCCTTAAACAGGTGCTTAACTTTAACACATGAGCAATCCCACTGAATTCAATGGAATTACTCAAATTGTAAGTGTTTTGTTAGATTGGGGACAAAGTTAGCGCTGAATGCACAATTCTTCATTCTGCTCTTTTGTGAATAAGAAGTTTGGCACAAACTTTATTATTTGATAGACAATATGTTTTCAAGTAATATCATAGCTTTTTCTACAAACTTTAATACAATTTAAATGTTTTTAATTAGATGTGTAACATTTAGTATTTTTCCTTCACTATTCTGAATCCCACAATGGTGCATTCACATCGTTAACGATTTACAAGACCTCATTTTCACTGCCCTGTACCTACTGTAGTAATTTACATCTGCACAGAGTAAATAGTTTTTATGCTGAGGTTGTACCTAGAGGCCGCAGACCTATTGGGGCTAGCAATGTAAAAACAGAAAGGTCTGATCTGCACAAAGTTACACCCATTTAATGAGAGCTATGATTCTAAATCAATTTAATTAAACCACTACACCTGGGTGTTCTGACATTGATTTATCTTGCCCCTATAAGTTTAGAGGCAAGTTCAACTAATTCAATCAGATTTAAATGCATACAACTGTGTACCCAGGGGGGACTTAACACAACCACTCTAAATGTGTGTGTAGATCAGCCCCACAAAAAAGCCCTGAAGGGATTACACTGTCTTCCTACTGCTCTCATTCGATGGTGTTTTCATCCACTTTCCACAAGTGCAAATGACAATCACAACGCAAGGAGGCAGAGGATCAGTGCCAGAATTCTGATGCAGGTTCTCCTCTATAAACTATGAATTTTAATATTTTAGGCTGCCATATATTACATAATTTTCTCTAACTAGTACAACCTTCCTTATGTCCAATTCAAAGGATGAGACAGTTAACTTTTCTGTTAAGTTAGATGGCCTATATGATACCACAATATGAAGTAACTTAAATTTTGCTTTTCGTAGTAGGCTGTGTAAATGTCATTTACTTAGTGCTTTCAACATATATTATTTTCCTGTCTTTGAACTCAGTAGTGTTACACAGTATTACAAGATGCTGCATACACAACACTGTAAAAACAAAATATATTGCATTTGACAAGAAGCAGATGATCATGTAATTAAAGGACTATTGCAGTCTTCAAGGACGGCAGCACAAAGGTTGTGAAAAAGAATATATTAATAGGAATGTTTCCATCATTATTTAGGGAAAAAATGAAGGCTTGTTTGCATTTAAGTACTTCTCTGCAGTATTTGTAATCCAAACATTGCAGATTTTGACAGTGCATCAGAACATGAAAGTCAAACTGACTGATTTCCAATGTTCAAGATAAATACAAGAAGTAAACAGAAGCAGAAGGGTATATTTAAAAAAAAATTCTACTAGGAATTTGATGTGCTAGAAGTAACTAAATTTTTGTTTCTTTAACCTCCTTCCTGGCCATAGGTAAAATTTCCAAAGTACTTACATGACAGAGGAGCTTTTTCGAAAAGACTTTGGCACTTAGTTATGATATGGCTACACATAAAATACTATTGAGTGACATAGCTGCAGCTGCACTGCTCTGATGTTTCAGTGTAGACTCACTACAGAAATGGGAGGGGTTCTACCACCACTGTAGTTAATTGACCTCCCAGAAAAGTGGTAGCTAGCGCAATGGAAATCTTCTATCATCCTAGTGTGGATTTTTCACATCCCTCAGAGATGTAACTATGCTGATGTAAGTTTTCATTTTAGACCAGCCCTCTGTCTCACTGAAGGTGAATGGATCTTTGGCTCTTCTGTCACTTAGGCACTTCTGAAAATTTTACTCCATGTCAAATATATAAGGGACAACATGATGATAATGTAACACATATAATGGAGGTAGTAATGCCATAGTGATAAGATTAGAACTGAACGTACACTTTTCCAGCAAATAAACAGTCTGAACTCTAAATAGGACACCTTTAAAAATGACTTTAAATATCCCTATGGGAAAAGTAATACCATATAAGACTGTCTCTGCAAGCCCGGAAGCTGCTCCAAACAGTCACTTCTAACCCGATCATTTCATGATTCATCTTTGACAGACATAAAATAACCCACTTAAAAAGAGTACTGCCTTCCCTGAAGTATTACAAAATTCTAAACGTCAAGTGAAACCCTATCATATTTATTTGAAAGCTTTTGAAATACTTTCTCCAGAATTACAACTTCATAGGATAGCCACAGATATGCAGGAATACACATATGTCCTATTTTCAAAAGGGACAACAAAATTGACAGGTCCCTATATCTCCCCTATGTTGAAAATTAAATTAATCCGCCCCCTTTCAGCTGTGCTCATCTCTTCCCACTACAAACATTCTCCGGATAAAATTCTACAGAATTAAAAAACATTGAAGCCTCTGCTGGGCTTCTTGTTAGAGTCAGTCTCATGGTGCCTGGTTTTTAAAGAAGCATAGTCCTATTGCTCTGCCTGTCAGAAGCGTTCCTGTCACCAGGCTGCTTTCTAAAGATATGGAATTCTCAGCTGTTCAAAGAGCTTGCAGAATAGGATGCTTATTTTCAGGAACCTACTGTCTCAGAAGACTGATAGAGGTTTGCATACATCCCTAGAAGTCAACATAGAGAGCTCGTAGCTTTAATTACTGGTCTACCAGCCTAGCCAATGTCCTCCGAACTTGTTTTAAAGTCCTTTAAAAACTTTCACTTAGCAGTGCTAATAGAAAACGTTACATAACCTCTGCTGTGTTGGTAGTCTACAGTACATAATGACACATTGTGCTACTTTTGTGATTTCTCAGTTTGTGATCTCCATTCCACGAATATGTAGCCATAGTTGCCTCTTCTAAAAACTGAAGACCTTCAGCAGTTGTAATAGTTATAAGGCCTTGCAGGCTTGGCCAGCTGTTGCCGAGTGTTTCTCAGTCTGTTTGTAATGCAGTAACTTGTAAATGCCCTAATGAATCAATTCCAAAATTTAAAGGAAAAATTTTCAGCACCAGTGGCCAGAACTCTATTGATTCTGGGGAAAATCAGTTAACACTGTATTCCCACTGATTGACTAACTGGGTAATTAGGCCTGCACCACAAAATGAGTTTGACACTCCTGAATTAAATTCTAAACTTCAGGGCAGTGACTATCCCTTTACTCTGTGTTCATAGAGTGCTTACTACAATGGGGCCCTGATCTTGCCTCTAGTAATCATTGCTAGAACTCAGTAAACAACTACTGATCTTTAGGCTTTAGCTTGCAGAAGACTCAACTGCAGCAAGCAAAAAAAACAATGCTGAGATTAGTCTGAATTTAGGTTTTAGAAGGTATGTGAATGATTTGTAATAATTGTTTTCAAACTGTATTAATTATTTGGAGTGAGTATGCTTTTTTTAATATCTAGTAAAAGTGTATTCTTGGTTTCTTAAGAGATGCAAAAATCCCTCCCGAACCACCAGAGTAAAAATGCACTACTGCAACAGGATTTCTAGACTTCAGTCCCACTGCTCATGTTTTGTAAACCTCACATATGTAAGCTGGTCCTTCTGAGGCAATTTATTTCCTGTTACTTATTCAATGGTGAATAGGAAGAGTTCCCTCCAGTGTAATTTACAGATGGAATGAGGAGCAGGTAAAAGAGGCATTCAGCAAAGTAACAGCAGCCCAGAAGGGTAATCTTTGTGGACACAGCAACAGTGACTGGAAAGCGCTATATGTCACACATTTTATTGGTGAGAGAGAAATAATTCCAGAAAATCTGCTGAGCAGTGATCATGTTAACTACAAACAGAGCAGCTACTCTGATATGCACTGAGACAGATGGCCAGACCTGCAACCAGCTCTTTATTCAAGTGCAACTAGTAGAAACAAAAGCAGGTGACCTGAGTAGCTCATGTGAACAAGCCGTTCAAAGGCTGCCATTTTCAAGTATTTCCATCTGAAGAACTCTGCTTTTTACCAAATTACACAAATGTAGGATAGCCTCAAATGAGCTCGGTTCCACAAGGACAAGTGGAAAGGCATTATCTTCAGTCACTCGGAGGGAACACAATCTGGCAAGTCCAGACTTACCAAATGGATCTTAGACCAAATCCACAAAAAAGAGGAAGAACACCTATCATAAAGCTAGAGTAAAACCTCAGAGTTAGACACACCTCAGGAATAGAGGTTGTCCATAACTCTGAAAAAGACGTAACCATCTTCAGCCACTGGGGGTGGGAGGAGAGTTCACTATGGGTGGGGGTTGAGGGGTGCATATCTCAAAGGCCGAGCCCCAGTGTTCCCCTGCAGGGCTGAAACCCCAAGCCTCAGAGTTCCCCCCTTCTCCCACTGCTCCATGTCTAAAGCCCTGAGCCTGGTGCTCCCGAGGCAGCAAAAGGCAGTAAAGTATTTGTGTGCGCGTGCATGTGCACGTGTGTCCCACCACTGCTGCTTAATTATGTCAGGTACCAGAGGGTGACTGGTAAGTCCAGAACTCTGGTATTTATAGCTTTGAGGTTTTACTGTAAATGCAGAGGTCTATCCAACAAGGATAAATGTAACAAAAGAACTAATGTTATCATGAAGCTTTATTTCACAGTCATATTTAATTCTACATTTCTTGAGAGGAAACTCCTACAGTTTCAAAAGTTATATATTATAGATAGATAGATAGATAGATAGATAGATATAGATATCTATCTCCTCATTCTCCAGTCTGCTCTTGCAGCCCTAGACTGGGTTTAATAGGCCTCTGGGTGACTCTCCCTGTCTAAGATAAGCACTGAGATCAGTGTGTCCTTTTACCTCAGTGATATTCAGCTGCTGAATTGTCCCTTGGGGACATGGACAGATCGCATAAAATACAACTGTTGTAAGTCTGCTCTAATTTCGGCTCTGAAGATGCCTGATAGCTGGTGTGCCTGAGGATTTTGAGAGGGAGGGATAAAGATGACAAATACTTTTACACTACTCCTAACTAAGCTGGTAAGTATAGCGTGGTCACAGTCTAGGAAGCTGTCATTCTGAATTCAGCTTCCCTTGAGGGTGTGTCTATACTGCAGCTGGGAGTGATCCTCCCAGGCCAGGTGGACAGACACATGTTAATGGGGCTTGAGCTATCACACTAAAAACAGCAGTATGGATGTTGCGGCTCAGGCTGTAAAGCCCACCCAATCCCGTAGGCTTGAGAGCTCAACCTCCAGCTCCATAATGTCCACAATGATATGTTTATTACTATAGCTAGTGCCGTTAGCATGTGTCTGTCCAATCAGGCTGGGGGGCTCGCTCCTGGCCGCAGTGTAGACACACCCTGAGTGATCTGAAGCCCAACAAGACACCAACATATTGGAAAATTTATAACATGATGGTCATTAAAGCAAGAAGCAAATACAGCAACTAACAGGCAAGTTACTGTATTCTTAATCATGAGCGGGTAGTGGTCTTCCATTTACTAACAAATGTTTCCTAAATTAACTGATAAAATACACAGAAGACAAAGCATGACATCTTGAGTGTCATGCCCAGAATCATGTTGCCCTTTGAAATAACTCTGCCACATGCCACCAGAGGGCTTTCTAGCACAGATGGTGGTGACTCAAGGCACAGAACATAGTACACATCTTTGCAGCTTATTTAGAGGTTACCAATAATATGTAAATGGCAGGAAGTAGGCTCCAATAAAATAAACTAAAAAAAATGTGTCTAATATATGACAGAACTTGTTTATCTTTAGTATTTTACATTAAAAAAGTCATGGAAAGGGAGAGTGAAAAAAGAGGAAACGAGTAAAATAGTTGTGAAAAATGTGTAATATAACTGCCACCCTACATGTTCCTTCCTCAAAATGATAACAAAAAACTATCTGAAGCAACAAGATTAAGTAAAAAAAATGTAAAAAAAAAAGGGGGGGGGGAATAGTGTTAAAGCAAAACTAACACTATTCCTCAGATATGGATTTTTTTCTCCTCAAAAATATTTAGTGTCCACTGTTGTAAACACAGGTTTAAAACTTAATCACTTATCATATACATATACTTACTCAGAATGTTTTGAGAAAATCTAGTACAAGTGACTAAATAATGCAACTGGACAGAAGTTACCTACTACTAGTCATTTTTCCATTATGCACGCGAGTTTCAGTCAGACAGTAGGCATACTGAATGGTACTTTGCTCTTTTGGCTATGAGCATATGTACCATCATCATGTTAATATCCAGTATATCCCCTCTCAGAGCATTATGTTCTGGCATGACAGGAGGACAGATAAATATATGATGCATCTTTTTCACTTCTACATTCCTTGACTCTCTGCTAACATACTTCCCTTAATAGGGTAATGGAGAATTCTAAGCAACTGATAGTTTACCTTTGTGTGGCTAAAAACTTGGGGTAATTAGGAAAGTCAATCTTAGTGCCCCCACCTCTTTTCTGTCCAAAATGACGTCCAGTTAATGCAAAGAGGAGAGTGAAGTGCTCAGTCACCTTTCAAGGTACCATGAAAATTGAATGGCCAAAACTGTTTTTCTACCACCACAAGAAATAAATGACAAAAAGAAAGTTCAAAGAGATGACTGAACTGTTATGTGACTTGACCAGTTATTCAGAGGTATCATACTATAGATTCATATTCTAAATCACAGCTTACATTAGGCTCCAGTAATGGAGGAAAGCCCATTTAATGCCCACAACATGCTGTCCTACTTTTGCTGCTCACAGCTGTGTCATCTAATCCATAGGTTTGGTGAGCATGCTCACTTTGTATTTGTTCTCCAATTTCATAGGGGTTGGAATGTGACCTCGCCTCCTGAAAGTGGTGAAGTGTTTGCACTGAGGGCATGGCTTGGTGCTGGAGTCAATACGGCTGAGTTCCAGGAAGTATTTATACTTGATGATGTCATCATGTGGCAGGTTGTAGAGGACAGTTGTTTCATCCAGGTGTTCACTGCACTCTGTGATTGGACATTTTATATCTGCCTGTCCCAGCTGCACCTGCACATAAACAGAAGGGTAAAAAAATACCAGGTAAGAGGTCATATAGCTGTGGAGGAAGTACTGCATGCCTACTATGCAAAAGGGAAAGCACTTCCAACCCATCTTGTGAATTGCACAAGAAAATGCATTTGTTCTGAATACTAGTTATCCGTACACTACCAAAACATGCCATTTTATTTTAAGTTTATTTTGAACACATTCTGGAAAATATTTAAAATAGTAAGTTTTGCTTTTCTGTCACATCCACATCTGTTACATCACATGCAAGTGTACAAAGCACGTGTATGTGTGCCAGTGAGGCTATGTTCAAACATTTTATCTTTTATATTGGCTACTGAGAAAGACAGTCTAGCTGTTCCTCATTTTACATCTTACTAAGATATGCAATACAAGCAGACTAAGGTAATATTTTTGATTTCATATAGGAAGAATAAAAGCGTGTACCCAAAGAGAGAGCCCAGTTTCTACCACGGAAAAAAAGATGACACTTGCTTCAGAAGCATCTGGCTGCCTTTGCTAGCTCAATGCTCTTATGAGTGCTTCTTACCAGAAACTGGCACGGGGAAAGCAAATTCTATTTGCTCCTTGAAGAGCACAGAATAAGCTGTTACCGTCTTATTCTACATCACTCTCAAACAGAAGATAGGTCCATCAATGGCAATTAGCCATTGCTAATGCTTGCTCTGGGTGTCCCTAAACCTCTGACTGGCAGAAGCTGGGACTTGAAGATGGGATGGATCATTTGATAATTGCCCTCTTCTGTTCACTCCCTCTGAAGCATCTGGCCCTAGCCATGGTCAGAAAACCAGATGCTAGGCTAGATGGACCACTATCTGACCCACTATGGCCATTTTTATGTACTTAAATACAAATAATTGTTTTAAACAGAGAATGCTTATAATAGATATAAATATATTTCATAGATTAAAAACTCTACACACCACTAACATCATGCATTAACTAAGCAGTGCATAGAGTCTTGTGCAGACAACTCCATCACGGGGAGAATTTCACTCATACTGAATGAATAAGAGTACCATCACTACAAAAGGCGAAGCTCTAAGGAATGGAAAAGCAGTACTTTCAATCTGGAAAGGTTAAAGTTTTGAAGCCACTTCTTCTGTTTGGAGGTTTGGTACTGCATCTCAGTATGCAACCTATTGTACTCTCATGAACTGAGTATATAAATGCAAATGTTATGTACAGGAATTTCTATGGTATTCAATCACTGCAGTACCCTAGAACCATACAAACAGTGAACTAATCTCACAATTCCCCATTTTACAGAGGAAAACGGCATAGAGGTTAAAGCCACAATTTTCAAAGAAGGCGGTCCAACATTAAGCACCAAAATGGCCTCATTTTCCACTCATTTAGCTATATTGGTTCAAAATCACAGCCTGAATGATTTGCCTAAGGTGATCACTAAGTAAAAACGACACCTTCTCACTCAAAGTTTGCTGTGTGTTCTAAGATTCATGTGCTAACTTCACTAACTAAAAAATCATTTACTGCCTTTTGCTACTACAAGCGGCTGCCCCAATTAACTGGGGGCCCGATTAACCAGAATCACTGTATTAGGCCTGCAGACAGACATAGAAAAGGGAGCAGGATTACATCTAGGCTCTTCCCATTAGGGGAATAATTTAATTCCTACCACAGGGCCAAATTCTGTCCTCTGATACATGTGCATAAGCCACTTAAGGTGTTACCAAGGAAAAAGTACTGTGGAATTACACAAATGCAAGTGAGGGGAAAATATGGGCCTGCAGAACTTTTAATACTGGGTGAATATGGACCTAAAAGAAATAAGTTACATTCAAATTTCTCTTATTTTTTCAAGTGTCCCTCAGGACGCAAAACCCCTCTTAAATTGTGAATCCTCTGCTGACTATAAGACTAATAATCCAAGACAAAAAGATTGAAAAAAATGCCTTTATTTTCCATGATATATTTCCCACTGTTCCTCAGATGAAAAAATCATTAGTCAGACCTCCAAAAACATGAGGTTTTCTTTTCTTTTAAAGACTATATCTTGTGCTTTTTTAGTCTGTATTTTTTTTTTTATTCCCCTGTCCATCGTGGGTGAGAGAAAAAGAAAGATGACTTTGGCCCTGTTGAAAGAGCTCTCATCTGCACATCTGCCTAATTAATTAGTTAATTCAGCCCACTCAGCTCCCATCCCCTCAGCTAAGTCCACCAAGCTGCCCTCAGTTCTGCACTCACTCATAGAGCCTCACCTCTGCTCCTCCTGAAGTTCCTCACCCCACATAGCCATGGCTTCCAGAAATGGGGGACACTTCAAAGTGTCTTCACTCTCCCCAACCCTTCCCCCTCCTGGACAGATGTTGCCGGGTAGGCAGGGGCAGAGGAGCCATCCTGTCCCTATGGCTCACAGAAGGCGAGGGTACAGAGCCCTCCCCACCCTCTCCTCCTATGAGAATGGCTTTGGGCTGCTGTGGGATTGGAGGGATGGGGAGAGAGACAGTTCTATCTGCAGCAGCTCTGATTAGTTATTCTGCCCCAAGAGGCAGGCAGCTGGGGCAGACAGCCAATTTCCAGACTCAAATTCGCTAGCTGGGTACAAGTCACAACCAGAATCACATCACTCCCCAAAAACTGTGGGAGTTAGCACCACTGAAATTTCTTATATAAGTTTTTTTAATATTTATTTGAGTAGCTCTCAAAGGTCTCAGGATCCCACCACGTTGATAACACTATCCAAGTAGACATGAAGTAACAGGTGATAAACCAGAGGAGAAAGATAGGGGACAATGGTACAATAAGAGATTGTACAATTATTTAAATGTTGTATGTGCAACCTGTGATTCAACAGTAGAAACAGTGAATTCCCCACCACCACACACTAGTACCTAAAATTCTTGCCCAGCTCTCATTTCTTTAGAAATTATATTCCTTTGTTACGTTTCATTTTCACTTTTCCTTTATTCATTCTTTTCCATAGTAGCTACATTGAAGTTCCTTTCTCAATCCCTGCACTAGATTGCTTTTTCCTACCAAGAATCTCCTATAGCCTTCTTACCAATCGTCATGCTCTTTCCTTTCAGGAAGAAAATCTGAAAATATGGGTAGGGTAATTCGTTCCTGGCAAAGTTTCAGGAACTGAAGACTTCTCCACACCCAAACTTGCACTGCAATAACTAAATCAGTTCTAATTTGCATCTTATCTTATTTTAGAATGTGTTCTGTTCTGCTTACGTATATAAAAATTCAGTGTATGCTAAATCAGAATGGGACACTTATTCCCTTACATAAGAGCATCCACAGACTTTCCCTGAAACTTACCTCCCTCCCGCCCAGGATATCAACTAGAACAGGTTTAATTACTGAGATGCAAATTTGTATATAGATCAACCTTGAGAGGACTGAAGTCATGCTGCTGCATCACTATAAGCAAAGTCTCTCATTTCCCCTCCCAAGCTCAGACTATGCCTCTGGAAGGAATTTCTGCTCCAAGTGATCCTGGAAGGCGGTGAAATAATCTAAGCCAAGTGCCTTACTCACTCCAGGCCTCCAGCTCCAGGGGTGGCATACAGCTTTATAATAGAAGTATGTAAATATGCATTATTCATTGTCCTCAGACATTTCTTTGTTGATAAAAAATAGAAAGGCATAAATCACACAAAAATCCTGTTGAGGCACTTGGAGAACAGGATCCTTGAACATTTTAGTATACAGTCTGCTTACAGCAAGGTGTGGGGGAGGAAGGCAAGTACGGAAGAAAGTGCTACATATACACCTTCACTACAAAGACCTTTGTTACAAAAGTTTGATCTTTTGGTCCTAACAGCATGTCACAAACATTTTATAAAGCACATTTCAGAGCACTCAGTAGTTTAAATGCCCAAAGCTCATCTAGTTTTTATACCTTTATTTATAGTTTGAAATTTAAAATTTAAACCCAATATGTCTTGCCTACCACTGGTTATAGTTCCTAAAGGAAAGAGTTGCAGGTACCAAGTTCAGTAGGACCAAAAAAGCATGGTTAGTACACAGGGTGCTGCAACCTGAAACCAAGTGTAAGAATGGGAGAATCATGACTCCAGCTGGTAAAAGGAGTTGTGTAGGTTTTACAGCCCATTACAACAATCTGCAACATATCCTGCTGCCTACTAACCCTCCACCGTCCTATGACTGCAAGGGTGTTAACTGTCCACTTCTTTTTAAGTCGTCTCCTACAACATTGTACTTGATCTGTCTAAGGTGACCAGACAGCAAATGTGAAAAATTGGGATTGGGGGGGGGGGGGGGGCGTAATAGGAACCCATATAAGAAAAAGACCCAAAAATCGAGACTATCCTATAAAATCAGGACATCTTGTCACCCTAGATCTGTCCCACCTTGTATTTAGCTTGGACACTCTGGTTACCTTCTCTAGACCTGACAAAGAGCTCTGTGAAGCTCATAAGCTTGTTCTTTCCACTAACAGTAGCTGGTCCAATTAAAGATATTATCTCACCAGTCGCATCTCCTTCATACCCTGGGACCAGCAAATCTACAACTCTGCAAACAAATGTATTACTGACATTTTTCTGGTAATCTTCTCTTCACCTTTCTGCCTCTATTTTTCTTTGGATTTGAGCCACAAAGCCATGATAAAAAGAAGAAAAAGGGAATGAGTGCATCGAGCATGGAGAGAGCCCCTGTTCTGTGAACTATAAATGTCTCAGAGCAGGATTCCTAATGTGCATCAGATTAGAAGTCCCTCCTACACACCTTAAGTGTCTTTTGTTAATTAATCCCTTTATGCTCTAGAACATACGAGTTTGCAGGGAAGAGAACTTCAAATCTCAAAGTGACACTTTTCCACAGACTCTGGCAAATCCCAGTCCAAAAATGGTATGTTCTTCACAGTCCATTCAGAGTAGTAGCCGTGTTAGTCTATATTCTAACGCATGAAAGATTATGCCCAAATACGTTTGTTAGTCTCTAAGGTGCCACAAGTACTCCACACTCCATTTAGAAATCTTGGACTGGTTACTTGATCAACTCAGGGCTTGGTTACACTGGCACTTTATAGCACTATAAAGCCCCCACGAGCGCTATAACCTCCTCCCCATCCACACTGGCAAGGCACGTAGAGCGCTATAACCGCTGAGTTATAGTGCTATTGTTAATCCACCTCCGCATGGGGAATAAGGGCTGTAGCGCAGCTGCTGTAGTGCTACAGCAAGAATGTGGACACCCACTGCGCATTAATTGGCCTCCAGCCCATCCCATAATTCCCGTTCAAGCCACTCTGGTCATCACTTGCAAACTCTTTTGTCCTGTCCTCAGGTGACCACACGTCAGACCCGCCCTTTAAAGTTCCAGGGAAATTTGAAAATCCCCTTCCTGTTTGCTCCAGCCAAGCGTGGCGTGCTCTCAGGGAATCCTTGCAGGTGATCATTCTCATTGATCTGATTGATTGTGTGGCGTGGTCTCAGGGAATCGTTGCAGGTGATCATTCTGATTGATCATCATGACTCCAAGTGCCATGCCTCCTCGCAATAGGCGATCCCCAGCATGGAGCAATAGCGAGGTGCTGGACCTCATCAGCTGTTGGGGGAAGAGGCTGTTCAGTCTCAGCTGCGGTCTAGCCGCAGGAATTTTGATACCTATGGGCAGATATCACAGGCGTTAGCGGAAAGAGGCCATGAGCGGGACACTCTGCAGTGCCGTGTTAAGGTAAAGGAGCTTAGGAATGCGTATCGCAAAGCCTGCGAGGCAAACGGCCGCTCCGGGGCAGCCCCGGTGACTTGCAGATTTTATAAGGAGCTGCACACGATACTTGGTGGTGATCCTACGGTCACTCCATCGATCACCATGGACACTTCCCAGCCCACCAGTGAAGGGCGGGGTGAGGAGGAGGACGAAGACCAGGAGGATGAAGAAGAGGAGGAGGAGGAGGACGAGGACGAGGCGGCAGCAACCCAGGGCACGGAGAAGTCCCTGGACGCATGCAGCCAGGAGCTCTTCTCAACCCAGGAGGGCAGCCAGCCACAGCGTCCGGCGGTTGCAGGGGCCAGCTCAGCAGCGGATTGCGAAGGTAAAGCTGCTTTTCTATGGGGAAGGCTGGCAGCTTGGGGTGGAAAGGGATGCAGGGGGCATTCCACCTGGAGCTCTTCTCAAGCCAGGAGAAGGGCAGGGGGGCATGCAGCCAGGAGCTCTCCTCTAAAGCCAGGAGGAGGGCGGCCAGCCACAGCGTCCGGCGGCGGTTGCAGGGGCCAGCTCAGCAACGGATTGCGGAGGTAAAGCTGCTTTTCTATGGGGAAGGCTTGCAGCTTGGGGTGGAAAGGGATGCTTGCATGCTTGCCTACATGTGGAAAAGAGCATTGATGTAGTGTATCACCTCGCGGTAGTCATCATCAGTAATCTCTTCAAAGGTCTCAATAAGAGCGCTTGCAATGCGCCTACGTAGGTTTCCCGGGAGAGCCAGCGTGGTCCCCGTCCCGGTCACGGTCACGGTCACTAGTCCCCGCCACTGTGCTACAATGGGTGGGGAGAGCATTGATGCACATAGGCAAGCTGCATATGGCCCTGGGCGGAAGCCGCATCTCATTAAAATCCCTTCCCTTTGTTCCTCAGTGACTCGAAGCAACGAGATATCTTCCAGGACAAACACCTACGGAGAATGTTGGAACAGTGTTCAGAGTGGGGCTCCTGCAACTTACCGGCACTCCACCTCTCCCCACCCCCCGCCACAGCTTTTCAGGGCAGGGAAGAAATCCTTCCCCCTGCCTGCTGCTCAGAGTGGGGCTCCTGCAACTTACCAGCACTCCACCCCCCCACCCGCCACGGCTTTTCAGGGCAGGGAAGAAATCCTTCCTCCTGCCTGCTGCTCAGACTGGGGCTCCTGCAACTTACCTGCACTCCCCACCCCCTCCCCCGGCACAGCTTTTCTGGGGCAGGGAAAAAATCATTTCCCTTGCCTCTGGTGTGCACTCACCATGGCAGGGGCTCCATTGCTGTATCTGTGCTCTCTGCGGGACAGGCAAACAGGGAATGCGGGGGAATCATAGGCATGTCTGCTCTTTACAAGAGAACCACTGTTAAATGTATCTTTTTATTTTAGAAGGGTCGTCCTTGAGCCCTGCGCCATCGCTCTTATCAACAGCTGAGAGGCTGTGGCGACTGAGGAAGCGGCCACGAAGGAGCAAAGAGGATCTTGTACAGCAAGTAATGCAACAGGCTGTAACGGAGAATCGAGTTGCACAGAGCTGGAGGGAGAATGAGAGCCAGTTGAGGGAGAAGGCGCGGAAAAAGAATGCGATTCACTGCCGGAAAAGCACCGATAAGCTGCTCTCATTACTGCAGCTTCAACTGCAGACTATGCAGCGGATTGTCACCCTTCAGGAGGAGAAGCACCGTGCCCACCACCCCAATCATCATTTGCCCCAAATCCCTTCCCCTTCTGTGCCTCAGTACCCTCCAGGCCACTATCATCAGCTATATGGTTATTATCATCCACAGCTGCCTCCAACCCCTCTGTCTTCACCCAACAACCCCCAAACCCCGGACCATTATCCACTGCAGTCAACCCCTAATAACATGCCTTACTGCCCTCCGCAAATGGGGTTCGGAGGACATGGCCACTGTGAGGGCACTGGAGACTCAGAGGCCCGGACATATTCCGATCTCTGACTGACCCCATGCCACCCCCACTGCACCTCCCCCGGCTTCCCCCTCACATGCATCACAAGATTTTCTTTCAGCAACCGAAGTACCTGTTCAATAAATGAAATGTCTTCTTAATAAATGGGTTTCTTTATTAAGTGTACATACATTATTACAGGCTACAGAAAAGCAAATGCCTGTTCCTATTAAAAGAATGCTCCCTCCCTCCCTCCATCTGCACCTCACTTTAGAACTGGCTTTCAGCCTCAAAATGCTCCCTCAAGGCTTCCCTGATCCTAACAGCCTCGCGCTGGTCCCCTCCAAGAACCCTACTCTCTGGCTGGGCATATGTGGCCTCCAGGCGCTGAACCTCCGAGGACCATGCCTGAGTGAAGCCTTCGCCCTTCCGCTCACAAAGATTATGTAGGGCACAGCATGCGGAAATAACTGCGGAGATACTACCCTCGGCCAAGTCTAGCCTCCCATAAAGACAGCGCCAGCGCGCCTTGAGATGCCCAAAAGCACACTCCACAGTTATTAGACACTGGCTAAGCCTGTAGTTGAACCTTTCCTGACTGCTGTCCAGTCTCCCTGTGTAGGGTTTCATGAGCCAGGGCATTAAAGGGTAAGCGGGGTCACCAAGAATCACTATGGGCATTTCCACTTCCCCCACGGGAATCCTCTGATCTGGGAAAAAAGTCCCAGCTTGCAGCTTCATGAACAGGCCGGTGTTGCGGAAGATGCGTGCGTCGTTCACCTTTCCAGACCAGCCAGCGTTCATGTCAGTAAAACGCCCACGGTGATCCACAAGCGCCTGGAGAACCATGGAGAAGTACCCCTTTCGGTTAACGTACTCGTCTGCTAGGTGGGCGAGCGCCAGAATAGGTATATGGGTCCCATCTATCGCCCCTCCACAGTTAGGGAAACCCATTTCTTCAAAGCCAGCCACGATGTCATGCACGTTACCCAGAGTCACGATTTTTCGTAGCAGGATGCGATTAATGGCCCTACACACTTGCATCAGCACAACTCCAATGGTCGACTTTCCAACCCCAAACTGGTTGGCCACCGATCGGCAGCTGTCTGGTGTAGCCAGCTTCCAGATCGCGATAGCCACCCGCTTCTCCACCGGGAGGGCAGCTCTCAGTCTGGTGTCCTTGTGCCGCAGGGCGGGGGCGAGTTGAGCACACAGTCCCATGAAAGTGGCTTCTCTCATGCGAAAGTTTTGCAGCCACTGCTCGTCGTCCCAGACTTGCATGACGATGCGATCCCACCACTCAGTGCTCGTTTCCCGTGCCCAGAAGCGGCATTCAATGGCCGTGAGCATGTCTGTTAATGAGACAAGAAGCTTCGCGTCAAACGCATTCACCGCTTCGATCTCGTCTTCAGACTCATCACTGTCATCCTGCATGTCAAGGATTAACTCCACTGCACACAGAGATGTGCTGGCGACAGTCGTCTGCATGTTCCTCAGCGGTTCTGGATTCATTGCAGCACATGAAGACAGAGCACGCCTTGCTGAAACCCTTGAAAGAT
The DNA here is from genome assembly GCA_007922305.1 of Dermatemys mawii. NCBI lineage: Eukaryota > Metazoa > Chordata > Testudines > Dermatemydidae > Dermatemys > Dermatemys mawii. Next base: position 66,128,151 of record ML677333.1, on the reverse strand, counting down.
GGCGCCGGAGGTGGAAGGAAACACAGGGATTGCTGGGATATGCCAAAAAGCATCATGGGTAGTTGAAAGAGGATACAGAATGCCCCGCAAGTGACACCCCCCCCCACCACAAGGCATTGCGCCAGATCGGGAAGAGGTGTACTGTGGGATACATGCCCTAATGCGCTGCTCTTAATGCCGTATTAAGTGCCGCAAATGTGGCCATGCTATACCGCTGGAGCATCTCAGTGTGGACATACAATAGCGCTATTCATATTACTGTATAAGGGGACCGCTATAACCAATAGCGCTATAATCTTGTAAGTGTAACCACGCCCTCAGTCTTCTTGGAGGTTAGCCAGAATCAGATCCCTGTTTAAATCTGAAAAGAATAATCTCTTCATTTACAGGTCACTGTAACCCAGTTCAATTCCTTGTATACAACCTAATTTCCAAAGGCAGCATTCATAAATTGTTGGCATACTTTTACTGCCTAGCACAATGGGATCCTACTACTCCAAAACTAGGATTCTTAGGTGCTGCGGTAATCCAAATAAACACATCACATCCATATATCATTAAAAATAGTGTGACAATAATAAAGGCAGATAGTAACAGAATTCTTTTAAACATAAGAAACTACACGCTCAGTTTCCATGTGCTGCCTTGCCAATGTGAATCAAAAATAAACCTGAGGTGCCATCTCAAGGGTGAGAGAGTAGCTGGGTAACTCAGAGTTCATGACCATTTGGTCCTTGGGGCCTCTGTTGAGTCCATCACTGAGTTTCCAAAAAACCCATCAACATTGGCAATGTGAAACTGTAGTGTATGTTTGTTTTGGAATTTCTAGTATAGGCAGCTAACGGCCACTAATGTGGGCAACTTTCACTTGCTACTGCTGAATCTGGGTGGAATGGGATGTGGGTGAAAAATTCTGTCCCAATTATCAATCCTAAATCATGTTCTCACCCCTACTCCATGTTACTTGACAGTAGCATTTCAGCCTTATAATTACTATATCAACATTCTTCTTTTAGTCAATGAAGTGAGATGTTCTCCATTAGGTCAGAGAGTCAACGTTAGTGTGTGCTGTAACCTACAGACAATGCTAGTTCATCAGCATTTTAAAGTATGTTTCATTGAAGGGGTTTTCCATGATTACTACAGAAGATGTAATACACCATGCACTTCACTAAATTTAACTGTATAATTTCCAAAGAATGCTTTTCAATCTCCAGCTGTAATAAAGCCCTTTAATGAGTTATTGTTGACAGTGGTAGTTAAGTGACTGCATAAGCAAATATATCCTAGATTACAGGCTCAGTAATAGACTGCATTTGTCCTGTGCTCTCCAGGTCCATGTTATTTAGGTGACAGAATGTTGACTGAATAGCTCAGGAGGCTGATAACAGAATACAGGGCTTTTCAGTTCTAGGTTACTCATTTAGACCTTATCTGTTTCAGTAACGAGTAAAAGCTGCTACCCACTGAAGGTTCTTCGGCGAAGGTAGAATGAGCTGAGGGTAGAGTTGCCAACCCTCCCAGACTGACTGGGACTCTGTCAGAATCAGCATCCATCTCCCGGTGACTATTGAAAGCAATCCAGGAGATTTTAATAGGCTGCTAAAAGTTGGTGGCGCAGCAAGGCTGAGGCAGGTTCCCTACCTGCCCTGGCTCCGTGCAGCTCCCAGAAGCAGCCGGCATGTCTTGCTCCTAGGTGTAGGGGCGGCCACGGAGGCTCCATGCCCTTCCTCCTCCTTGCGCACCAACTCTGCAGCTTCTATTGACTGGAAACCACAGCAAATGGGAGCTACGGGTGCGGTGCCTGCAGACAGTGGCAGCGCATGGAGGCACCTGGCCACCCCTGAGCCTAGGAGCCAGAAGGACATCCCAGTCGCTTCTGGGAAGCGCCGGAGATAAGCACCACCTGGAGCCAGCACCCCAACCCACTGCCCCAGCCTTGAACACCCTCCCTCCCTCAAGCTCCATCCTATAGCCCCCTCTCACACCCCAAACTCCTCATGCCTACCCCCATCCCAGAGCCCACACCCTCTCGCACACTCCAATACCCTGGCCCAGCCCAGTGAATGTGTGTGTGGAGGAGGGCAGCAAGTGATGAACGGAGGGAGAATGGATTGCGCGGGGGCAGGGCCGTGGAGAAGGGGCAAGGCCCTGGCCTCTGGGAAGGGGCAGCGCAAGGGTTTTGTGCAATTAGAAAGTTGGCAACCTTAGCTGTGGGTTCCTTTCCTAGTGAAGTGTTCACAACTCAGAAGTCACCACTACGATATACTGGCATCTTTGTTGGCAGTCTCACATTAAATGGACATGGGGATTGAACTGAAATAAGCCGTCCAGGGCGCGATTTCAGAATCCCAGTGCAGGCTCTCTGGGCCTGTGCTTTACTTTTTCTGTGGGTGAAGGGATAACTTTGGGCTCCAGGGCTGCTGCTCTGGCACCATGGTGCTCTAATTATCCTCTTACTCTCGCTCGCTCAAGGAAAGAAAAAGATGTGGAGGATTCTAGTTAGACATTATGACTACATCCCAGGGATTTGTTTGTTTTTTTAAGTGCGACTTCTAACAATAAATGATGGCTGCCCAGTTTGTACGGGAGCTTTTAAACGTCATGTCTGATTCAATACACAAACGATGTTACCATTGGGTATCCATTCATTTAGGATTAAGTAGATGGTCAGAAAGCAGCATTAGCATGCCAGCTGCTAAATACAAAGCACTTCTGAAGCACTCGAGTGCTATCATTTAAAATGGAAGAACTTCTTACTTTTACTAGTGTTTTTGTTCTTCAGGCCCAGGAAACAAGCTGCACATTTCAGTGATGCCACACTCTACAACCTAACTGCTCAGCATGTTTGTACTGTAGGCACAAGTAAAGATAAGAAAAAGGTGTCGGTTAAGTTTTGGTGTAATTCCAAGGAACAGCTGGCTAACTTTCCCCAAAATATTTTGGTGGGCTCTAAATGTAGTGGTGTAAAAAGGTTTGAATGGGAAACCAAAACTGTGGCTAGACTTTCCCCAAAGCTTCTAAGGCAATCTTTGCTCATTACAATTTTCCATGATTTCTGAAGCTACCAACCATGTTGGCTGCTACATGGTTATCCGTCTGACCCACCACAGGGCCTGGTCACTGCTGCCAGCTTTGTGGCAGCTTCTGCTATGGGAACTACCACAGCTGCATTTTTGCATCATCCACTACTGCTGCTAAGAGTATAGGGTGTGAGATTTTATTTACTCTTCATGCATATTGGGTGAGTACAGTGATCAGATAGTATCAAATACTTTAGTTTGAGAAGGCTACTAATCGTAAGGACAAAGCATGACCCAGAAGTAAAGGATTTTTAAAACACGAGACTGCTTCCTCCCTTTCCACCCTCGCATCCCACTTCCACTTAAGCTTTGGAATAGGGTTCCAAAAGAGGCTGTAGAATCCCTATCATTGGAAGTTTTTAAGAACAGATGGGACAACCATGTCAGGGATGGTCTAGATTTACTCAGTCCTGCCTCAGCACAGGATTTGATTTCTCAAGGTCCCTTGCAGTCCTACATTTCCATGATACTAAACCCATATTTATATAGTATACTACCAGTAATTAATTCATATACTATATTAAATTAATGAGCAGCTCCACATCCTTCAAAGAAAGCCCTAAATTAAACATTTAACTCTTGCCTGTTTAGAAATTCCTCATTAAAACTACAAATATGATTTTTGACTGTGACAAGACTGAAGTCTATTTGCATAGTACTTCTGTGATGGCCCTTTGAGAACCACCTTTTTTTTTATTTCCAGTGTTAGTGTTCCCTTAATCATGTCTCCACACTGAACGATACTGTTCTGGTGACAAAGAAGTATTTTCTTCTTTGAAATGCAGCCCGAGCATGGATATAGGTTAAGAGGCCTGTTTTTATTATGAACAGCCAGACTACCTCTTGAAGAATATTTGACAAGCTAAATGCAAACACTTCATTGAGTCACTTCATGCTAATACAGAGAAAAATTTCTACACATCCATAACAAGGAGAGAGTGAGGGTTTACAAATTAACAATTTCCATTTACTGATAGTGGCATTGGTTCAAGAACGATTAGATGAGATTACACCATTGCAAGGATGTTTTATGAACAGTGGCCTCATCATGCTTTTCAAACAGTAAATTAGACAGTACTTTCCTGTTCTGTAGCTAGAATAAGCTATCACTGAAATTTTGCAAAAGTGGAGAAATGCAGGTCTTTTTGTCTCTGTGACCAGTGCTTTGTTCTCTGTAGCCTTTCTGTAGCAAACATCACCAATCCACCCACAACCGACATTTTTCTAACTCCGCCCAACTCAAAGATCATCGGCCATGTAGTGTACTTTAACCAGTAGGATGGCTAACACACATATGCCCAAAATGAAATTCAAGATGCCCATATCAAACCTTGCAGCAGGTCTCAGACTATACAAGTTCGGCTGCCATTTCTAATCACAGTGAACGTTATTTTTGAGAAGGCAGCTTTGCTCCTCCAAGACTGTCTCTGGCCTTCAGACATTTCAAATCAGCACAAACAGGTACATGAAAAAAGTCAACTACATCTACCTCCCGTCCCAAAGCCGAAGTGATCCAACTGTTTGTAGTTTTATTAACTAACTCCAAAGGGTGTACTTGTCTTCAGATGGTGACATGTACTTAGGACTTGGGAAGCTGGAAAGCAGGAGCGAAAAACTGTTAGCAAGAATGTCGAGAAAGTGAAAAACAGATTTCTTCAGGGCTCCACAGGATCAGATTACAGTGGAGTCTCATCATACGCTGGAGTCAGATGCTAAAGTCAGTGTGTAAGGCGAAAATCACAGTCAAAATCACCCTTGAAAATCCCTTAAATAGCCCATAAAGTAGTTTTGTATAAACAACCCTGTACAGTACTGTGTATGTATAATTGTATAATATATACAGTAATGTACAGTACATTATATAATAAAGAGTACATATACAAATCATCATTTTACAGTATTTTTAACAACATAAAAGAGAGAGAGCAGAATGAAAGAATAAAAAATGAAAAAAGTACTGTACTGTAAACCTGAACAGTCACCATTCACGTTGGATGTTCTTGCTAGTCTAGGGAGGTCCAAGGGGACCACTACTGGGAGGTCGTCAGGGCTTGATGTCGATCCAGGAGACAATGGGCCAGACTTGAGTGACAGAGAGCGAGTCGTAAACGAAGTGGTTCACTCTGGTTCAGCTCGAGAAGTTAATTGTGTAGGCTCATCTGCTGCTGGTTGTTTTTTCTTGAAAAACATGGTGATTGGCAACTGTCGCTGTTGTCTCTTAAGCTCCTTAAACATTTTTTGGTACGGTTTCAAATAATCTGTAATACTACTTGTGATTTTGAAGTTTCGTTCCATAGAGGGATCGTATTCAGAAATTAAAATCATTCAAGTGTTTCGCTCCTTGGAACACTTCAGCAAATTTATGAAGATTCCAACTTGCTGGCTCTTCCTGTTCATTGTCATCACCTTCGTCTTCTGTAGACGATTTTATCAGTTCCTCTAACTCTTCGTTAGTCAGTGTTTCTCTATGGCCCTCAACTAATTCCTCAAGCATGTTGACGAAGCCATCATCACCCACTTGCCTGACCACCTGAACAACATGTTTCACTTCTTTGTCAATGGTCGGGAAACTCTCAAAATCATTCACACATTCTTTCCATAGGTTTCGCCAACATGCATTGACTGTTTCAGGCTTGACTGCATCACTTATATTAAACAGCCAATGGACATAATCAGCAATGTTGAAGGACTTCCAGCAGTCCATCACATTAAGATTGGTATCAGCATCCATAGCAGTAAGAATCCATGAGAAGGTAAGCTTCATGCATGTGGCCTTGAAACAGTGAATGATGCCTTGGTCGAGAGGCTGGAGGTGGTATTGGGGGGAGAGAGACAACTTCAACATCATTATACACAACCCGGACTGTCTCAAGGGGGCCAGGAGCATTGTCTATGATCAACAACACTTTAAAGTCAAGTCCTCTCTCTTCAAAGTACCGCTTGACCTCCAGAATGAAACACTTGTGGAACCAATCCAGAAACAATGCTGCCATCATCCAAGCTTTTATATTTGATTGCCAGAACACAGGAAGGAGATTTTTGTTCTTGCCTTTTAGGGTATGGGGATTTGCAGCCCCGTAGAGCAAGGCTGGCTTTATTAAATGCCCAGCCGCATTGCCACAAAGCAACACAGTCACACGGGTTTTAGCAGTTTTGAAGCCAGGGGCTTGTCTTTCTGATTTCGAAATGCAAGTGCGGCTGGGCATTTTTTTTCCAGAAGAGCCCAGTCTCGAAGAAGAAGTAGATGGCTTTCGTTTAGGGGCCATGTTACAGTATACGAAAAATACATACTGTATCTTTAAACACTACTGTACAGCATAGGTAAAATAGAATTACACTCAGCACCGCGAGATAGGCACAGTATGAGAGGCACATGGGAACCGAGTACTGTAGTGGGAACAGCAGATTCGCGTGTCCCATCTCACGGTCACTTTGGGGCATACGCTCATTGAATGGAATGGCGAATGGAATCGCCTGCACTATTTAAACTGTTTTTTAGGTTTGTTTGGTTTTTTTGCCAAGCTCACATTGCTGAATTAGTGCATGTTAAATGTGTGTATGATGCAACACCCCTGTATATTAAGGGGCCTGAATACTCTGACACAAATTAAATTCTGCAGCAAAATCCTGATTTCAGTGATAAAATGCTAATGCTGAGTCAGAATGAAACTTCTGGAACAGATTCAGATAAATTCAAGATTTTGTTAGTGAGTGTTATTTTTACATTAAATTAAGCAACAAAATAATGGATTTTTTCCCCATACGCACTGCCTCCAGATTTTCATTGTTTAGTATACTACAAGATTTTGAATTAACGCATACAACCTGCAGGTTTCTGTCAAGATGGAGCTTTTGGCAACCTAGAAAGGTCAACAGACGGCTTGGGATTTTTTTGTTTGTTTGTTTAACACCATGAGGATAGTTACACACTTTCCTAAGTACTAAAAATCGTATCTCCTTCTGTTCCTCTAGTGAACTGACACCACACTCACCTGATTTTTTTTTTTCAAGGGAGGTGAAGAAAAACTATAGGAAGTGGATTTTGACTCTTCCCTGCTCCAGCAACCCTGGCCAACAGACAGATGTCCTGTTGTGGCCCCCTCTATTTCTCCACCACTATAGCTAACAAGTGATGGATAAAAACATTAGCTGGACAGTCTGCCAATATTACCAGCAGTGAAATAAGTTCACAAGACCTTTAAAATTTCAGGCGAACATCTTATTAGGGTGAACAGGAACAAGTCATACTACTCTAAAAGCTTTCTTTTCATGCTGTCTGCACAGTAAAGCACACTACTTCAATTCACATTTAGGTAGTTATCTTCACAACCATAAAGAGCTACGTACGATCAATGTTAAAAGAATAAATAAAAGCTTAGATGTGGCAGCCAAGTCCTGCTTCTAGAGTGACATTCTATAGCCAATTCCATAAAACAGAGGAAATCATGGGACCCTGAAAATATATTTATATATATACACACACACACACCCGTTAATCTACTTCTGGGTCACTCAATCAGTAAGTGATAAACATTACAAAGCCTCAAGATTACTTTTTACTGCCATTCCCTGCCAAACGTTAAGCAGCACCAAGGGAAAATTTAAGAGCATTTTATGGAACCATTTAGATTTAATGGAACATATTTTATTAAAACCCAATTGATCCTTTGTTGTATTCTGGTACATAGTGTACCCTATTTATAAATGTTTTTATTAATAAAAATCTCTGGAGTCTACTTTCCACCTCCATGAAATCCACTTTATAGATGTGTACTAGACATGCAAGTGTGCTAAATGCTACCACAGACAGTAGAAGAGAAAGTACGTGCTGTATAATTCTACTCTAACTGGGGAACAAAATAATCCTACTGTTATAAGCCAATTGGAACTCTCACAGACTTTCATATACAGATAGCCTTTGTTTCAAGTTTTGCACATTGAACTATGGGATACATGAGGAAAAATGTAATCTAACTTTAAAAGATTAGGCCTATAATGGCCACACCACTTCAGCTAGTTTATAGTCATATCACTTGCTTTGCACATTGAAACCCAGATCCCGCAAACAGTTAAACCAATACTTACCTTTAGACACGAGAACAGTTCCACTTATTTTTCATTTGCAGGATTAGGGCTTTAGTCAAAAAGCAGGTCGCCAAACATGGACATCATTCTTAGTAATTTTTGTTAACTGCTACATGTACTCCTCAAAATCAGGCCAGAGTGCCATAGTTTATTTTGGATACTAAAGTCTTAGATAATGCTCTAAGGTGGGGAGTGAGGAGGGAATGCTTTTAAAAAGTTATATACCACATGAGTTAAAGGCAACAGATTTTCTAGGACTCTACCCCATATAAGAGTATAAGGGCTCCCATCACTACACTGCACTCACTCACATTAAGTGTATAAAAATAAATATTCTAGAGATACTGGGCCAGATTCTCTGGTCTGGCAGAACTGAACTTTAAGCAATCCTTACACTCTCTTCTTCCTTGGACCAGCCAGCTGCCTAAGTTTCAGCATTCTCCAAAAGCTGGCTCTTGTGTCCAGGAGCTAATGGTCCCATTCCAGAAGCTAAGGATCAGCCTGACGTGTGCACATGCAGGGAAGGGAACAGAGGAGCTGACATCACCACCTGCAATGGAGAGGCTGTAGCAAAGGCACTGCTACAGCAGACTTACACCCTGTAGTGATTCCCTTACATAGGTGGAATCTAAGTAGTCAGTGAAGATGGCCTTCTGGCTGCTCAGGACAACCACAGCAGGAGACTACTTTGTGAGACACGACATACTACATCATCTATTACACACACAAATTAGGGAATGCCAGAATTAACATTGCTTGTTAACATAGCTCCCTTGTGTGTACACTTATTGATGCAGTCTCTAACTATATCATCACACTTTTCCACAGGATCCCTGCCTCATTCAGTGCTCAGGATGGACAAGCTCTTGGGATCACTCGGGGCTGTGTAATAAAAGACCCCTCTGTAGGATCCCTCTGTCTGTAGAATCCCTGCCTCATTTGCTGCACAATTGGAAAGATGTGCAATGAATGAGGCAGGGAACCCCAAAGAGAGAAAGAACAGTCTCATGGTCATGGCACCCGAGGCTGCCCTGGAGAATTGGGAACTTTGAAGTAGAAGCAGAACTAGAATCCATGTGATGCTAGTCAATTCACTTAAACCAATTTTTTCACAGGTGATTAACTGAATGTTTCTCATTTTATGGATGCTCAACTTGAGTTCACAGTTGTAACTGAAGTAACTGGGAGCTGTGCTGCTATATGATGCTAACTAGTCTGAAAAGCACATCAGACCCTGGGACATCTCAAATTGGGCACTCAAGATTAGCAGACAGTTTTGACCGCTCTTCTCCTCCGTTCCCACATCCACAAACCTGGAAAACCACCACCTTGGCTTAGAGGAATGTTGTGAAAATAAATGCATTCATGTTCATGATGTATTCATATACTATAGTGATAAATGCCATGGAGGAAGGTAATTCTGTCTTCAGAGCTGAGTTTATAATAGCATGCAGTAAATAAAGCATAGCGTCACACTGCGAACAATGATGATAAAAATGTCAACTAGCAGCTTGTTCAGTGAGCACCATCCATCCATCCTGTAAAGTGAATGAGACAGCAGTCATGTGGAAAAATGTGATCATGTAATTAAAGACTTATCATAATGCACACACACAATGGGGACAAATCAGGATTGCTAGGCAACCTAAATTTGGCATTTCCTAACTTTTCATGCTTCACTTTGCAACCATAATGTTATTTTAACAGTTTTCCACATGTAAGACCCTTGTTTAAACAAACAAAAACACCCAAAATCCAGAAATTTCATCACATGAAGAAGTGTGTAGGAGTCAGTATTTCATCGGCAGAACTGAAATTTTTACATCCACAGCACAAAACTCTGCCACTTGATCTAATGGAGTAACTAGTAACATCAGTAAGTTGTCATCCTCTATGTGGACCAGTCATTAGAAGAGCTTGGAGGCAGTAGAAGAATGGGGAGGCTGAAATTCTGGGTTTATTTGTAGGTTTCAGAGAGGAGTGGGCACAGATCTTTCTGCTCCTTCCTCCTCCCACCCCAAAAAAACCCTCTGCACAAGCCTGATCCCCTCTTCCCATTTCACCTCCAGTCTATCCCTGTGCCAGCCCTCTCCCTCCAGCCCCATCCCACCTTCTCATCCTAGATTCCTCATCCTATTCCCAGCTTCCTTGTCCAAGTTCCCCATCTCCAATTCAGTTTTTGTCCTCTACATTTCAGTCAGACCACTCCTCCTCCTCACTGCCTGGAAGCCAGCAAGGGAATTATTTAGAGCACTGGAAATCTAGGTCTCTCATTGTTCTCTGTTCCAGTACACGATACCACAGCAGCCCAGAACCACAATTAAGTGAGTCCTGCTCTATCCCAGTAGCCCTGGGCTGAAGCATACTCAGGGCAGACTGAATCACTGGAGAATTTAGCTGCCAAACTAAACAAGTCTCTGAGGGTATACTAAGTGCAATTTTCCAAAGGTTTACGAGTTGGTCAAGTTTGGGTGTTTTTTTTCAAGGGGGAAGGTAAAAGGAACATACCTGACACAAAGGCCACCCACTGCCAAATTTCAAATCCCTGCTCCAAGGAAGCGAGGCACAAAGTGTTTCTTAACCAAATAATTAGAATGATTTTTAAAAAAAAAAGAAAAAGAAAAAGAAAAAAAACCACACATGGGCAAAACACATTTTCCAATAATCCTGTTCTCAGAAATGGCTGATCCATTTTTTGCTAAAATTTTCTCCAAAAAATTCAGGCTAAAGCAGACACCCAGCATGGAAAATTTCAGCTCAAATGGTCAAGCTTGCCAAAGTTATAAGCAACTGAAAAAAGGGTCTAATAATAGGAAATGCTGAGCCACTCTAAGTATAGGCTGTGCTGCCATTGTGGACTACCCTGTAAGCAAAAGATCCTTCAATGATAACAGCTGATGGATCCACTGAGACAGAAGGTTGCTGATTTTTGTCCTTTGTAACTTGAACGGCTAAAAGCAGCTGTGTGGTAAAGAATTACAGAGCAGCAACAGGGTTTTTTTTGTTTTCTTTTTTTTGTTTTTTTTTTTAAAGACACCTGACATTAACCTGACTCTGAGGCTAAATATCCTTATGGGAAGCAAATGGAAGTGCAGTACAGTGAACTCAATTTAACACTCTGCACTAGAAACCATTCTTTTCAAAGGATGTAAACATAAAAGAGAATATAATACACTGTACATGAATGAGAGAGTGAATACAAAATAAAACTATACAGATAGGAAGATTTAGTTTTTTACGTACTAAAGTTCCATGGGAATGGGAATGATAATTCATTTTTCATTAATCTAAAGCTGCCCTAACTACAAAAAAAATGAAGAGGGAAACTGTGAAACAGCTATTTTAACAGAAGATTTAAAAATGCCTATAAGCAGGATGAACAAGGTGTGCCCAAGATTTATTATTTTCCTCTTCATGGAAAGTCCTGAAATACTATAATTTAGTTCTATTATTACAAAACTCTGCTCATGGTTCTACAAATGTTAGATTAGCACTTATAGTCAGCTACTTTATATTTAAAGAATATAATATATCCTGCCTAAAATTATAGCATTTGCTTTTTAAGCAGAGAATGAATTTTCTACGATTTTAGAATTTTACAATTGGCTGGAGTTAAAATTGGTCCCTTAAGAAATGTTTCCTTCATGGTGTGTCAAAGTGCTAGAAGAAAAACAAAAATTGAATGTGTCTTTAAAAATCAGTCAAATTTTATCTCCATCCACAAACATTACCTTAACTGTAAATATATGATTTTTTCATAATGTCACTTTAGGGCAGAATTACAGTTATTTGGGTGCCCTAACTGTATTTCCATAACTTAACATGTTTGAATTTCTTCTAAGTTTAATCTTAACTCTGAATTTCTTGTTTTGCAACAGTTGGTATTGGCATTATTATAGCATCCCTGGATTTTGGGTTTTTGTTTAAATCCTTAGCTATAGATAAGTATGCAATGTTTCACTCTTTATGAGTATTTGCTTATGATATGAATATGACATAACAGATGTACTTTATGCCAGATGGATCTTGTAAAATATCATTGGAAAGATAATTTACTGAATGTGATTAGCCAATTGTATGTGATTTCATTTCTGTATCTGAAGTTAGGAATACTGACTGTATCTGTATTTCAAGATATGCTACTTTGGATAATACTCACTGCCAACACTTCAGGTACAACAATGGAAAAGCCAGACAGGGCTGATGGCCCATCAACGAGAATAATGGACTGTGAAAAGGCTTGGCCATCCTGCTGAGGCTCCATATTGCCACTGACTCATGTATGCTGTGATACTAGAGTCAGGTGTCTTGTCACCTGATATTAAACATTACCTGGGACTTGTAACTTTCCACTGGAAAGCAGTGGGGGTGGGGTCAAGTTTGGGAAACAACAGATTCTTGCCTTATGTAAATACTACTTAAGGGTGGGAAGAAAGGCAAATGGGACTCCTCTCCATGGCTTGTCTGCCCAAGAAGAAAGATTGCTAAATCCACCTGGAGGGAAGACAAGGGGGAGTGTCCAGACTGAGATAGGAGACCAGTCTGAAAAGAAATATAACAACTCTGAACCACAGAAACTTTGCAACCCACCTAAAACAATATTTAGTGTAAAAGAAATTACATTGTACAACCTGTTTCTTGAGTATATTAAGCTTAGTTTGCATACTTTGGTTTATTTGCTCAGTAATCTGCTTTGTTCCGTTCTCTCTTACACATTCACTTACAATTCACCTTTTGTAGTTAATAAATTTATTTCTTGTTTATAATATAACCCAGTTTATGTAATTTCTACTGGGGGTAGGGAGTTGTGCATATCTCCCTCCCCATTTAGGGAGGTGGCAAATTTAATAAAACCTTTGTGTTTGTACCCCTTAAAGGGAGCGGACACAAAACTGTTAGCGCAAGCCCAAAAGGCTGAATCTTTCCAGAGTGGATCTCTGTGTCTCTATTCAGCTGGCTGCTGCCCTGCCTGTGTGCTTGGCTGGAAGAGGCTTGTGAGCATAGCCAAGCAAGGCCAGGTAAAGGAGAGCCAGGCTGGCAGAATAGGCTGACTCAGCGGCATCCCAGCACATCAGGTGACACCCCAAAGGACCCAAACTTGTCACAATGCATTATCAATCAATTCCTATTTAATGTAGTTTTTGTCTGGAAATAAAAGTACGAGCTTGGAACAGTGGTGTAACACATGAACACAGTACTTCCTATTACTTGGTATGTTCTCCCCATGCAGCTGTCAGTCTCTGACTAGCAATCCTGTGAGCCTTTCATTTGTCCTGCCTTCTCAAAATTTCCTCCTGCTGTGTCCTAAGTACTGCGCTATCTGCCCTACACCAAGGGTCACATAATACTTTATAACCTAGATTTTCCCCCTCCACCTCAAATCAAACTTTATCAAAATCAGAATACACACTTATGAAACCCACAGCATTCTATCTGAGCACACTTGCCAAAATTCCATAAGAATGTTGAGCATGAAACAGCATTCCACGTAGCATGGGCCAAATGATTCATAGGGGAGGTAGACCGCCAAGCCTGGTTATAATTCAGACTCACCAATATTTCCAGTTAATGCTTATGGTAATTAATGCAATCATTAGGGCAATTACATACAGAGATCTATTAACATCTTCTGTTTTTATATGCTCATAGCTTCCAGAAACTTTCTCCTTTGGGGCCAACATTTTCCAAGCCTAATCCCAAATCAGTTATTTCTTGCTTTAAAAATAAAAGTTTGTGGAAAAATCTCTGGTACATGTCACAGTGCTATAAAAATACTCAACATCTGGTTTTATTTTGCTCACCAATAATTCAAAAATAGTTGAAGAAAAGAAAACTTCCGAACTTGGAATCTGGGTAGGCCTCCATTACGCATAGTCTCTGCTAAATTGATACGAGATTGGAAAAAAAAAATCCCAACTCCTGAACATTAAACAATTAAATCAGCACAAACCCCAGCTTGTCCTTGTCTTCACTTCAGAGCTACCAGGACTATTGTTAGATAGGGCCACAGAATCATAGACATTAGAAATAAAGAAAGATGCAATATCTAGTTGGTTTCCTTAGAGATACAGGACTGTTTCCCTTAGCCACAGTGTGGCTTAGGAAAGAACAAGAAAGGGGTTAACATGGTTCAGGTGAAAGTCAAACAAATTCAGCCAATAATTTAGGGTCAGGTCTTAAATGGTTTTCCACAAAGACAAGATAGCACTAAGGGTGACAGCCATGAGACCCTGAATCTCTTCTAATCTTTGAACTGATGTTACCACTCCTAAGAGTAAAAATGTTCTTTACTTCAGTGGAGTAGGTTCTGTCTGTTGCAATTAACTAGTCAGTATTGATGCTATCAGATCCTGATGTCTTTGGGTGACACCTGGAGTTGAACAACAGGGTTCAATAAGGCATGGAACTTCTCATGGTAGATGAGCTCTCACTGCTCTGGAACCTAACATTGCTCCTGTGAACTCTATACTATGAGTAGGAATTAGCCCAGGAGTTCTCTCTGTTGCTCATGAGACTCAAAGTGATTAAAAGTTTAATTCCATCCAAGTGACTCATTCACTTGTGGTGCCTGTCCAAGTTAGTCAGTTGCTGAGCTATGGGTAGGCTCATCTCTTTTTTTCTTAGTCAAGAAACTACAAACGCTAAACCAGGGGTAGGCAACCTATGGCATGGGTGCCAAAGGCAGCACGCGAGCTGATTTGCAGTGGCACTTGCACTGCCTGAGTACTAGCCACTGGTTGGGGGGCTCTGCATTTTAATTTAATTTTAAATGATGCTTCTTAAACATTTTAAAAATCTTATATACTTTACCTACAACAATAGTTTAGTTATATATTATAGACTTATAGAAAGAGATCTTCTAAAAACGTTAAAATGTTTTACTGGCACGCAAAACTTTAAATTATAGTGAATAAATGAAGACTCAGCACACTATGTCCGAAAGGTTGCCGACCCCTGTGCTAGACACTTGGTGAGCACCCTGGAAGGCACAGAGACCAAACAGAAGCATGATTGGTATTGTGACTTTCCCCATCAGAGATTTGAGGTAGTTCCTACCGGTCTCAAATTGCTGTACGACTATAGGCATCCTATAAATCAAGGTTGGGAACCTGTGATGAGAACCTAGTATGGGAACTATGGAAGCCAGGGTCACAATTCAGAACTTATAACAATGCAAATCTGTTCAGATGAAGGTCCACAATGAGACACCAATCTCCTTTCTTCTTTGGAAGCAGAAAATGTGAATTAACTCCATGGGCACTTCCTTTCCTGCTCTGAGTTGTAGAAGGGAGTTGTGACAGAGTTGGGGCCCCAGAGATGTCACCTGGTGGGCTGGGATGCCATTAAGTCAGAATATTCTGCCAGCCTTGGTCCCCTTTTATCTGGTATTGCTGGGCTAGGCTCCCCAATCTTTCCCAGCCAAGAACACAGCCAGGGCCACACGCAGCTGTACAGAGAGACAGAGATCTGCTCTGAGAAGGCTCATCTTAAGGAGCTTGCCACAGCACCCAGATGTCCACACACACACACACTCACCGGAGTACAAACCCAAAATTATATGAAATTCATCTCTTCCCGCAACATGGAAGAGGGTATACACAACTTCTTCCCGCTCCTCCTCCCTGCCCCGCCCCGGTTAGAAATCACAAACTGGGTTGTATTATAAACCAGAAATAAATTTATTAACAATAACAGGTATATTTTAAGTAGTTAAAGAGGTAGCAAACAAGGCAGATTACTAAGAAAATAAAACAGACCATGCAAACTAAGCTTAATACACTAAAGAAACTGGTTACATGTGAGTTCTCATCCTAAATGTGGTTCTAATAATCTTCTTCACAGGTCAGACACACTTCCAGCCTGGGCCCAGTTCTTTCCCCCTGTTCAGTCTTTGTTGTTTCCAGCAGCCATCATGGGTTAGGTAGCAGGGGAGAACTAACCACCAGAACTACCTCATTGCCCATTCTTAAATAGGATGTGCATAAGGCAGGAGTCCTTTGTTTCCCTAGCTTGATACACACACACACACACCACACCCTTCCCTTCCAGTGAAAAGTTACAAGTCATCCCAGGTAATGTTTTAGTATCCGGTGACAAGATCACTGACTCTGTAGGATTGCAGCATACTTGAGTCAGTGGCAGTATGGAGGGTTTACAGGAAGGCCAAGCTTTTCACAGATACAGATAGGATACAGGCATACAAATTGGATAATCACATTCATAAATCATAACCTTTTCAATGTTATCTCACATGAGCCATTTTGCATAAAGTAGCTCAGTTGCATCATTCATATCATAAGCATATTTTCATAAAGAATATGGAATGACATGTCATAGGAGTATACCTCCCTTCTTAGCAAAATCACTAGAGGAGCCCCTAAAAAGAAATTTAAATGGGATAAAATATTCCTTGCCTACCGTCTCTAGGATCTATTGATCCAAAGGTATCCACTACCAGGACTTCTGGAAAAAAAAAAAAAATGCAGGGAGAACAAGCAGAAGGAAAGATCCAACAGTTCTAGCTTCTCGGTTATTGAAATTACACCTAAAGACATGGGCTTGATAGACAGCATGGCAGAAGGGAGGATAGAGGATCTCCTTCATAATCGCTGCCTCTCCCTTGGACATATTGTTAGGGCCAACAAAAAAAAAAAAAAAAAAAAAAAAAATCAGAAAGGAGACTTCTGTCTCAAACAGCTTTAGAATTCTATTCTGCCTTCTCCTTCGGGCTGGTGTACATACTCTTAGAGATCGAAGTGTCTCTCTTTAGACCTTCAAAGTGTGCAGGGATCTATCAGCGTGACAGTTTAAGAGGTCACAGTCTTCGGGAGGCCCTTGAAGGTCACTTGGACTTCCTTTGGTATCCCCCAAGACTGCAACCATTAAGCCATACTCACTGTGACTTGGGTTGCTAAGGAATGCGCTGCCGTGTCAGAGGCATAAACAAAAAAGTGAGGGAACACAGGCTCAGATGGTTTGTCATGTAAAGTACAGTCCTGACAACTACATGGATAAGAGTCCAGCAGATCAAAACTCAAGGAAAAAGACAGAGGCAGACCCAAGAAGTAGTGATGGGGTTTGTAATGGGGTGGACTAGGCCCAAATGAAAGGAGCAGTGGCCCTCCAAGCAGGCTAGAGTGTTGCAGGGGAAGCAGCCAATCAGGGCCCAGAAGGGCCATATAAACGGAGCCTCAGAACAGAGCAGCAGTTAGTAGCTGCTGAAAGCTGGAGAAGAAAGGACTGCATGCCTGGCTGAGCTGTCAATTGGGTTGCAATTCTCTAAGTAGGAGCAAGGACCAGAGGAGTGGAGAATTACAAGTCCCAGATTTCCTAGTGAAGATGTATTCTAGATTAATAGAGACTATTGTACACGTTCCTACTATGTTGATATTTTATTTCTTCCATACAAGAACTTGTCACTTGTTCATTTTGCTTCCTGAGCTGCACACATGATACCGTGACAGTAAACAAGCAGAGTTTCCAAGCTATTACACAATCCAATTCCATTTGCACTTGAAAAAGCACAGTAGAGTTATTATCCTTGATTCTGGAAAGCTTTTAAAAAAAGTCAGGTTAGACATAATGGGACACATGACTGGCACAGCACAGGTGCATTAGAAGGAGTCCCTCCCCTACAGGGCATTCATACAATAAGCAGTATTAATTTGGCTGCAAGTGCTGAGAAGAACAAGGGGGTATGCCAAGCATGGGGAGGATCTGGGCATAGACAGGATAGCAATAGTGGCAAGTGCAGAGTACACATTTGTAAGAGGAATATGCACAAGTCACTGCTCATTGCACTCCCTCACCATCTGTGACTTTTGAGAAAAAAATGAGGGACAACAAGCAGAAGGAAAGAGAAGCATGCCTTATGGTAACATAACACCTTCCTTCATACTCCTACTCTGCTACCAGTGATCTGTAGTGATGCTCCTCTGACTTGCAAGGAAGCCATTTAGCCTGATGTTTTTAGGCAATAGTATTTCTCTCCCTAGGTTATTTAAGATATTTCAATTCCAAGTGCTTAAGTAAAATATCTTTAAAAAAAACCTCATTGAGACAATTTTTTTTAAAAAAAATATCTAAGGACACTATAGATTGAAAGAGTAACAATAGGAATGTTTATAGTCACTTTATAAAACTGCACTGCATAGTCTTTAAATATATATTTATGAAAAAGGAACTGCTGGTATGTTTTACGAACTATTTATATTTTCCTTCAACCTATGAAGTGAGTAGCTTCACTCTCAATTAAAGAAACTTCTACTGTCCCAACAGGCTTGTAATACAACACACACATTAGTAATCTTTAAGGCAGAGAAGAGGTTTTTTTAAAGCAATTACAGAATCTAAGCCTTTTCTAACACTGCTTAAATCATCTTAAAATGTAAACAGACTTGGCCTTCTAAATAGCTTATAGCAGAGTTTTCCTTCTAAAACCAACAAGTCTCAATTTTGTACTTCTTGAAAAAATCCGTCAAATTTATCCATCATTTTAGTAACCATTGCTCTAAGGAACTGTATCTGAGCTGGGAGAATCTCAACTTGTTTTTACCAAATAGGTACACATACCATATGGCAAGAAGTTGTAGACTGTTTATGTCTATTTGGAGAAACAAGGAGGGATATATGATCCAGTGGAATGTACAAAGACTGGAATTCCGAACTCCTGAATTTTTATCTCGGCTTAGCTAGACTTACCTTTGTTACCTTTTGAAAGTATTCACTGATCTGTAAAATAAAGATTGACATCTACCTCAAGAAAATGTTGTAAAAATGTTATGTTTGTAAAACACTTTGCTCATGAAGAGGACAGTGTAGCTGCTGAATTAAATAACAAAACACAATTCCATTAACTTCTGTGCCTCAACAAGAAAATCTGAAGTACACAAAGACACCCAATAACCAATAAAAGTTAAGGACTATGTACCAGTGTGAGATTCCTATAAAAAAAATGAAGGTGAGGAAGAATGACCAATAATTAAAGACCTAGACATAATTGGCCTTTCTGAAAAATAATCAGATGAAAATAAGTGGTAGAAAATAGGTGAGAAAATCCATGATATAACAACTATATTAAATGAGTAAAATACTAGGATGAACCAGCATAAATATATAGGTAAGTCATGCCCTTCTTCAATGAGTCAAAATGGACAAAAGTACTGCGAAGGGACAATGTGTACTTCCATCCTGATCCTGCCCATTTTGATGCTATAAATTCTATTCCACTCTGGCTGTTTAAACAGCAGGATGCTCTGTAAGAAGAGGAGAAAAATGAAGGGTCAGGAGACCCCAGGGCAGTTGGAAGAACAGTTGTTCTGGGTGGAGAGATAGCAGGATGGGGAAGAGGAGAACTATTTACTTCTCAGCTTTAACTCTTCAATTTCTTGCCACTAAGCCAAAGAAAATCTGACAGTTTAGTACTTACAGGTTCTTGAGTTTAATCCTCAACCATGTCCAATAAGCACTGGGAACATCTACTGAAGGACAGCATCAGATCTCTTTCTGGGTCCCCAATCTTGGGATCTATTTTTAAACCATCCTCAATCCCAACATAGTTTAGAGCTGTTTCAGGCCTGCTAAAACCACTCATAGCCTCCAGGACTATTATGCCAGCCAGCAGACACTGAAGCACAGCACACTCTGGACACATACTCTCCAGTTCCATATACCATGCGGAGGGGTGTGGATTAGAGCTAGATATGCCAGCTGTACACCTGCTGATGATTTTCCCACACCATCGTAATTCTCAGCTGTTCATACTGGGTAGCTCTACATCCACTTTATACCACCAGAGAAGCATAAAGAGGATTTAGCACATAAGAAATCAGATCTAGCTCATGCAAGCACAACAGAGGCAGATTTAGATCTACTCAGTTTTAAAGATCAAGTTAGGCAATACACCTGCTCCTACCTTCTCACCAGCCTGCAAGGTTTTACAGTCATGTTTTCATTTATTTATTTTTTTCTCGTTGTGTGAAAGATCCATATAAACAGGGGACAGAGTGACTCCAAAAAGGAGAAAATTAAACAAAAAGATATTTGTTCTCCATTTTCTTTCACTTATAGCATCTCTAAGGGGTTAACTTACTATATAAAAATATTCAGAATAAAGTATGCCACTTAAATTGGCCTGACAATGTTCCTTTGACATAGGAATGAATACTGCAAGCAAGCTTCAAGTAAAACACATCACTAACAAATGGGAAACCAAAACCTAACTCTCAAAACTTGATGATCCACAAGTAAGCAAAGCAATAAAAACAGCAAGGGTCTTATGCCACAAGATTGACTTGGTTCATTTATGAGGAAAATTATAGCACAGATTTAATTATAGAAACTTCAGATATTCACTAGTGTACCGTACTACAATTCATAGAAATAATGAAATCTCACTAATATGAGTTATTTTACTAATTAGTGAAATCCCACTAATATGAGTCATTTTAATATTTGCTGAAAATTGGACAATAAGACTACTAGTTTTATGTGGTAGTTATCAAGTTTACAGATTAATGAGATGAGAAAAAAGTTAGGTTCTACTGTAAATGCAATTTTTCACCTCAATTTCTTCCAGTTCATCCATCCAGAACAAATTTCGCCAAGATTTTGTTTTATGAATAGCTGAAATTATTCATAATCTTTGTACCAAAAGCCTTGACTGTGTCTGGTTTTGTGTTTAGAGGGAATTCTCAAACACCAAATATTCACTCTGACTCAGATTTACAAACCACCAGTAGAGATGAGGAAGTGAATCATCATTTATCAGGCTTGTGTGTACATACAGGTTCTAAAGTAAAAAAAGCTGAACGCCGTGCAAGAAAAGCAGCATGAATACAATATTAAGATTAAGAAGTCAAGTACACTAATCTTTCTGTTCTTCTTAGTTTATATACTATGAAGAACAAAATTTACAGCCCAAGGGAAGGGTTGCTAACATAACGTTCAGACACCTTTTGCTTACTGGTCCTGGGGAGCAGACTTAGGGGTAATTTAATCAGCACTAAGGAGGTTACTCATAGGTGGTGCTGCACAGAAACAGCACTGCAGTTCCACCCCCTCACTCTCCAGTCCCAACCCAACACACTACTGTACCTATGCTGAGATTTGAGAATGGCTGTCTTCAGGTCCCACGCCATGGAATTCCTATTGCCAGTTCCATGCCTTCCAGAGCCACCCCCACCTGGCACACAGGCACTAGAATCTCACTGGAATCTCACTCCAAACATCTCCTTCCCCCCAGCCCAAATGGCTATGTGTAAAGGCAGTAAACATAATGATACAGGGAACCTAAACATTTTTGCAGGCAACCACTTCCTAATCAACCCTCAAGGACTCCCTGAGGTGTCTATTAAGTATCATGCTAAAGTTCTGGATTGGTAAATTGAGGCAGAGAGACGGTATGTGACTTACCAAAGGTCACATACAGTTAAGTCAATATCAGGACCATTATTAGAACTCTGGTCTCATCTGCTAAACTTCTGTCTAACCACTAAATCAATCCCCACCCCACCCCCAGTAAATTAATCTCAGCTTTTGGTTTTTCCATCTGCAAAACAGAGAACACACTGCAGTTGCAGAGTACTTTTTCCATCTGCAGAAAGCGCTCTGTCACACTGTGTAAGCATTAGGTGGCACATTTCACAGACACGGATAACAGACAGATTTACATGGAATTTGATGTATATGTGTGAGGAGGTTGTTTTAGTCAATCTGAGTCTTAAGTCTTGTCCTACATTAGCAAAATTAAAGCAGAGAACAGTCATTGGCAATGAAGCTGTGAACACGATTTAATTGCAATTGTTGGAGAAGAAAAACCCTGTTCAGCACCGTTTCAGAAACCAAGATTAAAAACTGTCAAAACAGACTTGCTCAAGAGGAAAATGATGTAGAAACTTCAATGCAATACTGAAGTCTTCAGGCCTTGATATCTCTGCTAATCAGTTTATCACCTTACAACTTCAAAGACCGGGATTTTTCCACCAGTTGTCCAGTCAAGGACTTACTCAGAGGCAATGAGAATCTTCCTAAGTGGGTCTTAGCCCACAAAAGCTCATGATCCCTAAAATCTGTTAGTCTATAAGGTGCTACAAGACTCTTTGTCGCTCTTCCTAAGATAAGAGATTTTACTATCAGACTGTTATCGCCAGTGGTTCAGCTCCGACGACAATTAGACCCAAACTCTACATTTCACAGGTCCATTGCAGCATCTCTCAAACTTTTCCATCCGCGGCTCCCTTCCACTTCCCCAAGTTCTCTCACGGCCCAGGGGTGCGTCCGCCGAAATGCTGTCAAATACAAAGCTTCCACTTTTGGCGGGACACAAATAGAATCTTTCTGATTTTGGCGGCATCCCGGAGCCGATCCCACGGCAGCGCTGGGACATTGCAGCCCCCCGTGGGAGGTCTCACGCACCCCACTTTGAAGATAACTGGTCTATTGTATTCAATTCTGTGTAGGTTCTTAACTATAATGATGAGTGCAGTTTAGGAGTGCCTGATGTCTGTTGAGAGGCTCAAATCAAACTTGTTTGTAAACATTTTCCCTTCTTGCCAGTTGCCTTTTCCTTGCTACATGGGAAGTTACAAGGAGACTACACTAGCTGAACTAATTTCCAAGACCTATTTCCACTCCATCCTGCCTTCTCTTCTTTTCCAGGAATTCCTCTCACAAGAAAATGCTATACAGGCAAAATTTTTTCCTATTCCAGATAGTCATAGGAGAGGTTCTTCAACAGTACATGGAAAAGGAGTACTGCTTGTTATTTCCTGGGTCCCAAAAGAGGGAGCTGCTTCTCACTATATTTGACACTTGTGAACCAATTTATCAAGCAGATAAAATTCTATATGGTGATGTTGGCATTTGTGATAACATCCTTGTACCCAGAAGACTAGTCTATGAGTCTTGATTTGAAGATAGCAAATATTTCAGGTTTTGTGTAACAGAGCTACACAATCAGGGATGTAAGGGGGGGAGTGCAGGATTAGCTAAACACACTTCAACCACCTCAATTTGCAGACAATCATGGCAAGCACTGTGCATCCTGCAACTGGAATCTCTATGATTGTGGATAAAATCACTGGATGGTTGTTGAGGAGTTCCCTTCAATCCAGCCTATCATCAACAGTATTCGTAATAGACACATCAGGTTTAGAATGCAGAGCTCAGCTCAATCATCTCAGAATTCAAGGTCTTTGGGTTTAGGAAGAGTCCAGCTATTATGTTCTTGATGGCTTGTCATGCTGTCTAACCTGCTTGCAATTTTTATCCTGCCTCAAAGTGTACCTTTTCACAACTTTTATTGAGCAATACTATTGCTGTGTACCAAGTCAATTGTCAGGGTGGGGCTCAGCACAACTATCCCATCAGGAAGCTATGAAGAACTGGAAATTTCTATATAAAAGGCAAAGATAACTTCCTGACAGATTACCTCAGCTGTAAGTACAGTATCCAGCACAAGTGGTCCCTGAAGAGTGCACTGACAAACCCATACTCTCAAATAGAAAACTTCTTCAGGTGGACTTATTTGCCACAGAACTCAATGCAAAATGAAATCTTTTCTATTCTGAGGATAGAAAGCATCAAGGACCCTTACTGGATACATTCCTCTTGGACAGGAAACAAACATACCTGTATGTGCCCCCTTCAAATTCTTCTCATCCTATCAGATGCAGAACCCAGAAGCTTATTACCATCTGAATAGAACTACAACATTCCATTAAACATTCCAAATTTGTCTTGATTTCAGGTTTTGTTTTTCAAATGTCATCTAACACATTCCAACATTGACACAGACAAAGCAAATTGTACTCTGGCACACACATTAGCTGGTCAAGTTAAAGCCCAGGAAGGAGCCTATGTTTCAACTCAACCAGCTAGAACATGAAAAAATCTAAGTTGCCTTTTCTGTGTTAGTGTGAGAACACACTGGTTAAGGAGTTCTAAAAAAACAAAAACAAAAAGAATTATCCCAGCCAAGTACATCTCTAGACTGTTAATAGTAAGGAAGGATAGTTCTAGTGGTCAGTAAACATCCACAAACTGATATGCCACATGAACCAGCCAGGATTCCAGTACCAACAGATGTTAAAGGTTCCTATTGCATATCTAGATGTTTCCATTATAGAAATACATAAATCCAATAACTGGAGTTTTATCCATACCTTTGCACTGCATTACTTCCTGGATTTAGTGAGTGTTTGCACTGAGGTAGACTGTACCAGTGCAATCACAGCTTACAACCCTGGCTATACTAAGAGCTTGTGCTGGTGCATCTACACTACAGGCTAAAAACTGCATGTAGAGAAGACCTTAATGGTAACCTCTAAATCAGATGCTCTCAGACTGCTTGGAACAGTAGTGTCACTGTTAAATTGAGACACCACAACATCTCCTGTGATTATTTTTTAATCACAGTGGGTATCCTAATTACTTGCTATTTACTCAAGGCAAGAATTTTATGTTTTAAATAAGGGAAACATTTACTTACTACAGTAAATATGGTTCTTCACAATGACAGACTGCATGGACATCACTCCCCGCCTTCCTTATCAGCATTTTAGTCTTACAATTGGTTTTTATTAGGGCTGTCGAGCAATTAAACAGATTAACTACGTGATTAAACAATCATAGAATACCATTTAAATATCTGGGATATTTTTAACATTTATTAAAATTGTAACAGAATACAAAGTGTACACTGCTCACTTTACCAGTATAAATATTTGTAATCAAAAATATAAACAAAGAAATAGCATTTTTCAATTTACTTCATACAAGTACTGTAGTGCAATCTCTTTATCATGAAAGTTGAACTTGCAAATGTAGAATTGTGTACACAACACTGCATTCAAAAATAAAACAATGTAAAATTTTAGAGCCTGCAAGTCCACTCAGTCCTATTTCTTGTTCAACCAATCACTCGGTCAAACAAGTTTGTTTACATGTGTAGGAGATAACACTGCCTGCTTCTTGCTCACAATGTCACCTGAAAGTAAGAACAGGTGTTCATATGGCACTGTTGTAGCTGGCGTTACAAGATATTTACATGCCAGATATGCTAAAGATTCACATGTCTGTTCATGCTTCAACCACTATTCCAGAGAACATAAGTCTATGCTGATGATGGATTCTGCTCAATAACGATCCAAAGGAGTATAGACCAATGCATGTTCATTTTCATCATCTGAGTCGGATGCCACCAGCAGAATGCTGATTTTCTTTTCGGGTAGTATATGTTCTGCAGTTTCCGCATTGGAGTGATGCTCTTTTAAGACTTCTGTAAACATATTCATCCCCTCATCCTTCTCAGATTTTTTAGGCATTTCAGATTCTTAACTCTTGGGTTGTGTGCTATAGCTATCTTTAGAAATCTTACATTAGTACCTTCTTTGCATTTTGTAAAATTTGCAGCTAAAGTGTTCTTAAAATGAACATATGTTGGGTCATCATTTGAGACTACTAGAACATGAAATATATGGCAGAATGCGGGTAAAACAGAGAAAGAGACATATAATTCTCCCCCAATGAGTTCAGTCATAAATTTAATTAAACACTTTATTTTTTTAACAAGCATCGTCAGCATGGAAGCATGTCTCTGGAATGGTCGCTGAAGCATGAAGGGACACACAAATGGTTAGCGTAGCTGGAATGTAAATACCTTGCATTTAGGGATGCAAAATATTAACTGGTTAATCAGTAAGCACTAGTCTTACTGGCTAATGTGCCTTAACCACTAATCTCCGGGCTGACTGGCTAGCCACCTGGCCCACTGACCCAATGATTTTGCACCGGCCACAGCAGCCTCAGCCCACACCAGCAGGCTCTTTAATTGGTTATCCATTTAAGCAAAATATTTTTCAATGATTTAAATGGTTAACTTTTTAAATAGTATTTACATCTCTACTGGGAATGTGGGCTACGAAAATCTCAAGCAAACACCTGTTCTCACTTTCTCGTGACATTGTAAATAAGAAATGGGCAGCAATATCTCCTGTAAATGTAAGCAAACTTGCTTGTCTTAGTGACTGACTGAATGAGGAGTAGGACTGAGTGGGCTTGTAGGTGCTAAACTTTTGCACTGTTTTCTTTTAGAGTGCAGTTATGTAACAAAAAAATCTACATTTGTAAATTGCACTTTCATGATAGAGATTGCACTATAGTACTTCTATGAGTGAACGTGAAAAATACTGTTTATCATTTTTACAGTGCAAATATTTGAAATCAAAAATAATCTAAAGTCATCAGTGTACACTTAGTCTTGTGTGTTGTAGTTGGAATCAATATTTGAAAATATAGAAAAACATCCAAAAATATTTAATTTCAATGGGTATTCTATTTAATATTATGATTAAAACTGTGATTAATCACAATTTTTTAATAATAATTACTTTTTTTTTTTTAGTTAACTGCATGAGTTAACTGTGCTGGAATTGTGCTGCAGTTTGTGTTGTAAACCCCTTTATATCCACTAAGGGGAGTGCACAAACAGGACGATGCACCCATCCCTACTTAACACACCCAGCTACCCAAAAGGGCCTTTGATCCTGAAAACACGGATGCACACAGTGCTGTTGACTTTGCAAGTATGTAAGGTTCTGCAGCATAAGGACCAAAGTTCGGAACTCATGCATCACCAACAGTATGTCTCTGAGGCTGTTAGCAATTCTGTTAGCTTTAAGGAAAAGTGTTGGGAGAGACTAAGTCAATCATGTCACAGTAAGCAATTTGAATTATAAAATAACATACTTTTTTCAGTTCATATTAGGAGGCTACAATATGAAAATGTAAAAACGGAGAGAAAGATGGAGTAAGCTCACTAAAATGTGAAGCACACAAAGTGTGGTTGGGATTGATACTCTAGCATTTAAGTAATAATCAGTTACTAAAATAAGCCAATAGCTCTCAGGTATTAATAAAAATCATCACATTTGGAAAGAGTTTGGTAAATTCTTTTGTTTGTACAAGTTGGTAGGAAGTGTTTCTATACTTGGGTATAAAGCTTCACCTTAGTTTTAAGTAATTTACTAAAAAAAAAAAAAAAAAAAAAAAAAAAATCAACTCCACAGAGGAGGTCTGGGGCATTTACCTGAGTGCTGGGGTGGGATGGGTCAGGGCTCTCCACAGAAGGGATGAGGAGAACCAGGGCATTTACCTGGGCACTGGGGTAGGATGGGTCAGGGCTCTCCACAGAGGGTGTGAAGAGGACCGGGGCATTTACCTGGGCGCTCACATAGCGCTTCAGGCACTCCTCGCACACCGCCTTCTTGCAGCAGGGCAGGGGCTTGATGGGCTTCTCCTCCAGGCACACCCGGCAGCTCAGCACCAGCAGGGGCCCGAAGTCTCCCGCTATCAGCCCGGAGAAGGGCTCGGACAGCAGGTAAAAATCCACCTCGATGCTGCCCCCCGAGGTCAAGGGGTCTCCGACGGGGCCGCAGCGGGCGGGCAGGGCCCCGGGGGCTGCGGCGGGGGCGGGTCCCAGCCCGGCCCCAGCCCGGTCGTTCTCCACGCAGTACACGGTGCAGTACACGTGCCTCCGCGGGGGGATGCGGCGGCGGCTGCTGCCCCAGTCCCGCCCCGGCCCCTCCTCGGGGGGCGCCCCGGGCTCCCCGCCAGCCCCCGGCTTCTCCGCGGGAGGCTCAGGGGGCGGCGGCGGCGACTCCTCGCTGCGCTCCGGACTCCCCGGGGCGCCGGCGGGAAGCGGCTCCTGCTCCCCGCTCCGTAGCCTGGTGCCGGGCTCCGGCTCTCGCGGCCCAGCCGCTTCTTGCCCCGGCTCCCGGGCCCCGCCGGCCGGGAACGGGGCCTCGGCGGCGGCCGCCCGCAGGGTGTTCAGCGAGCTCTGCTGCTCCCCCATCCCCGCCGCTTCCCATCCAGCCGCCTCCGGCCCCGCTTCTGCTTCCGGGTCCCGGGCTCCGCCGCTCCACGACCCAGCGGGGAACCGCCGCCGCCTCCCCGGGGCCAGCGGCCGCCGCCACTCCCCGCCGGGGCCGCGCAGGTCAGCGCTGCCCGAGGGCCCCGCCGGGCCCCGCTCCCATCCCGCAGCCCCGGCCGCGCCTGCGGCCCCCGGAGAATCGGAGCTGGGCTCGGACTGCCCGGCCCTGTCCGAGCTGAGCACAGGAGCCGCGGCGGCCCCGGCCCCCCTCTCACATGTATCCGGGCCGGGCCACTCTCCGCCCCTTCCTGCCTACACGAAGGACCCACCCACCGACCCTGGGTCCTGCTGCTCACGTACACACAACCTCGTCCACCCCAACCCTGCCCCTTTCTCACACCGCCCTCTGGCTTTGCCTGCTCCTCCCTTACACACACCTCTGCCCTCCCATCCCTAGTAAACGCTGCTCCTCTTTCACCCATCTACTGTACCGCTCTTCCTCCCTGCCTTAATTAGGGTCAGGAGATGGCAAGTGTGAAATATCAGAACGGTTTTGGTTGGGGGGGGGGGGGAGATATAGTTGCATATATAAGACAAAGCCCCTAATATCAGGAAGGTCCCGATAATATTTACTTCTCTCTCTCACACACACCCTATCTACTCACATACCTTTCACCTCTGCCCCTCACATACACACCCCCTTCTCGTTCACATTATATCTCCTTATCCCTTTATCCTGCCACACTCTCTCACACACAAACGCCTGCTTAACCCTGCCTCTCTCTCACACACACACACACACACTCCTACTTATTCCTTAACATTGCCTCTCTCTCATACCTACTCCTCTTAACTCTGCCCCACACCTTCGTCCACACGCTCATTAACACTGCCCCTCTCATTCACTCACACATACAATGACACCAGCTTCCCTGGCTCCCCACTGCATACCCAAAATATAGCAGGAGCAAGGTGTAAGGACTTTAAACAATCTTTGACATGAACACTGAGGTTTCCTCAGAGTAGTTTCAGCATTTCAATAAAAAGCAAGTGCTCCTTTTGTGTATTTACAGTTTTGTTCACTAATTCTTCACAAGAGAGTTTGTCATTGATGTTCCCCTCCAGATAGTATTCCCATACTCTTACTCCAGCATAACAGTGTAAATCTAATTTACAGGAAAATCAGATGACCTACTGAAAGGTCAGATGTGGGCATCTCCCAATCTCACAACGTATTTCAGTAGCACAAATAGCAGTACTCCATGACTTCACATACAATGATAATGCATACAATGCAACAGGATACTAAGATTCAACAGATCAAGTATTTTTAAATGATACCTCACAAAGCACACTTTGTATAAAACATATAATAAATATATGACTATATTCTCACTTTTCACTATCATTACTGTGCATCAGAGCAAAACATCCAACAGCCAAGACACTTTCAACATAGTCCATAATGCT
The DNA here is from genome assembly GCA_007922305.1 of Dermatemys mawii. Taxonomy (NCBI): domain Eukaryota; kingdom Metazoa; phylum Chordata; order Testudines; family Dermatemydidae; genus Dermatemys; species Dermatemys mawii. The sequence goes on along the minus strand of ML677333.1, from coordinate 66,098,643 downwards.
CTGTCTCACATTCTCTATGTGTTGTTGAGAAAGAATAATATGCTTCATTGATAGCATATAAATCTTTGAGCACAGTCTTATTTTTCAGATATTATGAACTGAATCCATGGTGAATTTTTTCCTGCAATGATTTATTACTTCAACACAGAATTTGATGGTTTTCAGCAAGAGAATATTAATATTCTTCTGTGAGGAAAACTCAGTGATAATACTATCATGATCGTCTGGGATCATCCAATGAGAACAGAACTCTTAAAAGCAGTTCTTCCTCAACATTCATGAGTTTGGATGGATTGGATATTGTTTGTTTTATGAAAGATAAAAAAGAATTTTAAAAAGCCTTTAATTAATTTAGTCATACCTCATTTCTTCGTAACTTAATTTGACAAGAAAATTCTCATGGCATTTAAATTAGAATAGGTGAAAAAGTATTCTTAACAGTACATGGCTTTAAAGATTACACAATATACATTTGCAGCTGGAAGTTAGTTTCTTGCAGGCTCAATTCTTTGAATTTCTGTTGTTTCCTTTCTTGAGATGAAGGAACATTAATGCTACATGAGATGTGGAATAAGAAAAACAAGTGTAAATTAGAATAATTTCTTATGATAATCTCTTAACACAGTGCCTTTTAAAATTAATCAGGAACAATGAATGGATGTATAGTTTAATTGTTACAGAAATTATCTGACCTAATTATAGTGTACTATGACAATATTTCTATCTATTAAACTAGTCTTCAAAATGCATCATTTTGACCTAAAAAGATCTCAGTCAGTGCTACATAGCACCATCTTTTCAACTTCTAGTCACCTCCATGCAGATGCCATCATTGATACTTCCCTGAAAGTACAAGATAACTCTAGTGATATTAGTACAATGTCATTGAGAACCAGGCATGGCCCAAATCAGTGAAAATGCTGGATTCTACACATTTACAAACCATACATAGGATTGTGGAATGAAATATTCTTCTGAAAAATTTGGATAGCCCTTCTTAATCTATCTCACCAGGACCTACCCCTCTTGACTCTACTGAAACAGCTTTCATTGAGATCTCTACTTATCTTTTTATGGCCAAATTTCAGAGCTTCTACTTTATATTCATCCTTTTTAACACTTCTGCTGATTTTGATATGGTCAATCACACATACCTTCTCCAAATCTTGTCCTCTCTTAATTTTTGTGAATCAACCTCTCCTGGTTCTCCACCTAACCTTCTGTGTATTTTTTTAGTATCTCTTTCTAAGAGTCCTCCTTCCATTTCCTCCTCTTCATGACAGTACCACATGATCACCATGAGCTTAACATAATGAAAACTGTATACTTTTTTTTTTACTCTAACCTCTCCACTCCCTCCAGTCTCTCTCATATGGGCACCATTACCACCCTTCTAATCATTAGGGCCCATAGCTTAAGAGTGAATTCCATCACATACACAGGATAGTTTGATTTAATTAAGCTCTGTAGACATTCAGCTAATTGTAGGGTTCCAGTTTGCTCAATAGTGCTGCCGTGTACAATTCTACGTTTTTTGGAGTTTAAACTGAGAGAGTTCAGGATTAAAATTCAGCTAAAGATAGTTGTGTTTAAACAGCTTGCTCAAACACATCCCTATCAGCTTCAAGGTAGTGTATTAATAGGGTGACCAGATGTCCTGATTTTATAGGGGCAGTCCCGATTTTTGGGTTTTTTTCTTATATAGGCTCCCATTATCCCCACCCCCGTACCAATTTTTCACACTTGCTGTCTGCTCACCCTATGTATTAAAGAGATGATCAAATATGCAACTTGATCCTGAGACTGCAACAAAAAATGCATTGAAGAAAACATCCCATACCACCCTGAAATAAAGTCTCTTTTCTAATAGAAACTCTGAGGATTAAATGTTTTTAAGTCATTAATTTTGTTCTCTATAATTTCTGTTGGTCTCTGAGTTACACCTTTATTTTATAATTGCTAAACTGAAATTCTAAATTTGGTGAAATGTGTGGATTGCTTCTTTTAGTTTTTCTAACTGCTATTCAATCCAACTACACATTCATTTAAACAACTGATTTTAGTGGATAAAATAGATGCAATGTTTCCTAATGCAAAACTGCAGTAAGTGTTTGGATCTGCAAGGGATCACAGATCAGATTTTTAAAGATCAATTTTTAAATTGAAATCAATGTGAGTAGGTTAGTTTTGAAAATCACCCTAGACTCCTATATGCATCTTTAGGCACATAAATACCTTTATAAATCTGGCCCGACAAGGCTAACCCATCCATCACTACAACTTTATGCAGCATATTCCAATCACAGGGAATACACAGATAACCTACTCAAAGGAGCACAGTTATCGTTATTTCAAGAACCTTTTGACAGTCCATAACCCATAACAAAATCAAGGGGTGTTTCCTGCACCCAAAAATAGTTTCCAATGTAATCATTTAAAAGGAAATGCATACCTTTTTAAATTTTGTTAGTGAATGTTAATCATGAACGGAATGCCTATATCCACAACATATTTTGGTAGATTCTCTTTTGGGAATCTGAAGTTATGATCCATTTACAATAACTGTTACAGAAGTATGAGAACATTCTATACTTTATCACTATTTCTAGATTCTCCCAAAGAGGGAATCCATCATTTTTGTATTCACTGCTGGTAACATTGCTGCTCTTGAACTGATCTTTAAAATAAAAGTTCACCATAGAATTACCTGACAAACAGCATGGTACAAATAAATTGTGCTAAGGAGGAAATACATTTTTACAGAGATTATTACATTAATCAGCTATTCCTAGTAACACACAAATAGACTGTTTTGTCAAAGTAAGACTAAGCAGCTATATTTTCAAAAATATAACATGTAATTCTCTGATGTATAAATACCTATTTGTATCTTTCCATTCCTTGCTGGAAACTTGAAAAGCAGCTGAACATTTGGTAAAACAATTGTCTACCCATATTACAGGATTATCAAATTATACTTTTATAATTTGGTGACTGAGGGTTGTTACAATGTTAATAATTTAGAAGGATTTCAGAATATAATTAAATTATATACTTAACTTGATTTGATGGTGGAAATACACAAAGCAACTCAAATTAGCTGCTTAATTATAATTTTTTATTTCTTAAAGGAAAATTTTGGAATGATTTTGGAGACTTTCTTACGCTTACATCTGTCCTGAACTAAGACTGCTGTCATGAACAAAAGCTCATTTGACTTGATGATTGACCCCACTGAGATTTATTATTTCTTCAAAGGGCCACTATATTACTTTAACAAATGTATTAGAGATAGGTAGTGTAGCCTACTGGATAGGGCACTTGACTGGGAGTTGGGTGACCTTGTTTCTAATCTCAGCCTAATGATGACTTGCTCTGTCACCGTGGTCAAGTCACTCTAACTCTCTGTGACTGTTTCCCCTCTCACGCTTTGCCTGTCTTCTCTATTTGTACTGTAAGCTGTTTGGGGATAGAGATTGTTTACACATATACAGCACTTAGTACAATGAGCCCCGGATCTTGGCTGAGATCTCTAGATACTACTGGAATGCGAATAATTTATAACCACCACCATCTCAGAACACAGTGCTACTATGGTGTCTATAAGAAATTAGATAATTAATAATGGTTAGGCTGAGGGAGAGATGGACATAGCCCTCTTTATAATTTTATATAAATTTACTACACCCCATACCCTTACTTTGTTAATTTCACTGGGCAAGGGACAGTCTGAAAAACCACTCAGTTGGTCCCAGACCACTACTAAATAATAATGGTGGATGTTGTAAGGAATTAAACCATACTCTGGGGTATCTAATGTAAAAACATGAAAGTCAATCAACCTTCAACCTCTCCTTCCCCACACACAGTCCTCATACAGAAGGAGGAAACACAACATTTTCACTTGCCTATGTAACACTTCTTCTTGTCAGACTTCTGAGCAATACAATTTTTCACAGCCTGCTAAGAGCAGAATTAGGCCAATAAAAGAACTTAATTAACAATAATATTGATGCTGCACAAAACAGAATATAATCCAGCTCACTTTCTCATAATTATGTTTGCTAATGAATAAAATGTCATAATCCACCCCTTCCCATACACCCCCCCTTACAGTCACCGAAGTAAAAACACGTGACTATACAGAGGAAATCATTCTGCTGAGTAAGAGGATGTGAGAGACAAGGTGGATGAGGTAATATCTTTTATTGGACTAGCTTCTGTTGATGAAAGAGACAAGTTTTTGAGCTACACAGTGCTCTTCTTCAGGGACCAACATGGCTATAACAACACTGTAAACAGTGAGTAAAAGGAAGACAATTTTACATGGTCGCTCTTTAGAGAAGACCTTTGAAGGCTTTGGCACTGCAATGTGAGATGATTAGAACTCTTGTACTGTTCCGCCATGTTTCTCAAACTGAGAAATAGGCTGTACTGGAGAGGCGCAACACTTTTCCAAGAGAATCTCAGAAAACCAATGGTAAATGAAGAAAAATGCAAACAAACAAACAAAAACAACGCCCCCCCCAAGAAATTTCTTTCTGTCTTAATAATTTGTGACTCAGCAAATACAGAACAACTGTTTATTGATTATTCGATTGTTAGTTCTGCTTTTGTTGCATCCTAACAGAAATCAAGAACAGTTACTAAGTAGGAACAGGAAGCAAATGGTCCTGACAACGTTTAACAGTTTGCTGCATTATGTATCCAGCATATGATGCAAAACGCACATAATGACAATGACAGATGGTACATCTCTAGTAAGTGCTGCTAAGATTTTAAATAATGACAAACTCTGTCATTGCACATGACAACAATCAAGAGGGAACATAGTTAAAATAAATTACTAAAAAGCAATTTATTTTCATAAGCAAGATGATGCAGTGTTCTGTTAGCAGTTGAAAGTTTGGTTTTCAAATGGTCAAGTGCTAAAGTCCAAACAAAAGTCTATGTGCAAAATATACCCAGTTTGTGTGTGTAGTTACTGTAATTGCACATACGAATCAGACATTTGTGCATATGAAAATGGGGAGTTAAACAACTGTCCATTTGTACTTGCAACAGCAATAATTATGCAGGTAGCTGCACATGTATTTTTGCACACAGCCCTGGCCATCCTTTAAAAAAAATCAATCCAATATAGTATTTTTCCAATCCTTACTGAATGAAAATATCCTTTGTTAATAGAGAACAAAAACTTTTAAGTGCAACAAGGTGACCCAGACAGCCTGCAACATGTGGAATTCAAACACAAGACTCAGATTTTGGCTTTTGATTGTAGGGATAGGGATAGTGAGCAAAGTGATTAATATAGATGGGGAGAGATTGTACTGCAAGTACAGTAGTGATTTCTCTAGTCATTTTGACAGTAACATTAATGTACAAGAGAGAGATAGTTGCTCAATTTCCACAATGGCAGGGCATTGATGAAATCTGAAGAGGAAAAATAAAAAAAAGAACAAGACATATTGAAGATATGCTTGCACCTCTGAAAGTGCCCAGTAGATCCCTTCCCCCAAGAAAAAATAGTGGGCAGTAGAACAAAGAAATTACACAGAATATAGCAAATGAGAAACACACAATCATGTGTTTGTAATTGGATTTATCTTTTGTTTTAAATTCTTATTGTCTATGCACTTTTCATACCCAGAAAGATTTAATGGTGGGAATGTGCTGGCTAAGTATTTCAGATGTGATACAACTGTATGCTGCTATGTGCTGACACTGCTAACCAGGCCATTAATTCACTGAATAGCACTTAGGGCCAGCCCACAACATTTTGGCACCTATGGTGGGGAACTCAAATGATGCCCCTGTACCCTCTCGCTTAGGCCAAAACTTTGAAAGGTCTCAATTCTGCATTCTTCCTGTTCTACTCCTCTCATGGTACTGCTCTGCTACCTACCCCAGTGAAGGAGAATTAACAACTTAAAATGCCTTGTTCAAAAATTTTAAGTAACACTTACCTTTTAAATGCTTGAACAGCAAATGTAACTTTTCTTGTCTGCATAGTAAACACTGCATTTTTACAGGGGTGAAAGTAAGGCGGTATGGGTCGGTATGGTGTACCAGTAAAAAGTGGCCACCAGTACTGGCCCCTACCACTTTACTTTAACTGCACTGCTGTAGCAGCGCTTTAACATTGCTGCTGTTTGTGCGCCCCCCCCAACAGCAGAGCGCAAAAGGGGCAACAATGTTAAAGCACTGCCATGGCAAAGACCCTGCTGAAAGCGCCGCTGTGGCAGTGCTTTATTGCCGTTGCTCCTTTTGCCTCCCTCAGGCGCCCTCCTCTCCCCCACAGTCTGGCACCTGAGGTGGCCGCCTCAGTTTGCCTCAAGGTAAGGCCAGCACTGGGAACTTTTTTTTTTTTAAAACTAAGAACAGATTTATCTAGGGTTCTCTCAAAATATAAACTAGATGTTCTTCGACGACTAGGTCTTGCCTCCTCCTGCGTGAGTCCATGTCTCACCTGTGATGCAAAAACATCTTTGCAATGGATCGTGCGATGTCCACATGGGAGGTCCATTTCCTAGACACTGCAGTGCTAATAACCGATGGTCACATAAACACCACCCTATACCGGAAACCTACTGACCGTTATATTTACCTACATGCCTCCAGCTTTCATCCAGACCACATCACATGATAAATTGTCTACAGCCAATCTCTAACATATAACCACATTTGCTCCAATCCCTCGGACAGAAACAGCTACAGGATCTCTACCAAGCATTCTTAAAACTACAATACACACCTGGGGAACTGAAGAAACAGATTGACAGAGCCAGAAGGGTACCCAGAAGTCACTTACTACAAGACAGGCCCAACATAGAAAGTAACAGAATGCCATTAGCCGTCACCCTCAGCCCCCAACTAAAACCTCTCCAGCGCGTCGTCACGGATCTATAACCTATCCTGAAGGATGATCCCTCATTCTCACTGACCTTGGGAGACAGGCCAGTCCTCTCTTACAGACAGCCCCCACAACGTGAAGCAAATACTTACCAGCAACTACACACCACAGAACAAAAACACCAACCCAGGAACCAAACTCTGCAACAAACGCTGGTGTTAACTCTGTCCACATATCTTTTCAAGGGACACCATCACAGGACCTACCCACACCAGCCACACTAACATGGGCTCATTCACCTGCACATCTACCAATGTGATATATGCCATCACAGGCCAGCAATGCCCCTCTGCCATGTATATTGGCCAGACCAGACGGCCTCTGCGCAAAAGAATAAATGGACACAAATCAGACATCAAGAATTATAACATTTGAAAACCAGTTGGAGAACACTTCAAACTCCCTGGACACTCAATTACAGACCTAAAAGTGGTAATTCTTCAACAAAAAAAACCTTCAAAAACAGACTCCAATGAGGAACTGCAGAACTGGAATTAATTTGCAACTGGACACCATCAAATTAGGTTTGAATAAAAATTGGGAGAGGATGGTGCTAATTCCCCCCTGGCCCCCCCCCAACTCTTACTTACACCTTCTTGTCAACTGTTTGAAATGGACCATCCTGATTATCACTACAAAAGTTTTTTTTTCTCCTGCCGATAATAGCCCACCTTAATTGATTTGTCTTGTTAGAGCTGGTACAGCAACCCCCATCTTTTCATGTTCTCTCTCTGTGTGTGTGTGTGTGTGTGTGTGTCTGTATATATACACACACACAGGTGCCACAAGTACTCCTCGTTCTTTTTATTATTTGTGCAGTTGGTAACTGGCAATTGTGGAGGGGAAAAAAGAATGAGTTCAGTGGAATTAAGGAAGGGGACTAGGATACTGAATAGATCTTCTAGGTTTCAGGACAAAGAGTCTGGAGGGTAGGATATTTTCTTTTCGTATCTGTGATTCATCCAGATTTAGACTGTAATTGCTTGGTTTTGTTTTGAATATTGTATTTCAAAAACAAGAACAGAAAGGGAAATGGAGGGTGGGAAACGCCTGTAGAACTGTGTCAGGGTACTTGTCTCTTTTTTTCAAAGACCTTTTTTCTTTTTCCATGTTTTTGTTTTGTTTTGAAAGTTGGAACAATTGGGCCTATTATCTTTTATACACCATGAGTGGGCAAACTTGGAGAGGGAACTTTTTAGTCAGTATCTTATCAGTCTACAGGTAGATACTGAATTTCTACTTGCTAGCTTAATATACGGACATTTTGAGATATGTTGTTAATTTCTGCATTGTGCATCAATTACAAATGTAAAATAAAGGTGTTTTTTTCAATTTACAAATCTCTATGATTCGGAGAGGGGGGAGCGTGTGTGTGCGATAGAAGAGGATTACAGAACAGCAACAACATTTTCTGCATAATCTTTATCCTTTTCCTGAGTGAGTGCTATCTGCTGATACAAATCCCCAAGATCCTGACCTCTCTTTTGCCTTCCCTTCCCTGTACGCATTAGAGAGGAAATGATTCCTGCCACTGAGTCAAAGAGGCCATATTTACATGACTCCACATGATGTGAGAAGGAAATCCTGTTGTAGAGTATGCAGAGGGAAAACAAGTACTGTATGTTGTCTATTCATTTATTATTTTAGACTCCCTGCCTTTTCCCCTCAACAGCATACCTACTTCTTGAATCACCATTTTTGTGGTAGGAGGTGTCAATACAGATGTCTCTGTCTCTGAATTTTCCTATTCTGTTCTTGAAAGCAGAGATTCCGGGGACATTGTTCTCATTCCCAACTCCATACAATGTATTGCTTAATTGTGTTGTGATCTGCTGCATATTCCTGCTTTGTAAATTTCACTTGTGGTGGCCACACTCTTCCTGATCTCCAGCTGATTGTCTTTAAGCTCTCAAAATAAAGAAGTGGCATAAGCTTTTTGATCCCTGTTCAGGAGAGAGGGAGCAGGAGGCTTCACTGAAGAGAGGAGGGTATTGACATTTCAGATCCTAAAGCAACTTGAGCAGCTTCAGTGGCTGCCTTAGGAAAAAAAAACAAAAAAAGACCAAGGGCAGTATGGGGCTCCCTTTCAGGATACATTTACACTACATACCACAGGCAGCAGTGTGTAGGGTATGTGCAAGCTGTACCAATGCTTTAGCATGCAACTAATGTGTCAGTGAAAGGCTTTGGCGGGTGGGGGAGGGAGGAGAAAGGCTCCCTGTGCAGGGAAAGATTTTGTCAGAGGGAAGATTCTGTCAGCTGTTGGAGCCTTTCCCCGATGCCTCGCATTGCCAGGGTGAGTCTGATGGCCAGTCACTTCACTGCTAAAAATAGGAGAGGCATTGATTGGGTGTGTAGAGAGCCCCGTGGGATACATACCACAAGGTTCAGGCTTGTCTTTAGTCTGCTCACCAAAGCAGCCCCTCACTACCTACATTGCTATTATTTATTAACATACCCATGCTAGGGAGTATGCAGTGTATGTACTCTATACATTGCCACAGGATTAGTGCAGTGTAGCTGTACCTTTAGATTGGCTTGGTATGTATAGTACTGGGGTTGATCATTCCTAGATTATATTAGATATAATATATTAAAAGCCAAATTTGAGTCTAACAGTAACAGTGCCCTTTCTCCTTCCAGTGAATCTTCCTGCCTACAAGTGTCCACCCACCAGATCTAATTCCCTTCCCCAAAGTTGATAACTTTGTCACTCCTGGCTGAAGTCTCAACTGAAAAGTGTGGTAGTGAACACGTCAATTAACTAGGGACCAAAGTCTTACCCATACACATACACAGAATTTTTCTTTCTAGTGATAAGAAAGTCCAGATCTGGATTCTAACTTGTGGCGGGTCCATCATTAGTTTTTTTGTGTAATGGATAAGAAATAGGTATATTTAAATAAACTCCCTTCTTCAGGAAGAGGAAAATCTCCTCCCCCACACCATCAATGCCCACCCACATAGTTTTATTTCCTAAGCAGACTCACATGTGCCTGTGTTTTGGTTTGAGGCCCCTATTGTTTCTTAAGTTTATCCCAAATGAAAGGCAATTAATACACTCACCAGTTTCAATGATGCTACATCCAATCTACAATATTCTGTTAGCACCTAGATATCAACCAGGTCAGGGCTCGTTGTGTTAGGCACTGCACAAACATACAGAAAATGACCATCTTTGCCTTAAAAAGCTTACAACCCAAAAGAGAAAACATAACAAGTAGATGAGACAAACAAATGGTTCAGGGCAAGGTGTGGGAGAAGCACGATAACAAAACTAATAAGTTGTGGACAATTCTTAGGAGCAGTAATCACAACTTGCTATCCTAGGTTGTTCTGGCTGTGCTCTCAGTTAGAGCCCACAACATGGCAGTGGACAAGATGAAAAATCAAGAGCAACAACCAGTTCGTATGAATGATTCCCAGTGAAGTCTGTGAGAGCTGTTCATATACACTGACTGCATGCTCAAGGCCCAAATACATGAGTGTTATGAGCAAAATATTCATAAGGATATAATGTCGCTATTAAAATTTTTTGTCTGTGCATTGAACCTTTATCTAACGAAAAGACACCCTCCCTAATACAAAGTCAGCTGCTCTTTTGTGTTGAGTTGCCACAGCCACTAGAGAGGAAATACGCTCTGTGTGCTCTGACGCAGAAATCACTTTTGATTTTTCTTTGCTTTGTTACAATAAAGTAAATATGAAAGTGGGTGGTTGCTCCCTCCCTCCTACTTTCTCACCATAACTCATGCCCTTCCTCCAGCAAAGATCTAGGTATCTAATTTGTTTTGTGTTCTCTGCAGAACTGGTCAAAAATGGTAGAATATGTCAAGAAAAAAATATAACCATTTTCATTTCTCTCACATTTGTCTTTTTTTCTTTCTCTCCACTCCATATTAGAATGGAAAATGGCAAAAAAGAAAAAGAGGAAATAAAACTGGGAAAGGAGAAAAAACTACCAGAAACAAAACAAAAAAAACCCCCAAAAGTCTTTTGAATTTTCATTTTTTGTTGAAAAGCAGAAAATTGCAATATGCCAAAAAATTCCTGGCAACAATTATTTTAATAAAAATACCATTTGTTGCTGAAGTTGAAAGTTGTATAGTGAATGAGGCTGGGGAATGCAAGAAGACAGGAGAATTCAGTTCAATTATTGCCTTTTCCACATTCTTCCTATATTGCGCTAGTCAAGTCACTTAAACCAAACTTTTCACCAGTGGTCACTAATTGTTTGGTTTTCATTTTCTAGATGTCCAACTTGAGAGACCTGTGGTGGTACCAGGAGATTCCATCCAGAAAGGGCCTAGCCCAGCTTTCTTCCTTTTCATTTTACTCTCTGTACAGCTGCTCCAATAGTAACTGGGCTGTCTCATCTGGGTTTTCAATTAAGTGTGTGGGTTGCAGCTGTGGCATTGGCAATGTGGGCCTCGCTCTTAACATGAACTTTCTACAGTTATTATTTTGATACAATATCCCACATTTGCTGACAACACACTTGATGGATGGGAATGGCTATCAACAGTTTATAACTCAGCTAACCCTGAACGGAATTGCATGGGACGAAGAAGCAGCACATCTCTGTGCTTTCTGAAATCAATGATGTTAGAACATAAGCCTTTTTTTTTCAAAAATCTTTTCTAATGAAAAGTGTTAAGTAACTGAACTATAGCTTCCTATAATTGTCAGCATCTGTCCCAATTTATATTCTTCACACATAGTATCCTCTTTACTCCAGTACATCTTTTCTAGGCAATTACATCCCCTTGGGTAGGGTCAGACTAGTCCAGAGGGGTATGGGGAAATTTTTCAGGGAGCCCCTCACTGCTAAGCAAGGTTAGCTTTAAAAACAAACTAAAAATGTCATAGTAGAAGAGGGAAAGCCATGTTAGTCTGGATCTCCAAAAGCGACAAAGAGTTTTGTAGCACCTTATAGACTAACAGATCTTAGGGATCATGAGCTTTCGTGGGCTCAGATCCACTTCATCAGATGAATGTTGTGGAAATCTCCAGAGGCAGGTATAAGGGTATGGTTACACTTACAGGATTATAGCGCTATTGGTTATAGTGGTCCCCTTACACAGCAATATGTATAGCGCTATTGTATGTCCACACTGAGATGCGCCAGCGGTATAGCATGGCCACATTTGCGGCACTTCAGGCGGCATTAAGAGCAGCGCATTAGGGCAGGTATCCCAGCATTCAGCTGGGTGCAACGTGCTTTTTAAACAAGAGGGGTGAAGGGGGACATGTTGTGTGTATGCAAAGGGAGAGAGCCAGTGGTTTTTCCGTCTTTTCGAGAGCCTGTCAGTGAGCCTGTCAGCGCATGTCCGTTCACAGAGAGCTCTGTTTTCGCACAGGCTCCCTCCTTAAACATTTGAATTGCTTATCTGCCGAGTTAAGAGAGAAACTCTAAAAAGGTACTTCCGCATTCCTCCAGCCGAGTTCAAAAGAAAGGGAAGAGACGTCAGTTGCCTTAAATGGCTCCAAGCATCTCAAGAGATCACTTGTAGCGCAGTGGGTGTCCACATTCTCGCCGTAGCACTACAGCGGGAGCGCTACAGCCCTTATTCCCCATGTGGAGGTGGATTACCAGGAGCGCTATAACTCCGCGGTTATAGCGCTCTACGTGACTTGCCAGTGTGGACGGGGAGGAGGTTATAGTGCTCCTGGGGGCTTTATAGCACTATAAAGTGCCAGTGTAACCATGGCCTAAATCTGTAGGCAAGAAAGCAAGGTAAATTCAATCGGGGGGGGGAGGGAGAGGGTGAGGCCCACTTCCAGCAGCTGATCTAGAGGTGTGAACACCCAGAGAGGAGAAACTGCTTTTGTAATTGGCGAGTCATACACAGTCTATGTTAAGTCCAGACCTGATGGTGTCAAATTTGCAGATGAACTGGAGCTCAGCAGTTTCTCTTTGAAGACCAGACTTCCATCTTAGCCTATGAAAGCTCATGATCCCTAAAATCTGTTAATCTATAAGGTGCTACAAGACTCTTTGTCGCTTTTTAAAAAAAATATCATGTGAGTGTGTGTGTTCATGAGAGGCCTAGATCTTTGAAAATGACACAGCGATTTTTCCTTTTTTTCCTTTCCCTCTGGACCCACGCAAGGTGCATATGTTGAAAGCCAGAGGCAACCTCACTTTCATGGTGCTGGCACTGTAGATTACACTCTCCAGAGTGCCGTGTGGATGCCAGAACCATCAAAAGGAAGCAAACATCAGTGCACCCCCCTCTCTCCATTCCAAACGTAGCAGGGGTGGTTTCTTGGAAAGCATACCAATTCCTCCTCCCTGCAGCAATGCAGGAAAGAGTGGGATCAATTCTGTATCCCAACCAGAAATATGTTCAGTCCCAGTACCCACCGTTCTCAACCAGCTGCTATCCAGCTTATGTTTCTATATACTATATTAAACACTACAATTATAGCATAGTGGTACCATGCAAAATTAAGGCATGCAAACTTGAAAACAAAAGGCATTTTTCCTGTGCAGAATTCTCTAAGGCAGGAGGCAGAGGGTGGGGGAGTGTCACAAAAGACAATCAACTTTGTCAAGGCATTGAAAATGTTATTACAATTTTACAGCAAAGAAAATGAAATTTCTATTTTAACATTGGGGTGGCCCAAAGCTTCAAAGTTTGTAAGGTCAAATTCAGTAGTTGCGATATGTACTTTTTACTATTCCCTAAAGTAAGGACATCATGAAAGTGTTTGAATAAAGGACTGCCCAGCTGAAAGGGTAGAGAAACATGGCTCTCAGGCCCAGTATACTGACTTCACACCCGGCAGTTCTTCAACAGTCTGCCTACCAGTGGAACATGAACAGCAGCTGGGCCCCTGCCTACCTGCCAACACTACTGGTCCTGCATTTAGCACTGCTACAGCAGCTGCAGGAGGAGTGTTCCTGGCTAGCTCAGAGCACATAGATTCACAGAGTTTAAGCCAGAAGGGACCATTAAATCATCTAGTTTGACCTCCTATACATCACAGGCCATTAACATTAGAGGAGGTATTATATGGAGGAGGTTCCTCAACTAAAGCGAGCAGATAATACTTTACATGCTTTCCGAAAGTTACATTTCCATATAGGAAATTGCTGTAGTTGGCACTGGGATGTTTTGTAACAGTGAACGGTAAGCCATGCCGTACAGGGAAAATGTTTGTATCAACTATGAAGAAGCCTCTATTATGCAGCATTATAGTTTATATACACAAGTACAGTGGGACCCCGCAATACCGCGACGATCGGGATCCAAAAAAAATCGATCGCGATAATGGCGGGGTCGCGGTATTGCGGGGTTCCGCTGCATCAAAGCAATGGCCGCTACCGGCATTGGGAGCTAGCCGCGCACCGCGCTATAAACGGATTCGCGCTATAGTGGGGCGTGGTATTCTGGGGTCCCACTGTACACCCTCAGGTTTTAGACAAAGCTTTCAAATGATATATAACAGTTACAAGGTGGGTGAGGTAATATCTTTTATATAATATATAACAGAGTTGACTTTTTCTACATCAAAGCACTTTAGTGGCACAGCTGCACTACTGTAGTGCTTCAGTGTAGACATTACCTATGCTGACAGGAGGGGTGTTCCCATTGGCATATGTAATCCACCTGCCCAAGAGACAATAGCTAGGTCGATGGAAGAATTCTTCCATCAACCAAGAACTGTCTACATCAGGGTTAGGTTAGCATAGCTACATCTCTCAGGGGTGAGAGTTTAGGATAAACCTTAGCCACAAGAACCGTAATGACGAAATTGATTGCCAAACAGAAGGCTTCACCACATCTACATGAGGATGTGATTTTGGGACACACAGAGAGCAGAATGTGATGAGCCAATTTGAACTAGAAAAGTTTACAGAAATTCTTCCCTATAACAGAAGTATTGAAGCATAAGCCTTCGTGGGCTAATACCCACTTCGTTGGCTGCATCCGACGAAGTGGGTATTAGCCCACGAAAGCTTATGCTTCAATACTTTTGTTTGTCTTTAAGGTGCTACAGGACCCTTTGTCACTTCTGCAGACCTAAACTAACATGGCTACCTCTCTGATTCCTAAATAGTATGTAACTATTAATGGATTAGCTTCCATCTGCAGGCTACAAAGTCTATATCTTAGGGTAAGAAGACTGGGAGCACCTCGCATTACAAGCTTGAAGTTACACAGATTTTCCTTTTAAATATAGATTTACTCAGAGAAACTGTGAAAAGTACAACTTTCAGAT
The DNA here is from genome assembly GCA_007922305.1 of Dermatemys mawii. Classification (NCBI taxonomy): domain Eukaryota; kingdom Metazoa; phylum Chordata; order Testudines; family Dermatemydidae; genus Dermatemys; species Dermatemys mawii. Next base: position 66,083,501 of record ML677333.1, on the reverse strand, counting down.
TTTATACTGCTTCTTTTTGGGACCATAATTTTTTTTTTTTTTTTAAGAGTTTCATGAAGTTTTGATCCAGCAACCCAAGTTGTTAGGTAAGTACTATCTAGTATTAAGAGGGAAATAAAATAAAGTAGAAATAATGTAATAAGATAAAAATAAAGAAATCCTTAAGGACATTGTGTCAGCCTAGGGAGGATTTTGGATTTCAATTTCTGCTAAGGGAAAGGAATGGGGTGTATATGGGGAGGTGTCCTCTAAATTCCCAACATAGAACACCCTGGCCTCTATCACTCTTCAGTGGGTTAAATTATTATGTTGTTTTGCCCCATATCACTGGAAATTATTCTTGTCTTGACTCTAGATACCATCAATGAGATTGTGAAATAGTTTAAGGTCCCTATGCAGGAAAGTGCCCATATTCATAAAAGCACTTCAGCATATGGTTACCCATACACACGTGCTTAAATCAAATCAAAGCAAAGCAATGAGCTTTAAATACATGCTATTGAGTTCAATGGGACTTATGCATTTCTCTTGAATTAAGCATGTAATAAAGTGCTTTCTTGAAGTGGCCCAGTGCATAAGGCCCTTTGCAGGCTCAGGGCACATAGTCTACAAGCCCTTGGCTAGCGTCTCTTGTTATTCCAGCCTGACATTATTCCCGTGGTACAGCAACAAGCACTGCACACAGTTCCTGAGGCTTCGGGTGCATTGCAAAGTTATGTTGACTTAAGTTAAAAGTTGACATATGGCCACCGCTGTAATTAAACCATTATTTAATGTCCACACTATGCTCCTTCTGGCAGTAGATTGTGTCCACACTAGCAACTCTTAAATCAACATGGAGAGCAATGCATTCTGTGTAGCTATCCAACTATGCAACTCTACACCATCTACAGCAGGCTGTTTGAGGAAGGTTTTGCATTGCCTCATGGGGGCAGGTTGAGCATCCCATGATTAGCTTTCCCCATCACATCACAGGAAGTTTTTGGAAAGGGTAGGGGACAATTTCCTGGTGCAAGTGCTGGAGGAACCAACTAGGGACAGAGCTCTTCTTGACCTACTGATCACAAACTGGGAAGAATTAGTAGGGGAAGCAAAAGTGGAAGGGAACCTGGGAGGCAGTGACCATGAGATGGTTGAGTTCAGGATCCTGACACAGGGAAGAAAGGAGAGCAGCAGAATACGGACCCTGGACTTCATCAAAGCAGACTGACTTCCTCAGGGAACTGGTGGGCAGGATCCCCTGGGAGAATAACATGAAGGGAAAAGGATTCCAGGAGAGCTGGCTGTATTTTAAAGAATCCTTATTGAGGTTGCAGGAAAAAACCATCCTGATGTGTAGAAAGAATAGTAAATATGGCAGGAGACCAGCTTGGCTTAACAGTGAAATCCTTGCTGATCTTAAACAAAAAAAAGAAGCTTATAAGTGGAAGATTGGACAAATGACCAGGAAAGAATATAAAAATATTGCTCAGGCATGCAGGAGTGAAATCAGGAAGGCTAAATCACACTTGGAGTTGCAGCTGGCAAGGGATGTTAAGTGTAACAAGAGGGTTTCTTCAGGTATGTTAGCAACAAGAAGAAAGTCAAGGAAAGTGTGGCCCCTTACTGAAAGAGGGAGGCAATCTAGGGACAGAGGATGTGGAAAAAGCAAATATACTCAATGTTTTTTTTGCCTCTGTCTTCATAAATGAGGTCAGCTCCCAGACTACCGCATGGGGAGGAGGTTACCAGCCCTCTGTGGAGAAAGAAGTGGTTCGGGACTATTTAGAAAAGCTGGACGAACACAAGTCCATGGGGTCAGATGTGCTGCATCTGAGGGTGCTAAAGGAGTTGGCGGATGTGATTGCAGAGCCATTGGCCATTATCTTTGAAAACTCATGGTGAGCGGGGGAGGTCAAAATGGAGTTCTTGATAGTCTGATATTTTGATGGCCTTCAATTCTTCTTCAATATACCCTCACCCCTAATTTTCCTGCACTGTTGATTTTCCATTTACATATTCAATTTAGTATCCTCAAAAGCATACACAAGTTTAAAGTCTTAATGACTCTTGTTGCAGTGGCTTTAAAAGATTTCTCTTTTTTGAAAGCAGCAGCTGCCTCCAGGAATAAAGTAAACAATCCCATTCGGTATAACTGGTTGAGAAACATTCCAAGGGTATTAACGTCATTAGGAGTCCCCAGTGACTCTAAAACTTCAAAAACTTTGGCTCCCTCTAAAGTTTATTCAATGACACAGAATGTAGAGATTGAGGAGGAAATAGCTGGTTTTGCCAAAACCATTGGCAGAGACTCTGATAAATGCAGTTTGAATGTTCTGCCCTAAAGCATATATTTGATTTCTTGTTCAGTGTGAATGCTGTCTCTGGTACTAAAATAGTTTGTACAGTGACACTGATCTGTATCTCATTTAAAAAGGAATTCTAAGCAGAGAATAAGTGGAATAATCCAGTTTGCAATGAAATACCTGGATGTGTGCCAAGCACATGGTTTACAGGGGAGAGAGTGTATTGCTGTTTACCTTTTATTTTAAATCATTGCCAGGTAAAAAATGTTCTAGTCTGATATCTATCAAGGAAGGAACATAATGTTCAGAACAGGAACATTTCAAAGAAACTTTGTTTACCCACTATAATTATAACAGTAAAATAATCTAGATTGATAATGGATTCCAAGAGCTAAAATCATTCCAGATTAAAATTAGTAATGGAGTTATATCAGGGATTAATTTGGCCCCAGACATAATAGTTTTTGCTTAAATATATACAGCAGGGGTCGGCAACCTTTGAGAAGTGGTATGCCAAGTCTTCATTAATTTAAGGTTTTGCGCGCCAGTAATACATTTTACATTTACAGGGGCCGGCGGAGGGAATCCCAGACCGGCAGCGTGGGGGACAGACAGAACTCTAGACCGGTAGCAGGCTGAGTGGCTCAGCCCACTGCCTGCCTAGGGTTCCGTCCATCCAGGTCGGCAGAGGCCAACCCCTGAAATACAGTATAAAATGTTTTAAAATTGTTTTTTAATCCAAAAGTTATAACAACTATTTGACTATACAGTAGAACCTCAGCGTTACACACAAGGCAGGAATGGAGGTTGTTCATAACTCTGAAATGTTCATAACTCTGAACAAAATGTTATGGTGGTTGTTACAAAAGTTTACAACTGAATATTGACTTAATACAGCTTTGAAAATATAGTATGCCGAAGAAAAATGCTGCTTTTATCTGAATTTAAATGAAACAAGCACAGAAGCAGTTTTCTTACTTTGTCAAATCCTTTAATTTTGCAAACAAGTAACAAGGTATCCATTCCTCTCAGCATCTACCAAAAAAACCTCACTGTGATGGTGAAAGCCTAAAAGACTTTTAGGAATAAATGAACCTTGTCAGTTTTCAAAAAATAGATCTGGATGCTACGGATCCAAGAGAGAGGAAGAAATCAAACTGTCTTAATGTAATAGAAACATAGCAATGTTGTGGAGCATGGTCCTCTGGACCGGAAACCTGGGAGACTGCCTATGAAACTTTAGTGTAGTCAAACAAACTGTACCTAAGTAAAACAGAGTACACAGCATAGGCAGGGCACCAGCGTCCCAAGTAGGTGCTCGGGGCAGCCAGAAGATGGGGGCGACGCACCACTTGTTCCTTCAGCGGCATTTTGGAGGCATCACCCTCTCTGCCACTTCCTCTTTCCGTGGCATTTTGGCAGTGACTCCCTCTCTGACCCTTCTTCTGTCGGCAGTGGGTCCTTCAGTCCATGACTTGGGTTTTTTTTTTTTCTTTTCCGCTTGGGGCAGCTGGATTTTCTGCTTTGGTAACACCACGTTTAAAAAATGGTTTTTAAAAAGTCAGTTTCTTTAGCCTATTTCTCCCTTACTTCATCACCTCTCATGACTTCAAGGGAAACAGTAAAGTTACTGTAGTGAAGGGTGGGGAGGAAAATTGCTGGTGCTTGTCTTTTGCAGGGAGAAAGGCCAACACAGAAAAACAACAATAGGCGTCACTCTTATACCATCAGACCTTACTTAATCCAACAGGTTTATGAAATATGGTCCAGAAATATGCCAGGAGTACTTTCTATTGCTACAACAGGAAACAAGCTGGTCCATCCCTTGCTTCAGGATGGTCTTTCAAGTAGTCCCAGGTCATCATCAGAATGAACAGTCAGTCAGGCTTTGGCTTGTACAGGGAAAAGTAGAGCTAAGAATCTAAACACCAAGACAAAGAATAAAGTGTTTCATCTACATTTGGAGTCTTTTCTTAGTTCTTTCATGCTTGAAATAACAGCCTTTGATTTCTCTAGATAACCCAAACCTTCTTCCTGCTTCAAGTCCTGTGAAGTAGCATGCATCCCTTTTAGAAAAATACTCTGACATACATTAGACTAACTTTTTTTTTTTTATAGCCATCTACAGCTAGAAGGCCTTCCCTCCAACATTTGTAGTTTGGGTAGATTTGTTGTTTTAGGTCAATTTTTCCCTCTTTAGTCCTAGTCTTTTAACCTGTTTGGTGTGGGATATGTATGTCCTATCGCAGGAACAGTGCATAACAGCCAATTTTTATGAAGACAGACTGGATTCATAGAAATGTTATATAGAATTGATAAATACTCACATGTAACCCAAATTACCTAGGAGTCTAATCAATAACCAGTTCAGTGATACTATCCAAAAGTCATGGGGAGGAAATAACCTCTGTTGCTGCAAATTAAGTTAAAAATTTAAAGAGAAGCAACTTGGACAGGCCCAAGTACCTGTCAAAGTTATGGTAACTGAAGAACTAAGTGAAGGAAATTCTCTTTCTTGTACACTGAGTTTCAGTATTCAGTGAGTTTAAAGTTCTACTGAATGCTATCCAATTCCTGTTCTTTCAATCTGACCTGTCCTGGATCCTTATTCTACACGTCTTGCCCCTTTGGTAGTCACTGATATCTGTGCAAAGATAGTGTAAAACAAAGCCATTCTGTTCTGGCAACATTTGCATCCATCTTGCACAGTTGTCAATGTCACTTCAAGGTAGTAGAGAATCTTAATATACCACTAAAAGAATTAAAATGAAGTATTTCGGAAATTGTGATGTATTGATAAATCAGAGAGTGCATTGACCAGTATGACCCTACTTCCCTCTCTGTGATTTGTTTTCACTTATAGCAAACTGATGCTATGTGAACAGTACATAAACCTAAAAGAATATTGGCAATTTTTTTTTCGTTCTGTTTGCCTTTGTTTATCCAAGTATTCCATTTTTACAGATCTGGCCCCTCAATACAATTAACTGAAAAATCATGCTGGTCCTAGAGCTCCATCTTCTGTTTTTATATTGTAAGAACAAGAAAATCAAGAATCAGCTCAGCTCCTTAATATTAGTTAATTGCAGTTGCTTAAATGGCCCTATCACTATTAGATCTGAGCATCTCATAGCCGTGAATGAGCTAATCCTTATCACTATTTTGTTTTACAGATATGGAGATGAGGCTCAGGGAACCAATTTTTCAAAAGAATTTAGGCTCCTAAAGATGCAGATAGGTGGAATTTCAAAAAGGGCCTAAGCAGGTTGGGTGCCATGGTAGTTAGATGCTTTTGAGAAAAACAAAATCACACCAGACACCTATCTGCATCATTAACTACTTTTGAAAAATCTGGCCCTGAGAAGCTACAGGGAAAAGCCAGGTTGTACTAAAGTCAATAGGAATTTTGCTATTGACTTCAATAGGGCTAGGATTTCACTCTAAGTATCTTGCCCAAGATCACACTCAGACTTTGTGCTGGTCTGAATAGATTAGACAGGAAGAACACAAAGGCAGATCAGAACAGTGTAATAACTAGAGTAGAGAAATGTTTTTGCAATTAAAATTTTTTCCAAAGGCATTCTTAATCTGTAGGTTTCAAAAACCAGTGATTTGTCAACATTTTTCAGGAACATTTTTCAGTTTTGAAAATTTGTTTATTTCTATTTCCTCCTCTTTGTTTTCCTTCTCTCTTTTCCTTTCCCCTCAGCTTTTTGTATTTTGTGACTGAAATGGGAGGGAAGGGGGAAGGAACAAGCGGGGAGATGAAAGCAAAAAGAATAAATCAAAGGACACCTTTTTCCCCCATTTGCATTGAAAACCCTGAAAATTTTGAAAACAATTTTATGCACACACTGAAAAAAAGATCAATTTTCCATACTTTTTCCCAAGTCTAATACTAACTCATGAGTATAAAGGGTAATGCTTTTGTTTACACATAAATATCCTAGCTAACATTAATACAGAGGAAAGAAGTACATTGCAAGTAAATGAGGCTTTAGTAGAAATGTGTGTTTTATCTCATGTATGTGATGATGATGTAGCCATAATGGTCTGAGGCTATTATAGAGAAAAGGTGGGGGAAGTAATAACTTTATTGGCTCAACTTCTGTTGGTGAGAGAGACAAGCTTCTGAGCTCCACACAGCTCTTCTTCACATCTTGGAAAGGCCCAACTTAAATGTAGATCCCAAATTCAAAAACACAGTAAAAGAACTAAAAAAGAGATACTGTGGCTTAACAACCATGTAAAAGAAGCAGTGAGAGAAAAAAAGACATCTTTTAAAAAATGGAAGTCAAATCTTAGTGAGGTATATAAAAAGGAGCATAAACACTGCCAAATTAAATGTAAAAATGTAATAAGAAAAGACAAAAAGGAGATTGAAGAACAGCGAGACAAAAACTCAAATGGTAATAAAATGATTTTTAAATACATCAGAAGCAGGAAGCCTGCTAAACCACCAGTGGGGCCTCTGGATGATTGAGATACAAAAAGAGCACTTAAAGATGATAAAGTCACTTTAGTGAAACTAAATGAATTCTTTGTTTCAGTCTTCACAGTTGAGGATGTTAGGGAGATTCCCAAACCAGAGCCATCTTTTGTAGGTCACAAATCTGAGGAATTGTCACAGACTGAAGTGTCACTAGAGGAGATTTTGGAATTGATGGCATTCACCCAAAAGTTCTGAAAAAACTCAAAAGTAAAATTGTGGAACTATTAACTACAGTTTTTAATCTATCCTTTAAATCAGCTTCTGTACCCAATGACTGGAAGATAACCAATGTAACACCAATATTTTAAAAGGGCTCTAGAGATGATCCTGGTAATTATAGATCAGTAAGTTTAACATCAGTACCGGGTAAATTAGTTGAAACTATAGTAAAGAATAAAATTGCCAGGCACATAAAAGAACATAAATTGTTGGGCAAAAGTCAACATGGTTTCTCTAAAGGGAAATCATGTCTTACTGTTTGATTAGAGTTCTTTGAAGGGGTCAACAAACATGTGGACAAGGGGGATCCAGTGGATATAGTGTACTCAGATTTTCAGAAAGCCTTTGACAAGGTCCCTCACCAAAGTCTCTTATATAAATTAAATTGTCATGGGATAAGAGAGAAAATCTTTTCATGGATTGAAAACTGGTTAAAAGACAGGGAACAAAGGGTAGGAATAAATGGTAAATTTTCATACTGGAGAAGGGTAACTAGTGGTGTTCCCCAAAGGTCAGTCCTAGGCCCAATCCTATTCAACTTATTAATAAATGATCTGAAGAAAGGGGTAAACAGTGAGATAGCAAAGCGTGCAGATGATACTAAACTGCTCAAGATAGTTAAGACCAAAGCAGCCTGTGAAGAACTTCAAAAAGATCTCACAAAACTAAGTGATTGGGCAACAAAATGGCAAATGAAATGTAGTGTGGATAAATGTAAAGTAATGCACATTGGAAAAAATAACCCCAACCATACATACAATATGATGGGGGCTAATTTAGCTATACCTAATCAGGAAAAAGATTTTGGTGTCATCGTGGATAGTTCTCTGAAGATGTCCACACAGCATGCAGCGGCAGTCAAAAAAGCAAACAGGATGTTAGCAATAACTTAAAAAGGGATAGAAAATAAGACCAATATAAATAAATATATCCATGGTATGCCCACATCTTAAATACTGTGTACAGATGTCGTCTCATCTCAAAAAAGATATACTGGCATTAGAAAAGGTTCAGAGAAGGGCAACTAAAATGATTAGGGGTTTGGAACTGGTCCCATATGAGGAGAGATTAAAGAGGCTAGGACTTTTCAGCTTGGGAAAGAGGAGACTTAAGGGAGGATATGATAGAGGTATACAAAAATCATGAATGATGTGGAGAAAGTGAATAAGGAAAAGTTTTTTACTTGTTCCCATTATATAAGAAATAGGGGCCACCAAATGAAATTAATGGGCACCAGGTTTAAAACAAATGTCGCGTCTTAGGCGTATTTAACATATGCAATTTCTGCTTTACAAAAACAAAAAGAAAGGAGAATTTTTTAAAAAACTTCCTACAGGGGACGCAATTTCACCTCCCATTGAATTCAATGGGTTCTGACTATACGCGGTTTCCACTTTACGCGGTAACCACGGAACGGAACCCTCGCGCAAGACGTGACAGGCCTATGAAAGAAAGTTCTTCTTCACACAGCGCACAGTCAACCTGTAGAAATCCTTGACTGGGGAGGCTGTGAAGGCTAGGACTATAACAGGGTTTCAGAGAGAACTGGATAAATTCATGGAGGTTAAGTCCATTAATGGCTATTAGCCAGGCTGGGTAAGGAATGGTGTCCCTAGCCTCTGTTTGTCAGAGGGGGGTGATGGATGGCAGGAGAGAGATCACTCGATCTTTACCTGTTAGGTTCACTCACTCCGGGGCACCTAGCATTGGCCACTGTCGGTAGACAGGATATGGGGCTGGATGGACCTTTGGTCTGACCCTGTACAGCTGTTCTTATGTCTAACAGGAGATCACCTTCCCAGAGCAGCCATTCCTGCAGGTGATGACCCCAAGTGTTAAAGACTATTCTGTCCTGAATCAGGGAGACTCTCAAGTTCCCAGAATTGCATGTAGCAGCTAGGGTGGCTAAGGCTATAACACAGGAGTCACTCCCGTCCTCTTTCGATTCGTCTGTAGTGACAAACCCATTTCACTCCATAGTTTCATTCTGTTTGGGGAGCAATAGGTCCACAAGGTGCCTAGGATTGGTGGGAGGCTTGAGGAAGTGATATGCTTCAGAGTGGTGCATAACAGTTTTACTTTCCTGCTGTTGGAGTCCTTCTGAACGGCCAGGTCTGTGGACAGCTCCAACTCCTCCTTCCATCAGGTAAATTGCCAGGCCAGAGTTGTGTCTGCATGTTGTATAAAAGTTAGATGAAATGTAAGAATGAACTAAATGTTCAAGGAACTCTGTTTTACTAACTCAGAAAAGAAACATCAGAGTCAATGATAAAAGAAAGGGGCCTGTGTTGTAACTTGCAAAACTAATTGTAACCAATTAGTCTCTTTTGAGAAAAGTGATAAGAGAGTGACATTGTAAAGCAATTATATGAAGAAACTGCCATTCCTGTTATGTTTTGCTGTGTGTTTCTGCTATTGTGTGATAGACGGGCCAAACAGATTATTGTGATCAGCTATGCCCTGAAAGTAGATATGTTAAAGAGAGAATACCTGAAAGAATAGAAATAGTGAGATATATGCTAAGTTAATCAGTTAAAAGAATGCATGTGGATGTAAGTATGATCTAGATAATAAAGCAAAGAGGTTACCAGAACCAGCCAACTACTACTGTTTCAACATTGCTGGGCCGAAAAATGCGCAGTAGGAAGATAGTAGGAAGATAACTGAATGACCCCAAAGGACAGGCCTGGATCTGCGCAGCCATCACTAGATGATGAGGCTGAAGAAGAACAAAGAACAAAGATAAAGGAGGTACCCCACAGTCGTCATGAAGGTGCCATCTGCTGACTGATTATCACTTCGAGTGCTGCAACAGCATGATAAAGCTCTTTCCATAGACTTGAATGGGGACAGACTCCTATAAGAATCCAACTCAGACAAGTGAGAAACTGAGTCTGGTTCTGCTACCATCCATTCTCCAGGGGCAGCCATTTGCGCAATGGACGAGGCTCAGACCCCCATCCTTGTGGACAAGCTACCTGGCCAGTAGCTTGCCACAAGCAACGTTTAGGCTGGTAACTATAACAACTTTGTAGAACTTCATAAGCTAAATCAGTGCATTCATATGGCAAATTCTAATAACTAAATATGACTATACAGTCATACTCAGTGACCAGATCACTTACAGCATTCTCAACATTATTACACATCAGCTCCAAGTCCTCCAGACTAGGAGGGGCAGGGAATCAGTAAACTGGAGACAATGAGTGGGTGACCCTGCCTTAGCCAGGGATAAGACCTGTGTTACACATTCTCTCCCTACATACTGACCATGTGAAGAGTCCCCATGAACGGAAATATGGCTTAAGGGCTGTATTACCTTTTCTGTGGAGCCTGTTGCATGGAGGGAAAGCTTCCATTATGGCAAAAGCATTCGCAGGGGAGTTCCATGATAACAGAGCTTCATGGGATGCATACACCTAACAAGCTGGTGGGAAGGGAGCTTATATGAAGGCATAGGGCCTCTATGGGGAGAACCCTGGCTCTTACACATCCATGGGACCTCTGAAGAGTTTGAGAACTGGACCTGTGCTGAATCCGAACCCCGACAGAATGACTCAGTGGAAACTCTGCAAGGGGTACTCCCCTCAGGCCTTTCCTGAAGGTTTTACATTAGAGGGAACAATGCCACCTAAAGCTATTTGGAAATATACATATTAGTAATAAGCAACTTCAGTTTTACTCTTTCACCAATAGGTGGCACAAGCAATTTAACAAGAATGATGATACATATTGCTTTCTATTATTGTGAGAAGCTATCATCAGTGTTCAGTACCATGTGGTTTGTATAGTATTAGATGATATTTAATGGATTCTATAACAAAATTCTAGGTTCCCTTGTTTGTAAAGAGCAACTTAGAACAGCAACATGCTCACCATGCTCATAAAACACCTGGCTAGCCTTAGGCAGGTGGAAGTGTGAAGTATGTTTGACTTAAGCTGCAAATACATTCAAATCAGAATTTGTCTGAGGTCGGGGCGGCAGGTTTGTATAATTTTTGGTGGTGCCCAGAAGGTGTCCAAGACCCCCCACCACCACCTTGTAAGCCAATATATGTATATTTTTAAATAATGTAAAAATGGACTGGAAACAGTAAGCATTTAACAATTTCCCTATATTGCACAACATGGGGCAGTGTTGGAGGATGAGGGCTCTGGCTGGGGATGTGGAGTTGGGAGCATGGGAGGGGACTCAGAAGTAGGGCAGAGGGTTGGGGCATAAGGGGGGCTGAGGGCTCTGGCTGGGGGTGCAGGTTCTAGGGTGGGCCTGGGAATGAGGGGTTGGGGTGTGAGTGGGGGCTCAGGGCTAGGGCAGAGGGTTGGGGTGTGCGGGAACAAGGGAGTTCACAGTGCAGAAAGGGGGTTAGGGCTGGGGCGGAAGGTTGGCGTGTGTGTGGGGAGGTGAAGGCTCTGGCTGGGGGAGTGAAGGCTCTGGGGATGAGGAGTTTGGGGTGCAGGCAGGCTGCCCCGGAGCTGGGGCCAGAGAGAAGGATTCCACAGTCCTCCCTGCCCCAGCAACACACTCACCTGGCACCGTCATTGCACATGCCCCTAGAGGCCGGGCCCCTCTCAGGTCCGGGAAGCTCCCTCGCCTTCCCTGTGCTGGGGCCGGGAGCAGGGGCGTAGCCAGGTTTGAGGAGCAGGGGGAGCGAGTACCCCAAAAGAGGCGCCACCAAGAAAGAAACAGGTGCCAGTTACAGTTTCAGTCATGTCAAGAAAAAACTGAACGTGACGGAGCTGCCGCAGAAACGCTGCCGCAGGACAAAGAAGTGAAGCAGGTACATGCAGAGCGCCAGGACAGCCACCTGCTGCTCCAGTCTCACACAGGGATGCTCTGGAGGAGGTGCACGGGGGCAGCAGGCAGGGCCTGGGAGAGGCATACAGGGTGGCAGTCAGAGCTTGGGGAGAGACCAGGCCCTGAACATTGTGGGAGCTGGGCCTTGTGCCCCATATTTGCTGGAGCATGGGCACCACGGGCCCTTATAATTCCCCTGCTTGAGTTGAAGTTGAATTCATGACCCAGACTGGTTGTGAATTGTGTTCATATCCAGAATTTTTCTACAAGCTCTTGTGCTCTATGTAGATGGCAAGGATCATTTGGAGAGTCCTGTTCACTGCTGTATTAGTATTTGAACTGTGTTTGTTGGGAAGTGTCCCATGAGGCAAACCCCACAATGTTCCTCATGTGCTATTGCTTGGCTGAGCTTATTTCACGCTATCAGGAGGGTCTGCAGGCACTGTTTCACTTGATTCCTGAGACGAGAATGCTATTAACATTTTACCTCCAACTCTAGAGCCTTTTACTGCAGATTGAAGCAGTTAATCCTTCAAGAGAAGAACATATAAGGCATTTGTAGCTCTTACACAAGCCTTTTATGGACCAAGATTAAGATTTCTTGATGGGCTCAAGATAAAATACATCAAAAGGCCAATAAAATGTACAGTAGTAACAATGGGGACAGATGCTTAGATCTGAGAATTTTGAGGCATGGTATAAATTGTAAAGTATGGCCTGAGCTGAATTGTTCAAGCTGTTAACACAATGATATGGACACAATACAGCCTGCATAGGTGCTGGAACTAGGGGTGCTGCCACACCCCATGGCTTGAAGTGATTTCCATTATATACAGGGTTTCCAGTTCGGTTCAATGGCTCTCAGTATCCCCACTACACAAATTGTTCCAGCAGCCCTGCCTGCAATATGCTATTAATTATTCAGAATGGTACAAGCTTATTTATTTATTCAAATGTAAGGCAAAAAGTGGTGGTGTGATTTTGAATTTTTATACTAGATTAACTCTTAGGTACTCAAAGTGACTCAAAGTGATTGACCTGTTCAAAACAGAGCACCTCAGCTTTGCTTTGGGTCAAATAAGAGGGTGATAATTTACATGCCTATAAATTTAAGGGAGTCTCTATGCTGGTGTAACACAAAAGATTAGGGGGGGTCAGTGGAAGGTGAAAGTTACACCATGTACAGATAATAGGGTGCTATTTTAATGAAAATATAAAATAGGCTCAGGTGAAATCATTAAAAATATTTCCTTTCACCACTATGTAGGTTACTTTGTCTCCATTGAAATGTTGGTAGATAAACGAGTTCAGTATATCTTTTATAAAATAATTGAAAGACTAATAAAGCAGTTCTAAGATAAATATGAGTTTAACTAAAAATGTCACTAGCTAATTTAACCTATAATTTTCTAACCTAATTTACAATACTACAATGCAATAGTCAAATCAAGGTTATAACTGAAATGTAGTCAATAGCTTAATTTATCTTGCTTGCCAATTACTACAATAAATAATTAAATCCAATTATAATGAACAGGTCAAGGAAAACAATTCTCGCATGGTTTTTCAGGAAGGTTAAGGGGAGAAGGCATTTGATTTAAGGCATTTAGCTAAGAGTCTATTAAAGGCAGAGGCTATTCCTTGCCTTGGTTTTAAGAAAGTATACCATCAAAATGATTTCCTGGTAACTTTCTCCTTTTGACTGCTTTGTCCTATTAAGCATCACTGTTCACAGAAATTGCACCAGGCTTTTATCTAGTTTACCTTCCTGTCCCCACTTTAACACCATATCTGCATCTTTCTGGCAGTCTTACAGATACAAAACGATTTCTAAAATCCCACACTAATAGCAGCTTTAGAATGACACTGGTTTAACCCAGAGAGCTCAGGCATTTAGTTTCTACTTTGCGGAAGAGTTAGTGACCTATAAAGAGACACACACACCTACACACACTCACCAATCGGTGCAGGAGTGATTGGAGCAGCCTTAAATTACTCTACAGAAAAATTTGCACACCTTCTTCCCACAGTCTTTGGCTTACATGCTTGGACTTCATTTAGAACTAAGTTGGTATTTACTGGTATTTCTGTTGATGATAGGATGAACCTGAAGCTTTTTGCATGCAGGGTTGAATCTGGTCTTTTCTTTCCCAGATAGATATCAGATTTGGCTTAGTCAATGGTCAGAATCTTTTGTCTCTTCTTTTCTGGGTGGCTGGTCCAGGGAAGAAGGTAGAATACAATGTCAGCGGGGGTGGTGTGAGAAAACCTCCACTTCCTTCCATGAGTTCTGAGGGCTTACAGATGTAAATGTTGACTCACAGACTTGTCTCCTTCTGTCCAAACTAAAATTTCAACTTGTCTCTGACATCTCCTTGTAGATATCTAGCAACCAGCTCAAGCTAAACAGGGCTCCTAATATCTCCTTCTGCAGAGACCTCCCCACTATCTCTTTTCTTGATCAGTGTGAACAATACCACCATCCTGCCTGTCACTCAGGTCTGTAACCTGTGTGTCCCCTTTGATGCAGGGCTCTCTCCCTAGGTCCTCACAATCAGGCTAGCTTTAAATGTAGCCAGTTCTTCCTGTATAACACTAAGACTTGGTCTTTTTTTTTTAATAAATCAACACCGCTAAAATGATCATCTTGTGTCTCAGGTCCTGCAATAGCCTTCTCTCTGGACTTGGCAAATGCAGTCTTGCTCTGCTCATCTCCATTAAGAATGCTCCTCATCATCTTTCATTAGCCACCAAGCTATTCATGCTTTCTTCCAGTTAACCCATGGTGCCAGCTTGCATCCCCCACCTGTTAATTTGTCAAACAAGCATCTTCAGGCTCTCTCTACATGCATGGGATGAATTTCCTAGAAAGGCATATCAAGCTATCTCATCCACCTTCAAATCTACTCTGCTGTGACATCTACAAAACACTTGACAATGGTTAGGCTGCTGGTGTGTGAGAGCACAGCGTATCAGATGACCAATATTGTCTCATTGTTTCCTTGTACCTCCTCATCTAACTTTGTCCATTTGCTATCTCTTCTCTTATACCTAGCTTATAAGCTCTTTGCGGGGCAGGGACTGTCTTTTTGTTCTGTTTGTACAGCACCTAGCACAATAGTTCCTGGTCCATGACTAGGACTCCTAGGTGCTGGTGTAATAGAACTGATACTACATAAAATATTGTATTCAAAGTGATTTACACCTATACAAATGAGTAAGCTAATTAGAGGCTAATCATCTTTGCCCACGAAAGCTTATGCTCCTAAACATCTGTTAGTCCATAAGGTGCTACAAGACTCTTTGTAACTTCTTCTACTATTTTTGTGGCAATGCTATATACAATTTGAAGAGTCTTAAATCTCTGAAACCCTTTGATTAGGCCTCTAAATACCAGGGAATTTTGGCACTTACCAGTGTTTTGGGCCAGGATTTTGCCTCCTTATTCCATTGATTTTGGATGATCCACACATCTACACTGCCTTCTAACCTGGTTAACCTCCATAGCTGCACAGCTCCTGATGGAACTTCTAGTCTGCTGAAGCCCTCCATATTTCCCAAGAGGCAAGATATATTCACTGTGTAGTGGGGCAATTTGAGTTCACCTCCAGTCTGTCCCTTCTGCAGTGACTGGGGCCATTCCCAGTAGAGCGCCTTCTGCAGGGCCTGGGGATAAAATGGTGTAGTGAGCTCACAGTTACAGAGATTCACTGAATCTAGGATTCCTCTGTAGCACCTTAGCATTTCAAGGAATCATTAGCAATAAGCAGCATGAGTTTATAGAGAATACATTTTGCTAGACAAAATTTAATTGCTTTTTTAATAGACTTAGTGAGCGAAGGGAAAGCAGTAGATGTCATATATTTGAATTTCAGTACAGCATTTATTACAATGTCTTACAACATTTTAATTTCAAAACTAATTCATATTGGCTTGGATAGGAAAACTGTCATATAGATTGAAAACTGACTAAAATACCATCAGTGATTGGTAATAGTCAGTATAAATGTATCATGTTGTAAGAGGGTCTCTTGTTGGGTACCATGAGGACTGACACCATTTAACATCTTTGTTAATGGTTTGAAACAGAAGGCAAACAATACACTACCAACATTTATAGACACTGGGACTGGATAGCAAAGCAACACCAGTGATGGGAAAGAAGTAACACAAAAGGGACCAAGAATCTAATCCAAAAAGCCTCTGAAGACATGGGTGGCAGGTATAATAGAGCAGAGGAGGCTAAGCCTCCTACAGTACAGGCGCTACTGATCCACTGTCAGATGCCTGGGCCATGGTGGCCTCACTGCACTCCTCCTCTTCCCCTCTCTGCTCTGCCCTTTCCCCAAGGCCTCCACTGCCCGGTGAATCTCTCCTCTCCTCCACTCCGCCTCCTGACTCCGGAAGTCCCAGCCATTCACCGCATCCTTCCTCTCCTTCACCCCACTTCCTGAGAGGCCCCTCTTCCCGCCACTCACCGTGTCCCTCCTCTCCTCCACCCCTCTTCCCTGAGAAGCCCCACTGCCCTGCCACTTGCTGCATCCGTCCTCAGGCCCCCAACCCAATGGGGAGGAGGATGAGGGAGACGAGGGATGCGGGGAGTGGCGGGCGGGGGGGCTTGGGGGAGAGGAGAGAAGCAATGTGGTGAGTGGCAGTGGCCCGTGGAGAGGGGGCAGAGAGGGGGATGGAATCTGGGGCAGAGCAGGGGTGGAGTGTGGGCAGAGACGCTGGCAGAAGAGGCAGGACAGGGAGCTAGCCTCCCCCAGGGGAAGCTTCGCCAGCCGCCCATGACTGAAGACAAAAGAAAGGCTCATTGTTTCATCGGTAATTGCAGTGTAGCCTTTCAGACTCAGGCTGCAGGTAGAACTCTGGGACTCACCCACTTTGCAGGGTCCTAGCGCATGAGATCCAGTCAGAGCCCGAAAGGCTCACAATTAAATAACCCCACAGCCTGAGCCCCATGAGCCCAAGTTAGCTGGCATTGGCCAGCCTCATGGTTTTAATTGTAGTGTAGACATAAGCTACAATACTCTTTAATGCTCTGCCAAGTATGGCTGAGGTTACTTAAATAAGGTCTTTTACACACAGCACCACATAGGGGATATACAGTATAACACAATTTAGCACTCCATTACAGTTCTGCCTTCTGAGACAGCCTGGGCCGTAAAGGCTCTCACACCATTTTCCCAGTCAGCATTCCCTCCTTGCAGGCACTAGAGAGATCTGAGTTTCAGTCCTGTGCCTTCAGAGAGTCATTCTGCACTGAGCAGGGATCCCTCCCTTTTAAGGACCTGCCCAACTCCAGGCTTAGCAGACCTCACAGGTGCACCAGTCTGGGGCTGAGTATGCTCAGAGGAATTCTAACTCCTTCCTGACTTGGCTGGGGATTTTCCCACTGCAGTGGGGTTTAAACAGTGACAAAGAAGAGGATTATTTAGCATGGTACAAGGGAGAGGAGATGAAATTAAGAGAGGTCAGCGCTGGACTGAACAGCAGGAAAAAAAATCTCCTGTTGATGGGTCATATTAGGTTGTGGAATAGTCTCTAAGGGAAGTGGGGAAGGAACAGAAGTTGCTGGAAAACAAAAGACTGGACCAATCATTAGGAAATACACATTTGGAAACCATCAAACAATCCTGCCTTTGCAGGCAGAGGTACTGGATGACCCAAAGAAATCTTTCTCTCTCTAATAGCAATAAACATGTGATTCCAGGAAAGTTCTTCCTTTTTGAACTCAGAGGCAGCACAAGCTGGCTCCGCATTAGTAGTGAGGGACTGAGCGTCTCCATGTCCGCACTGGCCTCTTTCTGTTGGAAGACCCAGTTAGAAAACTGAGGTGAAAAAAGTTTGAATGAATTGCACATAAAATTGATTAGTAAGCATGGGAACAGCATCCTGTGCTGCTTCTGCTAAATAAGTTTATAGATAAGGATCCAGCATTTATTTTGTGAATCAAACTCCAGGAAACTAAATAATAAAAATATACTGAAAATATGAAGTAAGGTGACTGTACTGTGTCTTTTGAGAATTAAAGGGCCATTTAGCAGTGATGTAGGTTTTAAAGTGGTAATTTACAGGGCTGGTAATAAGAATGTGTAAGATTCATATGGCAAATAGCAACATCACAGAACTTCACACACACTCTGCATTCTAATTTACCTACTATATTGCTTGGACTGAAGAAAAACATTTAGCTTTGTTCTCTAAATTCACTTTCAGCATTTTTAAAATGGAATACTTAAACTACAGCAAGGCAATTGCTGTTTATTTTTATACATACTGCACTAGTCAAGCAACACCTGCACTCTCCTGTTTACTTGCATTTCTGCCTGAAATTGGAAATTGTGTTCCTGCTTTTCTGCTTTTTATAACATGTTCAATTTTTCTGATGTGCTTTGCAAAGCTTTAAAAAACACCTTACATTGTTTAAAATGCCATTTCAACCACAATGAATGTGGTGTCTAGCACATTTTTAATAGAAAGTATAAATAATCAATTTCTCCTTTACTTACTGTAGTACATCTGCTAAGAACTGAATTCGAGATTCTGTATTTGCCGTGTAGTAGCTGATGATACAGCAACTATCTAATACAGCATTCTTACCATGGTTCATGTTGTATATGTGACCAGGAAACTGCATATTGCTCCATCCATCTAGGAGCTCTGCCTGCGTACAGGGACAGGAGCCATTTTGTTTTTGAGTCACTGCAACCTGGAAAAGAGACACACATACTGGGCTCTGATGTACAGCCTATAGTGTAGTTCTTTACCATTGTTCTTTTAAAAAAACGTAAAAGAAGTCATTTGGGCTAACAATATATGGTTACACTTTTTGTACAGAAAAACATAACCATGTTGTCATTGCTGCTGATGTTATCAGCTGCTATAGAGAACCTTCAGTACCCTAAACTCAGAAACTGTTAAGTACTCAACTCATTTTCAAAGAGAGTTTCAGAATAAAAAGTGGCATTATTTGTAGATTTTAAGGCTACATATGTAGGGCCCAATTCTGAGCAGTACGGAGCACCTCCTGACAAGGGCTAAGCACCTGCTCAGTACCACACAGGATCAGGTCCCTCACTTGGTGAAATCCTCATCGCCTATGTGAAGTCTATGCAAATAAGTTTGTTTGGATAATTCATGAAGGGTTAATGGAGGACACAATTCTCTCCCTGTGGGCTGGTGCCCCAGTGCATCAACACCCCCCTTTGGTCAGACAGTGTGCTGCACAGAGTCTGCTCAGCTTGGTAGGGCAGTCAGTCCGACCACTTTTCTTGTCTGAGTCTCTGTAGTCCTGTTCTGGAGCCAAGGATGTGAATTTCTGTCCCACTGGGGTGTATTGGTTTCTCCTTATGTTTGGCAGAGGTTTGTCTGGTCCTTGTCTTCAAGGGCCCTTAAGTCTCTGTTAAGGGGTAGGAAGAAAAGGCTTACACACTCCACTCCACTGGGTTTCAGCTTAGGGCCCTTAACCCAGGACACCAGAATTAGTCCTCCACAATTCTCCTGCTATACCCTGAGCTCCTTCCTACCTCCCTTGGTTCTGCAGGTTTTGCAGCTGGTGGCTCTCATTGTCCCTTCCTTGGATTGTTGTCACTCTGAGGCAGCTTCTCACCAGCTTGCTGTCAGGGCCTTCTTTCTCTGGCCTGCTTGCTCTTCTGGCAGCAGTCCCGCCCCTGTTTCTCAGTTGCTCTGAGGCTACCAATCAGTACTGGCATTAACACCTTGGTTGCTGGGCCTACATAGGCTCTATACATCTCACAACGCTCCCCCAAACTGTAGAGAACCCTGCAGTACCTTCATGGGCCTTACTACAGCTCTTGAGGCCATAGCCTACTGTGCTCCCCCTCTACTAACTTTCAGTCAGTGGATACATATAATTCATGGAATCAGTGGACCTTGCCCTCCTCCTCCTCCAGCCTTGCGACAGGATGGGGGCAAGATGAGGGTGTAGATTCTCTCAGATCTACATCTTGCTGCACAGAGGAATTGCTGTGGTTCTGCTGTGTTTTGGGCCCTGTGTCCCCAGAAGCAGGGTATGATGTGCCCTTAAGTCCTTGCCCAGGCAAATTTCCCAATGCCTGCTATAAAAGTTTTCCCTGAGTAAGGACATTAGGACTAGGTCCACGTTCAGGGGGAGGGGGAGAATAATCATGTAACAGCCTCAGAGATCTTCAACTCAACACAACTCCCTTAGTTCCACTGCCCAGTGGGTGCATGGCTGTGGGATGGGAATTTCTCATCTCCTGGGCAAAATCCTGGCTCCACTGAAGTCAATGGAAGTTTTGTCATTGACTTCAACAGGGCCAGGATTTTACCCATATGTATGATGGATTTGGTCTATGTGCTAGTTCTAAATAGTCCACCATGGCGGTAGGGAGTTGTGGGAGCAATCAGGCAACGTGGTGGGCGGCATATGACTTGGTCTGCAATTGCATGGTTTTAGGGACCACAGACTCTCAGATAGAGACTGTACAAGATTCATTGTCCCTTTTCCAGCCAGGGCTTACAGTAGAGGCCACAGAGTTGCCCTCTGTCTTGTATTCTTCCCAGAATTTTGGCAGTGGATTCGCTCTCCATCACCCCTGCATGTGGTCTGTTTACTCTGGCTTTGTGTAGGGTACAACTAGGGTGTAGTGTGCAAATTTATACCTTTGATGAATAGCCATCTACAATAGTTAGAACAATTTCTTCCCCCAAAAGCACTGCAATTTGCTGTGCAGAATAATGTTGTGTAAATACCATACTTAATTGGCAATCCTGCAAAGAACCTCTCTAATCAGCCATTTATGATTAAAATACCTTCACTGGACCACAAAAGGGTTTAACTAAGTTTTGTTTTCAATTTTTAAAATGCAAATAACAGCTGATGTTTGTGTTTGTTTTAGTGAGTGTCTTTGACATAGACCTGGGCTTTTAGTACTCCAAAACACACAATTAAAACCAAATTTAATTAGAATACTGTAGGTTATTCCTAAACTCAGAAGAATGGTACATTTACACAAAATATCTCATGTGAAATATGTGATGCTCTGTTCTATTTAACACTCATATTTTGGAGTAGTTCATACATCCATTTCCCCATCCCCCCCGAAGGGAGAGAATAATGGAAGTAGAGAGACAGTTTACAAATTGGTACATGAACCTATAAAGGGAATTCATTACTGAACTGTTTTTCTGCTACTGTAGTTTTAAATTTTAGAGTAATAAAGAGTACTGGATTGGCTTCTCTTTCCTCCTTCCTTTTCATTAATTTAATTTATTTTCAAGTGTTTCACTCTCTTCCCCCCACGTCCAGTTGTTCCTTCTTTTTTGTAATGCTCTTGTTAAGCACTTCCCATCCGGCTGTAATCTGTTGCTGCAGTATTTGTAGAGCTGAAAAGAAAATATTACTGAGTTGTCAGCATGTTTTCAACTTCATTAAAAATGACACCCTAGTAATCAGCTTTAGTGACTGCATTACAGCAGTTAAAGTGGAAATCTGAGTTATTTTCTTGCCATTAATTCTCTCTAACAGCAACCAGTGAATTTCAAAGATGAATTTGCCAGCTAAAGTTTTCAAAAACAATTTACTAGGAATCATGACAGGACTTGGAATCTGCTTTCATAGGCCTACTTCCGGTAGACAATTGAACCACTGTTATTTGAACTGATGGAGGAGTCTGCATGTGCCATGTATCTATTATAGCCCTTCTGTTTTGGAGTGTGGGTCAGCTGTAGCTTTGAAGAACTCTACATTCAAAATGGCCTGGTGTAAGAAATTGATATTTGGTAGGGACAAAGCCCTCCTTGAGAAGAAGTGCCTTTGTGTGGTCTGGTAAATTTGGTTTTGATTTCGCCACCTTATGGCCATTTGGAAATCTTTTTGTCCACAAGAATAGTACATTTTTGTCTTCATCAGCATGGAGAATGAATTTCATCAACACAGAGCATGTTTAAACCTTGAAAACCCAAGCAAAGGCACAATCTTTGCTCCAAAGAGTACACACTCTATATTTAACATGACTCAGCAAGAAAGGGTCAAACACAGTAAAGTGGAGGGAGGAAAAGGAGTGAAAATACAAGACTGATAAGATTTGTAGCCAACTATTTTATCTTAGCATCCATTTATTGTGTGCTGTGTGATGTTAGGATTATAGAAGTATAAGATTGATCAGTAGGCAGACGCAATAACTTTAGCTATCTAAGAAGATAGGGCTGAAACACAAAGCCTACAGACTGAGGCATGCAAGAAGTCAGCTTAGCCATAGTAGGCCATAGGCTTAAGAAATGCCTGACATAAGTGACCAAAGAATGACCTGATGCCACAAAAATATGGGAAAAGCTGTGCCAATGGGAAGCATTGCGAAAAATTAGCCACAAGATTAATTTTTCAGTACAAGATACCCAGTAGTCACATTTTTCTAACACATGCCCTTACCTTAGGGTACACTATGTGAGTAAATGCTAATGAGCACAAAAGGAACTATAAACAACCTATGAGAAATGGGGCACCCCAATATTTTTGGGGGAACACAATACAAATAAGTAGGGACCTACCAAATTCACAAACATGGAAAATGCATCATGGACCCTGAAATCTGGTCTGCCGCCATGAAATCTGGTCTTTTGTGTGCTTTTACCCTACACTATACAGATTTCACGAGGGAAACCAGTGTTTCTCAAATAGGGGGTCCTGACCCAAAAGGGAATTGCAGGGGGATCACAAGGTTATTTTGAGGGGGGGAGGGGTTTACAGCATTGTCACCTTTACTTCTACGCTGCCTTCAGAGCTGGATGGTCGGAGAGTGGCGGCTGTTGGCCAGGCCCCCAGCTCTGGAGGAAGCACCTCTGCCAGCAGCAGCGCAGAAGTAAGGGGAGCAATACCATATCATGCCACCTTACTTCTTTTCTGCTGTCTTCAGAACTGGAGAGCCAGAGAGTGGCAGCTGCTGACTGAGGGTTTAGGATGGCAGGCAGCAGCGCAGAAGTAAGGGTGGCAACACCAAACCATGCCATTCTTACTTCTGTGCTGCTGCTGGCGGCAGCTCTGCCTTCAGAGCTGAGCTCCCAGCCAGCAGCTGCCACTCACCAGCTGCCCAGTTCCGAAGGCAGCACCACCACCAATAGCTGTGCAGAAATAAGGGTAACAGTACTGCAACTTCCCCTACAATAATCTTGTGAACGCCACCTCCCCACACCACTTCTTTTTGGGTCCAGACCCTTATAATTACAGCACTGTGAAATTTCAGATTTCAGAAGCTGAAATCCTCAAATTTACCATCCTATAGCGGTGAAAATTAATCAAAATGGACAGTGAATTTGGTAGAGCCCTACAAATAAGGAAAGAGGGTGGACACCTTCATGAACATGTGCAGAGTATTAGGTATAGTCAGAATCACAAGATAAAAGAGGGCTCCCAGACTGGATAAAATGAGTTCCCTAGGGGAAAGCTCCAGCAGGAACCGTCCCTCTATTAGTGATCCATTGGCAAGGTATCCATCAGAGCCTCAGAATAGCATTAAGGATGTGAATATAGGGGCATGCACGGAGGGGAGGAGGAGGTAAGCAGGGGCATGGCCTCTCCAATAATCATCTCTCCACCCCCACCTTCTGCCCTGGCTTTCTGCCTAGCCTTCCTGCTCTCTGCCAGGGTGGGAGTCTGGCTGAGTGCAGGTGAAGGGAGGTGCCTGGGAAAGGCACTGCAGCTAGCCCTCCCACTCAGCATCACTAGATGGCACCCAGGGCAGGAAAGCTGGGTTGGCAGAGCAGCTGCGGGGAAGCTGGCTGAATCCTGTCCCTTCCTCGCCTGCAGCCCCAATAAGTGTTTGGAGCTCACCCAGGGTGCGCAGAAGGAAGCTTGTGACAATGGAGGGTGGAGGCAGTGGTGTCCTGGGGCGCTATGGAGAGTACAGCGAGGCAGCAGGGGCCTGGTGGGTGGGGGAGGCAGCAGGGTCTGGAGGCATGGATGAGAGAGCAATGTTTAAACTGCTCTTCCAAATGTAGTCACATTTAACTCCCTGCGCATGATCCTGTGAGAGTATAAATCTATTTGTAATGTGTGCATTGGTCTTTATAGGATTTCTGTATGCCTGGATAATCATAATCTTAATTCTGACTTTAATAAAACTTGTAAAATGGAGTAGACCATGTACTTGTGAATGTGTATGTATGGACACTATTCTTGTTCTTCATGCGTTCCTAGAGAGTCTAAATCTGAAGCAGGTAGCAGAGGGGACTTTCAACCTCTGTAAAGCTTGAAACTGTAGCCACCAGAGCCGAGTCCACGGTGGTGTAATTCAACATTACTAAATTCTTTTTAAATAAAATAAAAGGCTACACATGATAGAATTGTATAATCAGAGAAATGTAGGTCTGGAAGGGACCTTTAGAAGTCATTGAGTCCAGCCCCCTGTGCTGTGGCAGAGCCATGTAAACCTAGACCAGGTGTTTGCCCAACCTCTTTTTGAGAGCCACCAGTAACAGGGATTCATCAACCTCGCTTGGAAGCCTATTCCAGAGTTTAGCTACCCGTATAGTTTTTCCTAATATCTAACCTAAATCTCCCTTGCTACAGATTAAGTTAATTATT
This sequence comes from Dermatemys mawii, assembly GCA_007922305.1. Lineage (NCBI taxonomy): Eukaryota > Metazoa > Chordata > Testudines > Dermatemydidae > Dermatemys > Dermatemys mawii. Next base: position 66,059,142 of record ML677333.1, on the reverse strand, counting down.
TCCTGTCCTACCTTCAGTAGACACGGAGAACAACTGATCACCATCTTCTTTATAGCAGCCCTTAACATATTTGAAGACTATTATCTGGTTCCCCCTCAATTGTCTTCTCCTCTCAGCAATAAACATGCCAGTTTTTTTCATCTTTCCTCAGAGGTCAGGTTTTCTAAACCTTTTATTATTTTTCTTGCTCTCCTCTGGACTCTTGCAAATCTATCCATATCTTTCCTAAAGTGCCCAGAACTGCACACAGTACTTGATCAGAAGTCTCACCGGTGTCAAGCAGGTTAGGACAATTATCTTCCGTGTCTTATATACGACATTCCTCTTCATACAACTCGGAATAACATTACCCTTTTGGCAACTGTATCACATTATTGGTTTATATTCTTTTTGTGATCCACTGTAACTTCTAGATCTTTTTTTGCAGTACTACTGTCTAGCCAGTTATTCCTCATTTTGTATTTGTGCATTTGATTTTTTCTTTCCTAAGTGTACTACTTTGCACTTATCTTTAGTGAATTTAATCTAGTTGATTTCAGACCAATTCTCCAATTTGCCAAGGTCATTTTGATTTCTAATCCTGTCCTCCAAAGTGCTTCCAACCCCCGCCCCCACCTTGATGCCATCTGCAAATTTTATAAGCATATTTTCTACTCCATTATCTGAGTCATTAAAGAAAATATCTAATAGTCCCAGACCCAGTATGTGACACACTGCAAAACCCCTCTAGATACAGCCTCCCAGTTTCACAGCAAACCATTGATAAGAACACTTTGAATATGGTCTTTCAACCACTTGTGTGCCCACCTCATAGTAATTTAATCTAGTTTTCTTATAAGACTGTCATGTGGGACTGTATCAAAAGCCTTGCTAAAAATCAAGATATATCATGTCTACTGCTTCCCTTCCCCTACCCCAGACAAGATACCCTGTCAAAAAGGAAATGAGATTGATTTGACATGCTTTGTTCTTGACAATGCATGCTGGCTATTTTGTATAACCCTATTATCCTGTGTGTGCTTATAAACTGATTATTTTATAATTTGTTTCAATATCTATTTGCCCTTCTCCAGTCCTCTGGGACTTCACCTACACTCCAGGAGTTCTTCAAGATAATCACTTACATTCCCAAGATTGCTCCAGCTAGTTTCTTAATTACCCTAGGATGAATTTCATCAGGCTCTGCTGAGTTGCATATATCTAACTTATCTAAATATTCTCTAACCTGTTTTTTCCCTATTTTGACTTGTGTTTCTTCCTGCTTTTTGTTAACATTAATTCTGCTGAATATCTGCTCACCAATGACCTTTTTAGTGAAGACTAAAGCAAAATAGGTATTAAATACTTCTGCTTTCTTGATGTTGTCAGGATTGCCTCCCCACTCTGAACTCTAGGGTACAGATGTGGGGACCCACATGAAAAAAGAAATACCCCCCCCCCAGCTTATTTTACCAGCTTGGGTTAAAATGTTTTTTTTCCAGAACACAACTTTTTCTGTGTTTGGAACTAATAGCTGCCACCAAACTTAATTTAGGGTAGTTTGGGACCCTTCTTTCCCTTTCCACTAACCCCCCCAAACTTCTTTTTTCCCTGGGAAGCTTGAGAGAAAAAACAAACAAACCTCGCCTGCTCCTGTGAGACGTGCCCGATCCAAAACCAGAATCTTACACAATGGAAAACAAGCAGCCAGATTCTTAAAAGAAAGATTTTAATAAAAGAAAAGAAGAAAGGAATAATTTTTTTATAACCATTAATAGAACAGCATCTACCATAATCAACAAAAGGATTCAGAAACCAAACCTCTCCCCCGAGGCAACTTTCTCCCACTGTTGATATTTCTGCTGAAGCTTACAATATCAAGAAGCACCCAGCCAACATTCACCACTGAGAACCCTCCAAGTGATAAACTTACTGACTACAGTACTTGATAGAATCTTATAGTTACAGTGAAAGACATAGCTGTGTTCATCCCATAGCCGAGGTGAACAGAGAGAGACTGAAACTTAAAATCCTTTGTCTCCTGAGGAATTTTTTATTGGTCAGTTGTCCACCTCTCAGGTTACCTTTAGCTTAACCTCTTACAGGTAAACACTAATTCTAGGCTACTTCACACTTATGACAGATGTCATTATTAGCTCTCCTTCCACACTAAGTAGAAGATCTACACTTTCCTTCATCTTTCTCTTGCTCCTAATATATTTAAAGAACCTTTTCTTATTGCCTTTTATGTTTCTTTTTACATGTAACTCATTTTGTGCCTAAGCCTGATTTTTTCTGTACATGCTTGTGCTATTCTTTTGTTCTCCTCCTTAGCAATTTGTTCATGTTTCCACTTTTTGTAAGATCTCTTTTTGTTTTTCTGGTCATTAATGATCCTCTTACTATTCGTTCTTTATATTTTTTCTTCACATCAGAATAGTTTGTAATTGTGCCTTTAATACTGTCTCCTTTAGAAGCTTCCAACATTCCTGAGATTTCCTTAATTCCTTGGATTTTCTTCCCATGGGACCTTATCTACTAGTTCTCTGCATTTTAAAAGTCTACTTTTTTTAAGTCCATTGATCTTACTCTGCTGCTCTTACTGCTTTCTTTCCTTAGACTCATGAAATTTATCACTTCATGATCACACTCACCTGGCTTGCCATCCACCTTCAGCTACAAAGACAATTCCTCCCTACTGGTCAAAATCAAGTGTAAAATGGCTACCCCCCCCCCCCCGGTTACTTCCTCCACTTTCTGAAACAAGTTGTTGTTTCCAGTGTCTTCCAAGAACTTACTGGACATTTTGTGTTTTTGCATGTTACTTCTCCAACAGTTATCTGGGGACGTGGCTGGTCTGGCACCGCAGCGCCTCTTTGTGGCAGGGGTGGGGTGGGGTGTGGTGTCAGACCCCAGCCACTTTCTAATCCCCACACCCATCTTCTTACGAGCGTCCGGAGGCAGCCTTATGGCCTGTCTCCAGATAGCTTCCCAAACCGCAGAGCAGTATGGCCCTATGGCCAGAGTCCTTATGGCTTCCTCGAATCTCCAGGCAGTGTGGCCCAATGGCTGAAGTATATATCTCACGTCCCTGGTATCAGGGCCACGTGGCCCGAGTCCATGTAACTCCCCTAAGCCTCAGGGCAGCATGGCCTAACGGCAAGAGTCCATGTAGCTCCCCCATGCCTCAGGGCAACACGGCCTAATGGCCAGAGTCTATATATTTTCCCTGAACCTCGGGGCAGCATAGCCTAACAGCTGGAGTCTATAGCTCCTCCCCAAGACTCGGGGCAGCATGGCTTAGCAGCCAGAGTCTATATATCTTCCCCAAGCCTTGGGGCAGCGTGACCTAATGACCAAAGTCCATATAGCTTCCCCCAAGTCTCAGGGTAGCATGGCCCAATGGCCAGAACCTATATACTCCCCCTTGCAGGCAGGGTAGTGCAGCCTAGTGGCTGAAGTGGTAGGGGGAACCGGGCCCACCCTCTCCACTGGGTCCCAACCCAGGGCTCTCCTGATGGTGGGGTTCTCCCTGCCCCTAGCTCGGTGGGGATCCACCCACAACACACTGAGCATCTGTGGGCCTTTAAAACTCTCCTGGGTCTCTTCCTACCCAAACCGCCTTGCCTTCCAGTTCCAGGGCTGTTCCCCTCCAGGGCCATCCTCGAGCAGGGCCTCAGGTCGCATCCCAGCTTGGCTGGCCTCTGGAACCTGAGGTCCTGGCCGTCCCTCCACAGGAGCTAGTACTGTGCCTCCTTACCTTCCGGTGGTCAGCCCCAACTGAGCTGCTCTGCAGGCTTTTATACCTGATCTCCATTTGGAGCATGCCCAGCAGAGCCTCCAGGGCATGGCTTCCTCAGCTAAGAAGGAAGGGTTAACCCCTGCAGTGCCAGTGCAAGGCTGCTCAGCCTTGTCACAGGGGAGTTAAAGTCTCCCATTACTATCAGATCTTGTGTTTTGGCTGTTTGTGCTATTTGTTCTAGAACTGCTCCATCAACCTCATTCAGCCTGTATCGACTATGATTTTTTTTTGCCTTCTTCATTTTGTTCTTCACTTTTCCACATATCTCTTGCCCTATGTGCAGGAGTTTAAATTGTAGCCCAGTTGTTGCCAGGCTAGGAAGATTTGTTGTGCTTCCGACTTTCGTCAGTGAGATTCCACGGTTGTGCTGTGCCAGAAATGATCTCTTCTCCCAAATCTCTGGGTGGGCATCAGCAACAATGGTGTATCTTGGAAAATCAGCTACTGCGCCAAAATAGATTTTTGAGCTGAGAGGGTGGATTAGTCTTCTTACCATATGCAAAATTTACCTTCGGTGGCATGTGAACAGGATTCATCACTGAATTTGGTCTGCTGGTTGGCTCATTAACTTCCTTGGCGCGGGCCAAGTACTGACAGGGAGAGGGAGCTGAGCCCCTCGATGGATTGGTAACTCTCAGTTAAATACTCTGGGCCTGATTCTCATTTATATTAGGGCCCCTTGACTTTCCTCCAGCAGTGTAAAGGAGCCTTAAAGTGGGCATAAATTAATTATCAGACACTTGAAAGTCTCTTTAAACTGCCAGAATGGTACAAAGAGGCCTTAGTATAAATGAGAGTCAAGCCTTGTTTATCTCATATGGAGGAGACATATTTCTATGAAACCTAAACAGGCTATGTTTTCAATCCTCCAGTCTGTACATAGGTATGACACCTCAGGGAAGACTTGGCCTTCTCTGAGTAATAACAATTGTTCCAGTAGAAAGATTCTCATTCCACATCTCATCTCCAAAGCATATGAAACAAGTGGGTGTATATTAGCTCCCCATGGAGTGTAACTATGACAATTATAACACACTCCCTGCTGTATTTTAGGGGTTCGTTCTACACTTATTTCCTCAAGCGAAGCAGACTGAGTGGCAGTTTCTGTGCCCATTGTCCAACCCTCTGGCATGTTAAGTATGTCAAAAAACTGTCAGCAGTTGTATTGTTAATCGGATAGCAGTGTCCTTGTTTCGAGAGAGCTGTTAGCCCATGCCATGTTTCCCATCTGGACTCCAGGTGTTTCCGAACTACTTTCATGCATTCTGATAAAAAACCATAAATGCTGTAAGCCTGCAATAGATTTTAGAAATCTATGGGCAGATTTCTCTTAGTGTTTCTCCAAATATCTATAAGAGTTGCAAGTGAATTCAGCAAATTGACAGGTTCTTCCATATAATTAGTAACAAGAATGATTCAGCTCAGGAGGGGATCAGTGAGGGACGCTCCCTGCAGAAGAATAGAAGCGAGTGTGAGGGGAGTTACTGAGAATCTGAGAGGAGGGGGCAGCCTGTTGCATGCTGGGAAGAAGGGTCCTGGGAGTTCCTGGCCCATTACAGCCCTTTTGGGATTTGCTCTCTGGCCCAATCCTGGGCTCCATGGCAGTAGCTTCAGTAGCTTCACGCTGTGGGGCTATAAAAACATTCAGGTTTGGGCTGGAGCCAGGGCTGTGATACCCCTGTTAGATGGGAGGGTCTCGGAGCCCAGGCTCCAGCTCGAGCTGGAACGTCGACAATGCTATTGTTGGCCCTGCAGGCCTGAGTCAGCTGACCCAGGTTCTGAGACTTGGAGCTGCAGGTTTTTCATTGCAATGCAGACTTCCCCGAAGTGACCTAGGAGGCTGTAGTGGTCCCACGCTCTCAAATGGGGAGGGAGGCCACTCTGCCTCACTGTATCAGGCTACAGCATTCGGACTCGGGTCTTGCTGGCGGGGCCGAGTCGTAAGCAGTCTATAGTTCTGTAGTTGCCTAGAGAGGCAAACAAGCTGTAAGAGTCTGAGGCGCTCCCCCTCCCTCAGGCTGGCAGAGCACTGAGCAGTCTTCAGCCCAGAGCCCCTTGGCTGGGCTGGCAGTAATTAATAATCTAAGGCTCTGACCCTGGGGGTGGGGCAGAGCAGGAAGCAGGCTTTAGCCTAAGCCTTCGGGCTGAGGCAGCCAGCAACCACTCAGTCTGGGGCTCTAGTCCTGGGGGCAGGGCAGAGATGTCTTAAGCCCACAGGCTTCTAGCTGGGGCTGCCAACAAGTAAGCATCTGACACACCCTGACCCTCAGACAGGGTGGAGCAACAAAAGCAACCGGATGGGGGTGGCAGGGGATAGGGAGATGCAGGCCCACCTGACTGCACCATGTCCCAGGCCAGGGCCTGACCTGGGTTCTAGCAACAAAACCAGTCTGGTTTCCCTGGGCTACTTCCTACCACAGTCTGGGGGTGGTGTGGAGTCCACAGGTCATCAGGGTACACAGTGGCAGGCAGACCTGGCAACTCCTCTCCAGGGTCACTCTCCTCCGGCGGCAGGACACTACACAGCAGTTTCCACTCCAGAGTTCTGCTGCAGAGTGAAGATATTTGTCTCCTTCCTTGACTCCCACTCAACTGAGCTGCAAAGCCTTCCATTTATACTTCCTGTCCCATCCTGGTACTTCGGGGAGGGCCGGGGGAGGGAGGAAAGGGGGGGCAGGGCAGGTTCAGCTCCACTCACTAGAGCAGGGATTCTCCAACTTTTGTACTGGTGACCCTTTTCACATAGCAAGTCTCTGCGTGAACCCCCCCTTATAAGTTAAAAACACTTTTAAAATATATTTAACACATTATAAATGCTGGAGGCAAAGGGGGCTTGGGGTGAAGGCTGACAGCTCACGACCCCCACCACATAATAATCTCACAACGCCGTGAGGGGTCCCAGCCCCCAGTGTGAGAACCCTTGCACTATAGTAAGTGTAGTGGCCCCTTGATCTCAAGCCTGGAGGGAGGACACTATCTCACTACAGAGGCCGAGTCCCATTTTCAAAAATAATTTAACCTTAAGCCTAGATTTTTACAGGTATTTAGGAAACTAACAATGCAAATAGGCACTGATTCAGATTTTCAAAAGCAGCTAGATGTCTAACTCATATAGAAATCGACAGGATTTAGGTGTCTAGTTGCTTTTGAAAATCCCACTAGATGTCTATTTGCAGCTTTACCTTTAAAAATCTGGTTCTTAGGAGCATAAGGCCCATTGACTTGCAGTGAGACTTAGGCTCCTATTCCCAGATCCTCAAAGGCATTTAGAAACCTATCTCTGATTGATTTCAATGGAAGTTATGAGCTTAAACACCTTTCAGGACTGTGCATTAAGGCCCAGATTTGTAAAGGTACATTGGTGTTGCTGTGCTCAGGGTTACAGTGTCTAACTGATTTAGGAGACTAGATCTCATTTTCAACAGAGAAGGCAGGTAGGAGCCAAAATCCCACTGACAGTCAATGGGATTTAGGACCCTCAATGTCTGTTGTAAATGAGATATAGGCTCCTAAGTAAGTTTGGCGCTGTAATATTTAGATATTTAAATATTTAGGCCGCAGTGTCCAAGTTACAGCTGAAAATGGGATCCATAAAAGTAAGCCAACTGCAAGACAGTTTTAACTCTTGCTAAAATATATTTTAAGTTAACCAACAACAAATGATTTCAGATTGTATTTACAGAGAAAGACATACCTATGCAACTGAGTACAAAACTATTGGTGTGAGGAGCATTATAGCCTTGTAATTTACAAAATATCCCTAACATTTATTCAGGTTCACATTTTTGGTCAGTAGATTCATGGACTTATGCCATGCACTGTGTAAGATTATGCCATGGGCTCTGTAAACTAACTTCCTCATGTCTCTGATGCATTGTAAAGTTTATTTTTTCAAATAAATTAATCTTGTTTTAAAAGCTGCATTGATTGTATTATAAATAACAATATACAGGCCAACAGCTATTACTAAGGCTGTAAGTCTGTCTTGGGGTTCTGATAACTTGAGTCCTACTGAGCTTTGCTCTTGCAGTTTATTATGTTATCAGAACTGCTCAATTGAATTACAGCATTGTAATGGCTGTCTGCCCATGCACTATCCTAGATTTCAGTTATCTAATCATGTCCCTCCACTCAAATGAGGAGTAATAAAAACACTAAGTAATTATGCAGGCAATTAGAGATGTGTTCAGATACCTATGGGAGGTTAGAATAAATTCATGAGTCCAGATCATCATTCAATTTTTCCCTACCTAAAGATTTTTTTTTTAAAGAGCCCTATCCAATGCTTTCCTAATGTCAGAAGTTTGGAGCATGGTCCGTGCTCCTTGAAACTTCCTACACTTGGAATGCTAGCTCCTCAGCTGCGGTATGGTGGGGTCGTTCCATTGAGCTTCATGTTGGTCTGATCATATGTAGGATATGAGGATGTTAGCTATGTAATCAAGGACATGATAAACCTGGTTAGTTTCAAACAGCATCGAACTTTTAAAGTATTTCAGTTTAATTAATTACAAACCCACCAGGGATGAGACTGTCATGTAGCAAAAGTCTCACATGGCCTGGCATGGCTGACAAGTTTAGAAACGTGGCTGTGTCCCTGACTCATGGGACGAGCTGGCATATAAGAAACAGACCTGGATTGTTGTGGGAAAGTAAGTGTTGTGCTCTCTTCTCAAGCTCCATCTGTCACAGAGCTTTGGTGCACCATTAGTGTCTGTTCTAATCGAGACCAGACATTTTCTATCTGTCTAGGTTTTTATGGTGCACCCATCAAGAAAGGATGTGATATCCCCAGTCTCTGAAGCACAACACTCAAACAGATGGCAAAAAGAGCTTTAAAGGGAAATTATATAGTGGGATCTCATCTAAATCGCCCTGTGTGACGATTGTTTTACCTCATAAGGTCGTGTAATTAGCAGAGAGACACAGGAATAGCTCCAGTTTAATTGCTGCTTTTGGTAACTATAGGACACTGTTGGACCCCCCCCTTTTCTGTGGCACCTCATGTTGCCATCTAGGTTTAAACATTTCCCTGCTTGTAAAGCAGTTTGCTCACTAGAAGACTTAGCAAGCCTTTAGCACTTAATGCATCAGGAAGACAAAACGATACAAAATATTTAGATTAGTAGTATGACTAAAATTAATATTTAACATTTATTTTAAAAAGACAAATGTTGAGAAGGTTTTTTCAAAGGATTCAACCTGTTATATCATCCCTCAAATAACCATGCAACCTTCATTCAAATGCTCCTTAAAACTCACGTTTTCTGCAGTCTTCACTGCTAATCTACCACTGAGAGGTTTTAGTCATATGAAATGAAATGCACAAAGGAATGGGATGGTATAAATATTTTATTGGCATGAGTGTGGCAATGAGCAAGGTCAGCAGGTCAGTCCAAATGACTGTTAATAAAATATAACACCATTCTATATCTTCTGTATATATCAAACAGTCCCCCTTCCACAATAATATATTTCAGAACTGTTAGAGTTTTTTTAAAAAAAAATTGGGCTAATTTATGTATTCCTGTACTTGTAAAACCAGGTTTTCATGTGTGCTGAATTACTAAGGCGTGAAGTCCTGACCCCGCTGGAATCAGTGGCAAAACTCCAATTGATTTCAGTGAAGTCAGGATATCAGTCCCTGAGTCCAATTGTGAAGTAGTCAGAAAAGAGCAAAATGACAATACATTTTAGAAATCTTGACAATATTAGCCAATATAGCTTTTCTTTACACAATAATGTGATGACAAGGTTCAATTCTCAGACTCATCCAGGATTAGAAGAAAGAGGTATGTGTGCTATTGAGAATTCAGGAATATTTCCTTTCCATGGGGATACAGATGTTTCCACCAATATAGGTTGTGAAATACCAGACTATAAACCTGTCATTGGTGTATGAGATATTATTGTCTATCCTAGGCTTCAGGCCAGTGTATGGTTAATAACAATTTCCAAATTTGAGGGAAGAAGCAAACATTTTAAGGGAAGTTGATTTAAAAACAAACAAACCCCAAACCAGCCACTGTTTGAATCTACTCAAAGGTTTGCAGTGTTAGAAGTAATCCCAAGAGAGAGAGAAATTTGTGGTCAGAGAGCAAGTGAGGCACTCAGAGATGCATGGTAAAGGCAATATGTCACATGACTTCAAATTATCACAGAATCATAGAAATGTCTGGCTGGACAGGACCTCAAGAGGTCCTCTTCTCTAGACTTCATATTGACACACGACCAATTAAATCTAGACCATACTTGATAGGTGTTTGTCTGACCTGTTCTTAAAAACCTCCATTTAGGGGGATTCTACAGTCACCGATGGAAACCTATTCAAGTTTTTAATTATCCTTGTAGTCAGAAAATTATTGTTAATATCAAATCTATATCTCCCTTACTGCAGTTTAAGCTGATTACTCATTATCCTTATCTTCAGTGAACATGGAGAACAACTGATCATTGATCTCTTTATAAAAGCCCTTAACATACTTGAAGACTGTTACCAAGTTCCCCCTTCAAATCTTTGTTTCTCAAGACTAAACATAACTCTTTTTTTAACCTTTTCACATAGGTGAAGTTTTCTAAAAAAAATTTTTTTTATCATTTTTGTTGCTCTTCTGTGGAAAAATTGGAGAGATGCCAGATGTTTCTTAAAAGTACGGCACCCAAAGCCAGACACAGTACTCCAGCTGAGGCCTCGTTGATACCAAAGAAAGAAGAACAATTATTGTCCATGTCTTGCATATGACACTCCTGTTAATAATCTCAGAATGATATTAGCCTTTTTTGCAACTGCATCACATTATTAACTCATATTCAGTTTGTGATCCACTATAACTCCCAGATCTTTTTCAAGTGCTACTACCATCTAGTCAGTTATTTCCCATTTTGTAGTTGTGCATTTGATTTTTCCTTCCTACGTACATTATTTTACACTTGCCTTTAGTGAATTTAATCTTGTTGATTTCAGATCAGCTCTCCAATTTATCAAATCCGTTTGAATAGTAATCCTGTCCTCCAAACAGCTTGGAGTTATCCACAGATTTTATAAGTGTAATTTCTACTTCATTATTCAGGTCATTAATGAAAATAATGAATAGTATTGGACCTGAGACAGACCCCCTATAGCACCTCCCCTTAGACACATCCTCCCAGTCTGACAGTGAACCACTACTCTTTGAATACAGTTTTTCAACCAGTTGTGCCTCCACTTTATAGTAATTTCATCTAGACCACATTTCCCTGGTTTGCTTATGAGTATATCATGTGGCACAGTGTAAAAAGCCATACTAAAATCAAGATATATCACATCTCCTGCATTTCCCACATCCGCTAGGCCAGTAACCCTGTCAAAGAAGGAAATTAGATTGGTTTGACATGATTTATTCTTCACAAACTCATGTTGGTTATTGTTTATCACCCTAATATCCTAAGCGATTGATTAATAATTTGCTCCGGTATCTCTTAAGGTATTAAACGTAGGCTGACTGGTCAATAATTCCATGTGTCCATTTTGTTCCCCCTTTTAAAGATACGCAGTATGATTTCCCTTCCCCAGCATCCTAGGATCTCAATCCTATCCTCCATGATGCTCTCCTGTTTTTTATCAGGTAGATCCCATCTCTTCCCAGCAGTCCTCCTTCAAAGAACAGCATCCTGTGGATGAGGAAGCCAAAGCCCTCCTGTCAAAACCACTTGCGCAGCCATGCTAGGGTGACCAAATGTCCTGATGTTAGGGGCTTTGTCTTATATACGCAACTATAGCCCCCCTGTAAACAAAGTGTCTTGATTTTTCACACTTGCTGTCTGGTGACCCTAAGCCAGGCACTCATCTCTAGGATGTGTGTATCCCTTCTGGGGTCCTTACCCTCAACTAAGAGGATAGTGAAGAACATAACCTGCTTCCCTGACTTCACTCTGGTGCCCTATAATCACTGCTGATCTTTTCAGGGTCATTCTGGAAGTATCACTAGTGCCAACATGGATGAAGAACATGAGATAGTGGTCAGAGAGTTGGATGACCCTCAGCAACCTTTCCATAATGTCTTGGATTCAGGCTTCAAGCAAGCAGCACCCTTCTGAGATATCAGGTCAGGTTGGCAGCTGAATGTCTCCATCCCTCATAACGGGATGTCCCTGTTCACTAGCACCCTCAGCCTCCTTCTCTTTGGTGTGGTGGTTGTGAGCCTCCCAGCCTTTGGGGTAGGTGGCTCTTCCTTCTCAGCCACTGGGGTCTGCTTTTTTCCTCTGGTTGCCAGTAGAGCTAGCTGGTTCTTGACCTTGATGGAGAGGGGACCAGATGGTGGGTGCAGCACTGTCTACTGCTCGAGGAGGCCAGCAGCCAGTGTCCTCTTCACTGAACAGCTGGTTCTCCTTTCTCCTCCAGTGCCACTTAGCGTATCTAGTTGGCTAGCATCCTCCATCCCAGCCATCTCCAGGTGCATCCTATTCATGAAGTCCTTGTTCTTCTGGAACAAGGACTTCATGATGAGCCACTTCTTCCTGCAGTTCTCTTACTTGCTTCCTGGTGGACTCCGTCAGCAGATACGTCTCACACTGAATTGTTCCCTCTGCCTGGCTTTCATCAGTGTTGACATGCAGGCCATGTCCCCAGCAAGTCAAGACCAGGCCTGGGTAAAAGCCTCCAGAGTCAGGATATCTGTCTGTCCAGGGCCCCCACAGGAGCTAGCAGTGGTAACACACCATTTTCCTTTCACTGTGGGTACTTCCTTGCAGAGTACCTGCAGGTTGAAGAAAAAATACCTCCCTTCTTTCCTCTGCTGGCAAACGCAGCTGGCTAATGCCCTTAGTGTCCCAGCTGCCTTCATAACACAGATATTACCACCACATATAATATATGTGTGTATAAATGTAACTAGGGTGGAGTTTTCAAAAACATTCCAGGGTAGATCCTCAGCTAATATAAATGCTCATGGCTCCATTAAAGTCTATAATCTAACTGTAACCCAATGGACCTCCTTCAACAGGGCAAAGTTTGGCCAATGTGAGTACTTTTTTATAATCTCACCCATAACTCAGATACATGTATAGTAAACACCTTTAAAACATTCATTCTGGTTTTAGAGGCATTGCTAGTTCTAGTGATATTCCCTATATTTTAAATCAGAGATACAGTACTGTTAGAACCAGCTACATCTCTAAAACTGGAATGAGTTTTTTAAGTGTGTCCACTGTATATATGTTTATGCATGTATTTATTTACAACCCCCATACTCCCCTCAACTATTCCTTCTTTGTGTTTTTGATCTCATTTTACAGTATATGTCTTGTCACTACAGAGATCATTTCCTCATATTTAACCCTGGAAATACCACAGACACCTAAACATCAGCATATTTTTTCAGTGCCAAGGTTGGGTAGGGCCAAGTATGCACTCCTATGGCAGTATTTAAAATAGTAATAATGGTTGAGTCAGTATTTTCATCTATTTCCCGCCACCCCGCCCCCACACAAATCCAGCAAAGTGCTTAAATATGCATTTAACTTTAAACAGATGAATAATCCCACTGGCTTCAATAGGACTAGTCACATGCTTAAAATTAAGCACACACTTAAGTGCTTTGCTGAATTGGGGCCTAAATCTATTGTATATGAATCAGAGAGTAAAAGCAAAGATTAAAGAAAAAAGAAACTCTCATTTTGACAATACTTGCTTAGTGTTTCTCACAGCTGGAAAGCAACAAACAAAGCTTGCAGGCTGTACTAATAGAAGTGGTCAGTACAAAGCTTTCAATTAGTAAGTGTGTATGGGAGTGGGTGGGGGATTTACATGTGCAGCTTCCCACACATCATGATGAGAATATGTACCAAAAGTTGATGTATGAAACAGGAAGAATAATGAAGAAAAATGACAGCATGCATATCCTCCAGAGAAGAGAATAAACAGGGTATGGCTTTGGTAAATAATTCCCTGCAGAACTCTTAGAAATGACTTACTGATTAATTGAATCAATCCATCATCCTTTTTTATGACAGCATCAATTTGCAGTCTTTTGTTGTTGTTGTTCTTTCACAGCTCCTGCTTTAAATTCATATCAGGGTAAAAGGTTGCATAGGATGTTAATATATATAAACCTGGATTGTATAGGAATCTGTTAGTTTACTGAGATGTCATTAGCTGAAACTTTTGTTTTCTGTTCCTTCCAAGATCGGATTAAAGAATTGTGGGGCCCTGTGCACTTTGGAAATTGGGGGCTCTCACACCTTCCTTAAATGAGACACAGTATGCAATGATAGACAGTGTATAAATATGAGAACATCTTCATTTATTGTTACTTTTTGATTGGAGATGGCCTTTAAATATACTAAATATTATGAAATATATTAATATTAATTGATCTAAAATCTAAATTTAATTTAAACACACATGGTGATTCGATTAAAAAACAACAACAAATACCCACTCTCTCTTCTTTTGCTCTGGGAAGCACATGCTAAGTAGGCCAATCACTTGCGTGTAGTTATGAAATGAGAACTGAACTCAACACTGCCCAGCTGGTTCCCCAGTTATAGGTGAAAAGGTTCCCGACGAAAGTGGAATTTGCTAGAGACCATACAAACAAAAAAAGAGCACGTACATTAGTGTATTGGATACTGGAGACTCCTTAACCGGAAAGGTGTTGCCTATTGAAAAAAAGGCAGGGCTAAGGGAGTAATTTTACCAGCTCTTAAATCTCAGATGGCTCTGGCCACAAGATTGATTGGAAGCAATACAAATAAGAGATTGAGTCCAAGATGATGATTGTGAAATTGGACTTCTTCAGCTAAACAAGCAGAAAAGCTGGCTCTTTTTCCCCCGAGAAGAAAGGTGGACTGGGGTGCCAGGATGGCTCGCTAGTGGGACACTGAAGCGGATGCCGTGGCTCTGACGGCTCATGATATTAACACTAGTAAGGTGGCAAAACATGCCAAAGACAAGCTAAACCCTGAAGAGGGACCTGAGAAGCTCCCTCTCCTCTTATGCAGCTCTGATCCCCATGGCCGACCGGGAGAGCAGTCCTGCTAGGGCACCAAACCTGATCAGCACTGAAACCCAGCATGCCAGGCTGCAATCACACTCACTGAAGTTTGGCCTTCCTGCTCCCCCATCATGAATCGCTGGATCAAACTAGGTTGTAACCGCTGAGAGGTAGAAAAACCTGACAATGCCTGCCTCCACCAGCCTGAACCCCCGTTTCCTCTCCCAGGTACTGGTCCTCACACCAGTCTGAAATCCCTCTTCTCCTCCCAGGTACTGCTCCCCCGCAGCAGCCTGACCTCTCTTCTTCCCCTTCCAGTCACTGCCACCCACCACCAATCCGACCTTCTTCTTCCCCTCCCAGGCACTGCTCCCCCGCACCTGCTTGACTTTCCTCTTCCCCTCTGAAATGTTAACCACCCTGCCCCGTCACCTCAGCCTCTTCCCCTCCAAGGCAACCCCCCTCACCAGATTGCCCCTCTTGTTCCCTCTGAGGCATTTTACCCTCAACATCAGCCTGACCACTGCCTTTCCCTGGCTCATGACACCTACAGCCATGCCTTCCCAGGAGCCTCAGTCCAGGGAGCCCCCCTTAACATCTCCTCCCAAGCTTTCAGAAGCTCCTGCCACCCAACCTCAGTCCTGCTCCTTAGCCCTTCTTGCTGGCAAGCCTTAGGCCCATCCTGCTTTTTGGTGTGAAGTGGAGCTGGAGCTGCTGTGTTGGATACTGGGGGCCAACCCATAGAATGAGACCTGGGCATTGTGCCAGCAGCGCTCCCAGCAGTCATGGGACCTGCAGGCTGTAGTGGAAGCAGCTGCTGGTGACCCCATGCAGTAATGGTAGGAATGGGCTAGGGTTTCTTTCAACTTGTCACTTACATGTTTCACGTGAACCTGCCCCACTCCAACCAGCAGTGCAGAAGGAAAACTGGCGAGGCTGGTTAAAAACCAGCCAGCTGGTCAGGGCCTTCCTGAGATCGGGGCCTCTGTGCATGTGCACCTAGTGCACTTTGATTAATCTGGGATAGTGTGACCAGACAGCAAATGTGAAAAATCGGGATGGGAGGGAGGGGGTAATAGGAGCCTATATAAGAAAAAGACCCAAAAATTGGGATTGTCCCTATAAAATCGGGACATCTGGTCACCCTAATCTGGGATGATTCACTACATCTAGGAAGTAAACTCTTTGGGTGAATTCACTCCTCGACAAAGGGCCAGCATGAACTGTACCTGGATAGGCCTTCTGCTGTGGCAGGGTTGAATTTCACCCATAAGGCACAGCAATGAGCTCCTCTGACAATGAAATTCATATTATTCGAGTTTTTAAAAGTGACCTACAACACATAGACACATCTCTAAGGCAAACAGCACTTTCATCTACCTAGAGCAGGCCGATCCTCTTATGACATCACATTTGGCCCAGTTTTCTGCTTGGTAATTATCTACACACCAGTGAAGAGTTTCCAGAAATGGTTTGTCTTCTGTAAAGCTTTGACCATTTCATTATTAATATATTTTGATTTAACTACCATAACCAAGTGCCTATGCTTCTGACATGATAGTAAAAACACAGCAATGCATGCAAAACTACTAAACTCCAATCTAATTAAACCAAATCCTGTGGCCTCATATCACAACAGAGCCAATATGAAAATAAATAACCATAATAAGCAAAAGTATTTTTGCCCCTAGTGAACCAATAACTGTATTAAAAATATTACTGAACTATCAAGGTGTGCATGTTTATACAAATTAACAATATAACTTTATGGCTATAATCTACTTTCTTCCACCCCAAAATTCTCTCCCTACTGTTGCGTTACATCCACCTTTTGTATCACAGCTACGAACACAGATATTGCATTTTGCTATTTCTACTGTGCCTGGATTACTTAAATTCTAAGCACTTTGGGGCAGGAACTGGCTTTTTCTGTGTTTGTGCAGTATGTAGGACAATGTAGTTTTGGTCCATGTCCAGGATTCCCAGTTGCTGTCATAATACAAATAAAGAGTATAATAATTTGGGCCTACTACTAACAATATGGGACTTTCACAGACTGTCTGGAATTCAGTTTCTGTATTACATGGTATGATTTTTGTTATGTTATTGGATGTCCTAACCTTTATAAGCAGGATGCATGTCTGAAAAAAATCACTGAGCCTTTGAAGCTCTCTGGAAGAGGACCTCTAGTTAAAGTGTGTGTGTGTGTATACACTCCCCAAATCTGAACTCTTGGGTACAGACGTGAGGACCCGCATGAAAGACCCTCTAGGCTTATCTTCTACCAGCTTAGGTTAAAACTCTTCCAAGGCACAGTCTTCTGCCTTGGACAGATATTGCTGCCACCACCAAGTGATTTTCACAAATATTCAGGGAAGGGTCACTTGGAATTCCAATCCCTCCAAAATAGCCCCCCCAAGCCGCTTCACCCCCTTTCCTGGGGAGGCTTGAGAATAAAATACCCACATGCCTTGGCAATGTGAACACAGACCAACCCCTTGTCTCAGGACTCTGGAAGCAAAGGATTCTTTAAAAAAAAGGTAAATTTTAATAAAAAAGAAAGAAACATCTGAAAACTCAGGCTTTAGGGATCAAACCAAAAATAACTTTCTTGGGGTTCAGCTTTCAGGTTACAAACAAAACAAAAGCACCTGGGGTTAGCACAGAGGAATCGACTCACCAAAAATGTTCCTAATCGCATCTGTCTTAACTTTGCCGGTGCTACTTACATATCTGGGGTTAAATGAGGAGTTTCTAGGTATGATGCTGATGATTTCCCATACCTGGCTTAAAAGCTTACAGCTGGTTGCTGTCTTCCCCAAGAGACAAAGAAACCCTCTCTCCTCCTCAGCAGTTTTTCCAATTTGGAAGGGTACAGACTCCCTATTGGTTCCCCTGGTCAAGTGCCAGCTCAGGTTAAGCTTCTCTTAACCCTTTACAGTTAAGGCAATTAGGGTACAGCTGCTAAGGAGGATTCTATAGCTGCTGACTGGTTGGGTGTCCCTAAAAGGCAGCTACCCCACTTCATTTATCACAAGTGCTATTCAGGTTTGGCCTAGACAAAAAGTGGCTGAGTCATGGCCATGGCGCCACAGCTTGAAGGCCTATTTAGCAATTAGAAAGTAATATGAAGAAATGGAGAGAGAGGCCAAAGGTAATTTTAGGACATCTTCACTACCAAACACACAAAGCCAGTAAGTACAGAAGAGATGTCCCTGCACTTCTGGTGCAAATGCATGGAGTCGCATGAATATCGATAATCACATGTAAATATGCTGAATTGCACATGAGTACTTCAGTACCCATGAATAAAAGTGCCTTCCTACACATTTATACAAACATAAACGAGTCACTTGAAAGTTTGAGAGAGCGAGCAAAAAAGAGGCATATGTTATCAGATTGAAACTCAAGTCTGATTCAGTGAACTTGTTCACAAATACATTTTCCCAGAATCATTTCTCTTGTAACCATTGATATTTATGAGCTCTTTACTATAGCTTTTTTCAAATATTACACTTTTGAAACTGATTTCTACAAGGATTAGCTTAAGAGAAAAAGAAAGTCCTTGAACGTCATTGTGACTACAGCGGTCAGCTCTTGCAATTTTATTGCAAGTCTCATTATATTTGGGTTTTTTTTTAAGGGGTCTCATTGATTTCTGTCTTCAATTGCTTGAAGTTTTGCCCAGACCCAAAAAGGTGCCAATCCCTATCTCCCAATTAATGTCAATGGGACAGAAGCCACAGACTTCCCTCAGCAAGATGGATGCTACTCCCATTGTCTCCCAAGCTGTTCTTCCCTAGAGGAAGATGGTGGCCCATTAGGCAACATGTGAGGGCCAAGCTGGGGAGAGGTGGATGTGGAAGTGCAGGAATAATTAGGCTGTGGACACAGCAGGTCTGAGCTGTTTAATGTGCAAAAAAATGTGGCATGTTTGGTGGGGCCTGATCCAAAGCTGACATCCATTGATGTCAGTGGAAAGACTCTGACTTCAGTTAGCTTTGGACTAAGTCAATAAAAATAGACTTTACAACTGATTGAGGAGCCAGATAAAGGGCCTGCTAAAGAAAGAGCGTATATTAAAAAATCACATTTCTGGATTTCTGGAAAGGCAGTTAGTGGCAAGAGATGTGTAAGGAACATATGTACTGTGCTATCAGGTGCTCATCCTTTTGTGGAATATCTTTGGGTTTTTTCCCATTGTTTGCAGAAAAATATTTTGTATGTATATATCTTCAGGGTTGTCTTCACTACCGGGGAGATCGACGATACTGCTGCAATTGATGACAGCAGAGCACTCGCCAGTTGACTCTGGTACTCCAGCTCCTCAAGAAGAGTAAGGGAAGTTGACCAGAGAGCATCTCCTGTCGACACAGCACAGTGAAGACACAGCAGTAAGTCGACCTAAGCTATGTTGGCTCCAGTTATATTATTCACTGAATTATCCATGTGGCTAATTGTTATCTAATCTGGCATTAACTGTGTGCCATTATTCCCCAAGTTACAATATGTGCTGATATGATCCATGCTCCACACTATGATGCAACCAAACAGCTGACAAAAGAAGGAGCACACTCTTTTGCCATGAACTGATGGCCTCAGTCCAGGTTCAGTCAGATTGGTGGCTTCAGTCCAAGGTCTAGTGGGCAGATGTACGTATCACAAATCCAGTTGGCATTAGCTGGTACTCTTCTTGGAAGTCTGAGGCTAAGGTTAGCTGGCACTCAGTCAGTATGATACCTGTTCTGTGTATAAATAGATTATGTCAGTCTAAAGTGCATTTGTCACAAGAGCTAGATATCTTTAAAAGCACATACTCTTTTCTGGAGTGTGTAGCCAGCATCCAATCTACATTATTCTCAAGTTGTAATGGAGCAATTGAAATAGCACTGCCTGTAGCATAACTAACCAGTGATGTTCTTTAATAAAAACTGGTTTAGGCTCAGTGTCGATTCAGAGAAGTCCATAATCCATATACAAGACTAGGGGACTATAACAGTAATGGAATGACTCGAATACAAACCAGATGAATGCATGAGTCACCTTCAGCCAGGTTTAAACTCACTACAAGTCTTCGCAAGAACAAACTTGTTTTTTGATTAATAACATTTAAGAATTAAAATACAGACAACTCACTGTTTCTGGAAAATAAAAATGGTCCAGGACTTCAGATATGATTTTACACTGAATTTTGTATAGAATTCTGAAGGTATATTAAAGGTTGTGTGTGGGAGACTGGGTGCTTCACTGTTTTTGTGGGGCAGCCGTCAGTATTTCAAAAGATTAAACCCATCAGCTTCAGAGTTAATAGATAAACCCCACCTAGAGACAACCAGGAATCACCGTGTATAACATTTGTAGTTTATAGCCTGGCCCAACCTCTTCCAAAATGCTACACAATAGCTGAGTAGCATAACCAGCATTCTGGGACACAGATTTTGTCTTCTCACAGGTCTGAAATGTATCGTGTACACAGTACTTATGAGGGTATGTACAGAACAATAATAATGAAAGGATTAAAATACTCATACGAAAGGCCACTCTTCCAAAGCAATTACCTATCTTAAGAAACCACCCTGAAGTATTCCTAAACATACTGAATAGAATTCTGGGCCACCTTTATTAAGCACGCTGTCTAAAGTAACCAATTTTTGTGAGTCCCTTGAAGTGGTTGCTTAAGACACATTTTCATTTTATTGTGTTATTTCACTGTATGGGCAATGAAGCAGCATTTTAAAAAATGAACTGCAGTGGAAAAATCCATATTACATAGCTCCCTCTTAACAAGGATTACTTAATACAGTACTTAGCACTGTTGGTAATGGTGAACCTGTCATAGACTTAAAATTCCTGATGAGTAGACAAAATAAAAAGACATTTTCTAAATGACAATGCATCCACTGTGGCCAGCCTTGTAAAATAATCCTTTTAGTGTCAGGAGATAATGAAAATGCATGTTACCTATGACTCAGTTAAAATGATGTCATGACCTGGCAGTTTCTTTTCAGCACTGACACATCCATGCATTGCACAGATTAACATGGGCATACCGTAAATTTAAAAGAGGTCTGTATTCTGTATTGCTGCTCAGCCAGGAACTATAATTCTAAGTTTTCTGCCAGTTGTGAATAATAGCAGAGGGCCATGAATAGCTTGGAAACCTATATTTTGTCATTTTTTTTAATGCAAATTACACTAGTAAGTAAAAAAAATTCACTTTTGTTAAAAATACATTCAGAATTAACAAACGCAAAAAAGAAAAAAAAGACACATTTGGATTGTAATTCTTGCCTTCTGAATATTTAGCTTTATAACAAAAACCCAGCCTAGAAAAATAACATTCTTTACTGGATTTTGAGGTGGATACAGCTGTACAAATCAAAAATGTCATTCCAGATTTTCCCACACTACTGTGCTCCAAACTGCTTCCAAAACATCATCCTTTAGTGTAGTAGTCAACAGTCCTGAAATGTTAGTGCTTTCACTGCAACTTAAGCAGGAATACGATTGCCTACTTTATATATGTGTATATATCTCGATATACTTGAGTGTATGTATACATATGTGTGTACATATGCAATATATAAATATACACACATTATTTATAATACTTAGCACTTACATAGTAATTCTAAGCACTGCACAAACATTAATTAATCCTCACAACAACTTTGTGAGGTAGTTATTATTCACATTTTATAGTGGGGGGAACTGAAACAGAGAGATGTTAAGGATAAACTTTTCTAACTTGGGTGCCTAAAGTTAGGCCTCTACCCCCATGCTGAGGTACCTAAATAAACTGCTTGACTTTCAAAGGTGCAGAGCACCAATAGCTCCCATTCAATGTGAATGGAAAGTCAATGCAAGGCATGACTGCTCATTATCCTTGAAAATCAGACACTATTTAGGTTTCTAGAGCTTGTAAAAAAAAGTAAACAAAAAAATGCAGTTGTGTTAAAAAACAAAATGTTTCATTGGAACAATATTTTTGACAGGAAGAAGCGAAAATGAATTGTTTTGACTTTCTGGTTTTGTTTAGGCAGTTTGATTAATTTCATCTGGACTTTAATTTATATGCATATATAAACATTTAATTTTTAATCAAATATAAAAATCAAAAGGAAATAAATCAACACGATCAAAATGAAATGATTCAATAGCAACAACATGTTTCAATGGCCTCAACTCAAAATTTGTCAGATTTTTGTTTTGCAAGAAATTTCAGCTTTTTTTTTTCTGATTCAGAATGAAAAAAGAAGTTTGAACTGTTGGAATTTCCCATAGAATGGAAATTCCATTTCCAGCCACCTCTACTAAATATAGATTTAGAGGATCTAAATTTAGGCACCCACATAGGAAAATTTTTGAAGAAGACACCAATTCAGCCAGAGATGTTAAGCATGTTTTTAAGGGGTTTGGTGGTCCAGGGCCTAAGTGACTTGTCTATGGTCACATGGCTTATCAGGAACTCAGGAATTCCTGGCTCTTAGCCCCATGTTCAAGCCACATTATGCATCTTCCCTCAATATATGTAGGTGTGTATTATATATACATACATGCACACATACACACACACATATATAGAAAATCTTATAGAATTAATGTAAGTATAGTTCCTAAACCTGTCTTGTATGTTATTTTCAGTGGGGAATGCTTGTTCCACTGTCATTGTCCAGATTTATTGTTTGTGACACATTACATTCATGCATACACAGCGAAGGGCGCCAATTTCTATGGCAATGGATAAGTAGAGTTAGTGCACAGGCCAGGGCATCAGAACCTATAAGCCACAGGGACTGTGAAGGTTTGGCAAGCTAGGAAAAGAGTCGCCGTGTGACGACTTGCACCTTTCCAAGCACTGAACACTCAGGCCCTGAAGAACACGTGGCTGTCAGGTGTGTGTGGCAGGTGTGTGCATTTGCCTATGCAGTTTCTGAACAAAGAAAGAATGACAATTCAAGTTCCTGAAAAGCCTGAGCAAAATATTTTTTTCTAATGAAAGCTGCCTAAGTGCTTGAAAATACAGATCAAATTCAGAACAAAACAAACGTTCCTATGAGTTCAGAATATGTCATAAACACATTGACCTACTAGTAAAATCCCCAAAGGCATCTTGTTGCCACTACATAACAGCACAGGGTTTTTTTCAGCCACAATTTTACAGGAAGATAAAATACACATTCTAACACACAACAGATCCCCAAATATACCACAAAAAGGTCTCCAATATTTCACCAATGCAGCTAGTCCCCCCCAACTCTATGCCAACCAAAACAAACAAAAGAAATGAGATCCCTTTCGGTGCAATTAGAAAAAAGAATGCTCACTTACATAGGATTTTCAATTGAAATTAGATATAAAAGAGTAAACTTAGCTAATACATATTCAGTTGGCCTCTGTTGCTAGAAATCTGCAGATGTCTCCGTAGTTAGTAAAAGACATATTTAAAGTTAGTTATAAAAGCACCTACACTGTAATAAATAAAAACAGTGGGGTTATGAAACACTGTTTCTGTTGTTTATTTCCAGTAGGCTCAGTTATCGGTTTAATGAGAGATTCCCTTTACCCCTTTCCCAACCCCAGAGATCTATTTCTCTTTTAAGCATTATAAATGGTTTGTTTTCTTGACCATGGTGGAGGCTCATGAGTAAAGCACTTCACTGACAGCTGGCAGTTTTTGTACGCGGTCACTCTGGAGCTGCTGAGCAACAGAGTCTTATTCCCTGACACGAAAAATAATCTTTCAGAATTAACAGCAGCAGGTTGAATCTAAAGGAAGTCACTTCAGTCAGCCTGCCCTGAGTTTCTCTGATGTGCAACTTAGTTGGGTTAAGGCAAGTATGTACTGTACAGCCTTTAGGGCAAACAATTTGCTGTCTATTGGCTTCTGTTACCAAGTCATCATGGTATTTTTTTAATATTACAATGACTAAGGAGACTTGGTGCAAGTGGTCTCAGAAAGAACTGAATTGGATGAAATAATTTCATAACTCAAATAAGTAGGAATGAAAGTAGTAAACACAGGTAATAGCCAGCAGGTGGCACCAATGCTTCTCCTTTTGAACCTTCCAAAGGCCTGGCAGTTGTTTTTGTGTATTCAGGAAATCCAGAAAGGGGGTAATGTGCATCTCTGTCTGTACTTGTTGGAAAGAGAGGTCAAATGCACCTTTTGTTTCTCTGTCTCAGCGTATGCTCATTTTTTAAAAAAAACAACAACAAAGGTTGGGTTTTTTTGCTGTTTGTAGAACATAGGGGGACATCCAGCAACAAGTTTTTTGAAAGATCCTTCAGTCCCCACACAGGAAGTCACCTTGTTCATTTTGACCTAAAAGAGAGACATGGGAAAAAATATATTTGTAATTAACTAACAGATGGCTTGATGCATCACCTCCCTTCACTTCAGGCACCCACTAGACTGCAAACATGTGCAACTAGCCTTTTCAAAACAACCTCCTGTAAACAGAGATCACGTCCTCTGCCTTAATACCCCATTTGTACAGTTAGAAAGATTGCATACGTGTATGCACAGAAAGAAAGGACAGGCAAGTGATTTGCTCAAATAATCTCTTTAGCATCTTTTAAAATATTATCAAGGTATTTGATGGAGGTTCTCAAAACCTTGATTCTGGGTAGGAGCAATCTGTAATTATGTAATCCTCTGAGGCTGCTGACCACGGGTAACCTGGAGGATGACCTGAACGACAATAATCCAGCAAAATGCAGCTGCCTTTAGAAAAAGGAACGGTTTGGTACATAGAACAGAATGGCTGAAAAGCAGCTGCATAGTTAATGGCTACCTCAGCAAAGCAATTGTGCAAGGTTTTAGCTGTACAGCTCCTGCTAACTTTAGTAAGGGTCCTCTGGCTAAACTTGTATTGGTACCAGTTATTATACAAGTATTGAATGGTAGTTTACTTGAGTGAAACTTCACTCGTATTGTTTAAATTACTCAAATATAAGTCCCTTTTAAGGTGTTTCAGCTGAAAGAGACAATCATATTATATCATATTCATATCACTGTGATGAACTAGGCATTATGATGCCTGCTACATATCAAGGGCCCTATTCTGCTGACTAGACCTATGCCTTGCTTATATCTGATCTTCACACAATGTGAATGGCAAAATGGTACAATGTACTTTAGTTCTTTGATATAATGTATGTGAAATTAGTATTCAGTCACCTGGACATGTAGCTGCAGCATTAGGCTAGGAGACAATACAGGCAGAGTGATTATGCAATTTCAGCCGGCAGAGGAAATGTGGAAACAGGGAAGGAGGTCAAACAAACAAACTAGAGATGGTCCATACCAGGTCACTGGATCCAAACCTCCTCTTTCTTTGGAGACATTTGGATCCTAATCTGAATTTCACAGTTCAGGTCCCTCCATGAAGTAAACTGCATGTAACCAAAAAGCAAAGCCTACAAAGCCTCTGTAGCATATACATGACAGATAACTCAAAGGCTCACAGACTTCATAGAATGACAAAGAAATCATTACTTAAGGAACAATTTCTCCAATGCATTTGGTTTCAGCATCAGACAGGGATTTATTTTTGTTTTATCTCTTCTTTTCTTGAACAAACATGTTTATTGTGAACAACACAGGGAAAATCTCTCTCTATTTACTTTCTATTTGCATTGGCTGTCCTCGGACACTCTTCCAGGGCAATGATCACACAGTGCAGAATCGTGTTCCAGAACTCAAAGTATTTTTTTAGGGCTGTCAAGTGATTAAAAAAATTATCCATGTGATTAATCACACTGTTAATAATAAAATACCATTTATTTAAATATTTTTGGATGTTTTCTACATTTTCAAATATATTGATTTCAATTACAACACAGAATACAAAGTGTACAGTGTTCACTGTATACTTATTTTTGATTACATTTGCACTATACAAAAACAAAATAATAATATTTTGCAATTCACCTACTACAAGTACTGTAGTGCAATCTCTTTATCATGAAAGTTGAACTTACAAATGTAGAATTATGTAAAAAAAAGACCGAATTCAAAAATAAAACAATGTAAAATTTTAGAGTCTGCAAGTCCACTCAGTCCTACTTCTTGTTCAGCTAATTGCTCAGACGAACAAGTTCATTTACATTTTCAGGAGATAATGATGCCCGCTTCTTGTTTCCAAAGTAATCTGAAAGTGAGAACAAGTGTTCTCATGGCACTGTTGTAGCCGGTGTCTCAAGATATTTACGTGTCAGATCTGCTAACGATTCATATGTCCCTTCGTGCTTCAACCACCATTCCAGCAGACATGTGTTCATGCTGATGATGGGTTCTGCTCGATAACAATCCAAAGCAGAGTGGATTGACGCATGTTCATTTTCATTATCTGAGTCAGATGCCACCAGCAGAAGACTGATTTTATTTTTCATGGTTCGGGTTCTATAGGTTCCACATTGGAGTGATGCGCTTTTAAGACTCCTTGAAGCATGCTCCACACCTCATCCCTCTCAGATTTTGAAAGATATTTGGCTTCTTAAGGCTTGGGTTGAGTGCTGTAGCTATCTTTAGAAATCTCACATTGGTACCTTCTTTGTGCATTATCCAAATCTCCTGTGAAAGTGTTCTTAAAATGAACAACATTTTGTGCTGGGTCATCATCTGAGACTGCTATAATATGAAATATATGGCAGAATGCGAGCAAAACAGTGCAGGGGACATACAATTCTCCCCCAAGGAGTTCAGTAACATAATTAATTAATGCATTTTTTTTAATGAGCATCCTCAGCATGGAAGCATGTCCTCTGGAATGGTGGCCAAAGCATGAAGGGGCATACAAATGTTTAGCATAGCTGGCATGTAACTATCTTGCAATACCAGCTATAAAAGTGCCATGCAAATGCCTGTTTTCACTTTCTGGTGACATAGTAAATAAGAAGAGGGCAGCATTATCTCCCGTAAATGTAAACAAATCTGTTTGTCTTAGCGATTGGCTGAACAAAAAGTAGGACTGAGTGACTTGTAGGTTCTGAAGTTTTACTTTGTTTGGTTTTTGACTGCAGGTATGTAACAAAAAGAAATCTACACTGGAAAGTTGCACTTTCATGACAAAGAGATTGCACTACAGTACTTGTATGAGGGGAACTGAAAAACACTATTTCTTTTGTGTATCATTTTTATAATGCAAATATTTGTAATCTAAAATAACATACACTTTGATTTCAATTTCAATATAATACAATATATATGAAACTGTAGAAAAACATCCAAAATATTTAATACATATTAAATATTAAAACTGCAATTAATCACAAATAATTTTTTCAATCACAATTAATTTTTTGAGTTAATCCTGTGAATTAACTGCAATTAATCAACAGCTCTAAATTTTTTGAATTTCACTGGCACTAATTCACTGGCACTGGGCCACCGAGCAACTCCTAGTGTGCAGTTTGCCTTCCATGCCAGTTCTTCCATTTTTTGACTATCTATTTCCCTCATCTTATCATGCAAAGCCTGTGAGCAGACTATTGTCTGAAAGTGGGCACTGGCATCTTCCACACAGAATGCCATGAAGCTGCTTTGTGGGATATTAGCCATGTGAGCCTGGGAAGGATGTATATGAACACCAGCTGTTTGGTTCTATTCTATTGGTTCTGTTCTATTTCTGGGCAGCTTTTATAGCGTATTTCTATGGTCAGTTTGTAAACAAGTATGACTAGGAAGGAAGGAAAGGAAAATGGTTTGTACACAGCTGCCTGTGTTTTGTGTCTTGTGCAGCATAAAGCACTTAAATAATAAACATAATAGAGATTTAGAATACAAATACAAATTCGGGATGATGGAATTCTCCTATCATAATCCACAAAATCAATCAGTTCCTGCGAACAACTTGCTGGTGACAGCTAACAAATACCTTGGAACTGCACAGGTGTAACTAAGACTTGTTAAATAGGTGGGGATGAATCTCTGCATTCATTATTGAAATCTGTGCTATAATCCACAATTCAACAAGCTGTTTGGGAATCACACAGGAGCAGCTATACTCAGATTAGATCTCTGAACTTTTATATTGTCGGAGAAGAAACTAGGTCCGCTTTTGCTTTTGCACAGTGCCTAACATAACTGGACTCCCCCTGCACTGCTCCGATTGGAACCAATAGGTGCTCCTACAACGTAAATAACAAACAAATGTTATCTGCCTCTGATACCTCTGATACTACAGAGGAAGGCTCCCTCTCTTCTCTCTCTGCACAATGGTGCATATCCAGCTGAGCTGCATTCAGTGCAAGAATGGAGAAAGGAGACTGCATAGGTGGCTTTAAGTCCCCTTTATGTGCCCTTTATGCCTGGCATAAATTAGAGCAGCATTAAAGATGCTTTAATTTCAGTCAGGCTGTCCATAGCTCCAAGGGTTTATTTCAGCAGCCTGGGAGCACTGGATTTAGGAATACTCAAGCCATATTCCCTCCCTACTAGGAGCCTTCCTTACAACAAGAGGCCAGGAAGGTGGATGGTGTCGGAGTTTCTAAGGCAGCTTTTCACAATCTGAAGATTTCCTCAAACTGGATTAATCTAGTCCATTGCATTTAGCTAATTCCTGCAAGCGATGAAATTATACATACTTTAAAGAGTGGGTTTTGATTAACCATATATGTCCAGAAAACATACCGCCTTGTGCTGTGATCCTGGAAGATTTCAGAAACTAAGCAGCACTGGGATGGATAGGGGACCTCCAAGGAAGTGCTCAATGCTGCAGGAAGTGGTGTTGCTGATTCAATAGGTGGTGCTCTTTCCTCTAGTTCAGTGCTGAGCCTAGAACCCAACATGGTGTTAAGGGGAACTGTGAGGTTTCCATATAAGTTACAAAATGTAGGTCTTGATCACTTGTGGTCAGTAATGAGCCCCTGGTTTGTGCCTGATTTCAGTTTAGGCAAGGGGAATGTAATTGCCCAAGGCAGAATTTGATCTGCAAAGTAACCCCGCACTGGTAAACCTCATTCTGAGTTGGGCAATTACTGTCAGCCTATCTAAATTCGCCCCTGCACTTTCACCTGAACTCACTAGTCTTTTTCATGTTTCTTCCTGCACCGTTGTGTTGTGTTTCTGCGCACTGTTAAACAAGCTGTGACATTCCAACCCAGAGATGGTTGTATTTCGCTGACAGCATATTTAGCAAGCTGTGCATATCCTTTACCTACTTCACAGGGGTCCTGAGTAACACCTGAGGGGTTGATTGTTTGTAAAACATAGAAATCTTCTTGGCCACACACGGTAGTGTGAAGTCTAGCTATTTTAAAATTACTTTTCCTTTGAATCCTGTGGAGTTAATATTGCTGTTCTCCAGAAGACAAGAGCCACAGGGAAATGAAAGATACAAATAAAGCTTTAAATCAACCTAATGTAGTCTTCTGTTATAATTTCAGGGATGCGATTTCCACTAAGTAATATCTTAAAAAGTGCTACAAGCTAGTCAAACTGCAATTGGATTAAACTGAAATTTGAATTTGTCACTCCACTATCAAATGATCTGTCCACATTAACAAAGCTGAAGACAAGGCATTGCTCCAGGATACATGTGTGTGTGTTCCTGGCTTGCCTCTGCAGTATGCAGTATAAGGCTGTTGCCACATGCTGTCAAAGACGGTTAAATATTGTGGGTAGAAATTCTATAGAACCTTGATCAAATACTGTACAGTGAGAGGGAAACATTACACGTCTTTGTTTGACTGTCACTGGGACATGAATATGCCTTCTCTGGGTTTATTGGAAACAACATCAACGTACATACTGATTTTTGTCTTTTAGTGCAAAAAAATCACCTACATTCTAGCAAGAAAACAGTACTGCCATAAAACAGAATTCAGTTTTAAAAGTTCATCATATCTTTCTTTGTCTCAGCTACATGCTCTAAAATTTATATTGGCTTCTCTTTTCTGTAGCTCCAGTGTTCCCTCCACCCAGTGTTAGCGGGTTCTGTAAATGCAATCAACTGCTCCTGAAGAAGAAACACTGAGAGCATAAAGAGAATGGGATAATATCTCAGCTAGAGGGCTCCATATGTTGATGACAATGTATAGTACACTGAGAAAGAAATAGGATTAGAATTGTTCTAAGTACCTATGAGCCACACACAGTACAAGGAAGGAAATAACATTTTCTAAATGTACAACATGATGCCAAAAGTGCAGGTGAAAAATGTTTATTTGAGCACTTACAGATGGGAAGCTGAAGCTGGGCTGGAATGGGAGCTGTGCACTATTGCAGTTTAAGACTGTTAAAATCCCCCCGGAAACTAGCATGCTTTACAAACAGCCAAGTCCTGAGAATCCTCCCAGTATGAGGTCCATAACCAGTAAAGGAGTAAATACCAGACCCACATAAATAATAACGGCTGCTCATTCATCAGCAGATTTCCCTTTTAAAAAGTAATTACAAGCTTTAGTTAAATGTTTCCATTACAGTTTGAACGGGCACCAGGAGTGAATTGATGTCGCCTGGTTATGTTTAGTTCTCTCCTTCAATACAAATGATTGGAAGAGAAAAGGGATAAAGAATTGATGTCCTCTTACAAGTCATCGCATGCCATACTTTCACCTAATGATCTCGTGATACTAAACAAACCCCCAAAATTACACCTTTGCACTGCAGTGAGGCAAGATTCACCTGGGCAGTAACAACTCTGTGACTTGCTTTCTGCTTGGCACTAGTACAGGTGATGTTTGTAAATCATTGCCGTGTTGCAGTCCAAGGATGAGCAAGGACTTCAGTGTAAATCTAATCCAGTCTTGTGCTTTTGCTGACATTGTCTTTTCCACTCAACCCCAAAATATATCTGCTTGTATTTCTAGGCAGTGGAGGGAACTGTCACTCACACAGTATAGTCAAAATATACCATCCTAGATACACTGATTTCAAAAGCAACATGCCAGTAAAATAAAGAAAACAGAATGAGGAGAGCAAGGAAAGTAGAGGGACACTTCAAAGAATAGATGCTCTAATAAGACAAATGCTAACTATGTTTGCTGCATAATATGTTTCTAAACCTCTGATAAACTTAGCTAAAATCACTGGGCCAAATCCTTAGTTAGATTTGCTCAGGACTTGTCTACACAGATAGCACTGCACTGGTACACTGTAGCACCTAGTGAAGATGCTACCTAGAGCTTCTCCCATTGGCATAATTAACCCAACTCCCTGAGAGGTGGTAGATATGCCGACGGGAGAAACCCTCTTGTCAACATAGCACCAGGAGTTTGGTGTAGATTGCAGTACAGACCAAGTCTCTATCTGCCTGATGGAGGGTAGGTAAAATCCTGGCCAGGAAGTCAGTCTTATTAAAACAAATGTGACACATGGTATCCCACCACAAGAAATCATTATGTTGCAAGAGAAGGATAATGTTAGTAGTTAAGTGCGGAACTTGAATTCAGTTTATCAAGAAAGGCTTCTGCCTATCCTGAATTTTTAAGACATATACTCTTTCAGTTTAATAATCCTTTAATATCTGCCTAGCACTCCATAGAATATCCCAGAAGGTAAGTACTTACATATACATGGGCTGTAGCTGTAAATGAGATGTCTTCTGTGGGCCTTGATAGCCGTAAGAGTCAAATCCACCTATGAAATCAACTGAAAGAGGGGAAAATTGCTTTCATTAGCAACATCTTTTCGAAAGAGATAGGCACTATCACTTAAGAACAAGCTTCCACACAGATTACTTTGGACAGACCCCCTAATAATCTATTTACTCAAATTAGAGTGACTAATTGTATAGAGAGTGGGTGGGGGGTAAATGGAGGAGAGAGGCAATGTCTTCAGAGACAGACAATGGGGGGTTTATAAAATCCATCTACACCAGAGAGAATTATGCATCACTCTTTTCTCAAGCAGACCACTTTATTGGAGTATAAAATTATATTTTATCTGGATATTACAAATGCTACAAACCATTTATTTATTGGCATGGATGCAATGCAACTGACTGTGATTATTTTGTCAAGCTCGCTGACATACTGTGGTTCAGTGATCTAGCGGAGAAAGCATATTGATCCTATTCTGTTTGAGAGACAGAAGTTGCTCTGATTCCCTGCTTTGACATTTGGGTTGAAATGCAGAGACAGAGGCTTAGAACAATTTATCTGAGCATTGGAGATGGGACTTCACAGATCTAAAAATACTCCAAATACAGTGGAAGTCTATGAGTGGGGGTTATTTTCTAACTCACACCGCTGCCTACCTATGTTTGTTTATTTTATATAACTTCTGGGACAATACAGTCACATCCGAGTGAGAAACTCCCAGATACTTTGTGTCTTACTTAACTGTAGCCCTCACATATATTTGGATGCTATCTCCATGAAATATTCCAACCTACATATTCTACACTAGAATGGCATGAGTAACTGAATCTACTTCAACAGGAGAGATTGAGAGATAACCACCCCAGAATAGCTTATAGCCTGGTGGTTAGACCCTGCTCCAGGGTGGGGAACCTGTGTCTCCCACATCCCAGGTGAGTGCTCTAACCATTGGGCTATTAGGTAAAAAGGGGGCACTTCCCATCATTGTCATTTGGTTAATGGAGCCTAAATCCTCTTGTCAGTCTAGCCTGAAAAACCAGAAAGATTTAACATTTAGATGAACTATTCTGACATTTCCAATTTTTTTAATTTCAACTGAAAAAATTCACCAAAATCTACATGAATTCATGAAATGGTTTGACTCCAATCTTCATTTTTCAGCAAAATAAATTTCAGCTGAAAAATTTCACCTAGCTCTAGTGTACACCACTTTGATGTTACTTAGCAAGAGAGAAGCCAAAGCTGCAAAGTTCAGATCTGGAACTGTATTTCCCCAAAGTACTGGGATGACTCTGAGCAAACTGTGATTCTGAAGGTATCTGTATGCACCAGAAAGTAGCAGATTACTCTCTAATACAGGAAAGTCCCTTTGATATGAATGCAATAATAAAATTAGAGTTCACTTGTCATTTCTTTTATAATTCACAAGTTTGTAGTTGAGATCTTTCATGGTGGACAACTAAAATACTGCATCTCACAACACATCATTATGAAGAGCTTTTGCTTTAGGATAAACATTAACATATAATCATACTTAAACATACACATATCCACTTTTCAAAAACTCAAAACTATCCTTTTTGTAGGGCCATACCCTTACCTCTAGCCACGCAGGACCTGGGCATGAAGCTACCAGCTCTTAGGAAATTCCAGCTAGTACAGAACACTACAGCACATCTCTTTAGCTACACAGGTTACTGTGAACACATCAGGCCTGTCCCTTACTCTCTATTCCAGCTTCCCACAGAACATTGAGTCAAGTTAATGGTCTCAAGCCTTATCTTCAAGATGCCCAATGGTCTAGGTCAGGGATTGGCAACCTTTGGCACACGGTCCATCAGGGAAATCCCCCCCCAAAGCCAACATCCAAATCCCTATCAAAACAAAACACTTCACTGCATTCACAATTCTTTTGGTGAGAGGATGAAAGAGAGGATGAACTACATGCCACAGATGTTAGTCTAGGGGTAGGCAACCTATGGCATGCATGCAAAAGGCAACACGTGAGTTAATTTTCAGGGGCACACTCACACTGCCTGGGTCCTGGCTACCGGTCTGGGGGGCTCTGTGTTTTAATTTAATTTTAAATGAAGTTTTGTAAACATTTTAAAAACCTTATTTACTTTACATACAACAATAGTTTAGTTCTATATTATAGACTTATAGAAGGAGACCTTCTAAAAACGTTACAATGTATTTTTGGCATGCGAAATCTTAAATTAGAGTGAATAAATGAAGACTCAGCACACCACTTCTGAAAGGTTGCTGACCCCTGTGTTAGTCGCATTGTTTAATGCACTTAGATGCTATGGGGGTGGGGGGTAGAATAAGAACCTTTATAGACTAGAACGTAAGTCATCCCACTGAAATTAATGGTGCTAGTCAGCATGAGCAGAGCTAGCCCCATCTGGCCCATAATTAAGACCATTTGTACTGCAAAAAGGAGAACCAAAGACTATAACTACTTCAACTTTAATGGATTTTAGTGTGGATTACAGAGCTCTACGTTCACACTGCCATGTCTTCTATTCTAGCCCCTCTAATTTATATACAGTGCACCTTATGTACACGTGACTTCCTACTAACACCTGTTAAGGCACATATCGGCACTTCCCTTACTGCAGCCATTAACTCGGTACACTACAAACGAGGTTCCTAGATGCAGCCCTTGCACAGTGAATATAGTCCTCCTTCCTGAGTATGCAGTCACAATGATAACTTTGTGACATCACAATTATTTCCCTGGGAAGAGACACCTGTAATAAACACAGGATTGAGGTTTAAGGAGGACATGAATGAGCTCTTATTCAAACACAGATACAGTCAAAGATAAGGATGACACAGGCCTTTGCTGGTATGTCTTGTAGTGAATTGCTTTTTGTATAAATGTTTTCGTTTTCAGCTTTGACCTTCTGAACAAAGAATTCAGAAAACAAGCTGTCTGGGCTAGATTGTCCACTGGTATAAATCAGCATTGCTCCACTAGCTTCAACAGATCTATGCCAATTTAAGTCAGCTGGAGGGACCTGTCCCTCTATATAATATGTGTGTGTTTTCAGAGGTATGTTGTAACATAAAGTTGTATCTTGTAAGTAATGACAAAATGACTCTAATGTCGCAGGCAGGGATTCTCTGTTTTGAAGACACAAGAAATATCTTGAGGGAGTTTCTAGTGTTCCCAGAAAGCTAAACCAAAATGTCTAGAAACAAATTCCCAGCAACAAAAGGAGTTTGTGTGGGCTCAGGAAAAAAACTGTGTCTATTATCTCTGCATGGCAGTGTGTCTCTGCCTTTTGCCCTGTTGCACAAAGGAAACTCAGTGTGTAAAAAGGCCAGATTACAAAGTGATATAAACAAGATGGGCCTATAGAGACAGCTCTGTTTTAAGCAAATAGTTCAGTCTCCCCCCTTGTAAATCTAGATGACGATAGGGGAAAGAATATGGTTGTGACCTTATTAAAGGGATACAATGGCTCCGTATGTACAACAACAGTGCTGCAAGTGAACTAGGAAGGGGGGGTAATATGATATTAATTCTGATGCAGAGAATGTCTATAACAGGGGTCGGCAACCTTTCAGAGGTGGTATGCCGAGTCTTCATTTCATAAGTTAAATTTAAGGCTTCACGTGCCAGTCTGGAAGGGGCGGGGCTTCGGGCGGAAGGGGAGGGGCTGATGGGGGTCAGCATGCCCCCCGCTTTAGGGTTTTTTCCACAGGCTCCTTCCAGCTGGGGTCTCAGCCCGCTACCAGCCTAGGTAAAGGAAACCCAGGCTAGCAGCGGGCTGAGACCTCCGCTGGCAGGGGTCTGCAGGGGAAACCCCGGCATACCAGCAGAAATCGGCTCGCGTGCCATCTTTGGCATGCGTGCCGTAGATTGCCAACCCCTGGTTTATAATTTCTTTGCAGCATATTTTCTTCCTCGTGGCAGCATCTCAGTTAGCTGTGCAAAGCCTGTGGTGCCCAGACTGTGCTAAAAGCTCCCTATGGATTTTGAGTTAGTTCCTCAAAGTATGCAAAATGCTGCCCTTTCTGCTGGGCATTTTATCCCGGCTGTGCCTGAAAGGTCACTAAAAGTGTCATACCACTGATACGCTCCTGGCAGCAGTAACAGGAGATGAATAAAATAAGTCTCATTAGCTGAATCATTACAGATGTTTCAATTCCTAACCTTATCCATCAAACACATTTTTGCCTACTATATTTTACTTTTATCTTGTATATCATTATTACCAAATACAGGTCTTTAATCATGTTTTGCCTTCATAAACACACACACACACACACACACAATCCTACTCACATACCATATCAGCAGATGAGACACACACACACACACACACACACATACATACACACACAAAATCCTACTCACATACCATATCAGCAGAGGAGATACACTGAGATACACTGAGAGGCTTGCCTGAAATCTGGTAATGAATAGCCCACTTTCATGTTGTGAGTCTGAATCTCTTTCTTGCCTTGCTGATACTGACTTGCTCCTTGATTAGAAGGTCAGGTTTACAAAAGCACCATAAACTCTTTCTAGGACATAACTGGAGAAGTCATGTAATTAAAATAGGGTATGGTTCAAAATAATGGACATATTTTCTATTAATACACCCACTAAGGACCTGCTCTTGCAACTCTGGCACATAGTCAAAACTCCCATTGAATTCAATAGGCCCTTTGAATTTGTCTCAGTCTGTAGGCTGGTATCATAAGGCTGAATTTGGTATCCAGTTTACTTTATTGGACATTTGTTGGGGTGCAAAGAGCCTATTAAGCTAGGATGTGTATACCTGAACAGAAGGGGACCTGTTCATATAAAAGAGTGGGGAGTTTCTACCAAAACCAGCAGGGAAGACCAAAGAAATAAGCAGATAGATAAATAGGCAGGAAATAATGTGGTATAACGTAGCAAAATGATGCTCATGCAGAAAATAGGGAAGAATATTAAAAGAAAAATCAGACAATCGGATATCCTTCTCCAGCAAATAATACAAATGGCTTCAGTAGAGCTATGGCAACTTATACCAGCTTAGGATCTGATCCAACAAGTTTAACAAGCACAGTTAGGAGTATAGAAATAACATAGACATCATGGATGTAAAAATCAGCACAGATTAACTATGAAAGGATACAGACTCTTGCGAGGGGGAGAGGGGAAGAGTGGGTTGGGAAATAGCCATACATGTTAAAAATATCATTCCTATGAAAACAAAATACTCCACTGTACACTCAATTCTCCCCCTGGTTTGAAGCTGAGAGAGAATGGACCACATGTTGCAAATGTCAGTCATGTTACTCAGTGCACTACTGGAAGGCTCTCAGATACCACAGTGATGAGGGTGGTATAAGAACCTATCTAGACTAAACTAGAATACCGGATGTAGCTGAGAGCTGTGCAAAAATGCTGAATTTTACAAACCTCGACACAATTTGGAAATGATTAAAGGCATGAAATTAGGGCCAATTTTCTTAAATTTGAAATTAAAGCAGAAAACCAGAAGTCTGGCTTAAAAAATAAAGAAAATCTATAAGCTAGGAGGAAGAGTCTCATGCTCTTGCAGGCTACCACTGCTGACTGGCCTTCTGCTAAGCTGTCTTGTGATGACATGATACTCCCTGCCTGCCAAATCTACCCTAGCCTTACCCTTTGTATTATGTGAGCATGGCTGTTACACACAGTTCAGCAGATAGACAAAGGTTTGCTCAAATACAAATCTTTGACAAAGTTTGTTTACAATGAAAATCAAATGCCATAGGCATTGTCTCGTGGATAGAGCAATTAAGACCCACAGACGAGGATAGCAGAAAAGTGGCAGGGACAAAGAGCGTTTCTGCCAGTTTATGAAACTGTGCAATTACCAGTGAGACACTATAGCAAAAGATTGAAACTACATAAGAGTTCCAAAGGTTTAGCAGAAGGAAATCCTCTAAACATATTTCTTTGCTCTGGTTTTGATGTGCTCTCATTAGTGCAATTCCATTCCCTTTCACAGCAATGGAAACCATTCTCTTTGGCAGTCCCTTTTGGTAGCCCATGAATTTCCAGGTTTTTCAGCAGATTCTTATACCACTTAATTTTTTCTTTGCGACAATTCCCTGCAGGGCCCTCTCTGAGCCTTGCTGATCGCTGGCCAGCTCTTCCCTCACTCCATCTGGTATAAGCTAAAATCAGCAAACTCAGATTGTCAGAATTCTGTGTAATCACATCCTAATCAAGCTCTTTCCTCCATTCTGTTACATGTTCCCACTCCCGCTAACATAATTTAGAAATATATTTTATGTTTTCCCTTTAAGTATATCTCAGACACGCCTGGGCCTTCCAGAACAATTTCCATTTGCTCTCCAATTTTTGTGCCTGCAAACATTTCCAAAGCATCCTTGAGATATTTTTAAATAGATACAGTATTTCTAAATTAGCTAAGGATTCCATAGATTTAGCCCAGTGCCATCTAGAGGTAAGGGAGGTTAAATAGGATAATCAGGGCACTAATAGAAGGAGTTCTTAGGGGGAATTTGCTATAGGCCATCTCCTCACAAGGGCTGAGCTGGTGATAAGAAAAGAGTAGACGGGGGCCACGCTACCACAATTATTATTTATTATTTGTATCACTGAGCACCTAGAAGCTCCAGTCCTGGCCCAGGGCTCCATTGCACTAGGCACTGTATAAACATGGAACAAAAAAAAGACCATCCTTGCTCCAAAGATCTTACAATCTAAACAGAAGACAAGAGATGGATAAAGCCACGCAGGAGAGTACAAGGAAACAATATTAGTCAGCATGATGGGCTGTGGTCTCTGCACATCTACAGCATAATGGATGTTACGTTTTTTGTAGGCCTAACTGCAGAGGGGCATTTAAGGAGGGTTTAGAAGGAGGATATCAGGTTAGTTGTGTGGATATTTATGGGGAGCTTCTCCCAAGGTGAGAGGCAGCAGGCAGAAAGCAGAAAGGGGGAAGATGGAGGCTGGCATCGTGGGACAATTGGAGGCAGGAACTGCCATCTCAGTAGCAAATGGGAAATGATACTATCGAAATAAATAAGCATAATAAGAATTATTAAGTATAACAAAGAGGAGAACTGGGCCCTGAATGTGTGAAGACTAACAAGGCAAGGTTAATGAAGAAACATCCAAAATTTTAAAAGAAAAAGGCAAAAGTAATAAGAAATAAGGAAACCTTTAGTGAGTGACATACTAATAGACTAGAGAAAAGTTAGCACAAAGATATGTGTCAATTAGTGTGTAGGAACACCCAGGAACTACAAAAAAAATCCAGTTTGATTCTTACAATGAGGAAAAAAACAAATTGTACAGAATACGAGAATGCCAGCCAGTGCAAGTGAGCGGACACACCTTGAAAGGCCCAATAGCTTTAGGCCCCCAAACAAGAGATTTTGGAGCTCAGCTGTTCACATCAAACCTGCTTTAAAGCGTGCTAGACAACAGAGTGACAATGCTTTTCAGCTGAACTTGTTTAGAGCAATTGTGACAAACTATACATTGCACTGAGTTAATCATGTATCAAGAATCAGAGGGGTAGCCGTGTTAGTCTGGAATTGCAGAAGTGACAAAGAGTCCTGTGGCACCTTAAAGACTAACTGAAATTTTTTCAGAGCATGAGCTTTCGTGGGCTAATACCCACGTCGGATGCATCAAAGCTCATGCTCTGAAAAAAGCCACAGGACTCTTTGTCACTTAATCATGTATGTGCATTCTCAGTAGATAGTCCAGTCAATGCAGGCACAACTCAAAGTCTCTTTAAACACAACAGTTTGAATTAAGATTAAATGTCAAACTATCTGCTGTTAGAGAAATACTGTATAGCATCCAGTATGATGTAAATCTGTATATAATGCATGGTTATAACCTGAGTGTCTCTCAAATCCACCTATGACTTCTAGTCAGAACTGCAAAACTCCTTTGTTACTAACCCATTTCTGTTACGGACTTGATAAAGTTGTTCAGGACATTGTTATCTTGAGCTCCTGTCTTGAGTTTCTCCTCCAAGGGCAATTACATCTGTGAGTAGCAGAGTAAGATTTTTGAAATGGTTTGGGTGTAAAATTCATTTCTTTTTATGGAAAGGCGATTAACTTGGCATGCTCCCTGCATCTTTTGCAGGGCAATTTGCTTCTAAGGTGGCTTTTTATACTAATGGAATCAATATAATATTTTAAGCAGCCTTATTTAAAAACACTTTTCATTTAATAAGATTCAGGAATGGATGATGAATGAAAAAAATACAATAATGTAAGTCAGATACATCCCCTCAGCTACTGTGATGCATTGATTTTATTAAACAGTATTCCATTGTGATGAGCCACCAAAATGGAAATGTTTCTTCCTTCAAGCACTAATGCTATGTTATTTAGATATTTTTGAAACTCGAGCTTGACAATCCCCATAGGAAGCAGTGAGAGATGTGGGGAGAGAGGGAGGCAAAACAATGAGGAAGAAGGGAAATTAACATTTATGTAGCCAGAGTTAGCACCATGTTCCCCCCCCCCCCACGATTTTATTTATTTATATATTTTGTTATCACATCCCAGTCTCTTAGGGACTCCCTTAATATCAACTTCATTAGTTATGAAGGCAGCAATCCACAGCCAATTTTCCTTTCATGTCAAGTTTGTTGGCATATAAACCCAGCCCTTTTGTTGGAACCATTTGCAATTAATCACAAAAACAAAGAAAATGCAAATCTTACAATCTACCCTAACCAACCCTTCTGACTCAAGGCCCTGACCACCATCTATTATACACTAAAATGAATTGAAATTCCCACTTTGAACCTAACCTAATTTTCTAGTGATAATAGGCATGGATTCCCAGAAGCACTCTGTGCATCTTGATAGTTACATCCTAATTTCCTTTCCTGGTAAATGTTTTAAATAAGATTTTAGCACCAAAGGAAATTAACCTTTAAATTAATTGTAATTATAAAATGCCATCGCTGATTTTGTCTTCAGCCTAATTACTTGCTATTATTTAAACAAACTGCCCCTCCTCTGAGCTTTCACTTCGTTTCTCTCTCTGCTGCACAGTGTCAGCTGATCATAGCTAAGGCAGCGTAATGTCTGTGTATGTCCCATAAACACCTAGATGGTGTAGTTCAATTTACATGTCAAACACAACTAGTTTTTGTTTTTCTATCTGCTATTTATATACGCCCCCTCTGGCAGTTAAGATTGCTTCCTACATGTTTTCAGTGTGTACGTTAGGACAAGTGGCCAAACCTTGTGGGATTCAGAGTGTTTACGTCTCGCTGCTGGGGGAATGAGAAGGTAAAAGCCAACCCTCTCTATTTTTGTTACAGGCCACTTCTAAGGCTAGAACACAACTGAAGGTAATGAAGTGGGAATCGGCTGATGCTGTATAGACTTCCCAGTAAGTTTTCTATATGCTCATTGCTCGTGGTGGCAGTTTGGTTTCTCAAGCCAGCTTGTTTTAGGATGAAATGTGTCAGACAGTGTCATGGGATTTCAGAAGCTCTGTTCTGTGTGTGTTTGCATCAGCATCCCGACAGATGAAAAATACCCCACTGCTTTCCCCCTCTCCCTCTTTGGCTTCACTTGTTTTATGTAGCAGTCACAGCACTAAATGAAACAAGTACACAGAAACACTTCTAGCCAGTCAGTGGCTGTAAATTTGGGAGTGCAGTTGGGCGAAAGCACTTTGACAAATTTCAAACATATCTTTAGCCTCTCAGCCTTAGTCTGCTCATACAAGGCACAAATAGCTTGTTGAGCAGGTGGAAGAACAGGTGCATGCATGTGTGGGGGGTCTCATTTTTGTGTTTCAATCGTGGGCTTATAGCTCTATTTATGACTGGGTTTTGAGAGTTTTAATGCTTCAAAGAGCCATTCATGGAGCCAAAATAATGCAAAAGTCAGGATTCCCAGGACATTTCCGTTCTTAGGTGGTACATTTCTTTTGCATTTCTCTGACCTAAGAAATGGCTCTCGGAGGCAAAAAATATAAACACAAATATGAACAGTGAGATAAACGGTCCTATTGGAGAGTGCATAGTTCTAGTGGAGATTTTTCTTATCCTCCTAGCCTCAAAACCTCCAATACACACACATCAGAGAGAGGCAGGGAGGAAGAGAGATCGATTTGCAGTTTAACATTTATTACATGTTTCTGATTCTTTGTGTTTGTACTGTACTTTTAGAGCTTTTTAAGCAGAGACTTAAGCACAGTACTAATTCTCAAAAATGCCTCACTAATCATATGTTGGAGGCATTTGGCACAGAAATAAAGTAATATGCAATAACATCTTGATCTTCTATAGGCCCTTTCATCCAAAGAGCTCAATGTTATGAAGGCCTGCCAACACACTCAAGAAGTTTTATTATTGTCTTGTCTTTACTCACCTGGTCTGTAATTTTGTTGCGGTGTTCTTTTTATTAATGAATGAGAAACTGTTTTTATGATGTTGCCTAGCACCCCAAGCACTTATATTATTATTATCCCTAATTTTATTATGGGAATCAGGTATGCGAGGTTAAATGACTTGCCCAAGGTCCCAAAGAAGTCTTTGTCAGAGCCAAAAACCGAACATGGGAGTCCTGGTTCCCAGTCCTGTGCATTAGCCAGAAGATCATATATCTTAAAACTAACCAAATAGAACTCTCTTTTTCCTCCTATGTGAAATCATCATGGTACTTATCAGTTCATGGCTGGTATCTCAGAGCACTTCACTCTTTAACATTACAAATGTGATTGATTTATGGGGGTTGTAATATCTGTGACATTGTATTCTGGGATGTCTTCAGTGAATCAGGAAGTACCAAGAGGTTTTCACAAAGGAGAGTAAAGAAATTTAAAAAAGGTTACTTAGAACTTATTTCTGTGCCAAATATCCCTAAAAGCCTGGCTTGATGGATATTCAGCCTGGAAAGCTGTCATTTTTGCTTTGCATTTCATCTTGAAACAACAAAAGAGGGAACAAGTTCTTAACAGGCAGTGATGTGGCACAGTAAGGTGCGAAGCCACAGTTGTTGTATTTTAGATTCACCCCTCCTAGAACCAGGTGGTGCAAAGCAGACCTGTCTGTGCTCCAGGGCTATTCACCCTGGACAAGTAATAGTTCTACTGCTGCCTTCTTTGAGGGTGTGTTACAGAGGGAGAAGTCAGCTTTAGTTTGTAGCTGCAGCTGCATAGGGTGCCCCAGTGATGGATGGTGATACGTGGGGATGCACTGCATTGGCATATCCTCCTGCCATCTCAGCTGCATCGTCCCTAGTCAGTGCTGCCCATCTTTGGGCTCTCCTGACCCCCTTACCACTCCTCGTCCATTAGCAAAGAAGAGGTTGAGTCTGCCGAAAGTTGGTGCAGTGCATTCCAGTTAAGCAGCCAGGTTCCTTGTTTAATTTCCTGCAGTATAAGAATCCTAGGAGGATGTTGTTTTATTGATGTCATTCCTGTTTTTTTCACTATCTGAATATTTAATAACATTATTGAAAATATGTTGAATTTTCTTTACCGAAGGCAGCTAACAGCTTATAGCAGGGAGTCAAACTGCTCGTGAGCAAAAGCACATTAAATGAACATTTCCAAGTATTAAAAATAGTTTGTAATCTTTTAGAAATGTAGCTCTAATAAGAATTCAGGAAACAAATGAGAAGCTCTGGTAAATTTACAGCTGTTGAATGCTGCCAAGCAATGATAACTGTCAAAATTTTCATAGTTTATTTTTTTAATTGCTGCACTAATAATGCTAATGAAGTTAGAATGACAATCACTGAGTCATACCAATGGCAACAGGGCAAATGATGGAGAGGAGTAATGGGAGGCCCAGCTGGGAGACTCGGCCCTCCCTTCTTCCCAGATCTAGACCTCCAGGGAAATCCCTCTCAGAAGCATCAGGCACATGGAATGAGCAGGTCTCACAGAAGCAACAGGGGCTTATTCAGCCATCGTGAAGAGTAGCATTAGCAAGGAAGGGGGTGAGGCACCTTCACAGCCCTGAGACATCAGGGATGCCAGAAGAGTGTTTATTACCATTAGAATGCTGGCCATTCTTTCCTGTTTGTTGATTGGTTGTTTGTCCCCCATCACCTTCCACCCTTCTCTCCTTCTGTCTCCCTGCTTCCAGCCTTACTCCTCCTGCCCTGGATGTTTCTCCCCCAATTTCTCCTTCCCCTCCTCCCTTTTCCCCATGTTCTCAGGCCCTCCTAACACTTGGCCTCACCACAGCCTGGGTTCTCATCACACCACAAATAAAAAAGAACATGCAATTAACAAGAAGTGTACCCATTACACTGGTCTGCACTAGGCAAGTTAAAAGCCAGACCTTTTCCTTTTGGCTACAATGCCCACCTTATGCTCCACTTTCCCCCTACACCTACTTTCCTTCCCCCATTTGACCAAAAAAAAAAGGCTTTACATGTTTTGTTGTTGTTGTTACCATTGTTTTAAATTAGAATCATAATCTCTCCCCATTTTAAGTGAATTCTGACAATTGTGGGGCCCAAGGAGTCCAGAACTGTTCTTTTTTGCATCTTGTCCTCGCAAGATTAATCTTTCTATTATTTCGGTGCTTTTAGCTGGCACTGCTTTCATGCTTATGGCACTGATGGCAGGGGCCAGCCAGAATCCTGAGATTATGGACCTAATTGTGAGGGCCTGAAAAACCTTAAAAGACCTGAGAGTTAGGCCAAAATCTCTAGGTTAAGTAAATCAGGCACCCATCATAAGCTTGATCATTATGTTGTAGAGGCAGCTGATAAACAAACCTGCCCTAGACAAAGGATTGTGGATTTACCTGTCTGCGTAGATCAAGCAGATAACGAGAAAACCACGTGGGTAAATTACAAGCAAAGTACAACAGAAGTACATTTGCATCTAAGGTAAACAAACCGATCAAGTCAATCGAGAAAGAAAAGAGGGTGAAGAAGGGGCTTGGCACCAACATCCCAAAGAGCAAGCAGAGCGGCAGAGGAACTTTGTCTGGTCTTACTTTTCAAGGGATATATTTCAG
Source organism: Dermatemys mawii (assembly GCA_007922305.1). Classification (NCBI taxonomy): domain Eukaryota; kingdom Metazoa; phylum Chordata; order Testudines; family Dermatemydidae; genus Dermatemys; species Dermatemys mawii. The sequence goes on along the minus strand of ML677333.1, from coordinate 66,014,845 downwards.
AGGTTTTCTGGACTGCCAAAGGGGAGAAAGATGACTCCCAAAGGGACCAGCACATAAATGGGAGGTGCAGCTTTTGCAGGGGCTTGGGCTACAACCATGTGGGTTGAGGGTGCTGAGAACTGACTGTAGGTGAGAAAGTGCCTGAGACCAGGGCTGTAGTCTGTAAAATTTTACGCACTAGAAAATATGTTATATTTTGTTTTATTCGTAACCATTTGTTTCTATTATCTCTGCTTAGTATTAGCAAAATAAACTTATTCCTGGTTTATAAATTCATCTCACTGCTGATGTACTAAAGTAAGGAACCAACAGCCTGGTGTGTGTTCTATCTCTTCAGAAACAGCGGACAAGGTAATTTCTGGGTGAGTCTAGCGAGCAGAACGGGGCACTGAAGAGCGACATTTCTAGGGAACTCGGGAACTTAGGTTCACTGAATGTTAGCTGCAAGGCAAGCTTTTGCCTGGCAGAGTCTTGAGGAATTTGCTGGTGAGGCAGGCAGACTGCTGTGGCAGGGAGCTACCACAAAATTTAAGCTCCAGCAAAGCTCTGTCTTGCTGCAGCTTATGGTTCGGGCACCCAAACAACTGTCACGGTGCATCTCATTTCCTTACCCTTAGTCTGCGGCTTGTTTTTTAATATCAGTTTGGTCTGACAGTGTTTTGGGGCAAGGACAATGTTTGTACAAGAGCCAGCGCAACCGGCCCTGGATCTTGATTTTAGGCACTATCTGCATATAATAAATAAATATAAAACAGCCAACAGGGAGAAGTTCTAGATCTATATAAAGATGCAATCCCTCTTCCCCCTTTCGGGCATGTAGCAACTGGCAAATATAACAGAACCAAAGTAGTTCTGGTATATGGGGTAAGTAAGTATCAGGGAACGAGCATAACTGGAGTCAGGTATATACACCCCATGTGCCATGGAGGTTTAGACTTATAGACTTTAAGGTCATGTACTATGGATGGAGGGCCAGGGCAGACACAGAGAGGACTAGAAACATGGCTAGCAGATTTGCAGTGACTCAACGAAACAACCACATAAATGGGAGGTGCAGCTTTTGCAGGGACTTGGGCTACAATGGTGACCATGGAGTACCCTTGGGGATAAAACTCCCTTCTCCTGAAAGCCTCCCCTTTTCATTTTGGCATGGTGCACATGAGATGATCTGGCCCAGAATATTTTGAAGACGTTACACACAGAATCTGTGTTTAGAATATAAACACCAGGAGATATGAAATCACAACAGCAGAGACTTAACTGTCCTGACAAGGAGCTGTAAAAAATGTATGTGCAGGGAAAGGGAGGGGAATGACTAGAAAACACAGTTAACTGGTAATTTAGAAATCAGAAAATAAACCTGAGTACAGGTGGATGTAGGGGGTCCAAATCCTTGCTTACAGCTGAGGAGCACATGGTACAAGTCAGGGTGCCATGCAAAGGCAGAGAAAAACTCACTTTTGTACTCGCGTACACCAGGCCATAATGTGTAGGACTGGTCCCATAGTATAAGGGAGACATTTCCTGGTAGTTGCTTTGCTTTATGACATCTGTTAATAGAATGAAAAGACCAAAACCACAGGTGCGGATCAGTGTAGTCTAGGGACATCTCTGTCACACTCCCATTTCTCCAGTCTTGCTCCATAAACTGGCCGCAGCTGGAATGGTGGTGGAGATGCCTCTCTGCTGGCTTTCCATATCTGGGGCCATCCCTACACTGTGATGATGCTCCCAGAACGGAATAAGCTGACTCTTTAGCCACATTCCATCGATGGTGTGGTGCAAAGCTGCTGCACCTACTTGGAGGAGCAGACTGATGGCATACAGTACACTAGCAAAGTTATAAGAGAACCAAAATATGCAAGAAATCTACAAGAAAATCTACTGAAAAGCATGAAAATCTTCTCACAACAGTGAATGGAACATTGTATAATATTGGCTATGCAAGATTTGAAGCGAAATACCATTTTACAAACCACAGGAGAAATCATTTGAGTTTTTAATTAATTCTTCACCCGTTCAGTGAGCCAAATCTTGATGTCTTTACTCAGTTTTAACTTGGATTTGGCCCAGTAGCATTACAGAAAACTGAAAATGAATGTAATCTCCCAGAAGAGAAGGCAGAATTGTTTTAAATATGATTCCATTTTGGCGTGGTCTAATTCTCCTCAAGCTCTGCTGCTACCCAATTCATCAGACAACAGGAGAGAGAGCTTATTCATACATCATTTCATGAAGTGGAACTATATTCATTGTGTAGGCCTTCACACCAAACATGCTCAGAGCCCTTTTTACTAATATTCCACTCCTACCTCCTCAAAAACAAGAGAAGGCTGAAATGAATGAATGGACCTTGGAAATGAAGCTTACTTAAATGCTAAATCTCCAGGATGGCTCACAGTGGCATTGCAAAACCATTAGATTATAGGGTTCCAGCTATTTTCTACACAGCAAAACAGACAAAGGAAACCCCACCAAGTTTATCATCACTCTCAATCAAGTATAAGCCTGTAAGCTTCCTGCTGGAAAACTCTGTCTCTAGGATTCATGTATATTTTATGAAAGTTACATGCGGTCCGGGTATTTGTTTCTGAAGCATTTCAATCCCAAACTGCAATGAAATACTGCCGTGCCTCTTTTTTTTAAAATCAAAGTTAAGATAAATAATAAATGAGATTACTTGGATCCATAGTTGCTATTCACAGTAAATTCTCCTCAACAAGTTTTTATTGACACAAGTAAGTAAGTAAGAGAAACCTAACGATATTTTTTAAACATTTCCACTTCTTTAAATTGTACACTGGAGCAGCAGGACCTAATGGGAACACAGCTTCACCTCCTGTAAATGAAATTCCTGCAATGATCTAAAGCCAGTCTTGCCAGAAGTGCTGTTACAATCCCTTGCAGTCAACACAGAAGACATGTACTCACAGCAGTAGCCAATTATTATCACAATAGTTAATAACAATCTTAAAAAAAAAGAGTTGTCTACAAATTCTGGGGGGGTTGATTTGTTTTGCTTTAACAACATGTTGCTGAGAAAAAAAGCTGTAAGTCATGTTTTCATAATACTAAAGGATTTTTTAAAAAAGTTGCATTTAATCACTTCCTTGATTTGCTAGACATTTACTAATAGATCAAGTATGTGGGACAGAAGGCATGTTCTTGACGACCCTATAACAAAGTATTTAGAATGAAACTCAGTGTCAGCAGAGTTAAGAATATCACAAAGAATTCAGCTAGTATTAATAGAACTTTAGTACTTACAGCTGTCCTCTTCTTCAGTAATACATTTCATAACATAACAGGCATAGATGAACCCTGCCAGCTGAAACAAAATGTAATAATATTAGATATAAAGCCAATACAAAAAGTGGTTTAAAAACCAAAAACAAAAAAACTTCCTTGACTCTTTGCCGAGGCATTGCCAATTCTTTATTATACAGTAGTTCTTTATGTCCTTTAGTGAGTGGATTTCTCTTATTTTCTGTGACTCTTGTTAGATCTAGTCAGGAAATTATTATTTTTTCCTGCAAAACATTCCAAGAAAAATGAAAGCAAATTGAGTTAGTCAAAATTTTCCCATACAAATGTGCATTTTTGTTAAACAACTGAAAAACAAAAACTGAATGTTTTTGTTTTTTGAAAACTGTTTTGGGAATTTTTAAAAAATATTATTTTTGAATGAAACCCCATTGGGGGGAATGAGGGGGAAAATAACAATGAAACAACCAAAATCAAAACAAATCAAAAAACTTTTTAGTGAAAAAAATTAGTCAGATCTAGGATCTAGTCCAATGAGCTCGAGAGTTGATCTCACTTGAGTATTCCTTCATCTGCCACTTGCAAATGAGTCCTGTGGCTGTGGAATGGGTTTCTGTGTCTGGACTGCCCTCTCAGCTCCAAGAAATAGCTGGTCCTACATTTGATGATAGATTTATGGATGTGTTTATGTCAGTGTCTCTTATAGCAGTTGGAAAACACAGATTTTGTTCCTTAGATCCCCCTTGTAAGAATGTGTACAGAATATAATCTTAAATGTAAACAATATCATTCAAAGACCATATATATTTGTGCTGGAAGACCAGGGTCACCAGTGGATTACCCCAGATAATATTTTCCAGAAATGTTAGACATCACACATACTATAGGCCAAATATAATGTAATTGGTACTTCCACTGGTTCAAGTCCCGTTAGCTGTCTCTGAGAAGTTATATTCCATGTGAAAGCTCTTTGCAGCATCTTATGCGCTTTTCAAGGCTGTCCGTCACATATGATATCTGAGAAGTTTTCCTTTACATAGTGTTAACAGACTACTACCTCTTCTAGCTCATCACTAAAGTCTACATAAAGATGGTAGGGAGTCAACTGAGTAGTAGGTTCTTTAATTTTTTTGTGCTGAAAAGTGATCTTTTAGTTTTACCCTTTTGCATAACATCATTGCCAGTTTTGAGATACTAGAGTCTAGATTTGTGATGCAGAAGGCTTAAAAAACAAACAAATGATAACAAAAAACCTTTTTTGTCCAGATGAAGCCTTCATTTGGAGATCACTTGCAATCAGTGCAGATGATGTATGGGGGATAGTTAAATCTCTATTGGGAGCACAAAAACAACAGTAGAGGCTATATTTCTATGTTACAACAGAGCTAAATGATCATTTCAGTCATTTATTTCATATCTGACCTATAGCTCAGCTGGGAGGATTTGACACCAGGGAGGCATGAAAATTCGCGGTTGGACACAAAGAACCTATTGTACCAAGAACAGTGGCATCTTCTGTTAACAGCAGCATTTCGTCTCTACTTTATTGGTTCACTATTTCCTTTGGAATCTTGGTTTAAAGATAGAGGACTAAATTGCTCCACTGACATAATCCTATGCAACCCCATTGACTTCAATGATCTTACATGGGGTATAATTCAGCAAAGAATTGGGCCCAGAAACATTCATAAATGATTCCACTCTTGAATGTGAGCCTCAGCTTAATAGTGTCTCTGTTCTCTTTTTACAGATCATCAGATCCAAGTTAGCTTAATAGTTGCATCTCTGGTAGGCAATCACAGTGGTAAAGACATTCTGACAATAGTTTGGTATTTCATTTCTTGCCAAAATGCCACAAAAGTTCATGTTATTAACTAAACTTCTCTTACAGAGTAAGAGCAAACAAACTGTATCACAAATTGTGCTAACTACTGATCTTTTAATTGTATCCAGTCACATCTGAAATATCTGAGGAACTTCTTTAATATATAAGTAAATCCTACAGCATTTCATCTGATGAGCTTGCTGATTGAAACAATGCCTTTAAGCTGGAAATTGTTCTGCTCTGAACACAGGTGGAAGTTTGTTTCCCACAAGATAATCAGGATTCATAAAACAAACCTCTCTTTCTCTCACGTTTCTCCAGCTCTTTTCTTGATGCATGTATAACAACCTTTGTTTTAATTTTAACTTCATAGGTATTTCTCACAATTATGTATTGGTTCCGATACAGTGATGGACATTCCACTGCTGTTTTCAAAGGGAGATGCATTCTGTCAACAATAAAGGGTATCCATGGAAAGCTGAGGCATTGATGGTTCACAGAGCACAGATGGACCGCACTGAATAAATATCATTTAGCAAGATAGCCCGTAGACGTTTTCACACGATTATTGCATGGTGTCTCTAAACAAAGTAAAGAGTTACCAATGCAATATACCTGGGCATGAAGCCACCATCTAGTACAGAATGCTACAGCATGTCTCCTCAGCAGCACAGGCTATCGTGAACATCAGAGTCAAACCTGTGCCATGCTCTTTACATCGGCTTCCCATAGAATAAGGAGTCAAATTCAAGGTCTTGGTTCATATCTTCAAGGTGCAAAATGGTCTGGGCTCAATATATCCAAGATCGCGTCTACACTTCTATCTGTACACAGTTACATGTGTATTGTTGTGCCATAACCTCCACTGCTGTGCCACATCAGAAACCTTGAAGCACGTTCCTGAAGTACAGTCTAGTGGACAAAAGCTAGCATGCATGAGGGGTGTGAGTATTTACATACTGCCAACGTTGCATAGCCCTGTACCCATTCTACAGTACAGTGTGAACGAGGGCAAGGGGCATATATACCAGGTCCCATAATCCTTGAGGGCTATTCCCACAAGGCACTGATCCCTTTGCTGCCTGACCTTTGCCCAAAAGTATAAAAGTTCCCGCCCGTATGCCAGTAGTAGTAGCAATCTGCATTGAGCATTTCAAAACAGTTTTCTGCTGAACTCCAATGATCTGTACTGGCAATCCTGGATCAAGGTCTGAGAGCAGTTGCCTAGTCTCTAGAGCACACCATCATCCTGATCAATGTGTGATCAGAGTATACCATCCTCCATGACTTTTTCCACATAGGCAGAAATATTCCTCTGTACTGGGAGATTTTGCTGAGGCTTGAGGAAGCAGGTATTCATCAGACTCCATCCCAGTGCCGGGAGCACACGAAGCACCTCAGGCTCCTGTATCAGAGGGCAAACGACTGCCCGGGAAGGGACTTAGAACATGCCTGTGCTATGATGAGTGCTCTCCAGAGCTGCAATCATGGACACTGAAGTGCCTCACGCCTCCCTCCTCAACCTCACCCAGTCTCATCGTATGACGGGATGCCGCAGAGGGGCTGAATGAAGAGGCAGCAGGGATGTCGGAGGAAGTCCCAGGAGACACAAAAAAAGAGGAGCATGTGATTTTGCACCTCCAACTGGTAGATCTGGCTGAGGAAGCCCACCCGAGGGTCCTGAGGACCTAGAGCTGCTGCAGGAACCAGAATCCGACATTGTAGGTTTTAAATGGACCCTGTAGCTAGCACTAGCCATATCCTGTCTTGCTTTGGTGGTAAACACTTCACCCTGGCACTCACCCCCCATCCTAATATGGTTCTACAGCAACACAGAGCTGTAATTCAATGATTTTATTGAAATCCCATAAAACACTGTGCAACATTTAGCAGAAGCTACAAGAAGTTATTAACAAGCTGTGAGAGTCTCTGTATCTGCACATTTCTCAGACAGCACTGACACCAATAGTCCTGAGGTTGCCTGACACAGGCGGAAAGGGCGAGAGAGAAGGCGAGGAGGGAGAGGGCGGGTTTTAAAGGGCCTGTGTAGAAAAACAATAGTTTCATGACAGTTATTGTTGTGCAAAGATCGAACACCACCCCTTTCCAGCCCCACCTCCATCTTTCCTTCCCCTTACAAACAGGAGCCATGCAGAAGTGGGTCTGGGTGGTTGGTAGCTTGTGTGTGGATGCCCCTAGGTCTAGGAAGGGAAAGGGAACTATTTGGCTGTCTAAAGAAAGTCAGATGCCCGCTGCCCATTTCAAATGTTTTGTACTATCCCTGCCTCTGGTGTCTCTCTTCTCCTTGCACTAAGCCACTAGGCAGAAGCTAGGAGAAGCAAGGGTGTGTGAAACATCCACTCCAGTGGCTGCACCAACACAATGCCATGTTTCTTAGCCGTGGAGAGGCACCTGGCTGGTGGGGTTAATTGAGAAGTTCAGGGAAGAACATACACTTCTGGAGTCAGACTCTGTGCCCTGTCCCTTCCAATGCTGTTTGCTGGACACAGGGACTGAACATTCCTGGTGATGCAGGAGGAATTAGGAGGTTGGTGGATGTCTTCTGTGGTTCTCTGTCCCCATTCTATGCTTATATAGAATACAGTCAATTTTCTCTTGAATTGCCACCCAGTTCTGTAGGCAAAATTCAGCAGATTATGAATGTAGCAGAAATTCAAGCTGTTTTTTTTTCAGGTTCTTGATACACCTTGGTAGCTCACCGAAACCCTCCACTCAGCAATACGCAGAGGTTCACCATTAGCAGAAACATTTCTCTGGCATTGATGGCTGGGTGTTCTTCACAGTACTGGAAAGCCATGTCTCTTTTCTATTCCACTACCTTCAAAACAGCTATGTTCTCCAAAGGCCAGCCTTTAAAGAAGAAAAAGGTGACTCATGTTATCCCCGAGGGAACAAAATCAGACCCAAACTGGTCTCCTTGATGCTCTGTAAACACTACAAGAGTTTAATAAAAGTAATGCAGGTATCTTACCATTTTTAGCCTCAGCTCCTTCCTCATGGGCTGCAAAAGTAGTTTGAAGGAAGGAGGCTATAAGAGTTGTACTCCTGAGATGCTAAAAAGTATCAATATTGTGGCCTTTCACAGCACAGTTGCCTTATGTGGGAGATTTGGGTACATTTAGGTGTCTTGTCTTTGACTTGACAGGACATTCCAATGCTGACAGGGAAACCATTCCAATGGTAAGGCAAGAGGGGCACTGCAAAGATAGCAGAAAAAGATGAAGGACCCTGGAAGATTTGCTTCTTGGCATAGATAGAAGGAGCCAGGAACAGTTTGACTTTCGTAGGTAAAGGGAGGCATTGGCTTTTAGGCAGGATGAGGCACTTCTGCAAATGGAGAGACAGCACAGGCAATGGGGGTGTGCACATCAATAATGGGATCATGCACTCATGCAGCCCTAGTCCAGCTGGTGGAGACATGCTTTCAGGGCCCAGTTGCCACTGTAGCTACTCCTGTCCAGGAACAAGCACCACCTCCTCCTCTACTCCTCCAGCTGCCACTCAGGCTGCTGCTGAGGTGAACTTCCCCTCCTCCACTTCTGGGCAGGAACATGCTGGATGCCCAACACAAGATCCTCTGTAGGCAGCAGAACCCCTTTGCTGGGTACCACCCTGAGCATTCAGGAGGGGAGTCTAATCTAGTCTCAGTAGCCCAGACTATTTTCGGCTCGCAAACCTCATGCAAGAGTCATCCCTGTTTGTCCTCCTGCACTGATTGGAACTTACCCAGTGTTTGAGCCAGGGTTTGGCTTTATGCCCTTCTCTAATTCATTGTGATTAGGGACTCTAGAGGAGCGGTACAATAATTCATCTAATTTAGATACATAGATAACTAAATGTTTGTCTTTGACCTCTCAGACATGATTTTCTGAAGCTCTTTACTGCTCTCACAGATATGCCTACAACAGACTATAATTAAAGACTACTGTTTCTGAAAGCTACTCTTCTTCCATCCCAATCCTCGTGTTAGTTTGTGATTGAAGGCTGTTTCCATATGATAAAGATGAAAATTATATGATGGTCTGAACCAGTGTAGTAAACTACCCACTTCTCCTCCCCCAAACCTTAAACCAACAAAGAAAAACCCAGCAACACAACCCCCAGAGGAACTACAAGGTTTCAAAGATAACTTCAGGACTGCTTATATTCTGTTTGATGGGTACACCCCGCTCATGTCTACACAAAGTTAAAAGAAATCTCTTTAAGAAAAACTGACAAATTTTTTATCACTCTAACCCACAAGTATACTCTTAAGGTGTTTGTGAGGCTATATGTTAACCCTGAGCTTGATCAGAGTGCACTTCTGGAGTTGCCAAGGTTGCCTAGTGCTGTGATCACACTAAATCTAAATCAACATTGATCAAAATCCTGTCTAGTTCTTTTTCCTCCACCCATTTGATTGAGACAAAATGTTTTCATTCACTGCAAATGGCAGCAGGCTTGGGAAAAGGCTTTTTTGGAAAACTCATCATTCCTGTTCAATTCTTTTTTTGACGACAGCACCTACATTATTAAGCCAGTTAGCTGAACCAAAGAATGACACCAAGGAAAATAAAATTAGAAGAGGGTAAGTTTTGCATGTGGAGCTAAAGAAGAGAACATTATATATATGAAGATGAATGACTTAAGGATTCTGGAACTAGCACAAGGCCCTGTCCTCACTGAAAGTGAATAATTCTTATCTCCTTCTATAACTGCTCTTTGTCAGAAGAAAGGTCAAAGCATTGTGTCTTTGAGCTGAAAAACAGAGCAGAATCCACAGAGGCAGCTAAGTGCTAGTGCTTGCATTTTAACTTCTCATTCCAAGCTTAAATTTTGTACCATACAGGGGTTTGAAAGGATCACTCAGAAATTGAAGATTTCTGATGAGAAAACAAAAGGGGGCTGGGTTAGGGACAGAAGGCTGAACCCAATGGTATAGGATCAGGCCCAGAGTGCCAGTGTTAATTCTGGATTTTACTGCTTTTATGAGAACCATATAGGTCAAATCACTGTACCTAAATTTTCAGTCACCTGTCATTTAGCTATGTATCTTCCACTGACTTTACTGGGATTTGTGTGGCTAGAGTCCATCTAACACAATACAGTTAAGGGTCAGTGTTTCTTTGAAATAGACTTTTGGCAGTTTCAAATATGTATATAATATTATGACCCATTTGAAGATGTGGGTTGGTAAATTACCATGAAGAAAACTTGCAGTATATTGATTTTTTAAGAAAATCATACCCATTACTTAGAAGAACAAAGGAGACAAAAACCTTTCTATCAATAGCTGTAGAATTAGATTAGTGTCATGGGAGTTCTGAAGCTGCCCCATGTACTAACCCTTCCAAATTATGTTTTGGTTGCCTGCAGTGTTATGGAATTGTAGACATCAGATCACTGCTAGAGTTTATTATGAAACTGAAGTAATACAGTGCAGAGACTATTCTCCAGAGATGCAGCTTTATTTATGTATATATGCACAATTGTTATCCTGATTTTTTGAGAGTTCTCATCTGCTTACAAGTTTAACTACTCCTTATTAAAACAGTGGGCAGGTGCTTTTAAAAAATATTAAAATATTGGGCCAAAACCCTCCTGGAGAATGCAGTTTCCATTGACACTGAACTCTTTGTGGAATTAACAAATGCTATGCTATATAAAGTTACCTACATTTAGTTGATGTGATCAAGTCTCTTGATCCTGACTGATAGCCAGGTTAACTGGTCTTGCAGAAGCTGTGTTAAATGACTGGGGAACATAAGAACAGCCATTCTGTGTCAGAGCGATGGTCCACCTCGCCCAGCATCCTGTCTTCTGACAGTGGCCAATGCCAGGTGCTTCAGAGGGAATGAACAGAGCAGGCCATAATCAAGTGATCCATCCCATGTTGTCCATTCCCAAATTCTGGCAAACAGAGGCAAGGGACACTTCAGAGCATGGTTTTGCATCCAGCCCATCTTGGTTACTAGCCAGTGATGACCTATTCTCCATGAATTTATCTAGTTTGTTTTTAAATCCTGTTAAAGTCTTGGCCTTTACAACATCCTCTGGCAAAGAATACCACAGGTCGACTGTGTGCTGTGTGAAAAAATACTTCCTTTTGTTTGAAGTCTGCTGCCTATTAATTTCATTTAATGACCCCCTAGTTCTTGTGTTATGAGGAGTAAATAACACTTCCTTATTTACTTTCTCCACACTAGTCATGATTTTATAGATCTGTATCACATCTGCTGTTAGCTGTCTCTTTTCCAAGCTGAAAAGTCCTGTCTTATTAATCTCTCCTCATATGGAAGCTGTCCACACCTCCAATTGTTTTTGTTGCCTCTTTTCTGTACTTTTCCAATTCTGATATATCTTTTTGAGGAGGGCGATCAGATCCACACACAGTATTCAAGGTGTATGGGTGTACCATGGATTTTTAGAGGCAATATGATATCTTTCGTCTTCTTATCTATCCCTTTCCTAATGATGCCCAACATTCTGTTAGCTTTTTTGACTGCGGCTGCACATTGAAGGGATGTTTTCAAAGAACTATCCACAATGACTCCAAGATCTCTTTCTTGAGGGGCAACAGCTATTTACACCCCATCATTTTATATGTATAGTTGGGATGATGTTTTTCAATGTGCATTATTTTGCACTTATCAACAATGAATTTCATCTGCCATTTTATGGCTCAGTCACTGAAGCCATCCAGTTTTCATTTTCCAAGCATGGCACTGAAAAACTTGAGAAAAGCTTATATCTTAACCTACATAGTAAGCAGCAGTTTGCTTCTTAATTAAAAAAAATCATAGAGGATGCTTTTTTCCCCTTATGGGAAAAATATAACCTAAATGATTGCTATTTATGTGGGGCCATGCAGTATGCCAACATTTTTATGGCTGACCTGGAACAACGCTTCCTCAAATCTCGTTCACTCACGCCCCTCCTCTATCTATGCTACATTGATGACATCTTCATCATCTGGACCCATGGGAAAGAAACTCTGGAAGAATTCCACCATGATTTCAACAGCCTCCACCTCACCATCCACCTCAGCCTGGACCAGTCTACACAGGAGGTCCACTTCCTGGACACCACGGTGCAAATTAATGACGGCCACATCAACACCACCCTATACCGAAAACCTACCGACAGCTATGCCTACCTTCATGCCACCAGCTTCCATCCCGGGCACACCACACGATGCATTGTCTACAGCCAAGCACTGACGTACAATCGTATTTGCTCCAACCCCTCAGACAGAGACCAACACCTACAAGATCTCACCAAACTTTCTCAAAACTACAATACCCGCACAAGGAAATAAGGACACAGATCAACAGAGCCAGACGTGTACCCAGAAGCCTGCTGCTGCAGGACCAGCCCAAGAAAGAAAACAACAGACCACCACTGGCCATCACCTACAGTCCTCAGTTAAAGCCTCTCCAACGCATCATCAGTGATCTACAACCCATCCTGGACAACAATCCCTCACTTTCACAGGCCTTGGGAGGCAGGCCAGTCCTGGCCTACAGACAACCTGCCAACCTCAAGCATATTCTCACCAGCAACAGCACACCGTGCCATAATAACTCTAACTAATATTAGATAATTAACATAATAACATGGAACCAATCCATGCAACAAACCTCGATGCCAACTCTGCCCACACATCTACACCAGCAACACCATCACAGGACCAAACCAGATCAGCCACACCATCACTGGTTCATTCACCTGCACATCTACCAATGTAATATACGCCATTATGTGCCAGCAATGTCCCTCTGCTATGTACGTCGGCCAAACTGGACAGTCCCTACGAAAAAGGATAAATGGACACAAATCAGATGTCAGGAATGGCAATATTCAGAAACTTGCAGGAGAGCACTTCAACCTCACTGGACACACCATAAAAGATTTAAAGGTCAGCATTTTGCAGCAAAGAAACTTCAAGTCCAGACTGCAAAGAGAGACTGCAGAGTTGCAATTCATTTGCAAATTTGATACAATCAATCAAGGATTGAACAAAGATTACAAGTGGCTAGCTAACTACAAAAGCAGCTTCTCTTCTCTCGCTATTCACACCTCCAGTTCAGCTGCTAGAGGAACACCTCACCCTCCCTGATTAGAGATCACAAGCTGGTTCACCCTCATTGGACTAATCCTGTTATCTCCCACCTGGTTCTTGCCTACCTATTTATACCTGCCCCTGGATACTTCCACTGCATGCATCCGACGAAGTGGGTATTAGCCCACGAAAGCTTATGCTCTAAAATTTTAGTTAGTCTTTAAGGTGCCACAGGACTCTTTGTCACTTCTGGGAAACAGAGGATACTATTAAATTACATTCAATTTTTAGATTTTGTTTTTCCAGTGCCTCTTATCTTCTTTATAGCAGTAATTTGGAAGTTGCTTGGGGCAGGCCTGTCTTTATTTGCTGGCTAGTATTTCTAATTTCTTCTTTGCATACAAATCTCAAGATCAGCACCAAGAACAAGCTAGAACATTTTTATTTGAACTGCTGCTGGGCTCTTCTACATCTATATTGTTTACTGAAGCTGTTCCCTTAGCTTCTTCTCTGCCATCCTTCTTACCCAATGCCCAGAGGAGATGCTGCAGGGACACAGAAAATCAAAGAACTGATATCTACCATCTGAGAGCTGTGCAAACCTTTCTTAACAACAGCGGAAACCAGATGATACTTGTTTTGAAGTTACAAACCCTTAACATGACCTAGGTTTGTAGAACATTTTGCAAACCTTTTGGGCAAACCTATGTTAAACTTTAGACAAATCTTCTATCTGTGTAGATATTGGGGGGGGTGGGGTTAGTGGGAATTTATAGTTTTGACTCCAAGCATGTGCAGTTTGGTACCATAACATGCTTTCAGTCTGAAGCACTAGAAAATGCTGTGGTTTAGACTGAGTTTCACTTTGTTTTCAAGTTTTTTCAAACCCTATTCTACAAGTAAAGTTTAGAGGCTGCCAACCTCTATGAACTGAAACTGGGTATTGTTCATTGTACTTGATGTAAGCCCAAACAAGGAGTATTTTACTGCTATCAGGCTCAATCTTGAGTCCCACTCTACTCCTTTTGCACAGTCTCTGCTGCACAAAGAGAATATGTGGGGATTTTTCTTGGCAGGAGGGGGAACCGCCAGAATATGCTGACCTATGGCAATCCCCTTCTGATAAACAACAGTACTGAAAAGCCAGAAACAGCTCCCTATCTGAGCTGCATTTGGTAGATACTGGGAGCATCTTAGGGTCAAGGCCTTACTGTCACTTGAACAGAGAACTACCTAAGTTAGCAAACCAATGTCTGCTTTTTCTTTGTTTCCTTTCGAGAAACTAACTCCACTTGACCTTTTTTTTTGTAAACACCTGCTATTTAGGGCTACACTATTTAGGGCTCTAAGTGTCCCTCAGCCTTTGACTGCTAGAAGCTGGAACTGGACAACAGTCCACTTTATAACAACCCACTCGATAAATTGCCCTAATGGGTTCACTACCTCTGAAGCACCTGGCACTGGCCACTATGGGAAGACAGGATACTGGGCTGGATGAAACATTGATTTGCCCCAGTATGGCCGCTCTCTTGTTTTGCTCTGAAGGTTTTATAGCACCTGGCATTTAGACATTTCCCCCCCTCCCCTTGTCTTCTGGGAATGCTACAGAATGGTTTAATCATCTAGCTTCGGTATCTGACTGCCTTGGGCAGCTGTAGCTTTTCTTATCGGTATGTCTTACTGTGTGTCACCTTTTCTAGACAGCTATAGGATTAGGAAAAGAAAAATTGGTTCTTTATGCTACAGATCTAACAAACCCACAGACTGCTCACAGCCCACTAAATGAATGCCTAGCATTTAAAATCGACCTGGATGAGATGAAACAGTTGATTATAAATGCTAGGCATCCATTTGGGGAGCAGGGAAAAATCTGCATAACTGAGGACTGTGTAGATTGTATGGGGGACATATTTTGATGGTACAAGAGATCACTAAAAACCTTTGGTAAACAAAGACCTGCAAGGATCTCGGCTGAATGAAAACCTCTTCATGTCCACATGGCCAGCGAGGCTGGTAGATCTGTATGTGCACAATGGTTCTTAAAGCTGTACTTATACTCCCAAGATGCAGCATTTGGAGGAAAAGAAATGCAGGATAAGAAGTAAAGTGCTGTGTTGGTTTGCCAGCTCACAAAGATTTTGCAGGCTAATATGAGAACAATGTGGAAGGAAAGGGTGTTGTAGAAGCAGAGGTAATTCACTGTTCTTTACAGTGACATATTGGATTAAATTAGAACAATGCTGTCACACCTACACCAAGAAACAGAATGTTTCAGGGGAGGTGAGAGAAGCTTTCCCGCAAAGATTGACTCCTTTCCCATGATGTTATTTATTTTCATTCTGATGAATCGCAGTGCATTGGAAGGCTCTGAGGGCAGTTACAGTCTTGGGAATGACAGCCTCGGTATTACACTAGCTTCATGGTGGGTGGTCAAGGTGTAATAGCCCAGCGTGGCTCTGATGAACGTGCTGCTGTGATTGGCTAGTGATGGCTCTGGTGGCAAGGCACATTCATGCATTGTATGTGAAGTGCATGGCTCTGCTGAAGCTGCTGTTCAGCAGTCTGAACGGTCAAGTTTTCCATCACAAAAAGAAAACCAAATACAGGATGTCTTTCCATCCACATTAAAGCCCATTGATCACACTTTAAACCATGCTTGTCAAATAAGGATTTAATTTATTCCACAATGAATATCAATTGATTATTAAAAGACAGGAACGATAATTTGTGAAGGAATCAGGAATCAGAGAAATAACCCAGGGACATATTAATCAGAAATCTATAAGTGCATAAACAACAGAGTTAACAAAGGGCAGGTGGTTAGCTCACAAAGGGGCTAATCCACAGCCACAGAGAAGCCACTGCCAGCAAAGCTCCTGCCCAAGATGGGGAGGCAGGAATGCAGACAAGGAGCCCACCTGGCAAAGCACATATGGCAGATGGGGATAGGACAGGAAGAGGAATGGGGCCAGAGAATCTGGTCCCTGTACTAGGATTGCCAACATTTGAATCACACAAAACAGAACATCCTGCGCCCCCTTTCCCTGAGGCCCTGACCTCACTCACTCCACCCCCCCTTCCTCCATTGCTCGCTCTCCTCCACCCTCACTCATCCGCTCATTTTCACCAGGCTGGTGCAGGAGGTGGGGTTCAGGGGATGAGAGCTCTGAGTGGAGCTGTGGGCCCTGGGGTGGGGACAGAAATGAGGGGTTCAGGGTGTGCGAAGGGGGTCCAGGCTGGGGGTGAGGGCTCTGTCTGGGGGTGTGGGCACTAGGGTAGGGTCCTGGATGAGGGACTTGGGGTGCAGGAAGGGGCTCTGGGCTGGGGCAGGGGGTTGGGTTGTGGAAGAGAGTGTGGACTCCAGGAGGGAGTTTGGGTGTGGGACAGGGCTTGGGCCTCGGGTGGGATGGGATGAGGAGTGCGGCCTCCGGGTAGTGCTTATCTTAGGTGGCTCCTGGACATGGCAAAATGTTCCTGCAGCTCCTAAACAGAGGTGTGACCAGGTGGCTCCACACGCTGCCCCCACCTGAAGAGCTGGCTTCACAGCTGGCCAATGGGAGCTGTGGAGCCAGTGCTTGGGGCTGGGGGGCAGTGTGCAGAGCTCCCATGGTTGCCTCTATAGCTAGGAGCCAGAAGGATTTGTTGCTACTCTCTGGGAGTCATGTGGAGCCAAGTAGAGAGCCTGCGAGCCCTACCCCAACTGGACTCTTAACAGCCCAGTGAGCAGTGCTGACCAGAGGCGCCAGGGTCTCTTTTTGACCAGGTGTTCCGATCAAAAACAGGACACCTGGCAATCCTACCCTATACAGATACTCAAGCCTTTTGCTTTGTGGCAAGGACATGGGGGGCCACTTTAGTAAATAGACTGAAGCAACTTCCACAGAGCAACTCCACAGAATTCCTCCTTTCTATTACCTGTGCATCTGCCCAGTGCACATTCCAAACACTTGACCCACTATGTGGATTTGGCTCTATAAGCACAATATAAAATTACTCCAAGTTCCACAGGATTTCAAGGACATGGTCAGTAAAAGCCCTGCCTCTGGTATCTAACATTTATAATGACTGAAAACGGCTCACGTTTTACTCCTTCTTTTACTTTCTTTTACTCCTTCTTTTACTTCTTTTACTTCTTTTACTCCTTCTTTTACTTTCTTTTACTCCTTCTTTTACTTTCTTTTACTCCTTCTTTTAGTGTCAGGCTATTGCAGGGATCAGGCTTTTGCTACCTATGTGATTTACAGTGAAACAGACATGGCAATGCTACTGTTTCAGTTCAGCAAAAAAGGCTAAGCAGGCTTCAAAAAAGCCAACACTACAGCACCTCATGAAACCTTCCCTGCAAAGAAAGCCACTAGAAATTTTAAAGGAATATCATATTGGTTGGTCTGGCTTGTGTGAAAAGAGATTACCCTACAGGAATTCCAAAGAAAAGGGCAATTTAAAAAACCCACAGCCAGGGGTAACTTTAATCATACATGCCTTCTGTCATAAATGTGTGTGCGTCGGCGGGAGGGAATAGAGGGAGAATCACTTTACTGTTTACTTTGTACGATGCATAGTCATTAGTAATGAATGGGATGAGTTTAAAATTATGTGTCCTCATCACAGCCTGGAGCAAAAGAGTACCCTAGGTATAAACCCTCAAACGAGGATATAGAGGCCTCAGAAATAGGCGTTATAAAAAAGGGTTTTTAGCTGAAGCTTCCAGTAACTCCCTATATCTTGAATCATTTTGGGAGGATGACAAATGATAGAGAGACAATTCTCGGAAAGGCTGTGTCCTTAGAATCTATGCATCATTCTAGTGAATTAAGTGGACCAGTTATATCTGACAGTTTATGAGCCTTGTTAATATAATGCAATATCTGGGACGGTGCCAGCCAGGATGATCCAGGGAAGCCACAGTTAGAGCTCAGACTGTTGACAGACATCAGAGACCAATTTAATGCTAAATGTTTCAGTTGAGCGAGTCCTTTCTCTGCTGTCCATTAAATCAGTGATACTCATCTGGAAGCTCTCAAGCTGCATGTGGCTCTTCACAGCCCTGCATACAGTTTTCTTCTTAGCTTTGAGTAAGACATTGCTCAGCATGCTGCTGTAGCATTTGACCTGCGGGGGAAACATGAGAGACTACTGCCATGTCTACACTAGCACATATGTCAGCAAAACTTGTGTCGCTCAGGGGTGTGAAAAAACACCCTCATGAGTAATGTTCCCTCCAATTTTTTACATCCATGTGTGGAATGAATTTTGTTATATGTGCCAATATGGCATGTGCGTGTGATATGCCTGAGGGTGGAGCCATGGAGTTTGGAATGTGGGAAGGAGCTCAGGCAGTTAAGGTGTGGGGCGGGGGTGAGGGCTCTGGGGTGGGGTTGGGGATGTGGGGTTTGGGGTGCAGACTACTCTGGGGTTGTGATGGGAAGAGATGACCCCCTCTAAGCTTATAAATGTAGACATGGTCTAAAACACAAGACACATTAGTCTTTATCACTCGTGATGGCTGACTGATGTCAGGGAGTTCCAGCAAAGCTGAGTTTAAAGCACAGCACAGAAAGTCAGAAGATTTGTGTTCTGGTCTCAGTTTTGCCACAGACTTTCTGTGAGACCTGAGACAACTTGTTTAGAGCCAGGCTGTGGTGACTAGCCCCTGCATGTGCATGAGGGAAAGACCGTGAAGGCAACTTACCTGCCTTTGTGCACTAGTGTGGAAGGACAGTTTCAGTCCAGCTGCATTGCTGGCACCAGACTGCACAGAGATGCCTGGGAAGGGGAAAAACCCATGTCTCTGCTCCATCTGCACTGGCCAACAGCACACACTGCACCCAGTTCCTCAGGGTGACAGAGTTGCCATGCTGCTTCTTTGCCCATTAAGGTATTGCGACATACAATTGCACAGTGCCTCTGGAGCTCTTGCTGTGGTGATGCAGAATCACCCCATCTCCTACTGCAGACTTCCAAGCAGTAAGTAATTTAACTGTTAACTTCTCTATATGAGACAAGGTGAAGGGGGTAATATCTTTTCTTGGACCAACTTCTGTTGGTGAGAGAGACAAGCTTTTGAGCTCACACAGAGCCCTTCTTCAGGTTTGGGAAATGTACTCCGAGTGTCACAGCTAAATATAAAGTGGAACAGATTGTTTAGCATGTGTAGTTAACACATACTTCAAGGGACCATTTTCTGTGTGAGTTGCTCTGAGAATATAATGATTCACTCACATCATTGTTACTGGGGCATTGAATTCACTGAAAGAAGTACACCACATGTTGGGATACGTATGTGGTTCCATGGTGCAATTGTCCAGAATTTCTTCTTCAAGGTGGCTCATGAAAAGGTTAGCATATTGGGGAGCCACCCTAGTACCCATGGCTGTTCCCATGGTTTGGAGAAAGTTTTCGTTGCTGAATGTAAAACTGTTATGGGAGAGGATGAAATGGATGAGTTTGACAATGTGTTTGGGATGGATATCTGAGTATTGTTCATTATCTTGGAAATATTTGAGGCAGGCAGCCGTGTTGTCATAGTGAGGGATGTTGGTTTATAGGGAAGTGACATACATGGCGACAAGGATAGTGTTCTGAGAGAGATTGTTAAAGTTCCAGAGTTTGTGGGGGAAGTTGTTTGTGTCCTGGTGGAAGCTGGCACTTTGTGCGATGAGTGGTTTGAGGATGGTTTCTAGGTGTCCCAATATTCCTTCAGTAAGATTACGATGCCATATATCAGTCGTCTTCAAACTGGGGTGTGTGAGTCCACCCGAGGGCGTGCACGAGACCCTGGGCAGGCTATTTTTGTCCCACCGAATGCCGCTGCGGAAAGCGGAAGCTTTCACTTTCTGCAGTGGCATTTCGGCGGACATACTGCCTGGGGGCCACCAGACTTTTCCCTCCGCAGAAAGGGGTTGCGGGGGGAAATGTTTGAAGGCCCCTGCCACATATAATGGGTCTGTCTCCCTTGTCTGTGTATCTGAACAAAAATGTAGAAGGTCCCTGGAATGGGTTTGTGGGGGCTGAGATTCTAGAGTTTCTCTTGGAGTTGTTTGGGGAAGGATTTTATGATAGCCTTAAATTCTTCTGTAAATTGTGGTGTGGGAGTCTTCTTTGAGTCCTTTATAGTATGCGTATTGGAGAGTTGTTGGTTGAACTCATCAATGTAGTCATCTCATTTGAGGACAATGATGGCACTCTCTTTGCCTCATAGTTTGATCACTATCTGGTAGCTGGATTTCAGGGACTGTATAGCTCAAGGGTTGGCAACCTTTCAGAAATGATGTGCCGAGTCTTCATTTATTCACTCTAATGTAAGGTTTCGAGTTCCAGTAATACATGTTAACATTTTTAGAAGGTCTCTTTCTACAAGTCTGTAATAGATAACTAAACTATTGTTGTATGTAAAATAAATATGGTTTTAAAAATGTTTAAGAAGCTTCATTTAAAATTAAATTAAACTGCAAAGTTCCCCCGACCGGTGGCCAGGACCCAGGCAGTGCGAGTGCCACTGAAAATCAGCTCGCGTGCCGCCTTTGGCACGCGTGCCATAGGTTGCCTACACCTGGTGTAGCTACTTTTTTTGTGGATGTGATGTTTGTTAAGGATTTCACAGTCCATTTGTTATGGCATCACTCTCTGTGCCAAATATTTACAAGACAATGGTCGATATCCAATATCCACCCCAAACTCATTGCCCAGCTCATCCATTCCATCCTCACCTAAAAATGTAGATAATGCTTTCTTAGACAGAAGGCCGAGACCAAATCATGGGAACAGCCATGGATACTAGGATGGCTCTCCAATATGCTAACCTCATCATGGGCCACTTTGAAGAAGAATTTCTGGATAATTGCACTATGAAACCAATGATACACATGCCTATCACAACATGTGGTGTACTTCATCCAGTGCACTAAATGCCCCAAAAACAACTATGTGGGTGCAATGAGACAATCTTTATGCTCTCAGGTGAACTTACACAGAAAAATAAAGACAAAAACACCCTATCACCTGTGAGTGAACACTTTTCACAAAGTAAGCATTTTATATTTGACTTCTCAGTCCTCATTCTCAAAGGAAACCTGCACAATAACTTCAAAAGACCACTCTGGGAGTTTAAGTTCATAACTTTGCTAGATACTAAAAATCATGACCTGAATAGAGACACTGGATTTATGGTTTATTACAACCATATATAACCTACTAACCGTCTCCTCCCATCCCACAGCCTTTTGTTCTCCTTTCCTCCCTATGAATGAAGAAGTGTTAACAGTCCACTTTACCTCAAACAGTCCCTTGAAATACATGTTAACTACTTATGCTAAACAATCTGTTCCACTTTGTATTTAGCTATGACACTCAGAGTACATGTCCCAGACCTGAAGAATAGCTGTGTGTAAGCTCAAATGCTCTTTCACTAACAGAAGTTGGTTCAATAAAAGTTATTACTTCACTCAGCTTGTCTCTCTAATAATCTTGGACCAACAGGGCTACAACAACAGTGCATACAATTTTTCTGTGCCTCATTTCCACCACCTATAAAATGGGGAAAATATTACTTATCTCACAGTGGTGGTGTGCCAATTGCATTGAGATTTTGGATGGAAAGTGCTATATGAAAACTAATTATTCTATGTTATTATACAGTTATTAATGAATAAATGTTAGTACTGTATGAATAGAAATAGTAATTTATTAATGCTTTATTGTAACTTTGTTTCATGCATTTTCGTATTCCAAAAGATGCACACCTCATTCTTTTTTAGTTCAGTGACACACTCCATTCGTGACAAAGTAGGTCTTTGACATATGAAATTAAGTGCCATTGACCTGAACACACAACCTGGATCTTTGAAGAATGAAAACCAGGGTTATGCCTTAGTGATAGTGAGAGGAGAGATGGTTCTCACATGTTTTGATGTCCTGGATAAAAATTTCAACACCGAAATGGGAAAGTGTGACCTTATTTTGCCTGGTTCTATTACCTTGGCAGAATAAAAGGAAGAGAGGATAATTTAAATTGGCATAAGAGGATACAATATGGCACCGTACAATGAGGTCCAAGTCATATAACCATCTGTGAAGACAGATGAGCTCTGTAGCTGCATGATCACACCAAACATTGAGTAAAGCCAAGACAGAACAACTCATGAGATTTTCTCCTTGCACCTTACGTTTCCACCAAAAGTGGAAGAAAGATCTATTAATGTCTTTAAATATGCCAGAGGAGTGATAAGGGTAAAACAGATTAGGGAAATAGTTCATTATGACTGAATTAATTGTCTCAGAAATGGAGACGAGTAGAATGCTTCATTGTTACAGGTCAGTCTTGATCACATTTACAGTTCTAGGAACTTCTAATTGACAAACTTGCTAAAGATTTAGTTGATACCCAATATCCAGATGTTTGATGCTATTCACAGCCACTTAAAATCGTACCTATTAGAAATCATCAGGAGAAAGCCTAGGAGGAAGATTAAAAGTCTCAGATTTTGTATCAGTCACCCGAGATCTGTCCGGAAAATATTGGAATAGTATTGGGTAACAAGGAGGCATAAAGAGCACTGCTGGTACAGAGGGAAAAGAGATGTATGTATACATACCCAGACACTTTAGAGGTATAGCCAATAGGTATAGGAATTTGCTAAGTAAGTCATAGGCATAAGTTAACAGTAAATCAATGAATTTACAGGCCTCAAGCCTGTAAATCAATAGCTTAGCTAAATAAGACATAAGGCCCAAAAGCCTTAGTATACACAGTTAACCAGATCATAAGAGTATGCTGTAATGACTAAACAGCTAATAGATAACCATAGGTGCTCCGGGGCTGGAGCACCCACAGGGAAATATTAGTGGTTGCTCTGTACCATGTTCCTCCCCCCCGCATCCCTGAGCATGCTGCATCCCAGCTCCTCTGCCTATCTCCCAGTGTTTCCCATCTGGCTGCTGCCAAACAGCTGTTTGGCAGTGTTAGCACACTCCAAGGGCAGGTGTGTCGGGCGCAGCGGGAATGTGGTGCACTCAGGGAGGAGGCAGGCAAGAGGGGCGGCTGGGGTGAGGATTTGGGGAAGGAGTTGGAATATTGGCAGAGAGGGGGCAGAGTTGGGGTGGGGACTGTGGGGAAGAGGTTGGAAGAGGGGCAGGGAAGGGGTCGGAAGAGGCGGGGCAGGGCGGGGCCAGAGGCAGAGGGTGGGTCGAGCACCCACGTGAAAGAGGGGAAGTCGGTACCTATGTAGGTAACCACAAGATAGATAGATTAGGCCACAGAGATGACAGATAGATAGATATAATGGTTTTCATTTTTCATGGATACTCCAAGTATGAGAGAAAGGATAGTCAGTGTTTAGGGAGCCAGATTAGGCTGTGGGAGATCTGGGAACAATTCCTGCAAACATCCTGTGTGACACTGGGCAAGTCACTTCACCTCTTTGTTCCTCAGTTCTTTATCTGTAATATGGGGATAATAGAATTTCCCTACCTCACAACGGAGTTGAGAGGATAACTACAATAAAGACTGTGAGGTGGTAATGGAAGCCATGTAAGTACCTATGACAGATCATACTGTCTAACATTGGCATTAAAAGACTATTGAGGTTTAAGAGCTGTGTAATGAATATAAATTTAGCCTGCTTGTTAAACCTCAATAAACACCTTTAATTATTAGTTGGTAAATAATTAATACGTAAGGCATACTAAAACTCTACCTTTCTTGATAGATACATATTCCTCCCAATTATTAGGACACTCAATTTCATTCAACTTAAATCGGGCAGAAGGCAGGGTGGTGGTTAGTCACACTGAGTGATTGCATTATTATCATGCCAACAGTTAGTGAGTCACTAATGATCCCTAGCTATAATTTTCTTCAACTCAATATTATCATATACTTAAACATATATGTACATTAAGAGAACTACCAAGCTGTGCACATCCTTAAAATGAAGAACTGAATTATCAGATGATTGCCATCCTTGTCTTTTCCTGCCCTCTCCTGTTTGTCACCCTGACTGTTGTGTCACACTGAAAATATGGATAGCAAGTCCTCTGGGGCAGGGACCAAATCTTTCCATGTGTTCTAAGAAGTGCTCAGTGCACTGTAGGGGCTTCTAAAATAATACATAATATTATTCTGAAGTCTAAGACTCACAATAAACAGACATCTTGGGCAGCATCAGATAACTAGTACACATGTACCTTACTGATGCAGAGGTGAGAAGAGAATCTCAGGTCAAAACTCAGAATCTCATGCTAAAAAAGGCCTCATGTTTATCCTCTGGGCTAGCTAGCATACCTTTCCAGTCACTTTGATGCTCTACCTTTCTTTGTGACAAGGCCCGAAAGATAACGGAGGCAACTACGCCTATGGGACTCACATTTATAGGTTATGTATTTCTCAGGAACTCAAAGAGCCATTGGACCAAATTTTGCTCTTGCTTATTCAGATGTGAAACTGGAGTAGCTCCAGAGATTGCAATGGAATTCCTCCAGATTTACACTAGAGTCAGAGCAGAATTAGGCATATTCTGTTAAAATTTCAAAAGTGGTTGAGTGACTTGGGAGTCTAAGTGCCATTTTCAAAAGTGGCTTTAGCACTTAGGATCCTACCTCCAGCTGACTTTAATGAGACTTCAGTATCAAAGTCACTTTTTAAAATGGGTCTAAAGTGCTTTAGAAAAATTTACCTTTTATAAACATCATAGACAATTGTTGTCCCATTAAATTTAAATTAAGTGTTTCCTTCAGCAGATTCAAGGGCAATGACTTTAAATTGAAAGCCAAATTTTACATCCAGAAGGTAAGTCAAGACAATCTTCATATAATCATCTCATTTCTGGATAATCCTATACAACCAGTTGTACAGCCTCATGAAACTCTTAACTGTTAATGGGAACGATCACCTCTTAATAACTCCATCCCCATTATGTTTTATTGCTTTATTAAATGACATCCATGTCTCTGGGAAGCATATTGTAATTCTGAAAATAACCATTTATATATACCTTGGTTTAAGACTTGAGATGAAACACCTTCCCTTTCTCAAGGTTGTTCTTGTCACAGATGAACTACACTTTCATAAACTAATGGATCTGGCTGGATTTCTGATCATGTTTAGTGGAGTAAAGCGCTAATTCCACCTTGTGAATGGTTAACAAGGTTCATCTTTCTTGCAAATTTACAACAAATAAGCATGAAGAGGACAATAAATTACTAAGCTGAAATAATGTAAGTCTATAGCATGAATGCTAAAGCATAAAACATCAGGTATAATCGAGGATCAGAAGCACTGCTGAAGGAACTTAAGGTTGCATAAAATATAAGAAAAATCAATGCAGTGTTTGCAAGGAAGATTGTATTAGAGGTTAAGATAAATAAGAGACGGTTCAAATGCTTTAAAGAACATTGGATCAGTGAAAGAGACAGCAGGACTTTTAGAGGTAAAATGTGCATTTACTGACTTTGCAGATGAATCTGTCCCTCAAAATGAAATTGAGGGCACGTCTTCACTACCCATTGGATCGGTGGATTGATCTATTGGGGATCGATTTATCATGTCTACCGTAGACGCAATAAATCAGTCTCCGAGTGCACTTCCCATCGACTCTGGAACTCCACCTCCACAAGAAGTGGAAGTGGAGTTGACAGGGGAGCGGCAGCGGTCTACTCGCCGCCATGTATATGGCCAGGTAAGTTGCCCTAAGATACACTGACTTCAGCTACGCTATTCACGTATACACTATTTATTTCCCTACAATCATGGGAGACCCAAACTACCAGAAATGGCCAAAACTCATGGTAATTTACATTAGAAGTTTTTTGCACAGCATTAATTATACCCTGTTGTACCTACACAACTCTTGTTCGCCTTTTTGGTATTTACACTCAAATTTGTTTAGAATCACGTCAGCTTCACTCCCAAGCTGTCAGGACTTCCAGGGTCCATAACTCCAGGACAACCCTGATGTGCAGAATGCCCCAAGCCAGGGACCCCAGGGCTTCCAGACTACCAGGCCAACTGGCTCCCTGGGCTACCTTACTTTAGGGGCAGCTGGCTCACCAAGCTGAGGAGTCAGGCAGCCAGGTGCTCTTGGAATCTGGAAATCCTGGTTGTGGGCTGGGGCAATCTGCATGGTGGGGCTGTCCAGAAGCTGCAGCCCCTGGAAACTCTGAGATCACCCAAGGTTTCCAGGCGTCAGGCTCTGCAGCAAGAATCCTGGAAGCTCTGGAGTCCCTGGGCCCATTCATATGGCAGGGTTGCTCAGAGCTGGGTATCCTGGGCTCTCACAGCACATGCCTGTGGTTCGTGAAAAGTTCATTAAATTTCAAGCTTCCGTGAAACATTTTGGGTTTGACAAACTGACATTTTCAAACAAAACCCAGTTTGATCAGAAAATTCCCAACTAACATGATTTCAGAGCTGGGGATTTAAGAAATGCACAAAATATGAGAACTGGCAACATTTGTATTCAGGGTCTGATTTACCACTGCGTTATTGCACTTTTCCACCGGTTCATTTCCACAGACTTCAGTGAAATACAGTGGTTGAAAACTGGACTAACACAGAGGGTAAATTGGGCCTTTAATTTTTCTACTTTTTTCTTCCAGCCACTCTTAATTTTTTTTGTGCTTCTCAGATTTCTTCAAAATTGTCGATAACTTTGGCATTTCCTGTACATTTTGAATCCCCAGCACTCCACATTGCTGATCTCTAATCACATAAGTAGGCATTTTACTCCAGGGTTCAGTCAGTAATACAAGTATGAAAAAAATCTCAGCATTGAAATAGAACGAAAAGCCAAACTGTCAGAAAGCACATCCTTGTTAGGGTTTTCATTGTGCTGAATACAATTTTGTTCTAAAGAGAAAATGTTATGAGAGTTTGTCTGTGGTCACATCTCATAATAGCTGATCTGTCATCACACTGCTGTGCAGTTGGAAAAGCTGTATCCTTCACACTGTAATGGATTGTGCTGTAGAGCCAAGATGGGCATAAAAAAGCCAGTCTCTCTAAAAGAGGATTTTTTTCCCCATATTACCAAGAACCTTGCTTTACCCTGACTAAAAGTGGAATGAGTCTACAGATGCTCCTTCAGGAAGATCTTTGAGAGATGTTCTGCCCCTTTAACTGATGATGGAACTAAGGTGCTGTAGGATATTTTACCCAGGTACAGTCTGGCTTATTTTAGATGTGAGGGGTTTTTTTTATAGCTAGGGGACCACTCCCCCAAAGGCTTGCTGTTGCTTTTGCAATGAAAGCAACACATTTTCAAATATAGGTGCCTATTGCGGTGCCTGGAAATCCTGGGTGCTCACATGTTGCTTGTGGAAACCTTCCATTATCATGTCTAAGGGCATCATTTCCTGCAGTGGCCCCACTTTTCATGCTTTAACTGTGCATGATTTTCAGACACAACTCAGGTGCCCACAGCTGAGTTTGAGCTTGAGTGTCAGCATGGAGAACTTGTTACCATGGAGGGTTTAAATCTACCAGGCAGTGAACACAACATAAAGCCAATGGAGATATGAAGCTTAGTATGGTGCTATTTGGGTCAGGAATGAATATACAGTAATATACAGATGGTGGGTGAAATGGTTAATACGGAATTAGTGTTAATACTGAACTCTTTTATACAGACAAGTGCTCTTTCTCAGTGCTACAGTCTTTGTTATCCATGTGCATGGTTGTGATGAAAAGCAGATCTTTGTTGCGCTAGAGTTTAACGTGCTTTGCATTGTTCTAGCCACTTTTCTAACCTCCTGAATTGTGAAGGTGAATGATGCCTGTCCAGATTCTCCTTTGTTTCTTCCTGGTGGCAACAACGGAAGCAGGGACAGAGAGAGGGAGGAGAAGATGGGGTAGAGTGCACATTTTAATATTGACAATTCTACAGTCCATTATCACTATTGTTGGGGTCTAACAAGGGGCATCATTTACAGAGAGGATGTGGGCATGTGCTCTCTCTCAGAATTACAGCTATCTTTAATGCAACGCATCTATTTTAATACTAAAGAATGAATTTATTGAATTAAAATTTTGCACACTGTGACAACCTTCACTTATATCTAATTTCTCTAGAGTCCCGGGGACAACAGAATGTATACTTCAGTTAAACACCTGCAGTATAATGCAGGGAACCAGATCTGAACTTTGGAGTTTTAGCATCCCCAGATTAGCTACTGACGTTGATGTGAGATTGGGGTGTGCAAGGACTGCGGGATCTGGTCCTCATTCTCACATACCATCCTGAGCTGTCACAATTTAATGTATATTGATATTTGTCTGAAAAATGGGGCAGTTTACTTCAGCATGGAACAGGTTGTGAAGCTGGTAGAACAGCTGTGGTGGTTAAAGTCTCCTACTCACTCAGACTACAGCTGTGCACCATCTTCCCCCGCCCCCAGACTGATCTCTGATTCTTTTTGCTGGTTCCTCTGTGTGGAAGTTATTTTTAATTGAGCAGAGCCAGTGAATGTTGGCAGTGGTGTAATATAATGAGCTATTGTACGCACTTCACCCAATGCGTAACTTATACCACCACTGTGTGTGTTACTGCAGAGTTTGACCCAGAGACTTGCAGGGGAGTTATATCAACAAACACCAGAGCTGAATTTCATCCTGTGTTTGGAAAGAAAGAAATACAATAGAACTCTCTTTGTCTTCAGCTCCTCATTTAAAAAGAAATCAGGTTTGGATCCAGAGAAAAAGAAAATTACAGACAAGAAAGAAAATCGTAGTGTATGTCGTCTATAATAAAACACACAGGATACAAGGAATGCAATATGGGAGGGGGAAAGGACAAGAGAAGAGCTTGAGGGAAAACCACTGTCCTATCCTTCCTGCACTTTCCTTTCATTTATCTTTGTAAGGGACATAATATGCCTTAGGTGTCTAAAATATAGAGAGCTGGGAGTTGATATTAAGTGGATAGAGGCAAAAACTTTCAAAATTAGTATTTTAAAACTCTGCAGGAAGGTGCTTGAGGCAAATCCAGCTACTCTCCACAGAGCATCATGTAACCACCCATTTAGGCATTTCTTTTACAAATGAAGCATGCAAGAAATCTGAAGACTGAACATCTGCCTGGGCTGCACCCATGGTTAGAGAACTCTCTTACCATCTAGTAGTATAGAATGCATGAGACTCACCTTAAAAGATAGGAAATGTATACATTTTAAGAGCAGCAAATTGTATAAATTTTGCCTCTGATGAAATAGAGTCCCTCTGGGGATGCGGAGAAGATACGCTGCCTGAACAGCACTGTCTGGAAGCCTTCCAGCTTACTAAGGTAAAATACCTTCAAAAGAGCCATGTAGTTCATGAGCAGAGACTCTCTCAGGACATTGCTTTAAACCTTACAACTACCACAGAGTGGCAGACACTATACATAGTATGCGAGGTATTGTCTAATCCTGTACATCTTTGCTCACTTTTAGTGGTACTTACCTCACATGGGCCATCCCACTGAAATGTGACTACAACTCAATGTGAGTAATAGCTGCACAGCTGGGCCCAGACTCAATCACATATGATAGTTTAATGTGGCTCTCTGACTGCATTTCAACCCTTGTCTAGGGTCTCTTTAGGGATTTATCCCTATGTAATTTGTGTAATGTAATTTTCAAAAGTTCTTATTCAGCTATGTGGAGCTAATGTGTACACAATGTGTTGCATCTGGGGAAGTGTACTGGGCAGAAGGACTTCCCATATATTTGCCCTTTTCTTTGGGATCATTGGATTTAGTGCATGGACTGAATACTGGTTACACTTGTCTCACATGCTGTTACACTACTAGTGTTTTTTACTGCCTACAAATTCCTTCAGTTCTATATGGAACGAGCTTTATCTCAACACACACTAATCTACATTCGCCCTGACTGCCAGGATCTCTAAAGATTTACATTAGAGCTGCTTAAAACATTGTCCCTAAAGCAGAGAAATCACAGAAGCTCTTTGGGGCAGGGACTATCTTTTTGTTCAGCGTTAGTGCAGCAGAGCTGCTGACATCTCCCATTCTCTGCCAACCAAACTGGGGAGGGAAGCTCGTGGCTTCTTCCCTGTGGTGGGGCTAGTAGAGGCTTCTGCCCTGCACAGTGGGGGATCTCAGGGCATTTGCCCTGGGTCTGGAGAGGAGAGATTGGGGCAGAAACCCCACACCCCAGCAGGTGTCGCCCCACACTCGGCAGGTTGTGTGTGTCCTAAGGCTCTCAAACTTCTGAATATTGTATGTGGCTTGGAGGGACAGTAAGTTTGGCCACTACTGCAATATATAATATTATGCTAATTAACATTTCTTCTACCACCCGTAGTTGCAGTGCTGGTCAGTCTTTAGATCGGACTTGCTTTTTAACTCACAATGAGCTCTACAATACAAACTATTCCTTGACTTTAGCAAACCTTTTGATACGGTCTCCCACAGTATTCTTGCCAGCAAGTTAAAGAAGTATGGGCTGGCTGAATGAACCATAAGATGGATAGAAAGCTGGCTGGATCATCGGGATCAATTGGTAGTGATCAATAACTCTATGTCTAGTTGGCAGCCGGTATCAAGCGGAATGCCCCAAGGGTCGGTCCTGGGGCCAGTTTTGTTCAATATCTTTATCAATGATCTGGTGGATGGCATGGCTGCACCCTCAGCAAGTTTGCAGATGACACTAAACTTGGAGGAGCGGTAGATACCTTGGAGGGTAGGGATAGGATACAATGGGACCTAGACAAATTAGAGGATTGGGCCAAAAGAAATCTGATGAGGTTCAACAAGGACAAGTGCAGAGTCCTGCACTGAAGACGGAAGAATCTCATGCACTGCTACAGACTAGGGACCGAATAGCTAAGCAGGAGTTCTGCAGAAAACGACCTAGGGGTTACAGTGGATGAGAAGCTGGACATGAATCAACAGTGTGCCCTTGTTGTCAAGAAGGCTAATGGCATTTTTGGCTGTATAAGTAGGACACTGCCAGCAGATCAAGGGACATGATCGTTACCTTCTATTTGACACTGGGGAGGCCTCTTCTGGAGTATTGTGTCCAGTTTTGGGGCCCACACTACAAGGAAGATGTGGAAAAATTGGAAGGAGTCCAGAGGAGGGCAACAAAAATGATTAGGGGGCTGGAGCACATGACTTATGAGGAGAGGCTGAGGAAACTGGGATTGTTTAGTCTACAGAAGAGAAGACTGAGGGGAGATTTGATAGCTGCTTTCAACTACCTGAAAGAGGGTTACAAAGAGGATGGATCTAGACTGTTCTCAGTGGTACCAGATGATACAACAAGGAGTAATGGTCTCAAGTTGCAGAGGGGGAGGTTTAGGTTGGATATTAGGAAAAACTTTTTCACTAGGAGTGTGGTGAAGCACTGGAATGGGTTACCTAGGGAGGTGGTGGAATCTTCTTCCCTAGAGGTTTTCAAGGTCAGGCTTGACAAAGCCCTGGATGGGATGATTTAGTTGGGGTTAGTCCTGCTTTAAGCAGAGGGTTGGACTAGATGACCTCCAGAGGTCCCTTCCAACTCTGATATTCTATGACTCTAAGTTTAAATCATCTTCTCTTTCTTTAGAAAATATTTCTGCCAGACATCCCCTTCCACATCAATCTCTCCTACAGCTCCTCAGTTTATATTCACAGAGAAAAAGCCACCCTCTTTCAGACTCTGTGACAGCACAGTTAGGACACTGCTTATGTTGTTTTTTCTCCCTTATACAGTGCTACGTTCTGCTCCAACAAACTGTTGGGGCTCTTAATAATGCCGACCTAGCACCTTTTCAATGGGCACAAAATACACTGAATATATTTTAACTATTTAATTCATACAGCCCCCTTGTGGGGCAGGTAAATAAGAATTTTCGCTGTTTTACACATGTGGAGACAGAAGTTCAGAGGTCAGTGACTTGGCCAAGCTCACAAAGCAGCTCCGATAAGAGGTACAAACAGCATTAGAACAAAGGTCAAAAATTTCCTATTAAAGCTGGTTTTTGGCAGAAAAACTGGGTTTCTGGCAGAAAAACTGGGTTTTTAACTAAACCATTTTTTTTGTTAAAAGTATCTACTTTCTACAGAAATTTTTGATTTTTCAGTGCAAAATCAAATACTCCCAAACCAAAAAGTTTTCAGTTGAAAACTGAAAAATTTAAATTTGGAAATGCTGCCATAAAGCCGTCTGTGAGTAGTAATTTAAATACCTCACGCCCTTATTCTCCTCTATGGGTCACGTTCCCCAGGTGTACTACATCTCCCATGATACATCACAGACAGGGAGATCTATGATGAACTGAGGTTGCTTAACAAGGATGACCATAGTGCATCATGGGAAATGTAGTCCAGAGAGGGAGCTTGTCCCATGGAGAAGAATGAGATTATGAGGCACTGAAACTAAAACTCCCATGAGACACCGTGGCAGCATATCCAGATCAAAATTTTGAGTTTGCAGCTGAATTTTTCAATTTTCAATTGAAATTTTTTGGTTTCCATTTTTTCACCAAAAAGTTGCAATTTTCTGTGGAAAAAAAAATTGCATTTTCTGACCACTCTAATAATGCAGGTCTCCTGTTTCCCAAGTCCATGTCTTACTGAGTAATAAACAAGTCCCTGCTTGACCCATTTGCAAATCAGAAAAAAATTACTGTAGTTATTTCAAACAATTCTCAGATCAAATCAAGGAGCCAGGAAAATGATTCAGAGAAGAAAAATATATGAAAAAATTAATGAATCCTAGACTATGTCTCATCTTTCCCCTGAGAACCCTACACCACAAGTGCCACATTGGCCCCAAACGCAGGGGTCAACAAGGAACCAGTCAGCTGTTGCCACTCCCTGAGAGCCTCCTCAGCTTGTGCAGCCTGTTCCATGCAACATGTGATTTTTGGAAACCACACATGCATGGTTTGTCATTTTGCTGGATGCTGCTGCAGTATTAACCCTTTATTCTTCATGTCTGGATTTCCTTCCATAAGGCTCGGTACTGGATATGATCATGTATGTAGTGTTAGTGGTCTGCACCCAAATGTTTGTAAAAAGTGAATTGTCTTTCCCACATACATCCCCAAGACAACAAAAAGAGAAGGCTAATAAATTAAGTTCCAACTTCAACTCAATCAAGAAGGTGATAGTGTGGATCTCTCAGTGTAATAGGTAATCATTGTTATCTCCTTTTTAAAGATGGAGAAGCTGAGATATAACAAAGTGAACTTGCTGGGAGGGCACCAAGGTCTATCAAAGTAGTCCAAGGATTGGAATTTAAGAGGACTAGGTTATAATCCTGGGTCAGAGACTGTGCAGCAGCGTAACCTCAGGTACAGGTGATGAATGAGCCCTCTTCTCCATCAGCAAAACTGGAACTCAGTACCACCTGGGCCCCAGTCCCATGGTGCTTTCTCCATTAGATCTTGTAGAGTAAGAGTTCTGTTTACAAAATATTGGAGCATCCTTGAAATATTTTAGTTTATGTACATTTCATTATGTATCTGAGGGTACCTCTGCACTGCTCCCACCCCGCCAAAAATATCAAAAACCTGTGGCAGAGTGTTGCTTTGTTCTGGGCAACTTATTGGGGCTCATGTTACAGGGCCAAAATTAGCTGTCTAGACATTTGGGCTTGGGCTGGGGCCTGGACATAGCAAGGAGGAAGAGGCTCGAAGACTGGGCTCCAGTCCAAGCCCAAATGTCTTCCCTGCTGTTTTTAGCCCCATAGTGTGAGCCAGAGTCAGTTGACCTGGGCTCTGAGACTCACTGCCATCAATCGTTTTTTTTTTGTTTTTTTGTTTTTTTTGCAGTGCAGACATACCTTGAGTGACTATGCTCATGTGCATATCACATCTAGCATTAGCACAGACAGCAACTTAAATATTAATACAATTTTCCATTGTGCAAGTGGAGATCCAAATATTCAGTTGCTATTTCTTATCCCACTTTTGGCATTCAGGTGTTCATCATGGGCTGGTTTCACTAGATTACGTACAGGAACCCCACACCTAAAGTCATCCTGGTTAAAGCTGTTTTGGTATTACACTGCTGATCAATTAGGAAACATACTCGTTTAAAGTTGTGTAATACTCCCTTCTAAGGTCGTTTGGCAGTCGCCTGCTTTGTTCACTGCTTGCAGGAAGAGCAGCCCATTGCAGCTAGCTGGTGAGTGGTTGGAATGAGGGTGGACCAGCAACCCCCATATCAGCTCACTGCTCCCCTAAGTTCCCTGTGTAGCAGCCGCCCAGCAGACTACCAATTGCTGGCAGTTCAGCTGTCTCTCCCCCCACTGCCATGTACTGCTCCGGTTCTCTGCCCTGGAGCTGCTCACTGAGACTCCAGCTTGCTGGGGGAAAGGAGGGGAAGAAGAGGGGGCTAATGTCAGGGTGTCCCTACTTCTGCACCCCACTTACCCCATCTTCCATAAAGCAGTGGGGATGGAGCTTTCCCTGGCAGCAGCAGATCTAATTAACAAGGCAGCGTACTTCTGACCCCACTCTTCATACTTAAAGGGGAAATGTGCATCTCTATCCCTCAAACAGACACAGGGTGTGTGTCTCTGTCTGCCTTCCCTTCTTTCCTGCTGCCTTGTAGACTGTGAGAGTTAACTCTTGAGGGCTCAGCCAACTGCTAGTTCATCATTTAGCAGTAAGGCATTCCCTGGGAAATATCCCACCCTCTGACTCCTCCACCTCCACAAGCTTCACAATCATCATATCTGTGTACCAGTATTAAATTGTTTGTTTAAAACTTATACTGTGTGTGTGTGTGTGTGTGTGTATATATATATATATATATATAATTATTTTGTCTGGTGAAAAAATTTTCCCTGGAACCTAACCCCCTCATTTACATTAATTCTTATGGGGAAACTGGATTAGCTTAACATTGTTTCGCTTAAAGTTGCATTTTTCAGGAACATAAACTACAATGTTAAGTGAGGAGTTCCTGTACAAAACTCCAGGTCACATAATACATTCGGATAAAGGTCATCTGGTATCCCATGATCTCTCTAACCTCTGGAATTCACGAGGAGACTTTCCAGCAAAAAACAAGCTCTTTCTCTAGACTATCAGAGTCCATTGAGCCTCTCCTTTTGGAAAACCTTTCTTCTTCACAGATTCTGATAATCTTTCCAGATAAATCTTTTATACCAACTCAGATTTCACTTACACACTTAGTTTTAAATTATGCTGCTACCATACACTAGAATGAAAACATTTTAAAAATGCTTGAGTACTTTTTAAAACACCCACACAGTAGTCTGTGCATGCGAGTTTTGATTTTCACCTTCCATGGAAGCTTTGTTAGCTTTTCTGGCTGTCTTATACGTTTTGGCTTCTTCCTCCTTTTGCGCTAAGCTCTTCTTTGATAAGGTTCAGCTGGGGATAGCCAACCCTCCCAGGACACAATCAGCTTTTTAGATCAATTAATCTAATTGGCAGAAGGCTTAACACATTTCTTAATTATGCCTGCAAATGCTTTCTTGGAAGAAACCCCAAAGCCCATAGAAAAAAAATCTTTCCTAATAAAATAATTAAGTAAAAAGTCTTCCAAGGTAAAACTCTGGGAAAGGAAGTTTAGTTATGGGCAACTACCACTTCAAGGCCTAAATCTATGCTTGGCCAGAATGACTATAATGCAGTAATACTCGACATGTGTCTCATAGTAAAATGGAAAATAACTAAAGGGTGGAGAAGACCATATGGAGATAAAAACACAACTAACGAGAATAAAATTGCCCTTCAGGAGCAGACAACTTTTGCTAGTATAGACACTGAATTGCAAAACAAGCATCTGCTGTCTTGAAAGTCCTTTCATTTCTATATACTTCTTTATAGACATATTACATGGATCATTGTTTTCCAAACAGATTTAATTCATTTGGTACACTGGGACTCAGGTCAAGGTTGAACAGCACCAGGCAACCAAGTGAGAACTAATACACACTGGATTTTTGTCAGGTACTAGATTGGAAGGTCTGACATGATTTATACTGCATTCATATTGATGGTATTAATCACTAAGGCTGTATTTGCAAAACACCCCATATATTTCCATAAAGCACTGAGTAACATCAGAGGCAGTTTATATATTTAATATAATATAATATTGCATATTAAAATACAATTCTTTAGCTTCCATTTTGGAGTCAAATCAGCTATATTATCAGATATGACAATGACACTCAGATTTGTCGATACCTGCCTATGCTTGCTCTCCCAATTTACCCGTTTGTCACTTTATCACTGTTTCCCTGTGCTTTGTGCTATGTGAAGACAATAGAAAATGAGAATTCAATATTTTTCAGAATACCTGTAGGCGTGAAATATTTTAAGAGCAGTCTTTCCTGGTGGGTTTGAACATCTGGCCACCCTACTTGACAATCACACTAGCAGTGTTGGGATTTTTTTTAAGTGTATAAGACACATAAAGAACAAACTACAGTTTAGTGAGTTGAGCCCGTAGGGAGTAATGTTTAAAGCAGTGCAGAGCAGCTATATACATAAATTCCTTGGACATATTTCTCATGTAGTACATTTAAAACCAACATTCTAGTGCTGAACACAGCCCTATCAGAGCTGGAATAAGTGTTGACCTATAGTAGTACCTTAAAATATATGGCCCACATTCTAGCTGCTCATGTGAGAACACAACAGAAGGAGAAGGCACAGAAAGCTCCTTCTTCTCTCTAATCGTGTTTGCTGAACACTGAGGATGATGAAGTGCACCCCAATAAGCCCAACATGGTGGTGGCTAGTTCAGGCCAGAGTACAGCAGTATAATTGGTTTCTGTGTGATATCTAATTAAGGGCATGCTTCACTATGCAAAACCTGGTGAATCACAACATATTGGTTCTGCAAATCAAGGCTTCAACTGGCTTTAGATCAAGCCTAGATACCTTGCTTTGTTTTTTCATCCTGCTTCTCTTCATTTTCTAGAATTAGAATCAGGTCCCTACCAGCCAAATAAATTGCATGCATCAGAAAGGTACCATACTTCTTGACCCTGCTAGTTCCTATGATATTCTTGTCATGGTGTTACACAGCATACTGACCTTTTCGGATGCAATGTACCCTACAAGCCATTTTCCTTCTTCCACATGAACCCCTATGTGCAGGACCACTTCTCTGACCAGATCTACCCATTATTCCAACTTGTTATGCTTCAACTCCTTCTTAGAATGCATTTCTTCCAAAAGATCTAGGAATGTAGTCCTTCCCACTCTGTCTCTTTTCTATACCAATGCTGCATAATGCTAAAATATCCAAAACAAACTCAGTGAAGAGAACAAAGGAATATACCTTTCAGTAACACAAAATTTTGTCATGTCCCATCCTCTCCCTGGGTAGATTTTTAAAGTCTTTCGGGCAAGGACCAAGTCTTATTACCTGTCTGTAAAGAACTCAGTCCTCTGCTGTTTCTATGCATATAATAAATCATAATAATAATTAATAACAACAAACGACGACAGTGATGATAATATAAGTTCATGTTTCCTTTTCATGGGGTACAAAAATCATTCCTGTGTTTGCAAAATAGTTCTTAAGAGTAAATTATGCCAAAACTTCATTGATTCACTGATTGTTATAATTAGCGCATCTGATCAGGACACAGAAAACAGAACTGGTTGTTTTAATGGTTTTACAGACTAACTGAATTATTCCATCTCTTAAATATATAGTCCTCCCATAGAGATACACACTATATATCTATGACAATACATAATCTTGGAGTTTCATCTAGGCCTGGTTAAAATTTCTAGTCTTGGAACACTGCCAAATCTGTTTTATGTTGGGGAATATTTTGCAGTATACTGAACTGGATAAATGCATCTTTTTCTTTCTCCTGTAGTATTAGGGATCCTCAGGACAATTAAATCTCAGACAAGTTAGCCTGGAATCATTCAGACATGCTTCATCAGTTATGAATTGGTTGGGGCTCAAATCAATGTTCAGGCCCTTGGCATTTTTCATTCATGCTGAAAACTTAGTTAATTTGGAGAGAGACTCATCCTTTATCAGAAGGAGCAAAAGGCCTACTGTAGCCTTGAAGGATATTGAACCTAATTGAACTTTACTATCTTACAGTTGCTTCTCAGGAAAGATTTCAACTTCATGCTTTTTGACGGATCATATCTAGGCAGTTCTGAGATTAAAGACATAGCATGAGATTGGCTGTCAGGTTGAACATTCCACTGTACTTACAAATGTATTCCCCTGTAACTTTTGTAAACCTAGGAGAAAGATCAATGATGCTTTAGCTTTATATTAGACCTGTTATTGCTCTGAAATTATTTCTGGTAGTTCAGCGCTAAATAATCTCATGGCCCACCATAAATGGATGATGTGGTTCCACAGGCACTGACTTTTATTTTTCCCCCAGGCACTCCACCCCTGCTCCACCCTGAGGCCCTGCCCCTACTCTGCCCCTTCCCCAAGGCCCCGCCCTCAGTCTGCCTCTTATCACTCCCATTCCAGCCCCGCCCCTAAGGCCCCACCCTTGCTCCAGCTCTTCTCACTCCCGCTTTGCCCCCTCCCTGAAAGCTATGCCTTTGTTCTGCTTCTTCCTGCTCATGCTCTGCCCTCTGCTTGCTGCTCTCCCCTAAGCACCTCCATCAACTGCTTGGCAGTGCCACCAATTAGCTGACTGGGGTGCCACCAAACAGCTGTGGCTGGTGGGTGCTGAGCACCCACTATTTTTTCCCCATGGGTGCTCACCTCCTGGAGCACCCACAGAATCACATTTATGTCACATTTATGTCTGGTTATTCCTTTTAGTAGTGGTGAAGCTGCAAATCATGTGGAGATTAACATATTATGGCAAGAACCATCTTAATTTTTCCCCTAGTTTTTGATTGGTATTAAATATTGAGCTCCTGGGGGTGAGGAAAGTATGTAGCTCACTGGTTGTGCTATCAAAACTAACTAAGTAAATAGTAATATTAATTACTACCAATGAGTGTGAATGCATCTCAATAGTTGCATGATATTTGTGTATTTAGACTTTTCTATGGTTAAAGTACACTAGTTCTGATCAGTTTAAGAAACAAAATAATTCACATAAAGTTGTTCTTCAACTATAGTGTTTGAATTTTTACAGCTGATATAGTTTGTGATCAGGTAGCTTTGTTTCCCTATAATGTTTCAACATCAGGGAGACATTTTACTGTTATTCATCTTGCTTAAACAAAACAAAAAATAATTTCTCCCAATTCCCAATACCTTATACCTTACTAAACCATCGGAAAAAATCCTCCTTCTCTTTATCAGTGTATTAATAATAGAATACCCATAGTTTCCTAAATCCTGTTATCTTCTTTTTTTTTTCTTTTTTTTTTTAAAATTATAGTTAACTTGAAAGAGAACAAAATGGAAGTATGGACTAAGTCAGTGCAAAAAGATGAACCACGTTCATACAGAAGAACTATATAGTATATCTTTGTTTTGACAGTCTATGTCCTTCTGTCACCGATGACTGTAATGTCTCATCCTATTTTCATCTATTGTAAACCAGCTACCACTGGCTTATGTGTTGATGTGATTATATGATTTGTGTCCTTGCTTGACAGATGTTCACAATCTGTCATCCAGGATTATTACTTCCTCTGCATTTCTTCTAGAGAGAGGAATTGCATTATATGTAGACCTTTTTATTTGAAATTATAAAATTAATAATTTTATTGATATGATTCATTTTCATGTATGCCTTAAGTTTTGTAGTTCTAACACACAAGGAGAAGAGAAGAGAGGGATATTTATGATGTCTTCAATGTGGCAAACAAAAGGCTTAGAAAAAATTATTAGAGATAGAAACCAGACTGAATACATGTTAAATAAAGTGAACAATATAGTAGGGACCATGTTATGAGTTACAGATGCAGTGGATTTAAAACTACAAAAGCTACACACAGTTATGTTAGAAATATGTGTAATTATTCTTCTATTTGCTGTTGAGATTTCTTTAGCTTTAATGGAAACCAAAATAAGGCCCAAGAATATGAGGATTTAGGAATTCTGGATGATAAAATAATGACATACCTACTTTCAAGGAATATCACACTAAAAAAGTTGGATTTTCATGTTAAAAACCCTATTTACATTGAAAGAGACTTCTAGTGAGAAAAATTAGTCCAGACACTAGTCCAAGTTAAATTTCCTTTGTGTCACTTAAACAGCACAACAGAAATTGCCTTCTATGATGAGATAACTGGCTCTGTGGATGAGGGGAAAGCAGTGGACGTGTTATTTCTTGACTTTAGCAAAGCTTTTGATACGGTCTCCCACAGAATTCTTGTCAGTAAGTTAAAGAAAAATGGACTGGATGAATGGACTATAAGGTGGATAGAAATCTGGGTAGATCATTGGGCTCAACGGGTAGTGATCAATGGCTCCATGTCTAGTTGGCAGCTGGTATCAAGTGGAGTGCCCCAAGGTTGGTCCTGGGGCCGGTTTTGTTCAATGTCTTCATTAATGATCTGGAGGATGGCATCGACTCAGCAAGTTTGCAGATGACACTAAACTGGGAGGAGTGGTAGATTTGTTGAAGGGTAGGAATAGGATACAGAGGGACCTAGACAAATTAGAGGATTGGGCCAAAAGAAATCTGATGAGGTTCAGCAAGGACAAGTGCAGAGTCCTGCACTTGTGATGGAAGAATCCCATGCACTGCTACAGACTAGGGACCGAATGGCTAGGCAGCAGTTCTGCAGAAAAGGACCTAGGGGTGACAGTAGATGAGAAACTGGATATGAGTCAACAGTGTGCCCTTGTTGTCAAGACGGCTAGCAGCATTTTGGGCTGTATAAGCAGGGGCATTGCCAGCAGATCGAGGGATGTGATTGTTCCCCTCTATTCAACATTGGTAAGGCCTCTTCTGGAGTACTGTGTCCAGTTTTGGGGCGCACACTGCAAGAAGGATGTGGATAAATTGGAAAGAGTCCAGCAGAAGGCAACAAAAATTATTAGGGGCTGGAGCACATGCCTTATGAGGAGAGGCTGAAGGAATTGGAATTGTTTAGTCTACAGGAGAATGAGTGGGGATTTGTTAGCTGCTTTCAACTATCTGAAAGGGGGTTACAAAGAGGATGGATCTAGACTGTTCTCAGTGGTACCAGATGACAGAACAAGGAGTAATGGTCTCAAGTTGCAGTGGGGGACGTTAGTTTGGATATTAGGAAAAACTTTTTTATGAGGAGGATGGTAAAACACTGGAATGGATTACCAAGGGAGGTGGTGGAATCTCCTTCCTTAGAGGTTTCTAAGGTCAGGCTTGACAGAGCCCTGGCGGGATGATTTAGTTAGGGATTGGTCCTGCTTTGAGCAGGGGGCTGGACTAGATGACCTCCTGAGGTCCCTTCCAACCCTGATATTCTATCATCATATTCTATAAGTACAAAGGGAATGTAAAGTGATAGCTCAGGGCTCCCCTCTGATAGAAGAATTCCCCCAGTTTTATTCCACCTACTTCCTTGTGACTATTCTAACTTGTAACGTAGGCCAACTAAACTGAGAAGAAGTGCAACTGTCAAAGTTCCAGACTATATTTCATGACTTATGTTAGAAACAGATAAAGAGCCTTTTCTAAAAAGGACATCTTGTTGGAAGATCAAAGGTAAATCTGGGAAATTTTTTTATATGAAACGTCTTCAGTGTTATAGTAAAAAAAAGTATTAAAATTCTGAAAAAAACCAAAATATTTTGTTTCAGCATTTTCAAAATTATATATTTTGAGTTTTTTTGCCTTGAAGTGACTTTGTTTAAAATCTCCTTTAATTTTGTTAAAATTAATAAAAATGATTTAAAATGAACAATATCAAAACAAAACATATCAATTTGTCAAAATGAAGAGTTTTGTTCAATCCATTTTTTTCAACTTTTGTGACACAAATTTCAGAAACTTTTTTTTGTTTGATCATAAACATTTTTATTTTTATTTTTCAGAATTGCCAGTAAACAAAAAAAATCCATTATTTGCCTGGCAATAATCAGAAGGTACTTTCCCTTTTCAAACTCAGCCTGGTTACAAAGGCAAAGGGATTTCATTCGCTGAAACAGTAGTTTTCAGTTTTGTATGCATTAAACTAAGAATACAATACAAAAACCATTATTTTGGGGGAGATAAGGATTCTAATAGGAAACCCAAACAATATCTAGCTTGTTTAGTAGCTCAATGACTTGAAAGGTCAGAGCACTTGGAAGTGACTAATTTTGGATTGCTGTCTCTTTATTATCTGTTATGAAATGAACCAATGAAACTATTGCTAGTTATCTGGTGGAAGCCATTTGTTGCAGTTTTCTTTGCAATAGAAAAAGGATATAACACTAGTTTACTTTAATGTCATTGAAAGCTGGCTTATGTACAAAGCTCA
Organism: Dermatemys mawii; assembly: GCA_007922305.1. Classification (NCBI taxonomy): domain Eukaryota; kingdom Metazoa; phylum Chordata; order Testudines; family Dermatemydidae; genus Dermatemys; species Dermatemys mawii. The sequence goes on along the minus strand of ML677333.1, from coordinate 65,972,380 downwards.
TTAGTCACCATCCACCTCCTTGGGCAGATGCAAGCAATAGAAGAATCTCCCTGGTTATTTGATTCTACTTTGAATAATAGTACTATCACAAAAAATATTTTGAATTTTTAGGGGGTGAATTTATTGTTCAAAGTTACAAATTTGCCAGTGCTGGAAAAATCTGTTTATGCAAAGGATAGGTAACAGCAGCAGAGACTTTCCTACACTGCGCTGTGCCCAACATGGCTCATAAAGACCACCTTTAGGAGTTTCCAGGCCCAGTCAGTCTTTGAAGAGATGGCCTACAAAAGTACTAGTAAGTGCCAGTTCTTGCAGTGGCTTGGAGATATGGACACATGACCACTGGACATTAGACAGAGACCAACAAAGGCATTCCATATATGTCACTGAACAGTCATCGATGATAGCTTTCTGTTGGCAAGAAAGCTAGACTGAATGATTTTAAAGACTGTTTCAAGACAGGTTCCATGAGCTGGTAATAAAACTATTTAGGCTCCAGTCTTGCCATCGGATCTGCATAGACACCCATGTGGAGGTGCTTTAACGTCAAGGTGTCTGTTTGCATACCTGATTGCTGGTCCTGCTCTGAGCAGCAGGTTGCACTAGATGACCTCCTGAGGTCCCTTCCAACCCTGATATTCTATGATTCTATGACTCTATTTACTAATGTCATATTACAATTGTTCACCTTTACAGAAAACTAACAGTTTGCTAAGGTGGCAGTCATATACTTGCCTTGCATTAGCTTTTGCTGAATTTTGCAGTAGACATATCCAGGTAGGAGTAAACCTACTGTGCTGCTGAATATACCAGATTTGTCTTAACACTGTTTTGAGTCCAATGGAGAGTTAGTGAACAGTAATAACATATGGGTGTGGGAGGAGTAGAAGCAAAGCAGTTCATTACTGTTATGTTGGAGTTCTGCTCTCTGCACCCCCACCAAACCCCATGGATTCTGATATGGAAAATATGCTGGTGGTAATTTCTGCAAGTGATAATTACTTTTCTGGTTAAAGGCAGCATGATCTTGTTCTTCCCTTATCTGTTAATTGGTTATTTTCTGGATTGTTTTATATATAATGAGGATGTTAAGCAGTGCAGTGTTCCCTGAAAAATATAGAACAGCATTCCCATCTAGTTTCCGAATCAATCCTAAATTTTACTGGTACTTTGTAGTACTCTGTCAGTGTTTTCTTTGATAGTCTTATATATTTAGGTGTTTATAATTTAACATGAAAAAAATGCTGAATGCTGAATTACAAGATAAGATGTCAGCACTGGGGTGATTTTTCTTTTCAACATATGTTAAAAATGACAAACTAACAAATATATTTATTTTAAGACACTTTGTAAAATACAGTTTTTTAGGCTCCTTGTTAATGAGGTGGACCAGACCCAATGGCGATTTATAATAAACTTGTATCATGTTCACAATTTTATATTTTGATCTGGTCTTCTAGATATCACCTCTTGATACAGATTGCTTCCCCACCCCATCTTGACTTCTGTTTTTTACATGTGAAATGTTGGGACAAGAGATGCATTTACAGGATAGTTTAAATATAGAGCTGTCAAGTGATTACAGAAATTAATCACGATTAATCACGTGATTAATCGCACTGTTAAACAATAATACAATACCATTTATTTAAATATTTTGGATGTTTTCTACATTTTCAAATATATTGATTTCAATTACAACACAGAATACACTGTGTAGTGCTCACTTTATATTTATTTCTGATTACAAGTATTTGCCCAGTAAAAAAACAAAAGAAATAGTATTTTTCATTTCACTGAATACAAATATTTTAGTGCAATCTCTTTATCATGAAAGTTGAATTTAGTAATGTAGAATTATGTACCAAAAAACTGCATTCAAAAATAAAACAAGATAAAATTTTAGAGCCTGCAAGTCCACCCAGTCCTACTTGTTCAGCCAATTGCTTGGACAAATAAGTTTGGTTACATTTGCAGGAGATAATGATGCCCACTTCTTGTTTACAATGTCACGTGAAAGTCAGAAGAGGAATTTTCATGACACTGTTGTAAATGGTATTGCAAGATATTTACGTGCCGGATGCACTAAAGATTCATATGTCCTTTCATGCTTCAACCATCAGTCCAGGGGACATGTGTTCATGCTGATGATGGGTTCTGCTTGATAACAATCCAAAGCAGTGCAGACTGATGCATGTTCATTTTCATTATCTGAGTCAGACGCCACCAGCAGAAGATTGATTTTTTTTTTGGTGGTTCGGATTCTGTAGTTTCTGCATTAGAGTGTTTCTCCTTTAAGACATCTGAAAGTGTACTTCACATCTCGTCCCTCTCAGATTTTGGAAGGCACTTCAGATTCTTAAACATTGGGTCAATTGTGCTTTGTCAAATCTGTTGTGAAAGTTCTTAAAAGGAACTTGTGCTGGGTCATCATCTGAGACTGCTATAAGATAAAACATATGGAAGAATGTGGATAAAACAGAGCCGAGGACATACAGTTCTCCCCCGCAAGTAGTTCAGTCACAAATTTAATTAACGCATTATTTTTTTAAACAAGCATCATCATCATGGAAGCATGTCTTCTGGGATTGTGGCCGAAACATGAAGAGGCATATGAATATTTAGCATATCTGGCACATAAATACCGTTCAATGTTGGCCACAAAAGTGCCATGCAAATGCCTGTTCTCACTTTCTGGTGGCATTGTAAATAAGAAGAGGCCAGCATTATCTCCTGTAAATGTAAACAAACTTGTTTATCTTAGTGATTGGCTAAATAAGAAGTAGGGCTGAGTGGACTTGTAGGCGTTGAAGTTTTACATGGTTTTGTTTTTGAGTGCAATTATGCAACAAAAAAGATCTACATTTGTAAGTTGCACTTTCACAACAATAAATTGCACTACAGTACTTTTTTGAGGTGAATTGAAAAATACTATTTCTTATTTTTACAGTACAAGTATTTGTAATAAAAATAATATACACTTTGATTTCAATTACAACATAGAATACAATATATATGAAAATGTAGAAAAACATCCAAACCATTTAATAAATTTCACTTTGTATTCTATTGTTAAACTGTGATTAAAACTATGATTAACTGCGATTAATTTTTTTAATTGTGACTAATTTTGGAGTTAATTGCATGAGTTATCCGTGATTAATTGACAACCCTATTTATATATCATCTCTGCATTTCCCTGAAAGCCTTTTTTGGGGAGCAGGGGTACCAGTGTTGCACGTACTTTGGCCTCACATCTCACAAAGCACCACACCTGAGGTGCAAATTTAAAGTGGATTTTCTTTAAAAATAATAAAGACTGACCCCTTACTGGATTCCAGTGGGACTACTCAAGATGAGTAAGAGAACAGAATCAGTCACAGAGACATTATAATAAACACTTCCTAAATCTGAAAAATACAGTTAATACAAGATCAACTATTGGGCATTATATGTGTCATTAAAAAATAAGCACTACAAAAATAAATAAAGAGCAGTAAAACATCCCAGTTGTAAATCAAAAAAACTGGTACCATCAAGCAAATGTATTCAAATTGTTAAAAACTACAAACAAAAAAGCCTAATTTTAAACTTGTAATTTAATTTATATATCACAACCAATACAAAACCGGGAAAGCTGCAAACATGGCTATGAACACAAGTGGATGTTGTGATGCCATTTTAAATGAGGTGAACTATGCACTTGTGTTTTATTATAACACTGCTAGAATCCCCTGATGTATTTACAAGCTCATAATTCACATTATTTACCTATAATTTAAGTCTCTCTCTAATCCATGCTGTCATCTATTGTTGCTTATTATGTCACTGTGATACCCTGGGCATTTGATCAGTGGTTTGACGTCTTTAACTCAATTAAGTATACTTGACAAACTGTGAGATGCTCTCACTTTCACAGGATTATTTTTAACTGTGACAAGATGACACATTATTGTCTCTTGCCTGCTATCCTAGATTGGATGATACTGGCTGACAGAAGAGACTATCATTGGTTGATATGTGCGTATAACTGTAACTGAGAATGCATCATGCTATTAAACCCCAACAATTGCTTTACTGCTGTTATAAATGTCAGCTCCAACCTATGATAAAAATGTTTTCACAGTTGGGCTCCTATTCACTCTTCCTTGGACATTAAGACCTGACTGTCTAGCAACCTGGGGATTTTGAGATTTGTGTAGAATTGAAAGTCTGAATTCCCTGGGAATGAGTCTTACTTAGCCTGTTTGACCCTGCTATCCCAATTTAGACAAGCTATATAATGATTGGGCTCAGTCTTAACCCTTCCTTATGACAGTAGTTTCTTTTACTCCCATGAATAAGAACTGCAGAATCAGACATTATGTTTCAGCCTTGCTTACTTGAATAGAGGCTATATGCAGGACTGACTTGCATAACTCAGTCATTATAAATACATGTTCTTGAGAAAGTATCTTGTCTTAAGTGTTACTTAATTATTGTTTCTCCTCAGTGTTCTGATTCTTCTTCCAAAGTCAGTGTAGTCATCTTAAAGGATCCTTTGCTTACAGGATCAGGCCCGCACTGTGTTTACAATTCCTATGTACACAAGCATTTACCTATTCAACAAGAAAGCTGGCCTGTAACTTCTCTGACTAGAATGGCTTAATGAGGCAAGAGGTAAAATGATGCCTGTATATAATGGTATGGCCACAAGAGTTGCCCAGCCCTTTAGTAAGAGACAGAAACTTGCAACTGGCAGACATGCTGATGAGATGTACACCACAGCCCTTATATGAAAGCAAGGGCCAGATCCTTCAGCTGGTATATATTGGTGTAGCCCCTTTGCTGTTAATGGTACTATATCATATCACTCTACAATACTAAATTGAACTTTTCAGCAGCCAAAACAATGTTATGGGAGCCACCATCAATAAGAGTCATTAAATCTCAACTGCATTGCCAATATTTTTCAAACAACAAATGCTACTAACAATAACGTGGAACTGGTAAAAGGCATCCAAGGATAGAGGGACCATTTGTGCTTCAACTATTAGAAAACCGCACATGTACAAAAATCTATTTTTCCTATACAGTCATCAAGTTTCCTTAGCACGTCCACTTTACAAGGGAGGAAACAAACAAATCCTCCTGGTGATCAAGGCACTGTTTCCAAGGAAGGATGTCACCAAAATTCAGGGCCTGATTTTCAGTAGTTGTGGGTGCATAGAATTCCTGAAACGAGACCTCGTTGGTCTGGTGGTCTCAGGTTCCCTGTGGATTGTAATTACAAAACCATATCACAAAAACCACCACTACAATTGGCATCACTATAGCTGGTAACCCTACTGGCAGTATCAATACAGAAGCTAGTGGGCAATAGTGACTAAACAACTGGTTAATCCTAAAGGAGGCCCTGCTAGTCTAGGGTTGAGGTACATCAGTAGGGCAATGTGGAAGCGCGGCCGCTGACCCTACTATTGTAATCCCTTTGGGGTTTAGAGAGCATGGCCCCTTTACATTTTTATTTTGAGGGAGTGGGGAAGTACTGATTGTTCCAAAAGGATGAAGTGCTTTTTGGTGGTGCAGGAGGAGCAGAGAGGGAAAGGGGAGAGCAAGAGAGTGTGTATGGCTGGAGCTCTGACAGAAAGGCTGCAGCAAGCAGGCCCTCACAGAGTAAAGCAGAACAGAAATCTTCCTGAAGTCTGGGAGAGACAGAGCGGCCGACTGGGGACACCCCAGGACAGGAGCCAGGAGGAGCACTGAGCCAGGGAGGAATCGCCAGATGAGGACAGATTGGAGCTGGACCCAGTATTACTTTTGCCCAAAGCTTCATGGGGCTGTGAGTACCGGGGCTTGTGAATTGGTATTGGAAATAAGGAAGGAGGCTGCTAGCTAGTTAAGTGGGGAGGTTGTCGCTCTGTGTGGCTTAGCAGATTGCTGCAGGAGGGCATGAGAGGGGCTTGTTGGGGAAAGCTTACTGGTGCTGAAGATGACCAGGAGCACCCAAGACTTACTGCCAAATTGGAACTTTGCCTAAGACTCCTGAACTCTGTGTACATTTTGCTCTAATTTATACTGGGAACCGGCTCAGCACCCAGACAGTCTAGGGCAGAGAGAGAGAGAGAGAGAGGGAGGGAGTGTGTGTGTGTGTGTGCGTGTGTGCGCGTGCACACATAAAATACCTTTGTGCACCTCCTTTTTTAACTCAGCTCCATTTGAGCTCTCTTCAGAAACAACTGATGGTCTGGTGCTTTCTTTTTCCCTTAGTTTTTTGTCATTTCCCTTTGTCTTTGCTTTGATTTTGGGCCAGAAACTGTGAAAAGAGGTATCTTGGAAATATCTTTCTACAGTCCTGATTGGAATCCCAGCATCTTACCCTGCCTTCAGCAGCAGCCAATACTCAATACCTTAGAAGTATACAAATAATGCCCTTCTCTATATAGAAAGTAAATTCATTCTTAACCCCCGTGGTGATCATCTTATGCCCTGAAGCATGAAACTTGCTTACTCCTATTTTAGCATGCAAAATTATGTCTGTTATTATTGGTCAGAAAATTAACAAGAAATTTTAAAAGCCGGTTAGGGTATTTGTCTCTATGACCTCCTGCCACAGTGGAACATATCAGTGAGTGGAATCACATTAAACTAAAACAAAAGGAAGGCGCTCTTCATGGCTGAATCAAATGGTAAGAGTTCACGGTCCAGTAATTCCTACCAGTGCAATACGCAATTTCATCACAAAGAGGTTTATCCCATTTCAAAGCTACAGATGAAAAGTAATTGAGTTCATGTGCTGCAGTGATGCAAATCAAAAGCTATAATATTTGTATTAATTGCTGAAAGCAGACAGTGCTTGGGATTAGAAAAGAGAGTGGAAGTACAATAAATCTTCAAGTCCAAATCTGGAAATGTGCCAGTTCTCTGGAAAGTAAGAGTCCGATCAGACACACTTTTAAAAGTGTAACTCCATTTAAAAAAATTAGACCAAAATGTATATTTTAGATCTCTTTAAAAAAATCTTGTTATTTTCTGAATCTTGTTAATTGAAGCTCTGGCACTAAGTGCTGTTTCAGATGCCCTCATATGCATAGAGAATTAAATTGGTTTTCATATAGCCAATGTCTTCACTCTCTTGCAGACTGGCATTTAAAGATACAATTATCACCATCTTTCTTAGGTTTTCACTGGCAATAAACTGGAAAAATATAAACAGATCTATTTAAGTCTATTCCTTCTGTGGTGGGCTATGTGAAATCAATAGTACCAGGAGCACTAATTATTCTGAAAGACTTTGAAATAGCTATTAAATAAACAGAAGAATTAAAATGTAATCTTTTTCTTTTTAATTGCTTAATGGAAACAGAGGAATAAATAATTATAATATGTTTCAATATGGTAGCATCCAGTGAATCAAAAGAAACCACTATCTTAATTATAAAATATATATTCAAAATAAAGATAGAGAAAGATGGAGATACACACACACGTAATTAACAGTACATTGATTTGTTATTCTGCTCCTTTCTTCAATGTAGTGAAATACACTCACTTAACACAGTCAGTGATACTATATTAATTTTCAGTTACTTAAAATGTTAGCATTACCTGGGGGACAATGTGCATGCTGACTGACATGAGTCCCAGGTCCATCATGATGATTATGATTTAAATGGAATAGTCAAAGAACAGGACAGCACATATGCCTGAGAAGACCAGCTGTTGTTATTATTACTGATAATATTTTTATTATGATACCATCCTATGACTGCCGTGAGGATTAGGGCCCCATTGTGCAGGCTACTGTACAAGGCAGATAACGATACAACACCTGACCCAGGGATCTGGCAGGGTGGGGAAAGAGATATAACATATAATCTAATGAATATGGTTATGGTTGGCCCAGTTTTGTTAGTTACAAGTTGTATTGTTTTTTGCTGTTTTTAATTGGCTAGAGAGGAGATGCGGAAAGGGGCAGGGATAGGGGGATTAACAACTGTAAGGAAGTAAGAAAAGAAGGAAGGGGAAGAGGGATGACCATCTGTCTAGCCACAGTTAGCAGAATCATTTTAGTAGGCTTCACAGAAGAGGTGAATCTTAAGGAGGGAATTAAAAGGGATACAAATATCTGTAGTACTTAACACTGAGGCCTTGTCTACACCAGAAAGGGTTTGCCAGTATAGATATATTGGTAGGGCCACACTGGCAATTCCCCCTAGTGCAGACACAGCTTCTAGAGCTCTTTTCCTGGTATAGCTCATATCAGTTCTCCAAATGACATAAACTACATAGTTCAAAGGACTTTTCTGCTCATAGAACTGTGCCCGCATTCTGGCTTTTGCTGGCACTGCTCTGTCACTCAGGTAGGGTGACCACCTGACCTGAACTAAGTGGGACAGTCTTGAAATGGAAGGTTCAAGTCCTGGTCCCTGGCTCATGATGCCAAGACAGCATTTGTCCTAGATTCCCTGTGGTGCTGCTCTGCGCCTGCCTGAGGCTCGGGGCGGCACCAGCCCGTTCCTGGTGGGGAGGGCTGAGGTGGACCATAGCTCTCTCTTGCCACATGACCCTTCCCCCTGCTCCTCCTCTCTCCATGAGGCCCTGACCCAGTCGGAAGCCAGAGCCAGGCCCTGGCAAGAGCCGCCAGGGAGCCCAGGCTGCAAGAGATAGGGAAAGGCATAAGAAAGCATAATTTGGGATGAATCTAAAGGGTTTAAGTTTTTAGCTGAACTGGGCGTTTTTAATGCTCATGAAAGTCAGAGGCTGACACTATTAAGAGCTTGGGCCCAGATCTTCAAAGGTATTTAGGTGTCTAACTCCCATTGAGGATCTGGGTCTAAGAGTACAATAGGCATAGACTGCAGAAGCTTCTTTCACACAACTCTCCTGAGGGGGATTTGTAAACTGGGTCACACAACTGTCCACAAGAAACTAGGCTGAGATTAATAACATTTACTGAACCAAATTCATCCCTGGTGTAACTTCTCTGGAATCAATGGAATTATACCGGAGATTAACTGGGTCTATTAACTTCAGTTACAATCTGAGCCAGATTAAAAAACGTGGAGATTTATTAATGAAATGGCATGCCAATGATAGCAACACCTTTGAAAACGTTCCATAGGCATATACATAACTGAACGGCATGAGCTTTAAGGTCCTTGTGTTCCATTTGTGTTTGCAAGAAAGACTAACCTTCTCTTTGATTCCATTCAGGGTATGACACACATCTATTATTTGCTTACCAGGCTTTTGGAATCATATGACACAAAGCCTAGAAATCTGAGAGCAGCAACAATTCAGATATATCAGGGCTTTAAACAGCCAACCTTCCAATACAGTTAAATCCTTCAAACAGAAGATTTATGTAGTCTCAGCCTGATTTACTTTTGTTACCTTGCTGTAGCTTTGTTTGAATGGCTTTCTAGCCCTGGCAAGAAAGAAGAGGAAGACTGACTGAATGTCAGAACACATCAACGCAGATACTAACTTGTCAAACGTTAGATCAGGTAAGATCTCCCTGATGAGTCCACTACATCAAGATAAGAGAGGGAGAAGCACTCACGTTGGTGTTTTTATAGAGCTGCAGCTAAGATTTTCTTTTCCTGTCTCTTTCTGTGAAAGCATCTGACATATGGTTCGGGTGCTGCTCAATTACACATTTCTCTTCCACCTCACTTAACATTTTTCATTTACTTGTCATTTCCAATCTTCTTGCTGGAATTACACTGTATTCATCCTTCTTCATAGTCTTGTGTTATTAATTTTTATCTTAGAAGGAAAAAAGCATTTATTCTATTTGTAAAGAGAACAAGTTTAATCAGTAAGAAACCTGAATGAGCATGATGTATAAGAGCTTTCTGTTCCTAATGGGCTGATTGGCCACCCACATAGCCCGTACCAAGCACAGAAAACTTACTTAAGACTATGTCGTTTGATTAACTTGTAAAGCCTGGGAGTAACTAGCAAATTCAATTATATATTCAAATTATGTTACTGAACTGGTCTAATTTTTAAAAATGATGAATGAAGTGCCTAAAAAGAAATTGATAGTAGAGGCCTAAAGAATGATTCATTAAAACTTGATGTACACAGGCACATCTTCCTTTGTCATGTGACTTGTGCTGCATGGCAGGACTCACTTGACTGAGTGTCCCAGAGTGTGCACCAGGAATCTATGTTTGCATACTGTTGTTTTGGCAGATTTGAATGTGCTGTGTACTTAAAGTTAATGTAAACCACTTGGGTTTTGATGGCAGAAGGTATTAGATAGCTGAGCATATGTTACTGATATTACAGTAAATAATAATTGTACTTAGCCCTGGTGTGGTACAGTGCCTTTCGCTGGAAGATCTCAAAGCTGTTTGCAGACAATTAATTTTCACAATACCCCTGTGAGATAGGTAAGTGATATTATATCATCTTTTAGAGATGGGCGTGAACTGGTTAAGTGCCTTGTCCAAGATCATATAGTGAGTCAGAAGCAAAGTCAGAAATAGAGACCAAGGGTGAGATCCTCATCCCTCCATTGGCCCTTTACACTGGATTAAAGGGCCAGCTAGAGCAGCATAAAACGGCTCTAAAATCCCTCAAACCGGCTGGGGTAAGGTTCTCTGGTGCAGGCACTGCAGAAGGCAGTCATAAGGCTGCTTTCTAAGGACCCCCTTGCAAGCCCGTGGGTATTCTAGCTATCCTTATGGGTGTAGGGAGTGTACCCAAGGAGGGGTTACCACCTGTGTTGCAGTAATTCTGGGAATGCTGTGGCCCATATGGCAAGCCCTGGGAGGTTGCCATAGTTTACTTCTTCAGCTGTCTAAGTTATACTGAGGGCTACTTCAGTCCCCAGGGAGGATACAAAGGCAGCTTAAAGCTTTTGTAAAAAGAACCTATCAGTGCAAAAGAAACAGACTTTATGTACAGTACTGCAGCCTGGGAACATGCTGTTTTATTCAACACATTAAAAACAGAGAAGGCACATTAACTAAACCAGAAATAAGGGAGGGTTGGACCATGGCCCCAACTCATAATACTCTAAGTAACCCAGTTATCTTCTTGATGACCATTTTATTACGTCCCTCTCCTCCTAATTTACAGCCTGGATGTAGTCTTCAAAATAACCAGAGGCTGCCTGCAGGGATAGAGATCCATTACCCGCCACCCACCTCCTGAGCCAGCAATTCTATAGCTATTCCCATTTTAGGCATTCCTGGCAAAACTGAATCCTTTCCTGGCCTTGGCTCCTCCAGATGGTCATTATCCAAGGAAAAAGGCTCTGCTGCTGGTACATCACTCCAAGAGCAGACATGATTCGGATGTCTTCTTATGACTCAACCATCACTTAAATAGACTTTAAAAGACAAGAGTACAGATTGCTCTAGAATTGTGCACGGAATACACATTGGCTGGTGAGTATTGAAACATTTAGGATACACTAAATCCCTTGGGCCCAGCTCTCTGTCTTAAGCATAATGTTCATGGCTCTGTTTTTGAAAAGCCTGTTTCTGTAACACATTTCACCTATGTGCTGGGATACATTAAGTCCAAATATTCCCTCACTTTTCATCCTATTAACAGCTGGGTTGGGGTCATGCCCATCGTAGTTTAAAGAGTAGTTCTGTATTTCAAAAGAAATTGAGCTAACTTTTTTTCCAAGCTCCAATGAATCATCATCTTCATCCTCTCTTCAGAAATCCTCACTGCATTCTCTGCTAAGCCATTGTAAAGTGGATGATAGGAGAAAATTTGAATAAATGTAATCCCATTTTTTCTCAGAAATACTTTAAACTGGATGCTTGTAAAATTTGGTCTACTGTCTGCGAAAAGTTCTGCTGGCAGTTCATGAGGGACAAATGTCCATCGGAGCCTTTCATAGGTAGCAGTGGAGGTCATGGAGTTATTACATGTACTTCTAACCATTTTTAATGTGCATCTACTCTGATTAGAAACATTTTTGCCATATATGGGCTGGCAAAGTCCATATGTGTGAGGAATCATGGGGATCCTGGCCATGCCCATACGTGAAGTGGTGCCCGTGCTGGGGACTCCTGGTGTACCTGATGGTGACATCTCTTTGTCATTTTTTTTTTAGGTCCATAGTGCTGAGCCAAAGTTTTCATGTAAGGAAAGGTCAGGGCGCACTGTGGACTCATATCCAGATTCTTGTCCACTGTAACCCCCAGGTCCTTTTCTGCAGAACTTCCACTTGGCCAGTTGGTCACAAGCCTGTAGTAGTGCATGGGATTCTTCCATCCTAAGTGCAGTATTCTGCACTTTTTCTTGTTGAACCTCATCAGATTTCTTTTGGCACAATCCTCCAAATTGTGTGGGTCACTATGGACTATATCTCTACCTACCAGTGTATCTATCTCTCCCCCAAGTTTAGTGTCATCCACAAACTTGCTAAGGGTTCAATCCATCCCATCATCCAGATCATTAATGAAGATGTTGAACAAAACTGGCCCCAGCACCGACCACTGAGACACTCCGCTTGATATCGGCTGCTAACTAGACATTGAGCTGTTGATCCCTACCTGTTGAGCCTGACAATCTAGCCAGCTTTCTATCCATCTTATGGTCCATTCATCCAATCCATACTTTTTTAACTTGTTGACAAGAATACTATGGGACACCATACCAAAAGTTTCATTAAAGTCAAAATATATCATGTCCAGCATTTTCCCCATATCCACAGAGCCAATTATCTCATCATAGAAGACAATCAGGTTAGTCAGGCATGACTTGCCCTTGGTTGACTATTCCTGATCACCTTCCTCTCCTCCAAGTGCTTCAAAATGGATTCCTTGAGACCCTGTTCCATGATTTTACCAGGGACTGAGGTAAGGCTATAGTTGCCTGGATTCTCTTTCTTCCCTTTTTAAATCAGTTTGACTGTTCCTGAATTCCAAGTGCAAATCTTGTAAGTGTTTCACTGCTGATTCCATTGCAGTTGCTAATTTCTACTGCTTTGGGCCAGGTTATGTCCACCTCTGACAGCAACAGTCTTTGAATTCTCTTATTATTAATACCACTAGCAAATCTGTCCTACTGCATGACCACTAGGACATTTCCAAATGAGCACTATTCTGTTAGTCATTTTAGCTCTGCCACATACATAGCTACAGTTCACCTTGCCTCCTCTTTCTTGAAACATTCTACAATAGTGCTAAGCTTTGGTTTGTAGGGATCTGTTAAGATATGTTGCAGACTTTTAAACTTTTATTTCCTGGTGTCTGAGATTATAATAAACTCCTCAACAGGGAGTAGATTTTACTGACACAGACACTGAGGAAATTCTATCTATCCTTATCTATAATCTCATTTGCAAGAAAATGGCCCAATCTTCCAATATATTGCTGCCAATTCTCATTTTCTGCATTAAACTCCTCAATTTTCCCATAAGGTACCTTTCTTATATTTGTCCTAATTGCCAATTTTGTAAAAGGGTCCACTCAGTGCAGATGAAACACACTTTACTTACAATATTGCAAGCTAGGAACATGCTGCTTTATTAAATTACATAATAAACAGAAAAGGAAAACACACACTAACTAAACAGGAAGTGAGGTATGGCTAGAGCATGGATCCAACCCATAATACGCTGAATAACCCAATTAATTCTTTGATGACTACTTTACTACAAAAGCCTCCTTAGGTTTCCTTTTCCCCTGGGCTCCGAGTTCTGAGCTGCACGTTAGAGGCACTGCAGTCACTCCAGTCACTAGTGCCACTTCCTTTCCTGCAGCAATGTTCTATGAATCAGCTTCCCTGGACAGTTAGTTGGGCTGGACAACAGATCTGGCGTGGATGTTCACGCTTTCCCTCATTCTAGACCCCTTCTCTGTCACCGTATTATAGCATTCCTCTTCCACAAAGCAGCAGCACCCTATATACTCCAAAACACCATACATCTGGCCTGCTCCAATTCTTGAATTTCAGATACACAGAACAACACACATACATGGAAAAATTCATCGTAGTCTGCTGATACTGACATTCTTAATTCTTCCATTTGTGATGCCCGAAGAGCTGTTATTGTTCTAAGGTTACAGTCAAAGGAGAAAACACTCTAGATCTTCACATTCCAAGATCAGGTAAATCAGCCTCAGTGCTCTGTCACTAGAAACAACCCTCACAGTAAATTTCCTTGAGGAATATAAAAACACTTACCATTCATATTATTTATTTGTATTGCAGTAACACTTAGGAGCCCTAGTCGTGGGTCAGGAGCCCATTGTGGTAGGCTCTGTACAAATACAGGAGAAGAAGATGGTCCCTGACTTTAAGAGTTTGCAATCTGAAGTATAAAACAAAACAACAAATGGATACAGAAAGACAGATGAGGGAGCATAATGAAGCAATGAGACAATTTTGGTCAGCACAAGAGGCGGTATCCTCAGCATACCAGCTGCTTATCTGCCTACCCTTAACACCATTCTTGCCCTGCCTTCCATATTAACTAGCTTCTGCTATTGTTTACATGGAAATTGGGTAGTTTGCTCGGGGTCCAAGTGGAACTCTACAAAAAAGAGAAGTGTGCAACACAATCCCATATTTCATCCAAACCCTGTGATACTGTAAGGTAGGGTGACCAGACAGGAAATGTGAAAAATCAGGACAGGGGGTGGGGAGGTAATAGGAGCCTGATAAGAAAAAGATCCAAAAATCGGGACTGTCCCTATAAAATTGAGACATCTGGTCACCATACTGTAAGGACAAAAAGAGAGTAAAACAGAGTGAAACTCCCAATAACCATTTATTCAAAACAGAGAACCCTGTTTATCCAAGCCTCCATTATCTGGCTCCCCATATTAACTGTACTGAGCCCAAGCCTCGCTTATTCTCCTGATTATCTGATCCGGCCCCAGTCCCAGTTAGATTGGATAAATGGGGTTTCACTGTATAGGAATGAGTTTTTACATACAGTACTGTGCCTCTTCTTCCTTTTTACTATTTCCTTCCTCCCTGCATAAAATATTCTCCACATTGCTTAAAAGCATGCATTCTACCTGCAGACGGTAGAGCAGTAGCTGCTTGAAAGCATCCCACACCACACAATTAACACCTTAGGGTGGCGAAGAGAGATTCAAATTGCATCGAGTTCCCACAGACATGGTGTATGGCGATTTGTACACACTCAAGTAGTTTTTCAGGATGTGAGATTAGAATTTCAGAGATAGTCATGAGCTGGGCCTTAACTATTTACATTTCAAGCATTTCCCAACATTTCTTCTTTTTCAATAGTCTCCCAGTCCCTGGTTTTAAAGGGCTTGTAAGAAGCAAGGAGTGGGCAGGTGCGAAGTTTGCAGTTAATTTCAGATGATACGTAAATGATAGTGTGGGTGTGATATAATATACCCTGTAGCTGACCAAAGGGTGTTTCTTTATACAATAAAGGCCCTAGAGCTAGAGAACTGCAAAACCAAACCAAAAAACACAAAATATTCTTCTCAGAATTAAGCTGAGGTATCTGGTGTTGTATAGGGTTAATCACCGCCCTACAATAAACACAACAGTTGGTAGCATGTGAGTGAATGCTGCCTGCTGCCAGAAGAGTCCTTGACTCTCCCAGTTTAAAAGCAGGTGCCTCTCAATAGTCACTCAGGCATCCCTGCTTCCTGCTTCAAAGACTCCGTCTTCTGGAAAGAGCCTGTCACGTCCCATCTGTTTTTTTGTGATGTTGCCAGCCCCCTGAGAGAGGGTCTTCCATTCCCATCTCCTGTCTGATGTTGGAAAACCAAAGGGGAATAACCCTTCAATCTGCCAGAAATTGGTTTTCTGATATCAAGGACTTTGCCTCCGGGAGCTGCAATCTACCATACTTAGATGAAAATTAGTTTTCTAAGTACGGTACTTTCTTCTGTTGTCTGCTTGGAAAAACCCATGTTTGCCTGTGTTCTTTTCTCTGCAGTTTGGATTGAAAGAGCTTAAGTTTAAATAAGCTAATAGTGAGCAAAATCCCCAACATAAAAATTTCTTATTATTTCAGTTGGTGGGCAGGGAGTGGAAAGAACATAAATAATCTCTTTTAAATTCCTTGTCATTAAAATGAAAGTAAAACTTCTGTTTCAGCTATACACAGTAAGCAGGCCATGGCTAGTATAATTAATTGCTGTTCTATTTGTCAGAACCTTGAAAACAATTAGCATGTGACCTAGATGATATGACAGAATCATTAATCATTTAAAGTATTTCTCCAAATTGATTTATCAATCAAATACCTGTACTCTCACTACTACCTAAAAACATTTACAAAGTGCTGTGAATTTATTCTGTGCTTTACCACACAGAAACAGGCACATCCTCTGCCCCCAAGGGGTTATATCCTTAATAAGACTGGACAAACACAGGACAACCATACTCTAGAGAAAGCACAGGACAACCATCCAAGAGAGGGAGGCTTTATGATAAGAATCGGGAAAGAGGTGTGTTTTAAGGAGGGATTTGGAACACAGAAGGGATGCTTAGTGGGTGAGAGAAAGGAGACAGTTTCATGAGTAGAAACAGGATAATGGATGTTATGAAGCCTATAGCAGGAAAAGGAGATGAAGAGGCACAATGAAAAAGGACCGCGAGGAGCAGAGGAAGCCAAAGGAAAGATAAGGAATACAGAGTGGTAGATGCAGTCAAGAGTTTGTGGGGCCTTTAGGGTCAGAATAGGAAATTTCAATATGATGTAGCAGGAAATATGAAGCCAATGAAGGGATTCAAAGACTAGGGTTTGTGAGGAATATGACTTTAGCAACTGCATTTTGGACTAGAGCAAGGGTGGGAAAACTTTTTCACCCGAGGGCCACATTGGGGTTT
>ML677333.1:65579337-65955588 GCA_007922305.1 Dermatemys mawii | reverse complement strand
CCCTTGCTCCTTGTCCCCTGACCATCCCCTACAGAAATCCCCCTGCTCCTAATCACCCTCACCCCAGGACCTCACCCCCATCCAACCCCCCTGCTCCCTGACTGCCCTGAGCCCTAGCCATACCCCCGCCCTCTGATAGGCTCTCTGAGACTCCCATGCTCTATCTAACCCCCCACCTTCCCCATCCCCATCCCGACTGCCCCCCGAGACCCTCTGCCCCTTCTCCAACAGCTGCTCCTGGCCTGGTCCGGCCTGGCCCCAGCCCTCTTACCATGTCACCAGGCACACTGCCCCACTGATCTGCCAGAGCGGGCAGCCGCGGTGCACTGAGGTGTGAGGGGGAAGTGGAGGAGGGGCCGGAACCAGCCACCCCACCTTGGAGCTCAGGGGCCAGATGGGAAGAGCCTGCGGGCTGGATGTGGCCCACAGGCCATAGTTTGCCCACCCCTAGGGGGTGAAAGGTAGACAGCCTAGACAGAAGAAAGACTACCCATAATAAAGGCAAAAGATAATCCAGTGGCAGACCAGGGATTTAGCAGTGGGGGTGATAGGGAACAAAAGTAAGATGCAACAGGACTTAAAGACAGAATGGACATGGTGAAGAGAGGAGGACAAAAGAAAAGTGATAGATTACACAAAGATTATGAACTTTGGATATGGGAAAGAGTTTGAAAGTAACAAAAGGATGTGGAGGAAACAACCGTATAAAAGACAAAGGAAATACTTTAAAATATAATATAAAATGAACCTGCAGGATATTGAATAATGTAAGTTTATTTAAAAGAATTATTCATTTGCATGAATAAGAGTAGCAACTGTAATTAATTAGCTGGGACAAAATAACAAGAGCTACCTATTTTCATATCTCAAAGCATAAGCAAATCCCCAGATGTTATCAGCAAAACCAAAGTATATTATTGCCCAGTCAAGTGCATTATGGGGCAGTCCCCATAATGCACTTAATTGGGCAATAATATACTTTGCCTTAATCTGACAGATTCTCCATTGGCCACTCTCAGAGGATAGGAAACTAGAGTATATGGACTCTCCACTGTTCTGACAGATCAATTCCTATATAGAGATGCATTTGTAGGATATCTGTGATTTAAGATACATACTGCAAAGGTTGAATCTGAATTTAAATATACTCAATAGAATGGCAGAAATAATGGCCTTTTCTTTACATACCATATTTACTTTCTGCAGCACATCAGCTCAAGATAATTTCTACTGAAACCTCAGAGGTTACAGTTTGATTTTTAAGTAAAACTATTATTATGTAAGTGAGGCAATAAGCCAAATGAACCTTTATGGACCATATTCTATATAGTTTTTCAATTACTTGGTTTGGAAAATTACACTTGCAATGTTGAAATAGTTTGGCCTTTTTTTTCTGTATTGTGATTGCTTTGTTAATAATGAATGAGAATTAGGTTTTCTTCAGGTTACAGGGATATAATGGCCAATGTAAGAGTCGTTTGCACCATCAGTTTAACTGTGCAGAGAGTTCTACATAGTGCTGCTTTCAAACAGCTAATTTGAAATACCATCTTCTTTGGGGGCAAGCAGAGCCCTGGTGGGTGCTCAGGAGGGAAGAGACTACTGGGAAGTGAGGACAAGAATCAAAGGGTCTGACCAATGCCCACTGATGTCAATGGACTCTTTCCACTGACTTCAACAGGTGATGGAATGAGCTGAAAGACCTGGGCCAAATTCAGCCCTGGTGAAAGAGGGCCTACATTCTTTTAACTTAATGAAGCTCAGGGATGAACTGTTTCCCTTTTCTTTATTTCTTATTTTTCTGCTTATATTTTGCCTTCTTCTGACTCTTCACTTATTCTCCACAATTTGTCTAAAGAGATAACCTGCCACAGAAAAGAGCCTGGTGGTGAAGAACAGTGGTTATTAGACCCTGGCTAAGAGTGATGTTAGGGACATGAACTATAGTGAGGTCATCACTGCCTCCAAGAAAAGATAAGGGTGCTATCAGCCTTCTGTGTGTGGGACAGACTGTCCACTCCCAAAGACACAAGTGTACAGGAGGCTTCCACAACTCCCTGAGGGAAATTACCACTGAGCTGCAGGGCAAATATATTGATGGATTGGTATAACATTGCCACCATTTGTTGTCCACAGCCACCGACACTCTGGTGCCCGCAGGTACACTCAACTCCATATGTCACTAAGATTCTCTGATGGCTTTTTGGACCTATAATAGTCACGAGGGTATGGGAAAGGAGGTAGGTCCCAATGCTATTATTTTTACCTCTTCTAGATTTGAACTGGCAGCTTGGACGTAAAAGTCTCCATGTAGTCCTTTACCTGCCCTGAAGCAAAATAAACCTGCATGACAGTCTCTCTCATATAAAAATACTCTGGAGTTTTATTAGGAAAATGTAGTAGTAATATGGGTATCACAGCGTGTGTGCTAGGGAGCAGGGGTAGAGTGGTTAAAATCCTAGCACATTAGGATGATTAGCACATGGGAATGGCATTCAAAGGTAACAAGAGGCAGACCTATTTTCTAGAGAAGGAAGCAATTACACTGAGCAAAATGTGACAGAAACTGTAAATGCACTGCACATTGCTTGTCTATGTTTCACATATAACTAGTGTCATTATGCTACTTAATGACACCAATTATTTAAAAATTAAGCACACAGTACCACATGCTTCACATTTATTGTATTCAGATAGAGTTGCTATCTGCAGCACTTGAGGGCCAGACCTCCTTTAATAAATTCCACATGTGCCTTCAGTATTTTCTCTAGGGCTGTATTTTTTTTATGCTAACTCTTTTAGTGGAGAATCTCAGCCATAAAAAATTAAAAAGGTCAATTTTATGATGAAACACATGAGCCTGAATATTCTAAATGGCACCCTAGACTAAAAAAGCTAATTGCTTTTTCACAGCAGAACTCTCCTAAGTGCTCACAATGCAAACGGGTTCATATAAAAATCAAAATATGTCTCTCCACCGTTTCCAGGCCCACTGGGATTTACTGAGATGAGTGACGCTGTAAAAAATAGAAATCACCTGGAGCCTGTTAAAATTATAATCAAGTAAAACTACAATTACCACAGGCTTAATCCATTTGTCTCTGTGCATCCACTGCACTTCCAATCACCTGCCTCGATCACATATGTAATTATAATGGCATCAGACACGACAAAATATTACCACATGACATTCCAAATTGCCAGACACTGACACCTTAGCTTGCTTATCTTTATAGCTTTAATGTAGTTATCAGTCAGTAAAACAAAATAAATGTAGTACAGCTCTGGTACTATTGCATGTGGAGATTGTTCAAGGATATCCAAATTTACTTGTAGGAGCTGTATTTTATAATAATTGTGCATTGTGATCCATGTTTTAAATACAGGTAAGTAAACAACATTGCTGTTTGCTAACTGGCTCACATGAAAAGCACAGTGCTGTTCAATAAATAATTGTGGAAAAATTACAGTAAATACAGTCAACAAATTCTCTAGTGTATAACGATAATTTTACCAACTCAAGTTTGCCACTGGTGTATATCAGCAGAACTCTGGCCCCTAATTTGTATGGTTGAAGTCAGTTTCATTTGTTTATAATTATGAAAAACTCAATGAAAATTAATATTGTAAGGGAAAAACCCACAAACTTGGTATAATTAAGCAGGTGTCTTCCCAATCGGAGCCCAAGGACTAGAGTAGCAGGGGATTAGAATACACAGCAGTTATCAAGGGGAAAGTTCCTGTGGGGAAATTCATTTGATTCTTAATCTTGCCATTCATAGAATACCAGGGTTGGACGGGACCTCACGAGGTCATCTAGTCTAACCCTCTGCTCAAAGCAGGACCAAACCCCAACTAAATCATCTCTGCCAGGACTTTGTCAAGCCTGACCTTAAAAACCTCTAAGGAAGGAGATTCTACCACCTCCCTAGGTAATCCATTCCAGTGCTTCACCACTCTCCTAGTGAAGAAGTTTTTCCTAATATCCAACCTAAACCTTCCCCACTGCAACTTGAGACCACTACTCCTTGTTCTGTCCCTCATTTGTTAAATTTGTTAAATACTCCTTGTTAAATCCCTCATTTTCATAAACACCTGTTCATCCACTAATTTACTTAAATGTGCCCCAGAACTTTTTACACGAGGTGTTACATCACCACTTTTAAAGCAAAAACATATTATTCTTATTTACTATCTTTTGATTAAGTGCTATATTATTACATGTCCATCAGGGGCTAAGATGGTCAGGAATGCAACCCCATGGTCTGGGTGACCCTAAACCTTCAACTGCCAGATGTTGGGACTGATGACTGGGGATGGATCACTCAGTAATTGTCTTGTTCGGTCCGGTCCCTCTGAAGCATCTTGTCTTCAAGACAGGATACTGGGCTAGGTGGACCATTGGTCTGACTCAGCATGGCCATTCTTATATTCTGTTCCAGGGCTTTGGTTTGGACTCTTCTCTAGTTTTGGTGAGTTTCTATCAGAGCTAAGTGGTCTAGATAAAAAATTGAGATGCCATGAGTAAATGACTGAGTTTATAGACAATGGATTAGGGTGACCAGATGTCCCAATTTTATAAGGACAGTCCCCATTTTGGGGTCTTTTTCTTATATAGGCTCCTATTACCCCCTACCTCTTGTCCCGATTTTTCACACTTGCTGTCTGGTCACCCTACAATGGATAGGCCTCATTTCATTGGCCAGGAATTGCAGCCATCTGGGGAAATACTCAAGGTGATGATATGGACATTTTTAAAATTCCAGCAGCCATCTCCAGTTTGCTCCTTCTAAGAGTGAGCATCTGTCACATATTTGTAAAGTGTTATTTTTTGAGAAGGATTAAAACAATTTTACATGCACATCAGCAGAAGATCTGGCCCAGAAGAAGCACTTGAGGGTGGAGACTGCAATATGCTGTGGTAGGATTTTAGGTATTCATATTTTAATATAGTAGAATTACATAAAGGGAGTGGAGTTTGGGATGAGGGATAGCATAAGAAAGGCCGTACTGGGTCAGACCAAAGGTCCATCTAGCCCAGTATGCTGTCTACTGACAGTGGCCAATGCCAGGTGCCCCGGAGTGAGTGAACCTAACAGGTAAAGATCAAGTGATCTAGATACACACAGTTTGACTTCAGGTTCAGAATGACCACTGGAGGCTTTGAGGTTCCAGGGATTATGTGCTTCTGTGCTCTCACCTTTTGGCAGAAGTATTTATATCAGAATCTCTGTTCCCCTCCCTCTGTGATAGCAACTTGGGCCCCAATATTCCTTGGAGCTTCACAAATCATAAAGGATGTGCGTGTATATGTACATGTGCACTCACTTGGTATCTGGATAATAGCTGGGATTAGGAGCTGCATCTTTCGAGAACAATAATATATTGTTATTTTAATCCATTTGCATCCCTACAAATTTTGCTGCAGCATTTTATTCTGATCATTGCAGCAGGAACTAATCATGTCAAGAAACAGCTAGCAACCGAGGAACAAATCCTTTTCTTATGGCGAACAAAGATTTCAGGAACTTCTTTACAGAATGCAGTCATTGGAACATAAAAGCAAAGTTCAGACAAAGCATAAAACAACAATATAAGAGCTGAATGCTTCTGAAGACCAAATTGATTTGTGCTGTTTGTAACTGAAAATGTTTGCACGAGTACAGTGCCATCTTTGAAATATATCTGGGAGATCTATTTCAGACAGCATCTGGCTACAGCAAAATTTCTGCACAGTTCTCTAAAGGAGAGGCAGGAGTGTGTCGTCTGAAAATGGGGCAGACATTGCCAGCTGATAGAGAAAATACCAAGTGGCTACCAAGCAGCGCTCACTCAGATGAGACTCACGCCTGTTTGTGTTTAAATCTTCCGGAGAATAAATCATTTCCTGAAGCAGGGACAGAGACTACAGTTTATTAATCCTTGACAGACCACAAGGTATTGTCCATACTGACAGTCTGTTTCGTATGGGCAGGATGCAGAAGCAGTAAATCCTATTAACCTGGTCAAAGTCAAATGAAGACATTTTAAAAATGGAACAGCTATTACATGCACTGTTCAAAGAACATCTTATCAAAGAGAGGTTAAATGAATGTACTATCTATTAGAATATGTGCAGTTACGCTGCAAAGAAACAGAAACCTTCCTTCTACCTGTTCATGTCCTTCATAATTTTTTTAAATTATTTATTATATCTACCAGCATAATTAGCTGATTCTGCAAATATTATATTCAGTTCTGCCATCAAGTATATATGCTAATTTTCTGGATAAAAATAATCAGTTTAATGGTAGCAAGAATACAATGGAACACGTCTATATTAAACAGTGCTTTCGGTATTGCACATTTCCTCAACCAAAAACATATGGCATTCTGTGTGCATGGACCACTCTGGAGATTTACTGTAATTATGTCATGATGTGCTTATTGTTATGGATTCAGCAGCCTTTCTTGCATCTCTACCTGCTTTGTTCAGGAGCAGCTGCTAGCTTCAAGCTGTTGCCTGCTTCCAGCAGCAGAAGCTGAATGAAGGAATGCTTTCTAGGGAAGACATGTTTTGAAGCAGACACACTGACAATAAAATGGTTCACTGGGGGATTATAACTGGATAAAAGTCTAGTAATCAGTCTATGATAATTTATTGATGCTGAGTCCCATTTGCTTAAAAAATTCTCTCTTATTTATACACAGTTTGGGGGCCTTTAACTGATAAAAGCATGCAATGGTCTTTATAAAGTGACTGATATTTGGAGATTCATTAAGCCTAATTATGGATAAGTGACTGTTAGGACATACCCACTAGCTGTGCAAAGAGGAGAGAGCAGGATTGCTTGAATCAAGAACATGACATCCTCATATCTGCTCTGAGACATTAGAATACACAGTACATGTATTTACTAGGAGCCTGAAACAGCTGGCAAAATGTTGAATGCACAAGTTAAGACTGCATAGTGTAAACTGAATTTCAGTATGTGGGTTTCCTGCAGGCATTACTCTATAATTACAGGGTCCAATTCAGCAGTCCTTATTTGAGCTAAACTCCCATTAGTTCGATGGTAGTTTTGTCTGAGTGAGGACTGAAGGACAGTTACTATCACTTATTATATGACCCATTGATTTCTCAAATACAGAAAACCTTCCTGAAGAACTATGTGACAAGTACAAGGTGACAGAGAAACCAATTTCCCTATTAATTCACATCTCATCCCCAGGTTTTACTGTCCTTGATCTTCACGGGTGGGTAAGGAAGAAGGATAGCTGGTTAATTAATTAGGGAGCCCTAAAGGTGCAGGGAATGTTGGAGACTCCTCTGTTGTGCTATTGTCATATTCCCGTTGCTGGAAATGACAGCTATTACTATTTTATTGACTAGAACCTCTAGGGAAGAGTACAGATGTGACGATTTCATTACTTTCTGTAAATGCATTTACAGAAAAAAAATTCTACTATGTCGATATAAGACTCCCATGTATAGCAACCCACACTGTCAATAGCTAAATGCCCCAAAGAATTGGCAAATATCGTTTTCTGGCAGTGACAAATCACACAGGAATGATTTGCTACAGAACCACACAAAGCCTCCATGAAGAAAAAAAAAAAGAAAAAGTTCAGGCACTCCATTATTAATTTGTATTCATTAAAATGTAACCATTTCCTTTTCCACATTTAGAACTGAGTGGAGGTTAAGTTAGCAGTACTCAAGGTTGCAGATAAAAAAAAAAAATCCTGTCTGCTGGAAAAAGGAAT
This sequence comes from Dermatemys mawii, assembly GCA_007922305.1. Taxonomy (NCBI): domain Eukaryota; kingdom Metazoa; phylum Chordata; order Testudines; family Dermatemydidae; genus Dermatemys; species Dermatemys mawii. Next base: position 65,947,842 of record ML677333.1, on the reverse strand, counting down.
CTGCCTTATTGGCTTTGGAAATATGAATCCCTTTGTGCCAATCAATTTACAGAGGTTGGGAATTGAAGAACTGTGATATCTAAATGGTTCTGCAGTTTAACTGAATGGTGCTGCTAAAGAGCACATCTTGAAAGCCCAAACAATACATCAGCAGCACACAAATGTGCTGTCTAGCCAAACCATTTCCAGTGGGCTTTGTAGGTATCATCTGCTGAGGAAGTGATTGAGAGTAGGCTGACATCCTCTCAAAGTATGTGCTAAGAACAGATTACTTATGGTTTTATGCAAAGGTCATTCTTTTTATTTGGGTGGAACAATGACATTTTCACTATTACCTGTCAGTTGAAATCTTGGCATCAGGTGAGAGTTCCAAAACATTCATGCCAAAAAATCTCTCAGATTCCTCTCTAATATAGTATAATAGAACTGAAGCATCATAGAAGCTAGAGAAGGAAAAGTTCTTAAATCATCGATTTCCCTGTAAACACAGGATTATTTCTGACAGTGCATAGATTGCATCTTACACTACATATATGTAGAAATGGGGCCCATCTTCTATAGGTAACAGTTTTTTTTTTTTCACCTGATGCTTGACTACAGCATGGCAGACTCACTCGTCCCTTTCCCTCATCAGTTGCCTTCTATACAATGGTGTCATCTTCCTCCATCACCCAACTTTCTTATTTAATCAAGGATCTAGAAAAGACACCTTGGTTTGCATCAGCATTCTCCAGCAACTCATACTCATGCTCTGGGTGATCAGATGAGGGCTTTGCAGTGGGTGATCACTCAGATCTTTTGAGAGTGGACATATTCTCTGAATACCCAGATGTCTGTCCTGCCCCTCAGCACTAAAACTAGTTCTGAAGGAGAACTCTGAATTTTTACAGGCTTCCTGGGTTGGCCCTTCCTTTCAAGGAAGAATTTCTCAGCATGACATGAAGAACCCTCCCAAGACCAAATAACATGACCACTTTTTCCACTCCACCTCCTTGGCCTGGCTTAATAATTCATGAATAGTACACGTATAATGTTTTAAAAGGCACTCTTGTTGAAATGCCTATAGTACAAAAAAAAAAAAAAAAGCTAAAAATTCATAATGTGATGTTGACTGATGTTTTACACACTCACAGAAGTCAGAATATTCAAAGTCATAGTTCTCAGCTTCCATTTACTTATGTGCACATGTAGTATTTTCTATGCTCAAGCTCTTAGTTCCACGAAAATCAATACTTGTGAATGTGGAAATCTATCTGATATGGTACTTTCAATGAGGCCAAGTTGCAGTGGCTGAGAAAAATAACGTTTTTTTTTTACCTTCTATTAATTCAGCAAACCAGTTTTTAAAAATTGTGTGTGCACCGTTTTGTGTTCATAATTACAGATACATAAGGGATAATTAAAAGCAAATACCCAGGTCTATGCCTAAGTGTCCTTTTTTGTGCTCAATTTATGTTTTTACAGGTGCCACTGAGATGCCACAGCAATGAAATGCAGGGTAGCACACAGAGAGGTACAATCATAGAAGATTAGGGTTGGACCAAAACCTTTGCTTAAAGCAGGACCAACCCCAACTGAATCATTCCAGCCAGTGCTTTGTCAAACTGGGCCTTAAAAGCCTCTTTCTAGGTAAACCATTCCAGTGCTTCACCAACCTCCTAATGAAATAGTTTTTCCTAATAGCCAACCTAGACATTCCCCTCTGCAACTTGAGATCAGTGCTCCTTGTTCTGTCATCTGCCACCGCTCAGAACAGCCTAGCTCCATCCTCTTTAGAACCTCCCTTCAGGTAGTTGAAGGCCGCTATCAGATCCTCTCTCACTCATTTCTTCTGCAGACTAAATAAGTCCAGTTCCCTCAGTTTCTCCTCATAAGTCATGTGCTCCGGCCTCCTCATTATTTTAACTGCCCTCTGCTGTACTCTCCAATTTGTCCACATCCTTTCTATAGCGGAGGACCCAAAACTGGATGCATTACTCCAGATGCGGCCTCACCAGTGCAGAATAGAGAGGAATAATCACTTCCCTCAATCTGCTGACAATGCAGATGCAACAAAACAAAACTAGCCCCAGCACTGACCTTTGAGGCACTTTGCTTGATACCGGCTGCCAACTAGACATCCAGCTGTTGATCACTACCCAGGGAGCCAGATGATCTAGCCAGCTTTCTATCTACCTTATAGTCCATTCATTCAATCCATACCCCTTTTTTAAACTTGCTGGCAAGAATACTACGGGAGACTGTATTAAAAGCTTTGTTAAAATCAAGATATATCATGTCCACTGCTTTCCCCATATGCACAGAGCCAATTATCTCATCACAGAAGGCAATCAGGTTGGTCAGGCTGACTTGCCCATGACTTGACCTTCCTCTCCTCCAAGTGCTTCAAAATGGATTCCTTGAGGACCTGCTTCATGATTTTTCCGGGGACTGAGGTGTGTCTGACTGGTTTGTAGTTCCCCAGATTGTCCTTCTTCACTTTTTAAAAGATGAGTACTATATTTGTCTTTTCCAGTCATCCAGGATCTCCCCCGATTGCCACAAGTTTTCAAAGATAATGGCCAATGGCTCTGCAATCACATCAGCCAACTCCCTCATCACCCTCTGATGCATTGCATCCGTCCCCATAGACTTGTGCATGTCCAGCTTTTTAAAATAGTCCTTCCCCTGCTCTTTCACCATTGAGGCCTGCTCACCTCCTCCCTATACTGTACTGCCTAGTGTAGCAGTTTGGGAGCTGACCTTGTCTGTGGAGACTGAGGCAATAAAATCATTTAGTACTTCAGCTTTTTCCACCTAATCCGTCACTAGGTTGCCTCACCCATTCAGAAAGGATCCCACACTTTCCCTGACCTTCTTGCTGCTGACATATCTGTAGAAACTCTTCTTGTCACCCTTCACATCCCTTGCTAGCTGCAGCTCTAATTGTTGCACATACATGTTTGCACACAACTTTGAAAACATGGTCTAAAGCACCAGTCATAATAGTATGTAATGCACTAGTGAATGTGTGTTACAGGTCTATGCCCAATACAGAGAGAATGGGAATCTGTAACAGTCACAGCTAGAGCACCGGCTGTTTAGTTCAAGCTCGAGCAGCTCAGGCTTTTAGCTCTGGATATCACCAGTTCAATCCCTGACACGTCGACCAACATGGAAGCCATAACAATAGCACCCTGAAGGGAATGCACTACACTCTGTGCAGATCTACACTACAAATTTACATCAGCAAACCTGCACCACTGTAGTGCACCTGGTGAAGATTCTCTAAGCCAATGGATAAGAGTTCTCCAGTTAGCTTAATAATCCCACCTCTGTGAGAGGCAGTAGCTATGTTGGTGGGAGAAGCTCTCCCACCAACATAGTCCTGTCTACATGGGAGGTTAAAGGTCAGTATAAATATGTCACTCAGGGGTGTAATTCTTCACACCTCTGAGCGATGTATTTATACCGAAGTATGTATGTAGCATAGATCAAGCCTCAGTCAGGTACTGACTAATGTCCCAGCAGGGGACTATGCTCTATAAGTTAGTAAGAATACTGGGCACAATAAGATAGTTATGTACTGCAGGTATTTACACATCCTCACCTCAGGATTTTCTTTCTAAATAGCAACTGGGGAGGTTTTTCTGTATCTTCAAACTCATCTCTGTGAAGAGTCTGGTGAACTGTGGCCTGGAATGTGTATTTCCAATATGGGCAAAGGGATTACTTGTTGTTTGACCATATATTATAATGGAAGACCTTGGCGTATAAACAGCTTGCATCCTTTATTAATCATTATTATTATTGTATGCATTTCTAAAGCACCCATCATTACATCACCTGGATTCTCATACATACATTTTCACATGTAAGGAATATCCAAAACGTGAGAATAGCCATCAAAGAGGTTCACCCTCAGAACACCTTACGTGGAGGGTCAGAATCCAAGTGGAGATGGCTGGTCACTGCCCAACTGTTTGGAAAACACCTGCATGCCACGAAGAGATGAGCGTCACGTTGAACTCTGACAGTAGTAAAGGTTGGGGCTAGCCTGATTCTCAATGGGAACAAGTCCCACCATTTGCCTTCACTAGTATGAAAGAGCTAGTGAGTCACAGCATGCTTCCAAGAACTGCCTGGTCGTGGTCTGCTCATGCTGATGCTACTACTTCTCATCCATGAAAGGCAGTTGTATCCTCAGACTACTCTACTGAAAGGCTAATTCATATGCTTCATGGTAGGAGGGGGGAGTAACTGATCCAGTCTGGATCGCCATGTGCTAAGATTAGAAAAATAAATCTGGTGCTGTAAATCCTGCACATGCAAATAACCCTAAAGCTAGGGTGACCAGACAGTAAGTATGAAAAATCGGGACAGGGGATCGGGGTAATGGGAGCCTATATTAGAAAAAGTCCCAAAAATCAGGACTGTCCCTATAAAATCAGGACATCTAGTCACCCTACCTAAAGCTGACTTGACTGCACAATTTTTCCATGTAATTAGCATGGAACTCACTTCATGTGAATGAAGTTTATTTAGAAGAGAATTCTTTATATAAACGAACAAGTACCATTTTACATACCAAGCTCCCTGCTTTTTAAAAAGCAATTTATGCAAGTACTGTATAGGCTTTGATATGTGCAATTGAGTTTCCGACAAAGACTGGCCAAAGAAAAGCAGGTGGAATCTGATAAAGGGAGACAACTGATAACATATGTAGGCATAGAAAAATCCCTCTCTCTATTTTACTCCTTCAAAACACTAATGACGTGCCCTAACATTATTGTCAAATAGAGAAAAAGCAATATACTATGCTCTGAGGCAGGGTCAAAGAAACCTGAACCTGCTGTCACTCCTCTGCTAACACAGCATGACAGTGTTATTAAATTAACAATGGTTTATACCCTCCTTCCATTGTACTAATTGTACTTGGTTCTGCAGTAAAGACTAGTCTTTCTCAAGTACCAATCTATACTAGTTAGATTTTTTAAACAGACAACTGTATTGACCTAGAACAGAACTCTACTCTAATCAAATAAGGTTATTCTTCACCATCAGGTTCAAAGAGTCAAAAGTTGATTACAAGAAGTTCTGGCTCATTTTCCTATAAAAATTATATCCCTATGACTACACAACCACAGCAAGAGGCATCAGGCACTTTGAAAGCACCTTGTGAAAAACTTCTTCAGATTGTCACTTTGTATAGCTTTAGACCTGCATTCACAGTTTGTAACAGTCTTTCTACACAAGCCCAAAATTACTCACAGTATCCTGCCCTCAGCTCTTGGCAGACTCTTCCTTCCTAACATAATCCTTCCTCATTTTTTACTCTTCCAAATTTCTTTTCTCCTCAGTTTCCTCTCTTCTGAGCTCACTCAAGTTTCTCAATTAAGCTATGGGTAGGTTCTTTGTTCTTACAGGAAGTGAGCTCTCTCTTTGCAAGATAAGTGTTATTTAAAGGCATGGTGGAGGCCTGCTGCACAGAGCTGGGGATCCCTACCCTGTTGACACCTGTGGACCAGGTCAATAGGGTCAATCACCAGGCACGCTGTGCCCCAAAGGGAGGGATATAGTGGTAGGTAGAAGCCTAGGGGAGAGCATTAGCTGGACCGCAGATAGCTGTCTCCTGCATTACGGTGCTAAACAGGGCCCGAGTCAGAATCCAGTGGAGTGGGAGGGCCTGGGTTCCCCTACCCTATAACCACTAGATGGGGCTGCCATCATGGATGGCAACTGCCAGGAGTAGAGGCTCACTCCCTCTCACACTTGTAAATAGAGTCTGTCTGAGTAAGTAGTGAGTAAAAGCTGCATAACATACCAAAATACTTCATTGATATCAGTAAGTTGACGTTCTACTCCAATAAAAACTCAGTTGCTTGGTGAGACATACTGAAGCTAAGTTTCCAAGTTAGCAGTTTCAGCTGCAGTATTAACTGGGAATGTGCGGGATGGTTTTGTAGAAATTTCTCCCCCACATCTTTTCCCAGAGCTCCGGGCTTCATACTAAACTGAACAAATCACATCCTTAGCAGTTCTGCTCTGCTAAGTACAGCTGCATGCTGCAGGTGGTGCCTGAAAAATGTTTGTTTATTTTGAAGTGCTGCAGAACTAAAAATGAAATAGATTCCTTTCTTTCCTTTCACATGATGGGGTGTGGGCGTGGGGAGAGGTGAGATGATAAACAGCACAGAAAGAAAGTGATAAAATTTAGGCCAAGCTTGGCTTGAAAAGAACCAGACCAGACACATAGCTGACAACTAAGGCTTAGCTTCTGATTTATTTTATTTTCAGTGAAGCACTGAAGAAAAGCTGACAAGCACAAAAGGTGTGGCATTGGGATTTTTGATACTGCACAGTTTCAGAGAGGCAAGCCAAGCATAGCAAGTTCACATGAGACCTCCACAATATTTGGGTGAAATCACAAGCGCTCCTTTCAAGAGCAACGTCTGTCAATATAAAATTAATCAACAGCTGAACAAAAAAGTAATAAAAAAATCAACATGGCTATCAGGAAGCTATAAATGGGCACAAAGTGACTACCTTAGGCATTTCTATCGTCATGGTAGATAAGAACCCAATAGAAAAATCAGGATAGTCCTTGTTCTATGAAGGCATATCCTTGCATTTGGCACCTCTCTGATAACTGTTCCTAATTTGGAGGTTTTTATAAGGCTACTTGCTTTCAGTAGCTCAGAATATTGCAAACACAATTAACCAGAATAGTTCTGTTGCTTCTTCAAAGTTACCAGCTGTATGTTAGCAAACAGGCCTTGATATTTATTTGTACTGAATGAAATTCTATCCTCTGCAGAAGCCAGCACAAGATCTGGGCATCGTGTCCCCCAGTGCTATCCTTAAGATCTATTTTGAAGGTATGTGGGGTGTAAGTGGTGCTCAGACCTGGAGCTGGTCCTCTGCACATGGGTGAATCTCTTGACTTTTGAGAGTGTAGGACAGACTCTTTAATCTTTTCAAGGTATTTTAGATCTATAAATGAACACTCTTCAGAATGTATAATTACAGATGACTCGCATAATATTTGTAATGGCACATATAAATTCTATTATCTGCCACTATTTGGCTAGATGCCACCAAAACACTTTGTCCAGCACAGTTTAGGAAGTTCTCAGGAGAGATCTCTTCCCCTAGGAACCTTTAGTGCTATGGAGTTCTCGTAGTGCATGGGCAGAGCTTCCTTTTGTGAAAATACAACAATTCCCGCTAAACCCCTCTATTTAATATGTAAAGGGATGGGGCCAAGAACTCTTACTTCTGCCTATGCATAATGTATCTTAAATACTCTTTCCACTACATCGTACACATGTGAACTGCACAACTTTCTTTAGCTGCACACTTTGCAAGCCTAGTAAAAAGTCATAGAAAATGCACTGAATATGTTATGTCACTTTCAAAGAAACATAAAAGTCAGCTCCAATCAGAATTATTTCCTTCCAGCTTTTTGAGACATTTATCTGCAAGAAACCCCTTCAGGAGCAAGCAGTTATGCTACTGTCCCTGAAAAAGCTAAGATCAACATTAACTTGATACTGACCAGGAACACGGGGAAAAAAGTACAAATTTAAAGCAAGTAACCAATTTTTAGGTTATAATTTATGATTTTATAGTTAAAGTCCAAAATCCTCTTAAATGCCCATAAAAGAGAATTGAAAGGAAAGAGTAATTTCTTTCTACTAACCAGGGATAAATCTGGGCAGAGACTTGGAAATTAGTTTGCTGAAAAGAGAAGAAAACTCTGCTTGTCTAACTTTGTGTTGAATGTCACCCAGTGATTCTATTACTGAAACCATATTTACATGCCGAACAGTGGTTATTATTTATAAGAAAACATTTAAATTATGTGTTATGAAACCCATATGATGGTTTGGAAAAGTAACCCAAATGTTTGCTTTTTGAATGGGTACCTATAGTAACTACAGCTGTGGTAACACAAGCAGTAATAAAAGGCCTAACCATGGTTGGCTAGACTATGCTGGGATTTCAACACAGAATCTGACAAGTTGTCATTCTCTACTTTTTCTGTGGCATGAAAAGCGAGGTTTTATCTAGAAATACATCTGTGTTCAGACATTGACACCTCTAAAAGATCTGACATACAATACACCATGTTTTTCTGAATGTGAACAGAACCTACACTGAATAATAATTTTTCTTTGTTCTTTTGCTCATCACTCATCATTATCCACAAAATTGACTTAGGCCCGGTCTACAGTACACAATTATTTTGGAATTAGCCAAGTTAATTTGAATTAAAACTGATTCCATCCACATGATCAACCCGGTTTTGTCGATTTAAAGGGCTCTTAAAGCGGATTTCTGTACTCCACCTCGGCAAGTGGAGTAGTGCTAAAATTGACATCGCAGTTCTGGATTAGAGGTATTGTAGACACAATTCAACGATATTGGCCTCTGGGAGCTATCCCAGAATGCTCCATTGTGATGCTCTGGACATCACTTTCAACTCTGATGCACTAGCCAGGTAGGCAGGGGAAAAGCCTTGGGAATTTTTGAATATCATTTCCTGTTTGGCCAGGGTGGCGAGCTCATCGGCATAGGTGACCGTGCAGAGTGCACCATCACAGGTGACCATGCAGAGTCCACCATCACAGGAGGCCACGCAGTCCCAGATTCGCAGAAGAGCTCTAGGATGGTCCAAACAGAAGGTATTGAATCTCATCGCAGTATGGGGAGATGAATCTGTTATGGAAGAACTATGTTATAAAAAAGAAACACAAATACATATGCAAAAGTCTCCAAGGGCATGACGGAAAGAGGCTACTTCAGGGATACACAGCAGTATCATGTGGAAATCAAGGAGCTCAGGCAAGCCTACCAAAAAGCCAGGGAGGCAAATGGGCACTCTGGGGCACAGCCCCATACATGCCACTTCTACCATGAGCTGCATGAAATCATGGGGGGTGATGCCACCACTACCCACCGCTGTCCATGGACACCTGAAAGGGGGGAATTGCACAGAGCAAGGAGGATGAGTCTTTGGAGGCTGAAAAAGGAGGAGGAGGAGGACAGTGCATAGGCAGCAAGTGGTGAATCTGTTCTCCTCAGCAGCCAGGAACTGTTCGTCACCCGGGAGCCAATATCCTCCACCCCATTCCATGGTGGGCTCCCGGACCATGATGCCGGAGAAGGCACTTCTGGTGAGTGCACCTTTTAAGTATGATACAGAGTTTAAAAGCAGGGATGTTTAATGATTCATTTGCCCTGAAGACTTGTAATGCATTCGCCTCCAGTACAGCTACTGGAAAAGTCTGTTAATGTGTCTGGGGATTGAGCAGCAATCCTCCAAGGACATATCCATGAAGCTCTCCTGGAGGTACTCTACAAGCCTTTTCATTTCTGGGTAGGCCTGCCTTATTCTGTCCTCCATGGTAGGACACTTTACCCTGTCAGGCCAGTACAAGTAGTCGGGAATCATTGCTTCACAGAGCAGGGCAGCGAAAGCTGCGGGTTTTGGGCGCATTCAAGCAACATCCGTTCTTTATCTCTCTGTGTTTGCCTCACATGAGTGATATCATTCATGGGCACTAGGTTGAAAGAGGGAATTTGCTTAAGGGAACAATCAGAGGTGTCTGTTCACACTGGGGTATCGGTAGTTGGCAGAGGCCTGATTAGAGTCATGTTGTGAGGGGTGTGGGGGAAAACCGTCCACACTGGGCTGCTCCCGCTTACTTTAAAGAGCTCATCTCTGATTAGAACCTGATCAAAGCCAAAAAGTGGGGTAGAGAGAAACCCAGCCACGCTGGGCTGTTTGTGTTTAGTTTAAAGGGCTCATCCCTGATCAGAGCCTGATCGGAGCCACACAATATGGGTGGGGTAATCTTTTCATGCAGGGGTGTCGGCGTTGGGTCTAAAGAGTATGGCGGTGGGAGGGTGTTGTGTGAAGTGATCATCCCAGAGAGACCGCCAGCCAGGCCCTCCTTTTAAATGGGAAACCCACCATGCATTGCTTGGTATGGGAAAGGGGGGCGCCGCAGTCCAAAAGCATTGAAATGAATGTGAAAGAAGCAGAACCCATCATGCCCAGGCCTTACCATGGCTGCCTGAAAGTTGAATTCTGTTGCCCAGCCACGTGTGATGCCCTGGTCACACCAAACTGGCAGGCACTTCAGTATAAAAGGCAAAATGTGACCTTGTACGGAAAGAACATGTGCCGTGTACTATGAATTGCTTGTTTCACTTTGTTCTCTTAAATGTATCTTTTAAAATTCTACCCTCCCCTTTTCTTCTCCCACAGGTGCAAATGTTTCAATGTGCCCCCTTTCAACTCCATCTCAGAGGCCAGCCTAGATTAGAAGACGGGAAAAAAAACCACTCGGGACAACACGTTTGCCAAGCTTATTCAGTCCTCCCACATGGATAGGGCCCAGCTGAATGCGTGGAGGCAAACAATTGCAGAGTCCCATAAAGCATGCAATGAACACAAAGAGAGGAGGGATGTGCGCGATGAGAGCAGGCAGGATGCTGTGTTCAAGCTGATGGGGGAGCAAACTGACATGCTCCGCTGTCTGGTGGATCTTATGCGGGAAAGACAGCAAGACCACAGACTGATGCTGCATTCCCTGTATAAGTAACAAAGAGTCCTGTGGCACCTTAAAGACTAACTAAAGTATTAGAGCATAAGCTTTCGTGGGCTAATACCCACTTCGTCGCATGCATCCAGCGAAGTGGGTATTAGCCCACGAAAGCTTATGCTCTAATACTTCAATTAGTCTTTAAGGTGCCACAGGACTCTTTGTTACTTCTGCAATTCCAGACTAGTACAGCTACCCCTCTGATTCTATTCCCTGTATAACCGCCCTCTCTCCTCCCCAAGTTCCATAGTCTTCTCACTCAGATGCCCAAGAATCATGGTGCGGGGAGGCTCTGGGGACACAAACACTCAACCCCAGAGGATTGCCCAAGCAGCAGAAGACTGGCATATCTGAAATTTTGATTTGTATTCTAGAGTTGTCCTTCCTTCCTCCTCCACTTCTCAACTGTTCCTAAGCTACTAACCCCCAGGCTACATTCTGATTTCTCTCAATGTGTTGTTCAACAAATAAAGACCGTTTTTTAAACAATTGTGACTTTATTTCCTTTAATATATATAGGGGGCAGGTAACTTCAAGGAGAAGCAAAAAACAACTGTCACACCGTACCCTGGCCAGTCATGAAACTGGCTTTCAGAGTTTCTCTGATGCGCTGCATGCCCTGCTGCACTCTTCTAATCACCCTGCTGTCTGGCTGTGCAAAACTGGCCGCAAGGTGATTTGCCACAACCTCCCACCCCACCATAAATGTCTCCCCCTTACTCTCATAGATACTGTGGAGCACACAACAAACATCAATTACAATCAGAATGTTGTTTTGCTGAAATCTAACCTAGTCAGCAAGCAGAGCTAGCGAGCTTACAAATGTCCAAATGCACATTCTACCACCATTCTGCACTTGCTCGGCCTATAATTTAATTGCTCCTTACTACTGTCCAGGGGTCCTGTGTACGACTTCATGAGCCATGGCATTAAGGGGTGGGCTGGGTCCCCGAGAATAATTATAGGCATTACAACCCCCCCAGCCCCAAACAGTAATTTTCTGGTCTGGGAAGTAAGTCCCTTCCTGCAGCTGTTCAAACAGACCAGAGTTCCTGAAGGTGCAAGCGTCATGCACTTTTCCCGGCTTTCCCATGTTGATGTCGGTGAAATGTCTCTTGTGATCCACGAGTGCTTGCAGCGCAATGGAAAAGTACCCCTTGTGGTTTACGTACTTGGCGCTCCAGTGTTCCGGTGCCAAGATAGGGATATGCATTCTATCGCCCCGCCACAGTTAGGGAACCCCAACGCATTAAAGACATCCACAATGGTCCATACATTTCCCAGAGTCACTACCCTTGATAGCAGCCGGTCAATGATTGTGTTGGCTACTTGCAGCACAGCAGCCCCAACAGTAGATTTTCCCACTCCAAACTGATTCCCGACTGACTGGTAGCTGTCAGGCATTGCAAACTTCCACAGAGCTATGGCCACTTGCTTCTCAACTGTGAGGGCTGCTCTCATTTGGTTTCTTTGTGCTTCAGGGCAGGGGACAGCAAGTCACAAAGTTCCATGAAAGTGGCCCTACACATGCAAAAGTTTCACAGCCACTGGGAATCATCCCATAGCTACAACACAATGCAGTCCCATCAGTCTGTGCTTGTTTCCTGGGCTCAGAATCGATGTTCCGCGCATAAACCTGGCCCAATGTCACCATGATGTCCCAATTGCCACATGGCTTTCTTCTAAGAACATCTGTGTCCATGTCCTCATCACTATCATGATCGCACTGTTGTTGCTTCCTTAGCTAGTTTTCCAGATTCTGCACATACTGCTGGATAATATGAGAGGTATTTACAATGGTGTCAACTGCAGTGGTGAGCTGGGCGGGCTGCATGCTTGCCGTAATATGACATGGAACGATTGTCTGCTGTACCTTGCAGGAAGGAGGAGCGACTGACAAGATGTGCCCAGGAAAACTCGCAAGACTGTTTTTACCCCATCATGCACTGGGAGCTAAACCCAGAATTCCAATGGGCGGCAGAGATTGCGGGAACTATGGGATAGCTACCCACAGTGCACTGCTCCGAGAGTTGATGGTAGCCTCGGTACTGTGAACACACTCCACTGACTTACCATGTTTAATGGGGACACACACAACTGAATGTATACAATCTTTTCAGAAAAATCGACTTCTATAAATCTGCTATAATTTCGTACTGTAGACATAACCTTAGAAAAAAAAATCCTTAACATAGACTTTGGAGATGAGCGTGAGCTACGGACTTTGGGCTTGAACACTAGTCTGTGATTACATATTTATGCAAATACATCTGTCTATTATTACTTTGTCCCCTCCATCTCAAGCCTATTCGTCTGTTTATCCACAAGTTGCATCTTGTTATAATCTGAGATTGACCTAGCTTGAGCAGGTACTGTCTTTGTTCTACCCATTTGTACATGCTCAACTCAATGGAGACTCAATCTCTAAATACTGCTGCAATAAAAACAATTGCTATTGTTATAGGCAGAGCTGATAACAGCATCTATCATTAAAGTTGTTGAACACAGTACTTTACAAGCCCATTTGCAGTTGCTTATAACTTTGTCACACTTTAAAGGTGAAAACCTGGCCCCACTGAAGACATGGAAATTTTGACATCCAGAGGGTGAGAATTTCACAGCCTTTGTGTCATGGCAGAAAATTTCCATGCTTGCTCTCTACCTCAGACTTATTCCCCTTCCCACTCCACCCCACTCCCACCACCAAAGTTTCAACAAGAACAACCATTTTGGAATATGAGTTTACAAAAATATAAGTAGCTAAAATAATATTGTTCTGAGTGGCTAGTTTTGGACTGGTGAAGCAGGTCAGCCTTCCCTGTAAGATGAATTCTAGAAAAAGTGCTGGAAGAGAGGTTGATTGTCAACACTTACTGCAAGGAAGATCTGAAGGGAACTGTGAGCCACTTCTATATATTGGTATTCAAGCAAACACCCTGAGACAGTGATGTAACGATGATCCTCTGGTGCCCATTCTGGGGCTGGAGTCACAGATGTCACTGTACAGCCTGGGCCATTCTCCATCCACCAAGAACGGTGCATTGAGATATTAAAGGTCAGAATAAGATCCGTTTCCTGAAAAAGAAAAAGGGAAGGCTATAATTCTGGAATGGTACTTTGATGGGTCTTGGGGTACCCAGGATTTTGAGTCACCTTGTTACTTCCCTGGCCCCAGCAAGAAGCAGATTTGCTTGCACTTAACTGGGTGTCAGCTCTGTAAGCCACCTGAGCAGTCTTCTCTGGGCTATGCTAGTCCTTGCTTAACCTTTCAGGGGAACAATAGGTTTACCCTAGTCCCTGAGGCTCTTCAAAGCATTCCCTGTAGTGTTCAGCTCTTTCTTCACTGAACACTCACAGACATACCAGATCTGCTGTCCCCAAGGGGACAGTGTACACACCAGCTTATTTGGTTCAGCTCAGATTCAGCACTTAATATCGCAGCACTGAGATATATTTCTAATAAAGACAATCATAAGTTTATTATCAAAGATAAAAGTTTCAGAGATAATGAGTAAGGATAAAATAAACAAAAAGCTACCTATAAAACTAAAGTATAATAAGTTTAGTCTTTAGAAAGTGTAACATGTTAATGTTTATGTAAAGAAGATTATTTCTCTCCAAATGTCTTCTGCAGTGTTTCAACCAGGGCTGGTTGTGATTCTGTTTTTATGAATGTAATGGTAGTGCCAGATTAGTTCCTAGCTTCAGGACAAGGGGGTGCCTTCTTTATCTCCTGCATATTCCCGCCCCGCCCCCCCAATTCAGTCTTTGCACAAAGCCAGGCTAAACACCATGGTTTGTTTTTTCCCTGTGTGCTCCTTTCCAGTTGACTGTCTATGTAATAGGGGCTTCCACTGTATTGGCTTGCAATGCTTAATTTATAGTTTGATAAAGAAACATTTTACCTACTATTTGGAAGAAACCTGTTTTTATCTTTGGTTGGGGACAGACTTTAAAACATATTTTCAGTATATACAAACAACTTTTTAAACATAAGCCATATGCACATTTTGCAACTATTGTGAGAATTAGTGTGACATAAGTGTTTACTAGAGTCCTCACATGACTCTCTTTGGTAAAGTAGAATGTATGCACCAGGATCTGGATATTCTTGTAACCTCCCTGGAAGTTGCCATTGAGGTGTTCTTGTGTGTGTCAATGCTAATATCACCTCAAGTGCTTCATCTAGACATCTCACAGTAGGCATAAAGGAGGCAAGAGCAGTAAAACAACTTCATTTACTCCTGAAAATTGGAGAAATCTTATCCCTTGCAGCACACCCAAGTAATTGGGACTTGGCATGGGGGTGTTGGTCATATGGAAAATGGAGAAAGTCATCTTCCAACATAAGGTTTGCTCCAGGTTGTTACTGTAGCCCTAAGGCTATAGTTGCTCCTGACGCTACTGTACCTATGCTGCAATGGAAGCCACAATGGCTGATGCACATGCACAATGGCAGATCCACAACTCCATCCCAGCACCTTCTACTCTGTCCCTGTCCTGATCCTCCAAGACCTACAAGATAGATCCCAGGAGCTGGTCTTCATGGAATTGAGGGAGTGCAGTCCCACTGCAAATTCTCCCTATATCCTTTCCTACCAACCCATGAAGCAGAACCATTCCAGTTGCTCTTCGTCGGGGACCCTCTGCAGTCATGGAAGAAGGGGAAGACAGGATTTGCATGTCATATGTAGCAAAGGATTCCACTTCTGAATTGTTTTGTGATGCACAGTCTCAACCCTCTAACTTTGTATCAGTTTTCAAAGAAGCAGCTATTATTCATTGCCCTGTCCAAAGGCAACGGGACATACTTAGAGTCAGAAAGGCAGGCAGGAAGGCATCCTGTGAGTTCCTCACAGCTGGTACACACCAGACGGTGCAAAGGAATATCTAGTCAGTCACACTTTAAGGCTACTTTTATAGATAGTTTACAATGGGTCAATAAATGATTAACAGATGTAATAAACATATCACAGACATGAATCATATGTGTTATAGATGGTGGTAAGGACATCAGTCAAAGGTGTTAGAGATTATTATAAGCAACCGACTGGCTGCTGGACTTTATAACAATTAATTAACCATTTAGTAACCGTTATAAATGTAACCTTTGTGTAAAGTGTCAGTCTGCACATGTGCTCAGTCATGCAAAAAAAAAAATTTCTGTTAGAAACATCTTTTCAGAGCTAAGCTCTCCTACACATCATCCAGAGTAATTTACATTTTTTTCAGCCTGCTGATAACATTAATATTTAAGACCCTCAAAGATTTCAAAGTAACTATTTAACTAGGTTTACCAACATAAATTGAATATAAGCACTCCATTCTGCAGATATTGTGTGTATTTTCCCCTTCCCTCAAAAATACTCACTTTCCAATTGCATTTAAATCATAGGCTCCTTGTTTGTACTAACTCAACAAAAGGTAATTCAATCCAGAGAATTTTTGCTTAATATCATGACAGATATATTAATCTGGGTTTGTGTTTGCCACCATCGTGCTGCTGAACATATTTCAAAAAATTTCAGTCCTGCCTTAAAATACAATGATGTTGCTGCAGGATATTTCATAAAATCAATTACAAATCTGCATTTACCCCCTCCCCCTACTACCAGATAGCAGGGCCAGCCGTAAATATTTTTGCAATCAATAAATACCATGTAATCCCATAAAGGCCTTACAGATATGTATAGAGCTATTAATGTGAATGGGGCTACTCATAATAGTAACCTCTATGCTTAAGAACGTAAGAATGGCCGTACGGGGTCAGACCAAAGGTCCATCTAGCCCAGTATCCTGTCTACCGATGGTGGCCAATGCCAGGTGCCCCGGAGTGAGTGAACCTAACAGGGAAAGATCAAGTGATCTCTCTCTTGCCATCCATTACCCTTCTTTGACAAACAGAGGCTAGGGACACCATTCCTTACCCAGCCTGGCTAATAACCATTAACTGACTTAACCTCCATGAATTTATCCAGTTCTCTTTTAAACCCTGTTATATACCTAGCCTTCACAACCTCCTCTAGCAAGGAGTTCCACAGGTTGACTGCACTCTGTGTGAAGAACTTCCTTTTATTTGTTTTAAATCTGCTGCCCATTAATTTCATTTGGTGGCCCCTAGTTCTTATATTATGGGAACAAGTAACTAACTTTTTCTTATTCACTTTCTCCACATCACTCATAATTTTATACACCTCTATCATATCCCCCCTTAGTCTCCTCTTTTCCAAGCTGAAAAATCCTAGCCTCATTAATCTCTCATCATCTAGGACCTATTCCAAACCCCTAATTATTAACTGGCAAGTGTTTGGATAATCAGACCCCAGGTGAACAATTGGGCAAATAGTCAAAGCTGCCAAACCTAGGTATATTCAGGTCCAATGAACTGAATACTGTGGTTCAATATTAAGACATTTTAAGACAACCTTTGTAACACTATGAGCACTCACAGCAAAAAAAGCTACCCTTATTTTGCACATATAACGAGGATGATGCACTGGAAACAGAGAGGTACAAGATAAAGATTCTGGTTTTATATACTGTACATTTATATTACAGCTGGGAGCAAGTTTCACACCACTGGTAGACAGCTCCACTAGCCTGCTTGAACTAGTGCAGGCAGCAGCTCAGGTTCATTGTTGGAATATGTACCCAGGGGTTCTGGGCGGATTTGTATTGAGGAGGCTAACCTAAACTGCCACCCATGCTATCTGGCTACCCTAGTATTTTTAGCATGCTGACGGGAGCACAGTTAGCATGCATCTGTCTACCCATACCAGG
Organism: Dermatemys mawii; assembly: GCA_007922305.1. Taxonomy (NCBI): domain Eukaryota; kingdom Metazoa; phylum Chordata; order Testudines; family Dermatemydidae; genus Dermatemys; species Dermatemys mawii. The sequence continues at coordinate 65,930,470 of ML677333.1, read as the reverse complement.
AAGCACATTCCCAGCTACAGTGTAGACATACCCACATGATTTGACCCATATTGAAATAAACAGAGTTGAAAATCTAGTGTGTGTGTGGGGCGGGGAATATCTGAATATAGAAACAACAGAGGCAAGAGTCATACAATAAAACAGAGAATCTTAACACTTTACATTAAAATTACTCCAAAAGGAAACCAATTTTTCTCAATACCTCAGCTGTCCCAAGCATTGTAAAACAACATCTGGAATGATGAGCTGTCTTTATGTGCCCAGAACATCTGCCTGAGTAATAGTTTTTTGATTGCCTTTTCCTCACAAGAAAATTGGAAGTCCCCCCTACCTCACATAAAGAGGCTGGATCAAGGGTGAAGATCTCACCCTACCAATATCTCTGCTGAAGTTAAGTTAATGGATTTATACTGGCCTGAGTGAAATCAAATTTCATCACATTTTATTGTCAGCCCCTCTTGCTCTTTTTTTTTTTTAACTTCCAGCTTTACACACAGTAAAAAAATATTCCATATCTTGATTTCTTTGTGTTACTGATTTTTGTATTATTTTTCAGAGTTCATTTTGAACTTCTCATTTTATTTTCTTAAAAATTTTGGTTGATCATGATACTTCTGAGGTCACTGCAAGCTATAAAATAGAATGAAACAATTAATCCTATTCATTCTTACTGCTTCTCTGATCAAGGATTAGAAAGGTTAAGAATTGCCTGCGGTAGCTACAGTGACTTAAAGAGGAAATGCTTTTCTGACAATAATGTGTAAACAAACACAACTCCATTGATTTTAATGGAATTATGTTCACTTATACCTGGCTGCATTGATCTGCACACTTATAAATGAGAAGTGCAAATAAAATTCCAAACAGTGTAGATAATATAATTACACATTAAAATGTGCATAATTACATATGCAAAGAAAACAATGCACATTCCAACCTTCTTCCATTGCTAAACTTATCCCCTAAAACTTCACAGGAATGATTCTCTATTTTGCTTAACAGCATTTTTTTTCAAAATAACAGTTTTTGGCATTTTATTTGAAAGTTGTGATTAATATTAAAAAAAATTGTTTCAGACAGGGATAGACATTTTGGGTATATCAGTAAAAAAAGAAAAAAAAGAAAGCTCAAGCAAGTGCAGAACACCACATTGGGTGTGAGCAAAACTGGGTTTAACTTCTGGCTCTGCCAAAGACTTGCTTTGGGACCATGAGCAAATCACTGAACTTCTGCGCCGTTTGTTTGCCTCATCTGGAAAATGGAGGTGATACCTATCACAAAGAAGGGTTGGAAGACTTCAGTAATTATAATTTGTTTCAGAAAACCAAAACAGAACCCCAACTTTGAGATCCTTGGGTGGAAGGTGCTAAAAAGTGCTAAATATTAATATTTTTAAAACTGAAAAGCTGAGTCAACAACTAAAAGAAATGTATTTTAAGCAAAAAGAGGTGATAAGCCAAATGGGATCCCGGTTTCAGCAAATACATCCACATGCCCCAATGAAAATCTGAATGTAATAGGCCTGATTTTGATCTCTGACTGTTGTAAGAGGAGTTATAGGAGTAACTCTATTGAATTCAAGGGAAGTACCATATAAAACTAGCACAAGTGGGCTCAGAGTTCATTATGTCTCCCATAACACAAAGTAAACCAGCGTGCAAAGTAAGACTAAGGGGCAGATCTGCAGCTGATGTAAATTATCATAGGCACTTGGGCTTCAAGTCCAATGAACCTTTGACCATTTACACAAGATAAGGATCTGGCCCTTAAATGTATGTGATCCCATCTACAGGCAGATGAGATAAGTATCCATAGTTGGTGGGTGGCGAAGGACCATTGTGTGTGTGGAAGGTTCTAATCACAAAACTGGGGAGCTCTGGAATCTCTTTGAAGAACTGTGTAAGTCAGTTTGAGGATGGATGCATCCATCACTAACATCCATTATGCAGGAGCACTGAGAATTCTTCATGAAAAGCTCTCGCTATTTACACACATTACTATGCACACTGTTTGAATACAGTTTAGTTGACATGGAAAAAGTCTACAGAAGCAGCAAGGGATTTTTTTTTTATCTTCTTGTGTATTTCCTGTATTTGGTTTTTTTTCAACATCTGTGGTTCAGATGCTATTCAGAGAAATGCTGAGAAGTAGCCTGATAAGCCTTGAAGCTGTGGAACTTAACAGGAATGTTGATACATGCCGGGCACGCCGATATGGTATTGTTCACAGCCTGTATGTCAAGGAAGATTTTATTATCCTCATTCATCAAACAGTTGCTTCCTCTTATGGACACAAATACATCTGTACAAGCTTTATTGACGATTACTGTGAAGCTTTTGTAAATCCTGATGATATTTACAAAACCTGTTAAGGAAAATTAAACTAGATTTTGTTTATGCACTAAGAAAGAGAAACTAGGAAAGAATATTTGGAAAGGTATCTTTGTTGTCATTCTTGAAATGACAAAAGATATTTGATGTGGACATGGGAGGATTACATAACAAAGCTATAGTCTGGCGATTCCAGAGGGGCATTATAAATTCAGATAGTTTTGAGATGAGTTTGTCTATGAAATCATAATTTCAGTTTATCCTAGTTTTCTCTAAACCATACTGATCACTGATCTGATCACCAGTTATGTGACTAGTTTAGACATTGGGCTCTAGATTAACCCCTCAATGCATAACAATTTATGCTGAAGATGACACTAATGAAAGGTCCCTGCCACCAAAGGAGTATATTGCATTGTCAGAAAATGATCACAACCTCTCTTGCACTAGGGGACAGTAAAAGGCCAACATGTGGACAGAGATGGTCGGGGGTTATAGTGAGTTGACTTTTCCATTGGAGTTCTGGCATTAGTTAGAGCAGCTCATTCTAGGGACAACCCCAAGAGAAGGTATCAAGTAGTAGTACTTCAGGGCAGCTCCCTGATAGAGAACGACAAAGTTTGCTGGTACAGGGAGATATAATTTCTACCTCCTTGGATCAGCTTCAGTTAATCTCCCATCATATATATATATATATAATTTCCCATCATGTCATGGGAAATCAGATGCTTCCATTGTTCTAATTAGGAATTGCTGAAATCTGTGCAAACCTGCAATCTTTCAATACGAGTTTTGTCAAACACAGCAGTGCAACCCCACTTGTTTCATTTTTCAAACACACACTATCAAGAGCAGGCTGCTTGGAGACTGAATTATCACATGCAGTTTCACTGATAAAAATCAGCCTCTAAAAGCTTCTGTAGTTCTGGGTGTTGTGGATGCACAGAGGCCTCTCGAGGCAGCTTTTTCTCCTGTTATCTCACTTTCCCACTTTCACTAGTTCTCATCGGGCAGTATTGTTTTCATCATGCAAGCAGATCTTTTCCTGTGTAAAGAAACATCTGTATTCACCAGTGGGGCAAAACAATGTAAAGCAGCCTGGCATCTCTTCTGTCATCCTTGAGCGTCTCAAAATTGGTAATGTGCGCAGCAATTCAAAGGGATGTATTTTCTTATGGCATATGACTGATTTATCTTTTTTAAAATTGGAACTGAAATTTCATTAATCAGAAATGTATAAGAATGAAATAATCACATCAAGAAGTTTCACATTCATATACACTTACCATATAATGATACCATTGCCTTACTCCTGTATAGAGATCATGGATTTCTAATTGCACACTTTTGTTTCTCCTGATCTCTGTCACTCCTTTCTCTTGCACATGGATCTTTGGATCCCTTTCTTTGATTTGGTATTTATTATTAGTGTATTTTATATTTAATTTGGTTTCTTTGGTATGTGGGGGTCAGATAACCATAACGTACTGGCCCTGAGTCTCTTCTCACACAACCAATTTTATATCAGTATAAATCTGTTATTTTCAATGGTATTATTCCTGATTTTCATTAGTGCAAGAGAGAAGAATCAGGACCATTGCATGGACGTCTAATTGCTGATTGATAAATGGAGACATCAGAAGCATGTTCATCGGTATGTTTCACCAATATGCTATTAAGAAGTTCCCCAAATTCATCTAAAGTGAGTTCTAGGGATGGTATTCTTCCAAGGATCCCAATAAATCACATTAAAAGATATTAAGAAATATGAGGATGATTGAGCCCCTTTGAAATTGCTACAGAAATTACAAAATCCTCCAAAATTTCAGAACACTGGTTTTGTCACTTAGTACAGCAGAATACTAATATTTTGGCCACTCCCATCAATGCTGTCCCGAAATCTGTATGATTAGTCCAATCTCAACTAACATCTTACTTCTACCTTTTAATGGAACAAGTACATTCAACGTGGTTAAGATTTCTGGTCTGTTCTAGGAAAACTCATAAAAAGATTTAACTCCAGCATATTCAATGCCATCAGTCAAGAAACACGACTATTATTGTGGGAGAGTTTGGCTTGGCAATATGCTTGTCAAATGATCTGTATAGCTCCCCACTGAAAAAATATCACAAGGAAATACTGTAATATCTCACAATTTGTGCTATGGGAACCTAGGCGCTTTGTTGATGCAGCTGAACAGTGGGCCTGATTCCACTCACACCAGTTTTATCCTGGTATAACACCACTGATTTAAATGGAATTACTCATGATTGACACCCGTGTACGAGACTGCAGAATAGAACCTTTGTCTTTTGGTATCTCCTTAGCCCATCAGTAGCAAAATATAGAATACTGTAAATTCTGTGGAGAAGTATTTTCAAACTTGGACACATTACTTAAGGTACCAAGGTCTATATATGGATGCTCAAATCAGTTACTAGGTGTCCAGATACCTATTTTAGCGAGCTATGTTCCTGTTTCAGTGTGAAAATGTGAAACCAAGTGGCCTAATTTAGACTGATAATTGGGATTTGTGCATTTGTTTTTTCTTAAACGAGAACAGAACTTAATAGAGAAAGAATCAGGACAGCATCCAATGCTTCTACATTCTTCCCACATGAAAGTCATGTTTTAGAAAATACAACTAACAATGGATTTCAGATCCTTTCTAATTTCAATCTTCTCTTGCATCTCTTTCCAAAATGAAAAGAAACATGTGAAAGACTTTCAGGGTGTTGGTTGTTTACTAATAATTAAAACGGTGTGAATTCACTGGCTTATAGCAGTATTAATGTTTCTCATGTGCAGTGTAAAAGGGCTTATAAAAACATTTTAGTTGTACTTTATTTTCAGGATAGTTGCTATGTTTCTTGTCTTGGTTTATCCAGGCAAATATGTAGATCAATAATGCTTAGAATTTGCCAACACAAATATAAACAACCTCATAATTCTAAATAAAACACTTCTAAGGACACAGATTTATTACATTTGGACAGCATCCAAAAGATGTGTCTAGCTTCCTCTACCAACCGGGACAAAGCTAGTTGGCTGCTGAGGCTGCTGATGGAAAAGTCTAAGATAAGGAGAAAAAAAAATTGAGAACTGGGCAGCTGTAGGGTCTGGGTCTCCCCACAGCAGCCCGGGCTCCATGGGCAGCTCTTACCACTTCCCGGCTCTGGCTTCCAGCCTGACCAGTGAGCGGGGCCTTAGGGGGAAGAGGAGTGGGGGGTAGGGAAGGAGTAGGGCAGCTTTTATCTTTTGAAAAGATGGTCACCCTAGGTTGTTGTAAACTGGTTCTGATATTAAACTATCCCAAGGCAGGGGTATTGTTAACCAGAGAAAGCTTCTTATTTCTTGAAGGTCCTGAAGAAGAGGAAAATCAGGGGTGGGGAGCTTGCAGAGACAACCTGGTTAGGAAGGGCTGCTCAGTAAGCAGTAGTTCTATTACATATTGGCATACTCAGAGGATCCCAACCACCAACCAAGGAGGAGAATTGATATAGAAGAGGTAACCATATGAAGAGATGGAGGAAATTATCTGCCTACTAGTAGAGCAGCAGCAAAAGACTCATCTCTTTCTCTTGCTGCTTTTGAAAGCCAACAAAAGCAGCAGGAGGTACAGCTGGTCACCCAACAGCAGTGGCAGGAGTCCTAATGTCAGCAGCAGGAGCAGCTTCTGTAGCAACAGGGCAGATGGGTCCAGAATCTCTGGGAGGACTGGGACAGGGCAAGCCAAGCCTGGCACTGGCAAAGTTGGGCCTGAAAGATGCTGCTGAGGCCTTTCTCTGCATCTTTGAGCAGGTTGCCTGGGCTGCTGGCTCAGAAGACTCCACTGGGTTGCCAGGGTGATGCCATTTCTGACTAAAGAGGCTAAAACTGTTCATAGACACTTGAGTGATGCAGTCAAGCTTGTACCACAAATGGAAAGCAGCTTAGATTGGCAGGGGTTCATGGCTGAAGCATACCAGCATAAATTCCACACAGAGCCATGCCCACGGGGAGCCTGATCCTGTATAGCAACCCAGAAGTTGTGAGACTTAGCTGCCCAGTGTCTGAATCCAGAGACAATCTTGTTTAGGGTAGTCATGAAACTAATTGTTTTAGAACAATTTCAACCACTTATAGGTTCCAGCTGGCAGTTCTCGCCAACAGAACTTACCCTGGTGTGGACAATGTTCAGAATGGGGAGGGTATGTAATAAGGTGGGGTTCATAGCAAGCAGCAGTCCTGTCACGGGAGCTAATACTGTTTTTGGTTCAGTCAGCCTCATCTACCTCTGACAAGTATTCCTATTCCTTCCTTTGCACATACGTCTGACATATCCTGCCACCAAACCCATTTTATGAGCTGGGAATGAACTGTAGGGGGCAGGTCAGACTGGGAAATCATTATAAGAATGGTGAACTAGCATGGAGCCCAGAACACCTCTGATCAGGCTGTTGGCCAAGAAGACATGGATAGGAACATAAGAATGGCCACACTTGATCAGACCAAAGGTCCATCTAGCCCAGTATCCTGTCTTCTGACAGTGGCCAATGCCAAGTGCCCCAGAGGGAATGAACAGAATAGGTAATCATCAAGTGAGCCATCCCCAGTCACCCATTCACTGCTTCAAGCAAACAGAGGCTAGGGACACAGTTATACCTAGCCTATACATTCTGAAAAGTATAACCATCTTTTTTAGGTTGCTTTTTAAAAGGTTCATTTTATTTTTTAAATCAACAAGGCAATAGTTATTGGGATATGTTAAGTGACTGTGACAAACTGTAGTCCATAAAAAGTTCATTCCTGTCCTTGAGGGTGTTGAAGTTTAGCACAGTGTCTAAGGCTATATTGAGACTTGATATATCCAACTCATTTCACTTTACATGCAGTAATTAATTTAACAGTAAGTGAAACTGCTCTTTCTTTGTGTGGTGTTATACTATGTCACTTAGTAATGATCACAGATTTAGCTTTATTAAAAGTAATTTGATTATGTACTATTTGAGCCTTCATTCTCATCTGACTACGGATTTAAAATATAAGCAGATTTAAGATTGCAGTGTGAAATAAGGAGGCTATGTGTATTGGCTGCTTCCTGCACTTGTGTGCTTTTCTGGTTAAATTTGGAACAACATTTGAAATGTTTTCACAACAAATGAGATTCACAATTCCTCCCACACTGCAGGCACTGTCCACAAAGACTAAAGCATACATTTGAAAAAAACAAAAGTTCATAGGAGACCTAAATATGACCTCAAAGAAGCTGAAATTAGCAAATTATAATCAACTTTTGAGCTGTAGCTAATGCATGACAGCCCCAAACAAATATTTATGGTCACTTTAATACTGTTTAACCTCCTGACACTATGATAATTCTAGGTCAACTTAAAGCATGTAACACATGATGTTGCAAACAATGTGTATACATTTTCCTTTAATTTTCAAAAGTACATATTAAGGAATGCTATTAACCTAGTGAGCCAGATCCTCTGTTGGTTTAAATGAGAACATGTCCACTGAAGCCAATGAAACAATTCCAGTTTACACCAGCTGAGGAACTGGTCTAGAGGGCAAGATTCTATCATCCTTCTACTTATTGACTTGTTCATTACCCTGTGCATAATTGCAGTGAGATCATAAGCTTTTGTGGGCTAAGACCCACTTCATGAGCCCACAAAAGCTTATGATCCTTAAGATCTATTAGTCTATAAGGTGCTACAAGACTCTGTCGCTTCTTCGGTGAAGGTATACCTGGAGACACTAGGGTAACTGTGAATTGGTAGAATGGAGCTGAATTTCACCTCACCTCCTCTCAGCCCTGATACACCCCTGACATGTCCCCTGTAATAGGATGGAAGGAGGCATAGGAGCTGGCTTCACTGGCTTTACCCGGCTGAGAGGCTACAAAGAATATCAACTGTTCAGATGTGGAGAGGCCCCAGCTCCATTCTGCCGCTCAGGTGTCACAAACAGGCCAGAAATGAGACAGAATCTGGCCCACAGTTTGGGGAATTTGTCTTAAAACCTTTTGTTCCACTTGTATTCATTCCACCTGAGTTGTATACACTGTTCAGCTGGTGTTTTCTATTTGCCAAGTTTTCATCTATGCTAGCTAAAACTCCACCCACCAAAACCTCTCTTTTCTATCTCTGAATCCAAAGATACTCCAGTTTCCTGTCAACACTAAAATCAAACACAGTGATGAACTTTAATAAGCATAGCTTGCCAGAGAGGCAGCTAGAATGGTTGCTTTCTCTGTGTAGACTGAATCAGTGATTGAAAACTTTATTTAAGAAACTGACAGACAGCAGATTTACCATTCCACATGTAGTGTTTGGAATCAGTGTCTTAAATTAAATTTTCAGTAACTGATTTGGTCCTGGGAAATGCAAAATCTTGTTGAATTGTCTCTGGGGGCTTCTTATACTGCATTTTTTTTGTTTGTGTTTAGTGCTTACACAGAATTAGAGGAACTATGGTGTCAGAGAGTCAGCAGATCGATGCTTTTATTACTTTGAATTTCAATGCTGGTATACACAAAAGAATACCAGCTGGGGAAAAATCAAATACATTTGACTTCATAGTGTTAAGAATATTGTAATACATTGGGACTTGTGAACTCTAGGATATACAGTTAATTTTCTTGTCAAGGAATAAATATTAAATATCTGATTTATTAAATATAGGCTTTAAAGAAAGATAAAATAGATTTTATAGAAATAATATATATGTACTCAATTAATCAAATGTCACCTCTAGTAATTCATGACTATAGTATCTATATAACTACTTTATTATGAAGTACTAGCAATAAAACACTTAAGGCCTGTCCCTTTATTGTGTAAAATTCTACTAATAAATTACTTACTAGAGTGACATTTTCTTTACAGGGCACATATATTTTATATTGACCTCAACTATTTTCATTTTTCTTTACCAAAAAATTAAAATAATTAAAACTTCCTTGAATTCCCAATACTGGACCAACTCTTCTGATGGTATAAATCAGTGCAGCTCTACTGACGTCAAAGGGAGTTTAAAGTGCACAAGGAATGTAGCACTAAGCCCCTTTTGCGCTCACAACACAAAGTACATACATTAATTCCATCTAAAAAGTTGAACTATATTGTATCATTCATTTTTAAGCATAGACACCCATTAATATTAATTGATGGCACAATCAGGCCCTATGTTAGGAGGAAATCAAAACAACATCGCTCAGCACTCGAAAGTCAGGAAATGCCAAACTTATGCTTGCACACACCACCTTGCGCCTACCCTCGTATGCCTACACATTTCAATACTGTCTTTAATTACATGGTCGTATACTATTTTTCAAATAAAAAACCTATACTTTTTTGCAACCTTAGCTACACATGTATCATCTTGTAATAGTTTATCATTTACTTACACCCATGTAATTTTCCCAGTTAAAGCAGCCCAATATATATTTATACACTATTAACTTGATCTTGCAAGGATTTTCAAATGTATATAACCTTACGCACTGGAACTAGTCCAAACTTAACACAGTGCATAAAGGCAAGCATGTGCCTAAATCCTTGCAGGATTGAGAAATTAGGCTTTTCATAAAAGTTCCCTCTCTCTAAGGCCTGATCCTGTGAACACACAATATTTATTATCCGAAGTAAGACTAAGATTTTGTCACATGTATTTTAGTAAAAGTCACGGACAAGTCATGGGCTTTCATGAACTTTTCTTTATTGCTTGTGGCTTGTCTGTGACTTTTACTAAAAATATGCGTGACAAAATGAGGAGCTATAGGGTCCCCACACCACCTGCAGTGGCTGTGCAGCTGTGGGGGCTCTGGCTTGGAGCACCAGGGGCCCCCGTCACCTGTGGAGTCTCGGAGCTCCAGGGACTTGCAAGGTCTCCCTGCCACCCACAGTGGCCAGAAGCTGTAGGGTCCCCCCGTTGGCTGTGGCAGCTCAGAGCTCGAGGGTGTCCTTCCGTCCCCACCATTCCCAGCTGCCATAGGCGGCAGGGGGGACTCTGCAGCTCCCAGTTGCCATGGGCTGAAGTCAGGTAAGTCTGTGGAACTCATGGATGCTGTGACTTCTGCAACCTCTGTGACAAACTGTAGCCTTAATCATAAGTAGTTCCACTGAAGTTTGACGTATTTAATATAAAAAGTGGAAATATCCCTCAAAGAGTACATAAGAATAACTGAATCTAAATACAACATTCTTTCTAGAGTTTTCGGTGAGGCATCAGTGATATTAAGAGATGCTCATTTTAGAAGCAATTATGATGGAATGGTATCTTTTGAAAAAAGTTATTTCTCTCACTCGTTTCTAAGTTTTCCGTGGTAATTTACTCAGTCGACCTATGGGACACTGATCACACAATATGAGTCGAGTGTATCTAGGAGATGGGATTGGAAGTGTACATAAACAGAAGAAAGCATTATGCATACCTATAGAGCAGTACAAATAACAATAACAAGGATGCTGGTCTGGGGCTGTTGACTTACTGCAGATTCATGTGGCAGGAATGGGTTCTGAATAGAACTGGTCAGAAACTGGAATTCCCATTCCATGCAAAATTGGAATTTGAAAGCTTGAGAAAAATTCTGTTCTGAAACAGAACACAAAATGAAATTTCAAAATGTAATGAAAAATGGGAATTTCAGATTTTCATTTTGAACATGGCATTACTTTCAAAGCTCCTTGCGGTGCCCAGAGTTCCAGCAGTCCACCAGGCAGGGAGCTGGGCAGCACTCTGGAACCCCTCCACCTGGCTTCCAAGGACCCATGACACTGGGAACTTGGGGGCTTGGGTCAAGGAGCTGGAAGCCTGGGCTGCCAAGGGCCCAGGTGGGTGAGCTGCAACCAAAGCAAGCAAATATCAAATATCACGCAGGATTATATTGTTAACCTGCCTGGTTTCCATTGGCATTTTGTCAAAATCATGTCATTCCTACCGAATGTTTTGGTTTTCATGAACTGACATTTTCTGATGGAAAAATGTTCCATCAGAAAGTTTCTGACCAGCTCTACTGCTGACCTTTACTGTTTTCATAATCTCATTCTAAAAAACCACATGATTTTTATTGGAATTATGGGAAAGGAAGACAAACAAAACACATTGTTACTGATAATGGCAACTTACTATGGAGAGAAATTTGTCATGACAGACTGGATTTAATTAACCATGGAAAAGTCAAGGAATCTAATCTGACTTGCAGGTAATCATTTCTTACATAATTCTGAAAGGATGAATTTGCTTGTAGACTGAAAGCTACAGTTTGAGTAGAACTACTAGACAACGTGGATACTGAAAACATGTGGGAATTTTCAGACAGTAGGTTGAGCGTCAATGTCAACTTTCCCCACACTAAAAGATCAAGGTGAAACAAATTATGGGTCCTGGATTACAGGTGTCAACCAACTCAGACGTTCGGTCAAACTAAATTAGCTGAAAATTTTACTAGCATGAAGGCAAACAATATGCAATGCGTGAAATAAAGTTTTCAGGTATGAGACAAGGAGAGATGTTGGACAGAATCTAAGCAAACTTGAAAGACGCACACAAATGGTTTTGTATGGACATAAAAATGGACTAGATAAGGGTTCAAGAATAGGGTGATAGAATATCTTTTTTTTCACCAGATCATGAAGTCAGTGGAAGTTGTAGATGATCAGCTTTTCCCAGGATTTGCTGTGGTCTTGAAGTCACTTGGAAAAATATAATAAAACCAATCAAAATCTTCACTCTGGAATCAGAAATGTCTTTGGCCAGAAATTAAAGAAATTACATGATCTTGTAAAGTGTATGTTTGGTAGATCTTTTATTCAAAAGATTAAAAAGACCCTCTCAGAGGTTGAAGGAATATTTTTAATGTAATACTATTACCTCTCATTTAGAATCTTAAAACTTAAATCTCTCTGCAAACGAAAATGGCCGCATTTATATCTCTTGTTATTTTTGTGGGCAATTACTGTTATGAGGAGAGCTGCCATTTCTATCGTAGTTTATGAGAAAGGTAACAGTGTGCTCATCCTTTTACTTTCTCTGGCTAAACCAAAGTCTCTCACTTTCCTACTTTCCCAGTCTCAGCTGACGTTCTTCATTCTTGCCTGGATTTAATTTCCAATTCAAACTGACCCCACATCTTAGTTTCCTGGTTCTTGGGATACCCTCTCCCAGCCAAACTCAAGTCTCTGCTTTATAGCCTCTTCTCCCAGTAGTAACAGCAAATAATTGCTCGTTATATGCACACTTATACTCAGACACTACATCTCCATTCCTTTCATAGTGAAAGTACTTTAGAAATATCAACAATTAAACCTCATAACATTTCTTTATCAGGTTATGTGTCTTTTATATTAAACACTGAACTAAAATGGGCATATCTTCCTGATATCGAGCAGATCATTGTCCATGACTTTTGTTTTATATGTAAGAGCTGTACTGAGGAGATTCTTTATAACAATCTAAAACATTCATTGCTTACAGTCTTGGTACTAATAAACATTTTCATTGGCTCTCTAGTTATAAATTCAGTGAAACTGAGATTGTGATATTACTAATAAATGTTGAACCAAAGTGAATATCCATACTTCACATTTCCTATTAAAATTCATTTATTACTTTCAGAGAGGATTATTATTCTGCTGATCCAGAAGAGACAGTTTGAATAAATATGGAAATGATCTATAATAAGATAGACCTAAATCTGTGATAAAGCCCAAACTAAAGATTGTAAACCCCTCACTTAGATGAGATGGGGGCTTTTACGAGTGGGTGAGATTCAGTGGACATCTTTTATGGAGCTAGGTATGAAGATTAATTTGCTAAACTCTGAATTTTTTACTATTCACTGCAAAACTGTGGAATATGTGACTGTATGTAAATAAATAGGTTTCTCTTGGTATAATCTGGCATGGTGTTCTGTAAATTACCATGCTTGACCTATTTACTATATATACAGCTTGACTGCAAATTCTGTGTGGTGTCTCCCATGTAATTAAGAATAAAAATCTCTGGGAGAAAAATATGAGGGTGGAATGCCAAAAGACAGGCTGAGCTACCAACAAAGTCAGTGGATAATGACCCCATTCATTTGACAAAGCTATTAACCTCTTGGAACACTGACCCATATCAGATGATCACATCCCGTAAATAAAACTGTTACCAGTGCTGTTACGTGTCACACCATTATATCATCTGTTTCTAGAAGGGATTCCAATTAGCAGAATTTATATGTTATAAAATGTAATGCTAGATGTGGTCTTAAATTAGGAAGAAAATCTAACTGAAGTGAATGCAAACATTCCATGATACAACTCTCAGGAAAAGAGGATTGTGGAGGTAAAAACAAGTCCGCAATAGGTTACTACAACAGTAGCCAAATACCACTAATGCCAGCTTAGGGTTTCCAGCAGCAAAAACTGAAACTCGGTTTTCACTCCTTATCAATCTGTTAACGTCTAACCTAATATTCATGAGCGAGACCTGACCCAAAAACCTTCATCAGTTGAAAGACTCCTATTGACTTCATAGCCCATTAGATACACACACACATACACATACCTTTGTAAATTTCAGATTTCATATATGATACGTGGTAGTAGTAGTTATAAATTAAGTTAGGTTGGAACTTTCATCATAATTCTCTTTTCACTTGCTTATGACTTTCTGAAAGAAAATGCTTTATCTTAGACTGTAGAAATTAGATATTTTTCTTTAAAGCTTTATTCAAGCTCTTCAAAAGTAATCACCATCCTCACATAATGCTCAGATTTCCATGTCCTGTTCTTAATCTGCCTGTAGCAAGAAAATACAGGAACATATTCATTTTCCTTAAATGAAAATGAAAGGATTCTTCCAGAAGCATGCCTGCAAAATTTTCATTTGCTGTGTCAGGGTTTTGACTAAACCTGATGGATAAAAAAGGGTGAGTGGTAGGGGATCATATAAAATTTAATCTTTTAACATGTTATTTATAATTTTTTAAAAAAACTCAATCAAAAATCATTCGCTACAATTGATTCATTTCTTACATTAGAAACACATTTCCATTTCTCAGTGAAGATAATGAACTCCCTCTCCTTAGTTTAGTATTCCAGAACAGTATAGAGTGTATTCAAAATGCTCATTAACAAACTCTCAGATGTTAATATAATGTTCAAGGCATCACAATTAAATCAATAAAAACAGGAATATATTAATACTTGATAAAGTCAAATTTTAAGGAAATATCTAATAAGTTAGAACCTTTTTTTCCTTAGCTGGGTTAATTTATTAATGTTTAAGGACATTAATAAATGCCTTGGAAACAAAATTTCTCCAATTTGCATAAATGATATTCCAGCCTGATTTTTTAAAAAAGCTTTCTTAAAGTATAAGCATATCCCACGGAATATCCTAATGTACACATATCACTGATAACAGCAGAAGTACAAGAACCAAAGATCTCAAAGTCAAAATCACTGACAAAAATTAATTAAACTTGTTCAAATGTATCTGATAGTCACAATGGGGTCTTTGACCCCCAACCCTTATTTCAACAGCATAATATAAATATTGCACATACAAGATTTATTTTAAAGAGGCCAGTTCATCTTGTAAAACTTTCTCTAATCAGAAAACTGCATTTTCTTTTTAATTTTCTGCTTTTATTTTTAATTAATCCAGACTCTTGAGTTTTCTTTGATAACCATTCTGCAATTGGTCTAATGAACCCTTTAATTTTCTAATCTCTTTTCAAATCCCATTGATCTTCTATTCATTATCATAAGTAAATTACAACTAGGCAATATTGTAATTTCAGTAAGGGCTAGCTTATGCTGTAGGAAGCAGCCTAGTGTAAGTGTGGGTGCATGGTGGAACAACCCAAGGACAAAATTGTGACTCACCTGTAGTAGATTACTCCCCTCTCTAAAATGGCTTAATTGCCTGTCCCAGAACTGGAAGGTGAGGGACAGAGCCAGATCTGTGCCCATTCCTAACCTTTCCCACCCATCTATAGAAGGGGAAGTAATTAGCATGTAGCTCCTGCTTTCCTCTCCCCACACCTGCAGTGGAGATGTGGGAGCCTCAGAGGGAAACAAAGGGGTCTTATTCTTTCAAACCCTGCTGTGCAGCCACAGTTGTTTGACCAACTTTGGGCCTTAAATTAGTGAACTCCATCCTTCCCTGACCTGGCCTGAGGAAGAGGGCTTGACCTCAGAATACAAACTCTTTTCCTGGGAATCCTCATCCACTTTGTCCAAAATTCTAGCTGCAATAACTGATCTAGCACCTTTTGCCAATAGGCTCACTCCGGGGATTTTGTGTTTCTACGAGACACAATGGAGACAGAAAGAATCATAGAAGAATAGGCCTGGAAGGATCCTCAAGAGGTCATCTAGTTCAGTCCCCTGAATTCAAGGCAGGACTAAGTAATAACTAGACTGTTCCTGATAGGTTTGTCTAATGTTGTCTTTAAAACTTCCAGTAATGGAGATTTCACAACCTTCCTAGCCAATTTGTTTCAGTGTTTAACTACCCTTACAATGTTTTTCTTAATGTTCAATCTAAACCTCCCTTGCTGCAATTTTAGCCAACTGTTTCTTGTTCTATCCTGGGAGGTTAACAAGAACACTGTTTCACCCTTCTCTTTGTAACAACCTTTTATGCACTTGAAAATTGTTATGTCTCCTCTCAGTCTTCTCTTCTTCAAACTAAACAAACCAATTTTTTTGAATCTTTGCTTATAGGTCATATTTTCTAGACCTTAAATCTTTTTTCTTGCTCTCCTCTGGACTTTCTCCAATTTCTCCACATCTTTCCTGAAATGTGGCATCCAGAAGTGGACACAATTCTCTAGCTGATGACTTATCAGTGTAGAGTAGAGTGGAAGAATTACTTCTTATGTCTTCCTTACAACAGTCATACTAAAAGCATTTGCTTTTTTTTGCAACACTGCAACTTGATTCATATTTAGCTTGTGATTTACTATAATCCCAGATCCCTTTCTGCAGTATTCCTTCCTAGGCAGTCATTTCCCATTTTGTATGTGTGCAATTAATTTGTTTCTTCCTAAATGGAGTACTTTGCATTTATCCTTACTGAATTTCATCCTGTTTGTCAGATCATTTCTCCAGTTTGTCCAGATCATTTTGAATTTTAATCCTATCTCTGACAGTACTTACAACCCCTCCCACCTTGGTATCATCTGCAAACGTTATAAGAGTAGTCTCTTAAAGTATGATCATATCCTACTGACAATACAAGAACCAGATACCTTAAAGTCAAAAATTAAACTCGGACACACATGGAGATGAATCTGTAGCTCAGTAAAGATACCAAAAGAATCCTGGCATTCTGGAAGTGTTGCTAAATCTGTGTAAGCTTTGCTGCTGCTTTGCCTGTCTTTATTCATCCTTGCTCAAACAACAGCAAAAGGCATTATTGGACCAACTAGTGATGTGGAGAAAGTAAAGAAGGAAGTGTTATTTATTCCTTCTCATAACACAAGAACTAGGGGTCACCAAATGAAATTAATAGGCAGCAGGTTAAAACAAACAAAAGGAAATATTTCTTCACATAACACACAGTCAATCTGTAGAACTCCCCCCCCGCCCCGGCCAAGAGGATGTTGTGAAGGTCAAAACTATAACAAGGTTCAAAAAAGAAGCAGATAAGTTCATGGAGGATAGGTCCTTCAATGGCTATTAGCCAGGATGGGCATGGATGTTGTCCCTACCCTCTGTTTGCCAGAAGCTGGGAATGGGCAACAATGGATGGATCACTTGATGATTACCTGTTCTGTTCGTTCCCTCTGGGGCACCTGACATTGGCCACTGTCAGTAGACAGGATACTGAGCTAAGCGGACCTTTGGTCTGACCCAGCATGGCTGTTTTTACGTTAAGTCTGTGTCCAATCGTTTCTCTCCAAACAAGGAAATTTTACCCACTCTTTGAGTCCACATCTTTCCCGACTGATAGAAAACCAGTATGATGAGCTGGTAGCACTGCTTGCTATCAAGGTTGCCAGACATCCTCTGTTTTCAGTTGCTTAGACGTTTGCCAAACTTCAACCATTCAGATTGAATTTTTCCACATGGAGGATCTGCCTCACATATTTTTGGAAAATTTCAGCTAAAATGGTTCAGCCATTTTCAAGAATAAAGCCAGGAAACTGTATGCTTTACAGTAGCCATGTTGGTTTCAGGATATTAGAGAGACAAAGTTGCTGAGGTAATGTCTTTTGTTGGACCCACTTTGGTTGGTGAAAGAGAGAAACCTTCGAGCTGCACAGGAAACTACACGGTTTTCCTCATGTTAAAAATTCTAATGGCCCCCTCAAGGATGAAGCTCACAATTAGCAGGCCAATGCTCAAACTACTGAGCTATCCCTCCCCTGATTAAATATATAAGCACCTTCATGAGAAGAAAAGACACTTATTAAAGGGCTCTTTAATCTAGTGTAGAAAAGTATAAGAACCACCAATGGCTGGAAGCTGAATCCAGACAAATTCAAATTATAAATTTGAATTTGACAGTGAGGGAGTAAGAGTGATTAACCATTGGAACAAAGTCCAAAAGGAACTTCATATCAAGACTGGATATCTTTCTGAAACATATGCTTTAGCTGAACACAAATTATTAGTCAACACAAGAGTTACTGAGTTCAGTACAGGGGTGAACAAGTGAAACATAATGGCCTCTAATATACAGGAGGTTAGATTAGAAGATGATCCAATTGTCCCCTTTTGGCCTAAAACTCTATGAAAAAAAAAACATTTAAATCCAGCCTTTCACAGGTGATCACTAACTGTGTATTCCTCATTTTCTGGGTGCCCAATCTGAGACCCTAGGTTCTAATTTGCAGAAGTGCTGAACACTCACAGCTGCAACAAAAGTTTTGGGATCCGTGCCCTGAAAATGAGGTGCTTGGTGTCTCATGTTCGACATCCAAAATTACTGGATAGTTTTGACCTTAATTATTCTATGCCTTAGTTCCCTATCTGTAAACTGGGAATAGCAACACCCACTCACCTTGCAGGACGGTTGTGAAAATAAATCTTTTTGTGAGGCAATCAGGCATAGGGCCACACTAACTGAGCGCTATCTACCCTGTGCACTGACTTGGGCAGGGGTCCTGCGTAAAAATAACGTAATTAAACACTGTACCATAATACATATGTACAAGTGTGTTGCATTATGGTTGCACAGGAAACCTTAATTATGGCATTCCCTAATTTTTGAGTGCAAGGCTTTTCAACCTTTATAGTGTTCTTTTAATGCATCCGTTTATGTTTAATGTAACATTTGCATACTCTGTATAGGCTTCATTGATTGACTGCCCACAGCTAATGCAGACTAGTGGTGATAATACTCATACTACACATGTTCTCACAAAAAACACATTCATATAGATGAATTTAATTTTTCTCATCTCTTAAAATGCAACGACTTCAAACTTGCCTTCTTGTGCCAAGATCATAAAGTTCTTTGTTACTGTGGCTACAATTCCCAAATATCTTTTGATCCCGCTAGTAGGTTGTTTCTAATTTTCTTTCACAGGATTTAAACTAGATCTTTCTGGCTTTAAGAGGCTGCACTCATTTATTTTTATTCGGTAAAATCCCCTTCAAGCTTTTGAGCCAGTTATTTCATTAAAAACTAATACATTTGACTTGACCATATACAGTCCTAAAAGGCTTAGAATGCTATGACCCAGTCTAGCTTGCCATGTCATCTAAACCCTTAGTTTTATTTGTAAAGGCTGCTAATGCCACATCAATATTCAGCTCAGTATTTAATGTGATAGTTATTTCTTGGAGCACAATTCTATGAAACATGCTAAATTAATCAGCGATCATGTAACTCACAGCAGAAATGGGAGAAGAGCTTTTTCTTGTTGAACATTATTCAGAAAAACAGGAGGTGGCAAGAAAGGCACTAAATCAATTCTTTCAATTCTGTCCATCGTTTCAAATTTCTCAGAGTTTACTCTTTTTAGAGAGAATGATTCAGTGCAAAAGGGCTGAGGTGGTATGAGCTAAATAAGCTTCCTTATGCAATTAGTTAATACTTTCAGTGATTCACTCATATAGCGTTAGTGTGTTTGATGTCATTGTGCTTCTTTCAGTTGTAATGTACTTTGTTCTAATGGTGTTCAGAGGCTGCCTTCCCAGAGGGAAGCTTAAAACAGAATTTTAGTTTCTGTTATTCTGAACACTTTCTTTTGTACCTGCAGAGTCCTAATCAAAAGACATTTTTATGATATTATCTTTGTTGTTTACAAAAATTATAAAATTTAGGATTTAGCATTTAGACTTACAAAAATGAAAGATCACTTTTGGGAAGAGACAGTTGGGACAGTTTAGTAACTCACAATATAGAACATGTAGAAGAGGATACATACTAGGGAGCACAATATCTAGAAACATTCCATAAAGAACAAAGATCTCATGAAGGTTTTCTGTTAGTAACCAATTAAATAAATAAAAGAGCCCTTTATAGAACTTGAATACCCATTGCAGCTCTCTGTTTTTAAAACAAGATAGTGGTGCAGTTTAGCTTTCTGGTTTCAGTTAAGCAATGTAATCATTTTTTCTCCTAAAATTCTAAGGAGGGGGGCAGGAATTTGTCTCCAATATATATTAATTGCTTGTCTCCACAGGAAGTGGTGTATAAACCTCACATTGTTGATGAAGGGGTTAAAGAGCTGCTGGGGCAAGGCTGGCCCTGCCCACTCCTGCCCTGTCAACCATGTCAGGTGTGGACTAAGGACTTAAAAGCAGGAGGTTCCAGGTAGTTGCTGGGCAGCTCTGGGGCTCCCAAGAGAGACTCCTGGAAGCTTTAGGGGAAGGTATTTACCAATACCCACCACGCCTCCAAGAAGACAACAGACTCTGGGATTTTGGCAGGTAGGGTAGGTTTGGCAAGCGCCTGGGTGAGCTAGTTAGGCACAAGGTGTTCGGTACTGTTACCCTCTATCCCTTTTGAGATTAGGGAATCTGAGATTACTCAAAAGAGACTAGGAGAGTGGGGGCCAACAGCTCCATCTCCTTCAAACACAGTTGGACTATCTGACTCAATGTGAATCACAGAGACCCTGCCCTGCTTATGTAGATAGAGGTGCCATAAGGATTTTTTAGTATTCATATAATCAGAGGCGAGCATCAGCAGCCCAAGAAATGTGACACTCCACTATAGGTATACATAACATAGAGAAATACTAGGCACTTTTAAAAATGTTCTGAGGAAACATTAAACTTGTTTGGTAGGTACTTTTGCAGAGAATGATCCTGCAGTAGATCATAATGGTAACTGCATTACAGGGATCATATCTTCCTCCAAGTCCGTTTGCTACATTATTTTTTCTTCAATACACAGAGCAATGAAAAAAATCCCACTCTCCAGTCTTAATGTTAGAAAAGATATGTCACCACTGTAATAGAGGACTATTGTTTGCAGCTGGTTTGATCCCAGGACATGAGAAGCATAAGGTGGGTGAATACTGTGATAGCTCAAAAGCTTGTCTCTTTCACAGAGTTTGGTCTAATAAAGATATTATCTCCCCCACCTTGTCTTTCTAATACAATACTATGGCAATTCAACTTCTTTTTGTTTAAAGGATCTTTCTTACAGCACTAGCCTTTAAGCATTTCATATATCTTAGATAAGCTCATAGTAGTCATAATGCTGCAAACACTTATGCACAGGCTTAATTTTAAACAGTCAATGGGAAGTCAACGGGAATCCTCATATGCTTAAAGTTAAGTGTAACTCAGTCCACAGAGGATGTGATTCCATTACAGCTCTCAGCTAGAGAGCTTTAACTCCAGTTGTAGCAGCTTATGCATTCAGCTCTGGAGGTTCCCCATTTCAAGTTCTGGTGTGTTGACCAACACAAAAGCAAGGGCTCTTCTGGGATTTGAGCTTCTATGGTTTTTAGACTCTTGGGACAAGTTTTCTTTGACCAGAGGAAGTATGTAACCCACCGGTGAGTGTGTTATAAGTCCCCTTCTGTGCCTGATCTGCAGAGGATACAAATCTGGTAAAGTCCCACCTAAAGAATTGAAGGTTGAAGGTTAAAAAACAGAACAAAAAACTAAATTAGCCCAAACCAAAAGGATCTGTAAGTAATACAAGGACTGTGTTATGATCATGCCGGTAAACAAGAACAGTGTAGAATCACAAATAAATGAATATAAACTGGTGTGTTGGAAATTAGGCCTAATTAGTAAATAAAATAATAAGGAAAGGGGCTATTTTAGCCAGCTTTTCCTTTTAGGGTTCTTGAAAAAACTCATCTTAAACAAATTAGCAGTGGGAAAAAACTGAATACTGCAATGCTGCCTGGCTGAAAGAGGAGAGAAGGGGAAGGAGAAAGCTCCACCCTTATGGCTGATCACACCCATACCGGAGCACCCACACTGTTCTTCATCATCCAAATCCGGTAAGATGTCCTGACCAGACAGTTCCAAAGAAAGGGAGCCAGATGACATCATTACCTTCACCAGTTCCATTAAACCCTGAATACCACCTCAGATGTGCTACTTTATCATGGACCCCATTGCCAGGGCCGCCATTGCAGGGGTGCAAAAAGGGCAGGTATGTTAAAGCGCTGCCATGACAGTGCTTTAATGTCCCTGCCGCCTCTGTCAACAGGGAGGGAGCAAAAGTAGTAGCTGCCCTGGGGCTGGCGATTTAAAAGGGCCCAGGGCTCCGGCCGCAGCAGCCAAAGCCCCGGGCCCTTTAAATCACTGCTGGAACCCCGGGCAGCGTGGATGGGTTAGCTGGGGGATACTGACTGAACCAGCTCTGCCCTTTCCGCCCAAGGCCCCACCCCCCCACCTTTAGTCTTTGGACTTACTTTTCCCCTGCCCGCAGATCACTTACCTCACCGGACTAGCAGGCACCCTTGGAGGGGGAGTGTGGAAGTGGTGCGAGTCAGCGTGTTGTGGCTTGGATCCCCGCTGACGCGGTGGCAGATCCCTCCATCACCCTTAGTGCCCTGAGCTGGGATGCAGTGGAGTGGGAGGCCCTGCGTTCCCCCTGCCACCTAAGCAGTGGGTGGCAGTCTCCCCCATGGGCTAGCTGAAGGAAATCCTGAGGTAACTGACTTTGGGTACAGGCCCAATCTGAGTGACTTTGCTTACTGCCCCGCTCTTAACCAGAACCTGCACTCATTAACTACTTGCAGCCCCACCTGAGCATAGGTGGAGCTGAGAGACTTTGTTTACTGCTCATCTGAACCAGAGTCCAGCATAACTGACTATTTGCAGCTCCACTTGGTGCAAGCTTGACCCAAAGTATTGCAACTCACCCTGAGCGAGGGGCTGGACTACTGCAGCACGAAGCTGGGCGAAGGACTGCCGGTTCCCCCAGAAGCAAGGGAGACAACAGAGTTGGGGCACAGCCAGAGGGCAGTACCCTGAAGAGGACACCATGGTCCAGGAGCGACATGGGGCCCCACAGACAGGGGAAACAGCAGAGCAGACAATGGGTGAGAGACAATCTGCAAAGGATGCTCCAGAGCTGGAGAGAGCTAATTCCCGGAGCAACCAGGAGGTGCCGCGGTAGTGAGCACAACTTGTTACAAGGCACCTCTGTTTGGCAGTATGTCAGAGTAGAAGGCAAAGGAAACTCAAGCCCTGAGCACTCAAAGGTGAGTGAAGGATACACATGGGCACTGCAATGGTTGGTAGGTGCAGGTCCAGGTTTTCAACTCTGCCATAACTGGTAACCTTGGGGCATGTTAACAGCCAAATATGTAAAAGCAGCAGTTAAATGCTATGTTTTTATGTCACTAATGTCTAGAGTAACTGGCAGACATAGCAAAGTCTAGGCTACACATGAATATTTATACATAACAATGTTTTTGTTATTTTATGTTTAAAACATTAAAAGTATTGAAATATTTGTGGATTAGTTTATAAATAATTAGAAATTGTGCTAACATAAATATTCTTTATCTTTCACAGGATTCCCTGTTGCTGCGCAACTAACATTCTCATCTACCTTTTTTAAAAACAATGGATACATTTTTCCAAAGCATCTGAGTCACTTTGGAAAATTAGATTTAGCTCCCCAAGTCACAAAAGCTTTTTTGAAAATTTTACCCTCCATCCTTCAGAAGATTCCCTTCTTATCACTCCCTTGAATGGTTGCCTCATACAGTTTTCAGTACACCACTTTTTTTTGTTTAAGGGCTGTAAAGATTTTACTTTTGTTTTGTAGTGTTTTTAATGCAATGCTAATGAGCAAGTCAACTGATGGAGGATTTTTTTGATTAGAGGCCTCACAGACCTGAAACCATGTGGGACACATACCTAATTTCTCAGACTCCACTCTCCTCAATGAGTCATTTTCTGACTTCAGGGTGGGCTTCTGCGTGATCAGTAAGGATCAAATCCATGGAAAGAAAAAAATATTGTTTCTGTTATTTGTTTGGGGTTTTTTTACATTTCTAATGATGGCACAACAAGTGGAAAAGCCTTTTAAAACACTCATTGCAAACTGGATAACTCCTCTGCAGTTCCTAATTCTTGATGAGAGTTCAGCAGATTGGTGTCTTCATAAAGTAGGTCATTTGAATTTTTCACAGACAATTTGAATATGGAGACAATACAGTACTGCTACATTTTTATTAATAATCTAACCTCTCAATACACCACTCCCCCTTATGCATGCAGTTTGAGACGTACTCATATATTTGTTCAGTGAAGGGTATCAGAGTATGAAACTCTTACAATGCAGTTAGTTCACATATATAGCCAAATCCTGCAAGTAGTTTATCTGAGGTACTTATATGGTCTCCAGCAACATAGCATTTGATAGCTTTCTGATGATTTATGAATTAGTGTATTTATCCAAACAATACATTAATGAGGTGGGGACATAATCTTATCCCCATGTGATGATCAGGGGAATCTATCTTTGTGAGTTTATGAATTCCAGTTTGATTTTCTGAACTATCTGGATCATGATGACAATCTTTATTGTATTCTAGCTTCACACTCATTGTGCTAAGATGACAGGGGAAGCGCATCTACATATTTGGATTAGATGAATAGACTATTAAGACTCACTGACATTTGAATAGATCTACCTGGGCAATATAAAGGATATGCTAAAGAAGGGTACCAAACTGGTTCTGCCCAGGTGGGCTGGTAACTAAGAAAGAGATCACCTGGTGAGGGTCTTTGATCACCTAACAAAGGGAACTGTAAGTTTACAGATATCCATCTATATCTCTCTTTGGCACACTTCCTCAGCATAGCTTCTATCTGTTGCCCCATAATAGACATTGAACCTTGTGGTCCAGGTGCCCTGACCCCTCAAGATAACCAAGTAGCTTACATACACCCTATCCCAGGAAGAGCTGCACTCTTCCATATTTCACTGGTCATGAAGGGCACAGGATGGGGGAGAGCAGGAGAAGACCAACAAAAATAACACAGACAGTCACAAATACTCTCTCTCACCCCTCCTCCACAATTTGGAGGACAATCCATGTGCAGGAGGGACACCCTAGAGGACTCTGACCAAATCTCAAAGAGCATTCAAGACTGGTGATGAAACTGAGGCAGAGAATGGTCTATAGATATTTTATTGTTTTTACTTAGATCTGTATATATGTTCTGCTATCTAAAGCTAAGATTAATTGTGTTGAAAACCTTAGCAAAGACTGTGTGTTATGTTCTTCAACCATCACAAGTCCCTGGATAGGTAAACCATAACCCAGAAAGCACTCCAGGGAGTGGGTGTGTTTAAGCTACTGGGTTGTCTTGAGGCGTCTGCACTGGTCCTGAGGGTCTAGGGCACCGGGACCACAAGGTCCAATGTCTATGAAAGGGTAATACATAGAAGCTATACTCAGGAAGTGTGGCAGCAAGGCCAAAAAAAACCAAACAAACAGAAGACAGTGATGGAGCATACTCTGACACAAGCAATTCAACATACATGATCCTATGTATGGGGACCCAAACACAGTGCCTTGATGAGTATCCAGATGGGGAAGCTCAGTTATGGCTGTGAATTTTACACATGAAAAATGAGGCACGGAAATGCTAAGTGATGTGCCAAAGGTCACATAAGGAAGTTTGCGTAAGAGTAAGGACTTGAACCCAGACCTCACTGGAGTGCATAGGCCGATTCTGCAAACACTCCCAATATTCATGACTTTACACTCTATGAGTAGTCTCACTGACTTCAGTGGGACTACTAATGCATAAAGTTAAGCATTTACATAAGAATTTAGAGAATCAAGCCTATATTTTGCCCTTGAAGAGCTCAGTTGTCATAATTTTAAAGGAAAAAGAATTAATTGAGCTAGATGACATTTTTTGTTGCAAGTTACATTTCCTTTGATTTTCTTCTTTTGACAAATAACACTTGCAATGTATTTAATGGAAAATTGCCTTAATTAGCTATAAAACCTTAGTCAAATACGTATATCCGAAACAAGGGTCAAAAATTCTGCTCCCTGATACATAGACATAATTCTGATTTGACTTCCAATGACATGTGAACACACACACATCTATGGGGAGCACTGGACTCTATGAAAACAGATTAAAGATTATTTTTTTAAATCTGCAACTGTTTTCTTGTCTCCATAACTGTGAATGGTGGCAGTTGACTCACTACCAAGGCTGCCATTTTACGGATATTTTGTAGCAGGAGCATCTTTCTCATCTTGTAGAGTAAGATGGAGAGAATGCAAAACTCATTTGATAACACAGGAAAGAAAGGACTTTCACCACCATAAATGCTATCATTTACTAAGAGTAAATGGTTAATTTAAAAATGTTTTAGTCACTTTTTCATGAATGGAGAATTACAGTTTGAACAGAACTTTGCAATAGTTTTCACGCTTCCTGCTTTCCTTTGAATGCAAATGGCTTCTGCCTTCTCAAAGAACTTCTCTCATCACTCCCACACTGTAGATAACAGCATCCATTTAATTGCTAATTATTCTTTTAAATTCTATTTAGACAGTTTAATTATTTTGTTTAGTGATTTAATAACAAACACGTTCACCTCTTTTTGTTTTCAAAGCACGTTAGAATTAATAGCTGGAGTGAGGTAAGTAGTGGCTGTAGTAAGTATTATTACCCCTTGTTATAGATGGGGAAACAGAGAGCGGTTAACAGATTTGACATTGGCCACACAGAGGAACTGAGGAGTTCCTCCTTTCCAGCATTGTGCTTAGTCCAGTAGACCAAATTGCCTCCTGTTAGTATATAGGCTTATTTGTCAACCTGAGATTGAATTTTGTGTTTGACCTTTTGATACTCTTATATCTTATACTAATACATGTGAGCAAAGACAACTTGTGTGTTGCTTCTCCCTAGCCAGATGGGTTTGTTAGTATAATGGGAACAGATAAAAGCAATTAAAGTGTTACTGGAGATTGCCTCAACCCTATCTCAAGGCAAGGTTGAGCAACCAGCCACGCCGGGCAAAGGGAGATTTGCGGGATGGTATAAAACACTAAAAGGCCAAAGAAATGCCTGTCCCTGACCAGAGCACATCATCACTCCTCACCCCTCCCATGGGATACAAAAGAAGTGGCATGAAGACATTAGACTCGTGACCCACTAAATGGAACACGACCATAAATTGTAAGGGGCGGGACTGTGGGTGTGCACTGCAGGTATATTTGGGCCTGCTGAGGAGGAGGAGGTGGGAATGGGGACAAAGGCAAGGCTCCGCTGCATCAAAGCTGGGAAGGGAGACGCAGGGCAAGGCTCTGCAGCGTCGGAGCTGGGAATGGAACATTGGGAAACAGAATCTGTCAGCATGTAGAGCTATGGATATGCTTGGTTGGAACTAACCCCAATAAACATTGCATTGCCTGCACTATGGACTTCTAGTCTTCTGCTTTCTGTCTTTGCCACAAGAACCAGGGAAGAGGGTGAAGGGAAAACCCTCTAATATCTCCCAACTTTATTCTATTTAAGTAAGACGCAATGATTACAATTTGTTTTATATAACTAGAGGTTTCCTTTAAAAAGAACAAAGAAAAGCATGAATCTGCATTCCCTAGATTACAAAAAATAACAAAACTGCACAAGGACTTGATCCAAAACACACTGAAGTCAACAGGAGTCTTTCCATGCATTTGAATGGATTTTGGATTAAGCCCTTGTGCATTTCCTCTATCGTATAGCATGAATGCAATGCTTTTTAAACTTTAAACAAGAAGAATCCTACATTTGAATGTTTTATATTTTGAGGTTACAGTGAATAATGGGTTGATAGCAGTAAGTGTAACTGTAAGGCAACATTTCAAGTAGAATCATGGCCATTAACAGAGTTCTTATATTTTCTGAAACTTTACCGCATCAAACCTACACAAAGGATCCTAAACCCATCGTCCTTAAAATCTACAGTATGACTACTGTGCTTTCTCTCAGTGTTTACAAGTTATCCCTTTCTCTTACAGCTGTTGACATGTTTGACAGCCCACTTTGTATTGTAACATGTTACCTTCAGAAAAAATATTATTCCTTTGTTGTCATAAACGTCTTCATATAGTATGTTTGAGCCAGCTTTTAACATCATTTCACTGGAAGTTTGAAAAAGGAATCTTGATTATACCAGGACTATTTTGTTTATATTCCATGCCACCAGGAAAATTACAGCTGCATTTCAGTTTAATATATTATCAAACCAAGTTACATTATGAGTGTCAGAGGTAAACACATAAGCATTTGGCCCAAAAGATCATCTTCTAACCAGATAAACTACAAAGACTAATAATGCAGAGGAGCAAATTTACAGAGGAGTAAATTCTCAGAGTTCATGCGTGATCAATTATTGTATATGAACAGTTGCTTGGAGCATGTGCTAATTCATACAGTTCAATGAAAATTTACCACTATGTGTTATGACTCAATTCATCACGTATGTGTAATTTTAAGCACAAGCTTTAGTATATTGTTGAATCATGTCTTAAATACAGGCGTAAGCAATGCAGGCAAAACACACACTAGTTCCTGAAAAGGCCAACTGCCTCTACAATTTGCTGTTCCCAGGGTTTGCAGCTGCAGGTGCAAAATGATTAACTGGTCATGCAAAGGAAACACTAAGAAACTGCACACAAAATTATTCGTTTTACATTTTATCTATACATAAAATTTTGAAATCTTATTAGTCTCTGCAGTATCCCAGGACCATGATTATTCATGCACACTAAATGGTTGGCTAATGTGCCCTATTTGATGAGTAATTTTGCATGGAGACCTACCTATATGCCAAATTAGTACCTCAGTCTTCATTTTTCTTCCTGTCCTGTACATGGAATTCGATGTAAGTTAAAGCATTAGGGGGAATATAATTATCTGTTACTTTATTTTATTTATTATTATTTATTTATAAATATATTATTTATTTAAATAATATATTTATTTATTATTTGTGAAGCTCTAGTGGAGTAGAAGACTAGACTTGGTCTTAGTAAAAATATCTCCATATTTGATGTGATTTATAGGTATTAGGGCTGGAAGGGACATTTATGATAATTTAATCTAAATTCCTGTATCTAGCGCAATAACTTCTGGTTGAACTAGAGCCTCTCCTTGGGGAAGGTATCCATTCTTGTTCAGATTTCAAGAACAAAGTTGATAGTTGAAATGAATGGAAATTGGACATCCAGGTCACACAGGCAGTTTGAAAATCTCAGCCAAAAGGCCTCCAAATGGCGGTGACTAAAATCACAGCATTCCCCACTATCATTGCTCTGCACTGGGGAAGCGGGAAGAAGGTGCTCCAGAGCACTGATGTATGGAACATAGAGTTACCAAATCTTCAAAGTGAAAAATAAGGAGACCTGTGATAGGGCTGTAGAGCAAGGGAATGGTCTCTCCTGAGGTTAGGTGAGACCATTCCTTGACAATAGAATTTGCAGATGACACACAGACTGGTGTAATAGTAAATAATAAGGAGGACAGGGCAGTCATACTGAGTATTCTGGATTGAGTGGTGAGCTGGGCCCATTACAACAATATGTATTTTAATACAGACAAATGAAAGGCTATATATCTATGAAGAAAAGAATGCAGCCTATATGTACAGCATGGGGGACTGTATCCTGGAAATCAGTGACACTGAAAAGGGTTTAGGGATTATAGTGGACAAACAACTGAACATGAGCACTCAGGGTGATGCTATGCCAAAAGGGTTAATGCAATGCTTGAGTGTATAAACATGGAAGTAGGGAAGTAATTTTACCTCTGTATACTGCATTGGTGAGATCAACATTGCAATCTAGGTATAGTATTCACATTCTTTAAGGGATACTGAAAACTGGAGAAGGTGCAACAAAAATGATTCAAGGGCTGGAGAAAATGCTTTACAATGGCAGACATAAAGAGTTCAATGTGTTTAGCTTATCAAAAAGAAGATTGCGAGGTGACTTGACCTTTAAGAACTTTTAATGAACAGAAAATAACCATCAGAAATGGGTATTGAACTCTCCCACATACAAATGTCAGTAAGTTAAATTTTCAAAAGCGCCTAAATTATTTCGGAACCTCAGTCCCCTTTTGAAAAAAGTAAATTACATGCGTAAGTGTCAGATTTGTAAAGGTTATTAGATGCATAAAGATACAGATACAGGCCTAAAGGGATTTTCAAAAGCACCCTGGAATCTATCTGCTTCTTTAGTGTGACGGAGTCAGACCAGAAGGATATAGGAGAGTGCTGGAAGGCAGGTATATTAGTCTGAGGATGTGCAGGTCCCTGTTCCCTGGATAGCCAAACAAAGGCTACTTCCAGGCCAATCAAGACACCTGGGGCCAATTAAGAACCTTCTAGAAAGGAGCAGAAACAGCTAGCCCAATTGGGACACCTGAAGCAAATCAGGGACTGGCTGAAACCAGATAAAAACCTCCCAGTTAGTCAGGTGGGCTGTGGGTGGAAGGTGCTGTGGAAGGAGGTTGTGCTGTTGGTGAGACTGAGTGGTGGACAACATATTATCCAGAAGGAAGGAGGCCCTGAGATAAGGGTGAAGTGGAGTTTGAAGAAGCAGGGACTGCTGTGGGGAAGTAGACCAGGGAATTGTATTGTGTTTTGTGCCTAAAAGGTCAGCCATCTTAGCTGATACTATTAGGGTCTCTGGGCTGGAGCCAGGAGTAGAGGGCGGGCCTGGGCTCCCCCCTTTTTCCATCTTCCATACTGGCCTGTGATGAAGGTAACTCACTAGGCGGTGACTCTTGCCAATTATACTGAGAAAGGGAGGTCACTCCGGGGCCTAGATGAGTTTCTGAGGCCCCTAAATCTGCCAGGAAGCGCAGGACCCACAAGTACAAACTTGGAGCTTTGTCACATTAGATACCCAAATACCTTTAAAAATCTGGCCCAAAATCACTTAGGAGTGTTTAAAATTTTATCCTGAACCCTAAGCTTCAGTGCTGTACTACTCCTCCCTCTCCCATAGCAAATGTAACATGAAGGTCAGGGACTATCCCATGAAACCAGTGTTCATTTCTAGTATAAAGCAGAGATGAGGAGCAGCTGCTCCCAATGCCATGACAATACAGGGAATGGTGACATGCTGCTGCTGAGACTTAATGCTGCTGCATTCTGAAAGACGGCAGCATTTGCAAATTACTGACATGAATGTGCACTACCAGGACAAAACCTGCTGTAGTGGTACATACTATACAAACCTCTCAGTCAGAACTACGATGTGAGCCTTTTACTTGCTCTGTTGTTTCAATGTGGTTGAATACATTCAGAGAATAAATTGATTCCACACTACTTGCTGAGAAGATACTCAAGATGCTAGAACCATAGTTCTCAACCCAGGGTACATGTATCCCTGCAGGTACACAGAAGTCTTCGAGGGGGTACATTAACTCATCTAGATATTTGCCTAGTTTTACAACAGGCTACAGAAAAGTCAATACAAATTAAAATTTCATGTAGACAATGACTTGTTTATACTGCTCTATATACTATGCACTGAAATGTAAGTACAATATTTATATTCCAATTGTTTTATTTTATAGTTATATGTCAATCATGAGAAAGTAAACCATTTTTCAGTACTAGCATGCTGTGACACTTTTGTATTTTTATGTCGGATTTTGTAAGCAAGTAGTTTTAAAGTGAGATGAAACTTAAGGGTACGCAGGACAAATCAGACTCCTGAAAGGCGTACTGTAGTCTGGAAAGGGTTAGAGCCACTGCCCTAGAACACAGTTTCCTTAGTCAGTATCTAGCAGGGATCATGATAAAACCAAGAACATTTTCCTCTTCACACCCTAGCTGTAAAATATGCTGGTACTGGTATTTTAGAAACAGAAATAAACTATTGTAATTATGAATATATTTTTGCTTATCTGCTTACAGGTCTGAAATTTTCTGCTATCCTCACTACGAACAGCAATCCAGTACTGTGTTTTATGATTAACTTCTTTAGTACAAGCGACAAAGAGTCCTGTGGCACCTAAAGACTAAGGGCTTGTCTTCACTAGAGCGGGGAGAGATCGATCTTATGGAGATCGATTTATCGTGTCTTATCAAGACGCGATAAATCGATCACCAGCAGCGCCCCCGTCGACTCCGTAACTCCAGCTCACCAAAAGGAGCAAGCTGGAGTCGACGGGGGAGCGCGCCGCCGACCGCCGCGAGGACGGCAGGTAAGTCGGCTGTAGATACGCCGATTTCAGCTACGTTATTAACGTAGCTGAAATTGCGTATCTACAGCCGATCCCTCGCGCTAGTGAAGACCAGCCCTAACAAACGTATTGGAGCATAAGCTTTCGTGGGCTAATACCCATTTCATCGGATGCATGCAGTGGAAGTATCCAGAAGCACATATAGATATATAGGCAGGCTAGAGATAATATGGTTAGTTCAGTCAGGCTAGAGACAACAAGGTTAGCTCAATCAGGGAGGATAAGGCCTTCTTCTAACAGCTGATCTGGAGGTGTAAACACCAAGAGAGGAGAAACTGCTTTTGTAGTTGGCTAGCCATTCATGGTCTTTAATCGTGAGTTGATGGTGTCAAACCAGATCAGCTGCTAGAAGAGGGCCTTCACCAACCAAACCATCACTGTTTACATGGCTACTGCAATGCTTTTTTCCCCCTCCCTATCCTACTGCATAAAGAATGAAGAAGTCTCTATTTTGTCCAAAGTTACAAAGTGTTTTCTATTTTTCATGTAATAAATCACTATATTAATCAACATTTCCCACCTCTTTTCTACTCTGTCCCCACTCTGATTTTCCCAGTTTTGGAATATTCAGGAAAGCCACAGTTCAAAAATGCTGCTTTGTACACCAGTCACTATTCTGGTAGAGCTATGTGAATGACAGATTTTTCAGTTTGCTGGTATTTTAAAAAAAGTCAGTTCAGGTCAAACCAAATTTGAACATTCCAACAAATGTTGGCAAATAAAATCAGTTTCAGGTCCAACACAATGTTTTGTTCAACCAAGACATTTTTTTTCTGGCATTTTTAAATGGCTAGAGTCATAAAATGTCAGCAGAAGAGCAGGCTCTTAGAAGAGTTAGCCTAGCAACAAAGGCTCTCTCCTAGGATGCGGGAGACCCATGTTCAATTTTCCTCCCTGCCTGATAATGGGGAAGGGATTTGCATTTGGGTCTCACATACTGCTTGAACATGCCCTAGTCACTGGGCTGTTGGTATTCTGATGTGTGTTTTTTCTTAGTCACTCCTGTTCAAGTTGGTCCACTGTGTATAAACAATCAATAGATCAAAGCTATAGCAAGAACGACTCTATCGTTTAGAAATCAGAGCATCTAGGTGGGAGTTGAGTGACCCAAGTTCATGTCTCTGCTTCAATTACTTCTTTAGCCATTTGTGAATGGTTACCTCAGTACCAAGAAAAAAAAATGTTGGGGCTGAAACTATTCAGAAAATTCATAAATATTTTTTCAGTGTGCTGAAATATGCACTTTGGGCAAATTTACTATTCACTGGAAAAAAGTGTTGACAGAAGTGATTAATATATGACTGATCTTTCAGTCTATATTGTGGAAAAAGTCCCGCTGACTTCAATGGGAATTTTACTTGACTAAACAGCTTAGTATCATACCCAGTAAGGCAGACAAGAATCACAATATTATACAAACCTAGTTTTGTGGCCACAAGAAAATGGTCTCTGATGAGATTTTGCTCAGTTTTAACAGTATCCCTGTTGCATTGGTGTGTATTTGCAGGATGAAAAGCAGGAACTCATTTAACCTGTCCATGCGGGTTTGCCCTTATTAGAGGAAAAGCAAAGACTGTGTTATTCCGTGACAGCTAACATAAAAATGCCTGACTTAAATCCTACTATATGGCTGCCCATCTTAGCCACTTCGATGGCAGAATATGCACTTTAATTTGAAAGTTTTGCAGGAAAAATGTGATGTATATTAGCTTACTGGAAAACATGGGAGTTTGTGTTTGGTGATTATTACCTTTCAGGGTTTCCACTGACTTTGCAATATGTGCACGGCCGGAGTAGGGCTCACTCATTTGAAATAGATTCCTCCTGCTCCCCCCCAGGACTGGTAGTATATGCCCTATCCTATCCTCATAGAATTTGTTTGAAAATGTCTCAGTCTGAATGGAATCCTTTGAATTTATAGGGAGAGACCAAAAATCACACCAGCAAGCAGAAGATCAATGCACTAAAGCGATTTGCAGTAATATATGGAATCAGATCATGCACACGGGTACATTCACATTTAATCATCTGAAGGACACATGATGCTCACAGCATCTCGACTTCTATCAGACTGGTAGTGGTCTGTTTTCTGGGATAAAAGAAGAAAGATTGCAAGCCTTCCCAATTTAAACTATCCTCACCTATTATTGATTACTTACAAATAACTGTCTCACATTTTACCATAACTTATTTACAGGCCAAGCATCTGGCAGAAAATTTCTTCAAAGCAGGGTAATATAATTTTGTGGTTCTTACAAAACATGACATTTTGTTGCAAAGATAACTCATTTATTTGGCAGATTACAAAAGAAGAATATTTTTCAGGTGTTGAATTTAGAAGAGTCTATCCTAGTGACATCTAAATGTGAAAACCGCACTAAATGTGAAAACAGTGCTTTAATGTGGGCTGTGGATGGGCCAGTACTGGCTTCTCAGCGGTATGTCATATCGGATCACTTTCACCCCTGAACAAAGGTCAACATTGCTTAACCTAGCCCTTGAAATTAATTGTTTTTATCCAAATTAGGGTTTGCTCATTTTTACTATTTTTGTGTTACAGAGGCACAATAATATTAAAATAAATAGTTTTGTGGTTCCAGATTATTTTACATGCTCTTGTAATTTGAAGAAATTGCTTCACTTTGAAAAATAACATTGACAATAACACTACATTTCTGTAGCACTTTTCATGAAAAGATAACAAAGCACTTTGCAAACATTAAAAGTAGAGCTGGAGAATATCAGAGCCGTATTCTATAGGAAAATGCAGTTCTCTTAAAATTGAATACTTCACAAAATCAGATCAATTTTACTGGAATTTGGTCTCAGAGAAAAGGGAGAAAAATATTGATAATGGAATATTTCAATTCAAGTTTTCATTTTGAAATTATTCTGTTTTGAATTTTTTAATTTTCTATTATAGTATACGTTATTACACAAAATTTAAAGTCAAAACCAAACATTTCAATTAACCAGAAACAAATTTTAGAGGTGAATTTTCTACTTGGAAGTTTTGAAATTTTGGGGTTTTGTTTTAATTTGGAATTAAGTGAAATTTCAAAATCCTTTGTGAAATGATACTTCCATCCTCCACAGAACTGCAAGTAATACATTAAGCACAAGATCATTCTTCTACTCCTGAGACAGGTAAATATTATCATCCCTATTATACTGATGGGGAAATTCAGGTCCAAAGAGATTAGGGGCACAGATACCATGGGGGAGGTTGACAGTATAAGAACTTGAAGAGAACAGAAGTGGCTCGCCAAGAATTACACAAGGAAACTTATGGCAGTGTCAGAAATGTCTGAGGTATCCTGATTCTCAGGCATGTGCTTCAGCAATAAAATCTCCTGTAATCTAAACTTAAATTTTACAGGCTATTGAATGTTCGTGGGAACTGGTATTTAGAGATAGTTGGTCACATCAGATACTAAACCCACAAGCTTATTTTGTTGAACTCACAAGTAGACAACTGGTGAATTTTTTTTGATGAATAGTTTATCTGACAAATAAAAATGCCGTTTTGTCTATCTGAAACTATTCATGAAATTGACAAATCTACTTTTGGCCATTTACAAAACAGCTCAACAAAGAGATGGTAGTTAAGTTGGCTTTCCCTTACAACCATTAGCCTGGTGGTTTGGGAATTTATTGGGGACATAGGAGACCCAAATTCAAATCCTTGCTCTTGAACAAATTTGAAATGGACTTATTCAATTCAGGAAAAAAGTCATATTCAGTTTGACCATCTTTTCATATTCTCTCTCTTTTCCTACTGTATGTTCCACTCTATGCATCTGGTGAAGTGGGCTTTAGCCCAGAAAAGCTTATCCCCAAATAAATGTGTTAATCTCTAAAGTGCCACAAGTACTCTTTGTTGAAATGAAATGTTTCAGGTCAACCTGAAATTATCTGTTCTTGTCTACATTTTTTTCCAAAAAGAAAACTGAACAAATTCAATAATGTGGAACCCATGTAATTACATGGGTAATTAGCAGAGTTGAAACCAAGGGCTTTTAGAATGACAGTACAGGCCTTCACCACTTAAACTAAAGAAGTAGCTCGTAGCAGTAGAAGGCTGCTCCATGTGGACCAGCCACCAGTGCATAAAAGACATATTTTGCAAGTGGCTTGCATGAGTATTTACTAGATAGCAGAAGAATATTGAAAATCAGAAATTCTGAGTTTTATTCCTAGCTCTAGAGGGGAGACTAGTCTAGCCATTACAGAAACTATAGTTAAGCACACACATTTTTCACATTTGTTTTGAATAATACTGTGGATATGTCCATGGCACTTGCCATTTTAGATTCTATTCCCAACTAGGACAGAAGTGACCTTGTATACCTTCTCAGTTATTTATAAAATAGATAAATATTGCTTGCCCTCCTCCTAAGTAGAGGGTATGACCCCTGGCTCAATAATAAGGGCTGTGAAAGGGAAATTAACACCCATTTATGGATGAGCAAGACAAGCATGCAAGGAAGTCTCCCAATCCATTATGCCTTCTTCGAGGCCAAAGCTCTCTGTGTGGCTGCTGCTATTACATCCTGCTAATAATTTTTTCAGAACTCTATCTTTGCACCCATCTTGTAGTTAGCTCAGTGGTGCTATGAGTGAACTCAGTGAAACTGGTAAACAGTGAACTTTGTGGTTCTGGAGCATGATCAGTGCATTGGGAACACGCAGAAAATTTAGGAGCAAGCTTCTAATACACTCTACTTAGCAGATGCCAATAGAGATTTTTAGTTTGGCTAAATTCCAGTGGGGGGCAGCAAAATGCACATTTCTTATTCTAAGATCATCTTCCTGCCCAGTTTCAAATTCCTCTTCCAAAGCATGGACATGTTAGAACTCTTCAAAGAAATGGCTACAAACGTCTTTTAATATTGGCAAAAATACCTATTTCCCCCCATTCTTTTTCTTGAAAATTGTTACATTGTTTTCACTGAAACTTTTTTTTTTTTTAAAAAAATCAGCCTGGAACACAGAGGAAGTATGAACAATTTTAGCCTGAACACTTAAATGTTGTCAAAGTTACAAGCAACTGAAAGCAGAGGTTAATAATGGACAATGTTAGGTAACTTTAACCTGACTTCTTGTTTCCAATCCTACATATAACAATAACCAATTAAACAAGGAAGTAACTTTTGCTGATCCCATATATTCATCATTTTATAAATGATAACATAGGGCAGGTTTCATGTTTGAATTACCATCTGGAGTTGTAATACAGACAGAGATCCTTTCAATTACAAATCCCAGTTACAAAATAAGAGATGCTGCTTATCTATTTATTTATTTTTTTGGACTGTTAGATCAACAAAATATTGCAGCACTATTAATTCTTGAGAGCAGTGGGCCAGAACATGGGGTAAGTCTGTCCTCTGAGAAAGTAAACTGACTTAGCTAAACTGAAATACCCATATTAACACAAGGTGGAATTTGTTTTCAAGTGAGAAATTTCTAAAATTGGGGGTTTTTTTCTCTGCATTTTGTTGAAACTTCCATTAGGAGAGAAGGTTAGAAAGCTTCACAGTTCGACATTTTGAGGAGGAAAAGGAATGACTACTTGACAGGTTTAAGAAGTCAAGCTTGACAGAGTAGTTATAGCTATTTGATAGAAAGACGTAAATGTGCTTCTTTACTAGATGACAGGCTGCAGAATTGAAAGATTATTAGAATAAAACTTTTTTTAACATTAGAAATTTTTTAACTTAATAGTCCCAGGGCAACTATGCATTATAATCAAACAATCTCAAAATTTTTGCATCTACTGATTTTCAGTGTTCTTATCAAGGCATTGGGTAACCTGTATGTAGAAAGCACATTAGGACTATGTTAACAGATGCATAGATTTTTCTTTTTTAGGAAACCTCTATAAATACATAAACTGTTCTTAAACACAAACCATTCTTTTGGTTGAGAATTTTATATTTACTAAAAGTAATTATGAATGAACCCGGTACATTAATTCTGCCATGATCTTAAAACTTTTTACATTAATATGCAGACGTGACAAAGAGTCCTGTGGCACCTTAAAGACTAACTTTAAAGTGCCACAGGACTCTTTGTCACTTCTGCAATTCCAGACTAAAACAGCTACGCCTCTGATTCTTTACATTAATATGTGTGCTTATTGGTGTTTGGGGACTGCATTACTGAAATCTGAATCTCTCTTGTTTCAATTGTCTATATGCACTCAGTGAAACCACAAAATACTTCTCAGCACACTGTTCTCAACACGCTCAACTCTTTGTAGAGTGGCTAGGGGCTTCAGTTCCTATGGTATGTAAATGAAGTTCTCGGTCTCTCTTGATCACATCTGACAATCATATCAAATTACATGTGATTCTTTTCAAAAGCAAGGCATTGTTCAAGAGGAACTAAGAACATCAAACTCAATTCACTGACAGTTACCTGTTATTCTCAAAGCAGGTTTCTAGAGTTGTAAGTGTTTGCTACAGGCCTCTTATACCAATCAGTAAATATAGTAGGTTTCTTGAATTACACTTTAATGCTGCAAAATAAAAGCATCTACTGTATGACTGTTATAGAGTTTACATTTTATTATCATTAGTATTAGCATAATTACTGTACCTCTAAATCTTGGCATCTAATTTTCTCTTTTGACCTTCAGCAGCAATACACTGAGGTTTAATTTAATATTCAGAAATATATAAGGTAGATAGTCATTTTCCTTCTCCATCTTCTCCCATTTTGGCTATTTTGGGATATTTTTGTCAGCTATAATGTCTTAACTTTACTGTTTCTTCCTATATATTGATTAGGAACCATTTGTCACTTAAATGAAGGATATGTTTATTTTAAATGAAAAAGCAAATTATTTTTTAATTTTATTTAAAATGTCTCTTTAATGGAAAAGTATCTAACAAACAACTCACCAAGTTTAAAATTCCCATCCATGTTTATAAACCCTCTGTGGACTGGCATCAAGTCCACCATTCAGACTTTCTCAGCTTCCTCTTCTGCTCACTCCACTAACCTCTTTGCGATTTCACTTACACTTTCTGTGTTGCAAGATCCTCTTCCTTTGCAGCTCCTGCTACTGGAATAGCTTTCCTTTCTCTCTCCATCAAGGTCCCAGTTCAGGAAAGCAGTTGCTTAAGTCCCAATAATTTCAAAATTTAACTTTAAACGTGTGCTTAAGTGCTTTTCAGAATCTGCGTCCAATTTGGTTTTCTTTTCAAACTTCAAATGAGAATGTATTTTTATTTCAACAAAATCCATTGCCAGTAAATCCTTTGTACTACCAGATCATTGTAAGAGTATCTCTATATAAGGGATAAGCTGTTCCACTGAAAAAAATGAAAATCGAAGTAACCAAGCAGAGAGAATACCTTATTGGTCTAAACATGATGTTTAGAAAATCTAAAACTCTGAACCCACAGTTTAAAATCCAAGAGTCCACTAAGCTCTTCCACAATAGATACACTGAACTGAATGCATAATTAGGGACTGAAGTCTTCCCTTGAGATAGAATAATTAACTAATTACTCCATTTATGGTTTAAGAGAAATAATCTTTTAAGAATCATCATAGTTTGTCTCACAGTTGCATCCCATTTACGACTTGTAAGTGAAGAGATGCAGTAATCATCATTTGCATTGCTGTCAGTTACAGTTATGTCTGTTTGTTAACCTAATAAGAATATTAATTAAAAGTTGAGTTCCATGCAAATTTAAATGTGTGTGTATATGAGTCTGTAAATTATCCATGTAAAAAGCATGTTTCACACACTTTGTTACCATAGAAACAGAGATTCATGATGACAGATTTTGTTTTAAAATTTCTGAACATTTTGCCTGCAGAGCCAAAGGAACTGTCTTCATTAGAGACAATGGGATTAAGTGGAAACCAAAGCAATAAACATTTTTGCTGATAATTTTGTTAAAATTTTCAAACATTTAAGGAAATCCTTCCAGTAATGGTACTGGCAACCCCTTTAATTAAAAAAACACTTCCATATCAGGGGACACAGGAATGTTAGTATGCAGATATGAATACAAAAGGCTGGGACCACTTAAATTAATAACTATTCTTTGAAGCCAACTAAAATGATATTTGTATATCTAAACATCCAAATCTACAAGTTACTTAAGACCATAACCAACTAAGCATATGCGTAATTCTGTTGAATTCAATGGGGTTGCTCAGGCTTATTTTGCCATCTCCTCACTTTGACTGCAAAATGTACAGTACACTGTACAGCAAAAGAAGATACTACTAATTAGTATAATATTTGCCAGGAAGATTTTGGAAGACAGTGGGTTTGCAGTGCTCTATTTAATCTAATAGGAAAGTATTTAATAAGCGGCCAATACGTTAGAGCAAAAGAAAATATTTTTGAGGTTGATAAGACACATTGGATAGTGAACAATGCTTTTGTCAGTGGTTGCACAAACAGAATAAATCAGAGAAATAACATTATTTCAGATAAATGATCAATCTGTTCATGGTCCTTGAGGCTCTCTTAAGAGATTTCTGCTGGAATACACCAGGAAGTCTGTGATTCATATAACAGAGCTCCATTACAAACCCAAATTAGTAGGAGTTCTATTTATCTCAGAGCTCCCTTTCTCTAACAACAGGTCTAGGCCCAAAATCTTCACTATATTACCAGCCTATCCAACTGGTTTTACATACCATTGACAACAGATTGCATCTGGTAACCTCTCTCAAACTACAAGTGTTCTTTCACTTTGGGAAATTGATAGAAATTTGCAAATCATGAAATTACATTAGATACAATGATTCTTAAAATTAAATCATCATTGACTTTTCCTATTGCAATATTTTCCCCATTACAGGGGTCTAAGAGAAGATGTAAGAGAGTTGTAGAGCTATGTAAAATAAAATGTCTTATTTTGTAGTAAAACAATCATTCTGGATATCTCTGAGGGAGATGAACAGGGTTATTCTATATCCAGGAATGGATATGCATAACGATGTTTATTTCTTTAAGCAAATGAAAATTTTAAAGGCACTTATCTAGTGCCATAGGCTCTTGTTACAAAATATGCAAGTGAACATCATAAGACACAAACTCCTCACTTAAGAGCTGTCCATTATACCTTAGTTTTCTTTCTTTTTAACTGCTAGTGCTGTCCAATATCCCAACCATAGGCGTGCCGGGTTTGCCCAGGCACATCCTAATGTCTCCAAAAAAAAGTGGCTTTCAATGCAGAGTGTGGCACCTTTTAGACGTAAAAATAAATAAATTAAAATTCTCTGGGTGCACACCCTAATGAAATGTGCTGTGCACGCCTATGATCCCAACATTAATCAACATGTGAGTGAAGCAACAATCATAGTGCTCCCGCAAAATCAAGGGCTTAAGCCTCAGCTGCTACTGCAAATTCTGAAACCCTGTGTATCGTATACCATGCGTAATGCACCATGTAACAAGTAGGCAGCCATATCTGCACCAATGTTAGTTTTGATTAGTATAAACACAGAGTCATGTATGTACATTACAGTAATCTACTCTCCATTGGCAAAGGCATGAGTAACTTGAACAAGGTCTGCATGAGAAAAAGAAAGTTACACACACCTTGCATAGCAGAAATGGAAAAACATAACCTTTACCTGAAGAAACAGGGGAAGATCACAATCTGTTAAGACACCAAGATTTAAGCATGAGCTGTGAACGGCAGATTCATTACCTAATCAGAGGTGCCAAACTAATATCCACCGACTCATCTGACTGCTATCTCTAACTTAGTAACTAAAGCTGGTAGAAATAAATTAATACATGTAAAAAATTTTGAACGGAAGAATAGCTTTTTTCCCATGTAAAAGACATTTTTGTGGGAAAAATTGTAATTTGATACAAAAATTGTCATTTTTTCTTTTCTTTTCTTTTTTTTTTTTTTACAAAAATACTAAAAAATTTCTGCCCACGTGTGTGTGGCAGGGTATTGAATAGCATAGTCCCTCAGCTCTAATTTGAAGCTAACCAGCTCCATACGTTTCTTTGAGCTGGCCATGAAAATAGATCTTTTGAGACAGGAGTGTCTCAACATCAAAATACAAAAGACAATGAGTGGCCCATAAAATCACATAATCATAAGACTTGAAGGGACCTCAAGAAGTCTTCTCATCAAGTTCCCTGCACTTAAGGCAGTATTAAGTACTATCTAGACCATCCCTAACAGACAGGCATTTGTCTAATCTACTCTTAAAAATTTCCAATGATGGAGATTCCGCAACCTCCTCAGACAATTTATTCCAGTGCTTAACCACCATGATAGTTAGGATGTTTTACTTAAACCTCCTAAACATGATAGTTAGGATGTCCAACCTAAACCTCCTTTGCTGTATTGCTTCTTGTCCTATCCTCAGGGGCTGGCAAGACATTTTTTCTCCCTCCTCCTTGTAACAACTTTATATATACTTGAAAACTGTTATCATGCTCAATCTTCTCTTCTCCAGCCTAAACAAACCCAGTTTTTTCAATCTTCCATCACTGATAATGTTTTCTAGACCTTTAACCATTCTTTTGCTCTTCTTTTGACTTTCTCCAATTTGTCCACATCTTTCCTGAAATGTGGTACCGAGAACTGGACACAATCTCTAATTGAGGCCTTATCAGCACAGAGTAGAGTGGAAGTGGAAGAATTAATTCTTGGTTTGATTAGAACACTCCTGCTAATACATCTCAGAATGATGTTTGGTGGGGTTTTTTTGTTTTGTTTTGTTTTTGTAACAATGCTACACAGCTGATTCTTATGTAACTTGTGATCCACTATGACCCCCAGATCCCTTTCCACAGTACTCCTTCCTAGGCAGTCATTTCCCATTTTCTATGTGTGCAACTGATTGTTCTTTCCTAAGTGGAGAACTTTGCATTTGTCCTTTTTGCTTTTCATCCTGTTTAGTTGTAGACCATTTCTCCAGTTTGTA
This sequence comes from Dermatemys mawii, assembly GCA_007922305.1. Classification (NCBI taxonomy): domain Eukaryota; kingdom Metazoa; phylum Chordata; order Testudines; family Dermatemydidae; genus Dermatemys; species Dermatemys mawii. Next base: position 65,887,568 of record ML677333.1, on the reverse strand, counting down.
CATATCATATAATCTATATTTCTCTATCATTTAATCAAATCCTAAATAGCATGCAGAGTCCTATGGGTTGAGCTAATAAACAATTCAAAAAAGTCCCATGGTTGTCATGGCAGCCATGAAATTCTGAGCTGATTCAAATGTATCATCAAGTCACTGAGCACTATCAGCCTTAATAGCTCCAGTGCCACAACAAAGAGGAACCTGATTAGTACAGTGAGGACTTCTGCAGTTCAGAGGGGTTTTTCTGTACACCAATTACAACCCTAATTTACCCCAGGAACTCAGCACTATTCACAAAAGTTCATATTCTGTCCTTCTGAGGAATGACTTGAAAGTTAAAGATTTTCATGGGTTGAAAACAGAATATAAATTCAACTCCTCCATCAAAAAATCACAGCAGCAGGATCAGCCATAGACCTTGGAGCAGTCTGAATTCAAGGGAGCTGTGGAGGGACTACTTCATTCCATATCTGAATGAGATAGTGACCTGAAGGTAATAAAGTGGGAAGATGACTTAGTCAATAGAGGTGAATCTATATTTTCCCACATTTTAGCAGGCACAATACAGACTCAGTGCCAAAGACTGATTTTTCTTAGACAGAATTTATCTTTATAAGAATTAAAGTGCCATCATTTTAGGTTGCAAAACTTGGAGTAATATCTATAATGATATAAGATGTATTTTAATGGCTATAATTATGTTAAGACAGCTGCACTACAGCATGCAGACAGGACTATTAATATGAGAAAGAGGTTCAGAAAAGCACTCAAATTTTTGGATGCTCCACCTAAACATTGCATCCATCACTAACCACAGCAAAGGTGGCAAGTAAGAGCTGAAATGTCAGCACTTGTTGCCCCTTTCATTAAGGGTATGTCTAGTGGCAGAGTTAAATTGGGGAGCGGGGAGGCAACAGTCTCCCCCCAGTGACCTTTGGATAATGTGTGATGCCTTTACAAGCATATTATGTAACTCACAAAAGGAAGTGTACGCTAGGAATTTTCACCCAGTGCTGGAGAGACATCCCACTCTGCATGCACCTGGCAGTGACAGCTCCTATCCTGTGGGGTCATTCCTAGCTACCCACTCCAGGAATTGCACGAGAACACAGGGGGTTGTGAGGCACTGAAGCCCTATGAGCAAACAAAACATAGAATCATCAAAAGTTAGGAATGGAAAGGACCTTGAGAGGTCATCTAGTCCATGCCACTGTGCTGATAGAGTACCAAGTATACCCAGGCCATTCCTGAGAGGTGTTTGCCTAACCTGCTCTTAAAAATTTCCAATGACAGGGATTCCACAACCTCCTTTGAAAATCTATTCCAGTACTTCATTTAGGATGACCAGACCGCAAATGTGAAAAATTGGGACAGAAGGTGGGCAGGTAATAGGATCCTATATAAGAAAAAGACTCAAAAATCGGGACATCTGGTCACCATAACTTAACTATCCTTATAGTTAGAAAGAGTTTCCTAATATCTACCTGAAATCTCCCTTGCTGCAGATTAAGCCCATTACTTCTTGTCCTACCTTCAGTGGACAAAGAGAACCTTCCTCTTTATAACATCCCTTAACACACAGGAAAATTGTCATCAGGTCATCCCTCAGGCTTCTTTTCTCAGATTAAACAATTTTTGAACCTTTTCTCATAGGTCAGGTTTTCTAATTTTTGTTCATTATATTTGTAACCTGCCTCTGGACAGTCTCCAATTTGTCCACATCTTTCCTAAATTTGGCATCCAGAACTGGACACAATATTCCAGCTGAGGCCTCTCCAGTGTCAAATAGAGTGGAAAAAATACCTCCTGGCTCTTGCAAATGATACTTCTTTTAATACGTCCCAGAATAATATTAGCCCTTTTCACAACTGCATCACATTATTGGTTCATATTCAATTTGTGATTCACTATAACCCCCACATCCTTTTCAGCAGTACTACTGCCTACCTAGTTATTGCTCATTATGCAATTGTGCATTTGATTTGTATTTCTTGAATGCAGTTCTTTGCATTTCTCTTTACTCTATTTTATCCTGTTGATTTTAGACCAATTCTTCAATTTGTCAAGGTCATTTTGAATTCTAATCCTGTCCTTCAAAGTATTTGCAAACCCTCCCAGCTTGGTGTCATCTGCAAATATTACAAGCATACTCTCTTTTCCATTATTCAAGTCATTAATGAAAATGTGAATAGTACTGGATCCAGGAGGTGAAGTCAAAATCAAATCGAGATCAAAGCTAGGAGTTAAAGAGTTAGAATGATCACAGTAGCTACAAGAGAGCCACACTTTTGCCTGGACGCTTCCTAGAAGGCCCAATGGTTTATATAGGGTGAGGATCCAATCAGGAGTCCCAACAGAGTCAGAGAATTTCAAACAGAAGGGGTCCCAGAGGAACATACCAGTGGCCCTTCATGTAGAGCCAGCCATCTTGGACCTTGTGTTTCTCCTGGCGTAGTGCCTCAAGTTCCTTGGGAGGAGGATCCATCACTGTAGCTGAGAAGATCAGTGACATGAGGTCTTGGGGAACTGTGGCACCAGGACTTAAGAACTCAAGGGATTCAGTGTTGGGGTGGATATTGGCTGGCAAGATATTCCCATTTTGGGGACAAGGCATCAGTGTTCTTTTTCTAGGCTCCCTGGTGGTATATGGTGGTGACACTGAAGCATGTAAAGAGCAGAATCCAACAAGGCAACCTCTGGTTCAGTGCCCTTGGCTGGGTGGATGTATTCTAAGATTTTATGATCCATGTAATCATGTACTAAGTACCAAGCAACATCCACTCTTCAAAGGCTGCTTTGAGGACTAGAAGTTCCTTATGTAGAATTTGAATCCAGCTGTCCTAACCACCAGGCTTCAGGCTATTTTGGGCTAGGTCTCTCCCAGTCTCTCCTACTGCAGCTGTTTCAAATTCTACCAGAAATTAGAGCTGGAAGTTGGGTCTCCTCCTCCCAGGTGAGTGCTCCTAACCACCAGGCTATCAACTATCATTCAATGGATCTCTTTTAATCTCCTGTTGCACATTGTATAAAATATATAAATAGTCATTGGGCCAGAAAGCAAGAGCAAGAGAGCTGTCTTTCTGCTGGCTAGGGCACTTGGTTGGGGGGACAGTCAAGTTTGACTCCCTGCTCCAACAACTATATATACATAGTAGAATGGCTTTAACAGAAGAGATTGAGGGAAATCCACCCCAGAGTAGTTTACAGCCTAGTAGTACTAGCACTCACCCACACAGAGGGAGACCTAAGTTCAACTTCCTATTTCAGGAGATTTGAACTTGGGTTTTCCATACCCCAGACTTGTGCCCTACCCCCAGTCTAAAGGTTATACAAACACAACTGTCATCCATTTTGTGAATAGCACCTAAGTCCCCTTGTAAATCTATCCTGTCATTATTTTAGTGGCTGAATCTATGTGGCAATTTTATGTCAATTCACAAATAGTTCTGGGTTGACAGAAATGGCATTTTTTGGCAAATAAACTATTACTTCAAAAATATCACCCAGCTCTAGTTACTAATTGCTTCTCTGTCTCATCTCACTGATGCTATTTTCTCAAGAGACTATTAAAATACATAGCTATATCTCTCTGTCTATTCCCTGTAATGCTTCTCACCACAGCTAATTTGTCTGAGCTGAAATTCAGCCCTTTTCACCTCACAATTTCTTAATTAGAAAAACAGAAATATTTTTGAAAATGAAAGTGCCATATTAGAGTTAACAGGAAAGTTTTAATTCAGCTTTATACTAAGGAATAAGATCTTCCTTTGTGCCTTTAAATCCATCCTTTCTTTCCTTGCTCTCATGTGGATATTAGATATCAACCTAAATAAAACTGCCATAAACAAGTATCCTTCCTTACATCTTCTTCAAGACACATTTGTGTGGAGTGGCTTTAACTTTGTGCTCCCATTTCAAACAGGGATATCTTCACAATGGATGTCCAAACAACAGATTTCTTTTCTAAGATGGTAATCTGATGGGGGTCAGAGATCAATTAAATTCCTTACAATTGCTTATGCACCTTATTCAACATGTTTCTTGATGGTTTTCTAGAGTGTATATTGTCGCAGAATAGACATTATGACTTCACGCTGGAACTCAAAAGTGTTCATAAAAACCAATAAATTGTCCAGATGTATATTTGGTATCAACGAGCACAAGGGGAAACAAGATGGAAGAAAGTAGGAAAGGGATGGGGGTGAAACTGACATTTTTTATTACTATAATCATGTGAAAATTCTCTGTTCACCACGAATGGGAATTCCAAATCAGTTACTGACCAGTTAGTGCTTTGTTCTAGCAGAATGCAACCTAAGCATATTAAACTGTCAGATCTCTCCTAACATTAAAGATTACCTTTACTTTCAGAAAAGGCTTCTTTTCGCTCTTCACCTTTAAATTGACTCTGTAAGCTAATATTATTGAGGATCTGTGATAGAGTAAACAGCATCTTGTAATTTTACAGATGTCCTAAAAAATGCCATTGCTGTTTTGGGAATTACATTTCCTCTCAATCTCATTCTCCCCTTAACTATCTGAAACTGTTTTAACATTCACTTTTGTCTGTGCTCATGCTTTCATGCACATGTGCATGTGCGCACTCCCCTCCCCAAAGGAATAGTTATATTGGATCACACCCATAGTCCATCTAGTTCAGTATCCTGACTCCAACAGCTTCAGAGGAAAGTGGGGGGAAAAACATGCAGTAGGCTGTTATGGGATATCTTTGCTGGGGCGGGTTTTCTTCTAACCCGGGGTGGGCTATAATGTTTGAAGGGAGAGCCACAAATTTTGGTAAGTCATCATGGGCCACATATTTCTACGATATTAATGGAGGGAGTATGGGGTCTGGGAGGGAGTTTGGGTGCAGGAGGGAGTTCCGAGCTGACACAGAGTAGCGGGGTGCAGGAGAGGATGAGGGGTTTTGGCTCTGAGAAGGAGTGTGGTGCAGGACGGGGCTCTGGCACAGGACTGAGGTGCAGCGGGAGGTGCGGGGTCTGGGAAGGAGCTTGGGAAAGGGATGAGGTTCTGACCTGGGGCAAGGGGTTGGGGTATGGGAGGAGGTGTGAGGTGCAAGGTATGGCTGGGAGGCGCTTACCACAGGCAGCTGCTGGCTGGCGGCACAACAGGGCTCAGGCAGGCTGACTGCATGCTTTGGGCCCACGATGCTCCCAGAAGTGGCTGCGGCTGGCTGCTGGTGGCATGTCTCTGTGTGCTCCTTGGGAGGAAGAGGGTAGTGGGTCTCCGTGCGCTGCCCGTGCCTGCAAGCATCACCCCTGCACATCCCATTGGCTGGAAACTTCCCAATGGGAGCTGTGATGATGGTGCTGGGGGTGGAGGCAGTGTGTGGAGCTCCCCCCACCAGCCAGGAGCACACAGAGATGTATCAGCAGCAGCTGGACACTTCCAACCTGAGCTTGCCTGAGCACTCCACTGTGCCACAGGACTTTTAGCAGCCTGGACTCAGAGATCACGAACGGCATTTTCTCCTACAAATGTAAACAAACTTGTTTGTCTTAGCGATTGGCTGATCAAGAAGTAGGACTGAGTGAACTTGTAAACTCTAAAATTTTACATTGTTTTGTTTTTTGAATGCAGGTTATGTAACAAAAAAAATAACTACATTTGTAAATTACACTTACACGATAAAGAGATTATATGAAAGTACTTACATGAGGTGAATTAAAAAATACTGTTTTTTCTGTTCCTTTTTTTACAGTGCAAATATTTGTAAAAAAAATAATATAAAGTGAGCACTGTCAACGCTGTTGCAATTGAAAGCAATATATTTGAAAATGTAGAAAAACATTCAAAAGTATTTAATAAATTCAACTGGTATTCTATTGTTTAACAGTATGATTCAAACTGTTATATTTTGATTAATTTTTTAAATTGCAATTAATTTTTTTTAATTAATCGTTTGAGTTAACTGAGATTAATTGACAGCCCTAATTATTACTATTTCATAGGAACTATTCTATTTCTATTCAGAGAGGTAGCCGTGTTAGTCTGGATCTGCAGAAGCGACAAAGAGTCCTGTGGCACCTTAAAGACTAACAAAAGTGTTGAAGCATAAGCTTTCATGGGCTAATACCCACTTCGTCGGATGCATCTGATTAAGTGGGTATTAGCCCATAAAAGCTTATGCTTCAACACTTTTGTTAGTCTTTAAGGTGCCACAGGACTCTTTGTCGCTTCTATTTCTCTTTGTCAATAATCATTCAGTCATAACTGAGTGTCTAGCACAGATCAAACAAAAAATAATTTAAGAACTTTTTTTGATTTTAAGAATATTTTAGTCATCCATGATGGATCCTTGCCAATACATGTATTAATTTTCAAGGCCTGAATTATGCCGGTCAGACTAGATGATCACAATGGTTCCTTCTGGCCTTAAAATATATGAAGTACGATAAGGCCAGTTTGATTTTATATTTTTGACAAGATATATAAGTAAAACATCCATTCAAAATCACTGAATTATTATCAGAATTATTTATTGTCAGGACAGTATCTTGTCACGTTAGCACAGTAACCCACCTTAATTGATCATCAATCATCATAATTTGTCTATTGCCTCTTTAGGGTTTGATTCTGTACACACCCACTGGGATGTTGGATACTGGGCTAGAGGGACCTTTGGTCTGATCCAGTACAGCCTTTCTTATGTTCTTACGTTCATTTTGGTGTTATTCAGGAGTTAGTCATTTTAGGTCAAACAGTGCTTATGAGAACAAAAATCAAACCTTCCAAATCCAAGGGCCAAGTTCTGCTCTCAGATGCATGTTCCTCCTTTAGACAAAATGCCTCTTCGTGCTCCTCTTGGGTGTGACTTAACTCTGCTTCTTACTCCAACCTATGCCAAACTGGCAAAATTTAGCTTTATATTCTTAGACCTTGTCTACATACAAAAGTTACATAGTTTTAACTACAACAGTATAGTTAAAGTGGTACAACTAACACTTCCCAGTGTGGATGCAGTTATAGTAATACAAAAATGCTTATTCTGGTATAACTTACTCCTGAACAGGAATTGGGAACTGTGGATTATATCAGTAAAAAAAGACACCCTCACCAAAATAGTTATACTGGTATTAAAACTGTGTGTAGAGCAGGCCTTAATGATGTTTGAACATGAACCTGGTAACTTCGTATCTCATTGGGATATGCAAAAAATAGTTAAACGGGCTTTTAAGAGGCAAGAGACTGGGTAAAACATTAAAAGGAAATCATAAACCAAATATAAATTTAATAGCAAAATATGTAAAAGGGTTGATCGACTCTTTTACTACATTATGTTAACTACTCCTTGTGTTATAAATGTCACTTCCAGGCTTCCAGCTGTTCTGGAATGGATTTGTTTTTAAGACACTCACTGAATAAATTTATAGGCTAATTGTTTTGTAATGTTCAACAGTATGGATTGTTTTCTGAGGGTTTTTTTAAAATGCATATAATTGAATAATCAAATCCTGTTTGTGCAACAAGTATCCAAACTGCGAAAGTAAAACAAAATTTAGGTATTATGATGACTGCATACTAGTTTAATTGGTTTGTTTGTGTTGTATATTTTTATTGTGCAGGCAACAGAATATTATTACTCTGATTTACTTGAGCTATTTATTATCATTCAAGGCTCATACAACTTTTAGGTATAGTGTAGAAACTGAATTTCTATTGCCATAAAGAAAAATTCAGTTTTTATCATTTTGTACTATGCTGCGGTCTACAGTACCATCTCCAACTTCTCCAGTCCACATTCCTAATTAGCACAACACCCTTATTCTTGGCTATATAGACAAGTTTTTATGCCTCTCTTTACTTATGCCATCCATACATTCCTCTTCTCTTTTCAGTCTGTTATTCTTCATGTAAGTCAGGCAGCGTGAAGGCCTGATTCTTCTGCCATTCTGGTTTTACACCATTGAGTAAATCCACAGATTTCAAGAGAGTTACTCATGATTTATTCCAGCATAAGACAAAAATCAGAGCCTAAGTAATAAAGGGATAGGAGTATTTTCTAGTCACAAATATAAAGAAATCAAGTCTGAAAGAATGGAATTTCTAGGCTACTTAGTCCATGAAAATTTTTGACTAGTCAGTTTCAAAAACCAACTGAAAAGTAGTTTCAAGCACTACAACTGCCTCTGAGTCCTCCTGCTAAATTCTGTGGATTTTATTAGAAGACCTAGTATGTCACTCAGTGCATCTCCATGCCAATGCAGAATTGTTCACTATTTTCTAGTGTTTTATCCAGACTGGTTTTAATTGCCCAAAGCAAATGAGCTGCTAACATTTCCTTTTAAAGATTCAAGAGTTCACTGTCAAGATAACCACAGCAAAATCTGTCATTAAAAAAACACTTTTTAAAATTAGATTGTAAACTGTTGCATGTATTCAGACAGCGCATGTTTGGACAGCATCTAGAACAATGTGGCTCTAGTTTTGAGTGGGACCTTATTGTACTACTATAACACTCAGAGTAACAATAGTAGTTGGATTTTCAGCAACCAGTTGTCTAGCAGAAGTGGTCTTTATTTAAAGGGCAAACAAAGCTGCACTGGAAATATATGAGATACATTAAAACAGTCACTATGGTGGCCTATTGTGCATATTTCACTGTATATTTCGTAACTTTCTGTTCTAAAACATTAATTCCGATGACAGCGGAAACCCCGTCTCTCCCTGATTTAAGCCATTAGAGTAATAGCAATAGTAATAGTTAAATATGAAAATGTAACCAATAAGAGACTAAATCTCTTAAGAAATGTTATGACTTTTGTCTGGGCAACTATATGTGTGGAAGACCTCACCTCACACTTTTGGGATTATTGCTCTTACTTTTAATTTCACTTACATTTTTATTTTTGATGACAAATGGCCAATTTTAAGAAGCCTCTTGCAGCTAATGATTGGTGTAGCACAGTCTCCACTTCAGCGAAAAAATATGCAGCTTATCTCTGCCGATCTGAGTATTGCTTTTGAGTTGGTTGGTTGGAAATCTTCCAGTGTTATTTTGCTGTAACTATTGTGGAATTAAATTTGATTGTAGAGTTTTTAACCACAGTTTATGTTATTGAACATATTTGTTCAGTATCTCTATAAATTAGACTGGCTCCCTAGGACACAGCCCATAGGTGCTGCACCATTCCAGGAGCATCTCAAGGAAAGAATTATGGCTCAGAGAGGCACAATCTCTTTCCTGCTCTTTCCCTTAGCTCCAAAGGATGTGACTGACTGCTGACCAAATTACAGCTCCACCCCTTGCACAAGCACTATTGGCGGCAGAGCCCAGGCTTTGCCTATTTCCCACTGTGCTCTATTCACCTGCTAGACAGTGAAAGTGTGCCTAGACCCAAGGTTTGAGTAGATTTCCCATGGACACAAAAGAGGTTCTCATCGTTTCTGGTAAAGTCCTGTATAGGTGCACATCCCGAGTCACAAGCTTTGTTTGTTTTATTCGTCTTTTTTCTTATCTAAAATTAAGTATGAATTGATTTAAAAAATCCGGGTTGCTCTAAATAGCTGTATGGGGTTCTTTTGTGCAAAGGAGTTTGATTTCTTAAAAGTTTTCTTCTATTTGTCGCTTTGCAGTAATCTTGCCTTAAGCAAACTATCTGGTTCACTGACAGATAACAGCATTTCCACCGTGTCCATCAAAAATCTGGAAAGTTATCAGTGCATTTTTCATACTGTTATACCGTAATCATTCTGCAGAATGGTTTGCACTGGCAGTTCTGCCAATTTATTGATCTCAGCTGTCCTGTGTAGCCATATAATACATGTGATAGCAATATATAGGCACAGCTCCTTCAAGAGGTACTGGTGAGAAGGTGCTCCCTGTCTCTGAAAAGCATCCTGAAGTGCAATACTCTGGTTACTGATTCTTTGAAAGGAAAAACAGAACTCCAATATCATTTTTGACTGGGAATAGATAGCTTAATAAGAACTTCTACAGACCTTCTATGGATGTAGAAAAGAAGAGGCAGGGTTTTTGTTTGTTTTTTATTCATTTTATTGCTTTAATCTTGAAGGCATCTTTGCAGTCCTATAGTGATATAGGGCCAAATTCTTGGCTAATATAATTTAGTTGGCTTCACTGGAATGGTATCAGTGAGAATTTGGCTGTGAATTTATTTCTTTTAGGTTTAGGATTTTCTGATAGAAGACACTTATCCTTGGTTATTAAAAGCAGATGTGCTCAAGGAATACTGTTCTTTAAATGTAGACTTTAATCATTGTGAAAGATGAAAATAAAAAGAGGTAAAAGGAATAAGCAGTAATAATGTTCCAGATCAAGATAGTTTACCCTAAGATACACCATCTCTTATGCAAGTATCGTTTATCCTGACCTACACACATCCGTTCTCTGAGTTTCAGGAAACCATTAACTCAATTCCCTGATGCCAAATTAGGACACAACTAGAGATGAATTCAAGATGCCAAATTTGTATCTAGATGCAGAGTTCAAATGTTCCAAAGTTCACAAGTGCTGAGATCCAGAATTTTAATTTGTCTTATTATAATGAAGAGACATTTGGAAAGATCAGTCTAGGAACTGGGTTTGCATTTCAAATACCTTCTGCCTTCAAAATTTGGGAAGGACTGAACCTGTGATTTTAATTTGGATCAATCTCTAGACAAAACCCAAGCCATGCAATTTGATTTTCAGTTAAAGAATTCACTCAGTTTTCTTCAAAGTCTCAGTGTGTGCATCATGTGGTTTCTGAATCCTGCAGTTCCTCTCAGTCTCAATCCCCGGATGCTTCTTATCTTCGTTATTCCAATAAAGGCATACTTAGCAGATGATTCTAACTGTTGAACTGATTGCTTTCATGTCCTCTCAGTTTATGCTGTGATCTTTCAGCATCAGGTTGCACAGAACTGTTCTTCAGTTCACTACGCTTACAGTTTGCAAAAACTTACTCAGCACGAGAAATAGAAAATGAAACCATGGATCTAATTAAATGTACGTCATTTGCTACATTTTCATCAACACATAGCAAAACTACTGTATAGTGGCCATGTAATAATACTGAGCCAGACTGTGATACCATTATTTTTGTGCAGTAGGGTATTATTCAATGTAACTATGGGTATAGCCATCTGACCATTGAGAGATTCACATTTAAAATTCAAATACCAGAACTTACACACTCATTCTGTTTAAGACTGAGCTTATTTTCTTATCTGGTGGCGGGGAGTGTGCGGGGATGGAGGGAGTTCAACATCACCTTATTATTAAATACTCTAGCAAGATAAAGGCAAGATTCTTATGTTCTGTAAATAATGTTTAATATTAGATTTTAAAATATACATAAAATGTTTTATTATTTATTTTAAGGTGTCCAGTATCAGAGGGGTAGCCGTGTTAGTCTGGATCTGTAAAAGCGACAAAGAGACTTGTAGCACCTTATAGACTAACTGATGTTTAGGACTGCAGCGGGCTGGCTACCTGCTCCCAGACAGAAGGGGTTAAAGCAGCCCAGGAAACACTTGTGACTGGGAGCAAGCAAGCTCCCAGGCTGATTGGGAGGGTAGGCTCAGCTGGGTGGCCACGCCTCAAGCAGACTGGCAGGCCCTTATAAAAGGTCCTAAAGGTAGGAGCCTGAGAGAGACAGTCTCCTCTGTCTGCAGAGATAGACAGGCTTGGCTGCTGGGAAGCCTGAGTCGGTACCTAGAGTAGTGCAGGGCTGGGGCAAGGCAAGAGGAGCTGGGGGAGCTCTGGCCTGGAAACCCCGCAGACTGCAGGGCCTAAGGGATGGCCCAACAAAGGGTACTGGAGTTCCAGGGGGCAGCCCATGGCAGAGGCAGAAGCAGCAGGCCAAACCCCCATTGCCGGTGATGAATGGCAATGATACTGCAGTCTGCCCCAGAGAACGGGGGTAAGTGGTGACTGGCAGTTGCCTAGACTGAGGCAAGGTGGGGCTCAGAGGGTTGGGGATTCCCTGGGGAGGGGAGACCGAGACTGTGGGGTTACTGCAGGGGTGCAGCACCCTAGGGAAGAGGGCACCGGGGTCCAGGGAGGGACACGGGGCCAGTGGCAAGTGGGACTATGGCCTGCAGAGGGCGCTCCAGAGGCTGGATGAGCTAATTCCCTGGACCGACCAGTGTGAGGCACCACGGGGTGAGTTGCCGTGTGCTTACAAGGAGCATATCTTTTCATGGGCAAAGATCCATTGAAAGCTTATGCTCCTAAACATCTGTTAGTCTATAAGGTACTGCAAGACTCTTTGTGTCTTATTTTAAGGGTGTTTGTTGAAATCTTTTTTTGATATAGTTTCACCTGTGTCTGAATGTTGCATCCCATACATAGAAATAAATGTAATTACTAAAGACTAATAACGCTGGTCTTCCATAGCATGACTATGTTTTGTAAAGAGTATCTCTCTCCTAGGGCTCTACATTCCAATTGCCCCCAAATCTACTGAAGTAAAATAAAAAAAATACAATGTACTATTATAGAACAGACACACACTTACTTGGACAGATTACTAGTGTACTTCGTATTTTCTCCTGGTTATCAAGGAGGACCCAAGTTGTGGAAAACTGGGAAATACCTCTGTTTTTTTAAATAATATGTGCATGTCATCTTTACTTGTGATAGAGTTAGATCAAAAGGGGTCGTTAGAGGCACCAAGCTGGCGAGGCAAAACAATGGCATGTATAAGAGTCCTGGAGGGAACAATGGGGAAGGTGTTAATTGGGGAATACCCATTATCTGGCTCCATCCCAGACAGAATGGTTGACTTTCCCAGGGCAAAGCCTAGGAAAAGGGAGAGAGGTGTGTGAGTAAGTTAAATGAGGCTGCCCATAGAGCATCAGTAAAAACTCAGGGAGCCGCTGCCAGAAGCAGGGTGTAGTATGGTCCACAAAAGAACAGAGATCACCAACTCTAGTCATATCTACCTAGAGTCTTGAGGGGAATGGCAAGCTTCAGTCTGACAGCACACATACTGGTCTCTTTACTGTTTAAAATCCATTTCTCAGACTGCTGTGCATCTTTTGGAAAATAAATCATTCTGTTTTGAAGAAGCTGTTTCTGTGTTATTGTGTACTGTTACTGCCCACAGACTCCCAAAGGAAAATTCTTGCAGGTGCCAAGCTCACTGGGCCTGCAAGGTAATATAGTTGGCAACTGGGATGGGGGTTGTGTGTAACCTGGAGATCCAATTAAAGAGTGATTGTATTGTGGGGTCATACCCCAAACAGAAGTAAAGGAATGGGCTTGTCACTTGAAAGTGATACACTTGATCTGGAACAGGGTAACAACAGCCTACCCAAGGGCCCGTGACACAAGTATCTCAAAACAAATTAGAATGGCAAATGATGAATTTCTGATCCATGCTGACACAAATTTCTGATCTGCTGAAAATTAAACTAACCATAACAATCTAACCAGCGGCAGGCACAAAAGAGGAAAAACCAAAGAGATCACAGATGCTATTCTGTTAACAAAGATATTTTAATTGTTTTGTGTTTCTGGATTAGATTCAAGAATAGAATTGAAATTTATTGTACTGAAGAGTTACTATGTTCTCCTTTAAAGTGAAGAACACTTTGTATTGTTATTAGCAGTGAATCAAAGTCAGATTTCAAGCCTGAATTTATGTGACTTTACTTTTACTATTCTATTTTTTAGTCATGTGCTTTGCAACTTGGAGCCAGCATTTCTAATTATATTACTGTCATTTTGCACATCTCACATAAGCAATAGCATTAGTACCACCAAGCAGAATTGTTAACACATAATGAGTGTATGAACTCATCCCAAGCTTGCCTTAGACAGGGATTCCCCTTTTATGACAATTGTACAGCACAGAGACAAATTGCATTCTTTGAGCCAAATTCCTTGTTGACTTCAAAGGAATTACACTAGGGATGAATGCAGTCCTCTTTCTATGAAAGCCTAAAAGCCATTGGACAAATCCTGAAGTTTTTCCTTAGTCCTTATACACATACTATGGTAAGGTTGACATTTAAGAACACAAGATCCAGAAAGTTTAGAATCAAGTTCTTATGGGGAATTTTATCTTTAATGCATTTGGCATTAGAGGTCCAATTCTGGAATGAGGGAATGCAGCAGTGAGGAAAGCAATGTCCCTCTACTGAAGCCTAAATCTGTTCCGCAGTAAACTGAGGTTCAAGCACAAAGGATTGCAGAGAAGACCTACTCTTGCTATGTGCTTAGGAGCCATAGGATTGTTAGGGAACAGGAAGTTCATCTAAATGAACCACTTACAGCTTTAGCAGCTTTCCATAGATTCTAATCTTTTTGCATAAATTGGGGCAGTCGGTGCATTTCATTGCAAGCCTAAAGTAACCCTGAAGAATTCCTGCAGGAGAAAGGGAAGGTCATAGATTCTCCCCTGTCTCTCTGTAGGTATCTGATGTGAGGGTAGCTCTGTGTCTTCCTGATTGCAAATGGATCTTTGAGAATCTTTCACCAACCAACCTCTCTCTTTCTCTTTCTCTCTCATGTCTGTATGACTTGCTCAATTTTCTCAATTGCACTAGTTTAGGAAGAACTTTGCTTGTACCTTGCTGGGCAGACAACACTTGTTTGGGGGAAGAGGTTTTCACAGTCACAAGTTCTGCTCCTGGAAAGGGATAGTTGTTGAACAGCTGTGAAGATGCAGAGTGGCTACCCCTGGTAGCATGTGTAGTCACAGGATCTGTATTAGCATTGACTGATGTGGAGCTCACAGAAAGGGGCTTTCATTACAAAAATACACACAACTGTACAAAGCACTATTCAGCAAATAAATATTTTACAAGTTAACTATGTGGAGGTTGTGATGAATATGCAGTGCTTGTAATGATTTATTAATACCACATATTGGCTTAGTTGTTGGGATAGTGTTTCTATATCTTGATTTAATTATTTGTCATTAGGAATCTGTCCGGCAGAAGGGAGAAGGTTGCTCAAGATGGACACCTATCAGCTGGTTCTTAAAAATCCTTAACGGATAATTCCAGAACTATTAATTCAGACTTGGCTTGGTCCCTGCTGAGCCTATGGGACTAATTTGACAAGAAAGGTCCAAGTCTTCCATCACTGCTAACAAAGTTACAGGTTTAGAAGGACACTTTCTCAGGGATGCAAGGAGAAAAACAGCTTGAAACCAGATGCAGACACACGATGGGGCTGGCAGTATCTGGAAAAACTAAGCTTGCCTCGGTCACCATCATGGGATGATAATACTTGAGGTTAGATAGACAGACACATGTGTAAGTTGTTTGCTGTTCTAGAAACTCTCTCCCTCTCTAAAGCTTTGTTCCATCGGCTAATGAACATATTTGTTTTAAGAAAGCTGCCTGTTCCTATTTCACTGGTCACAAGCATGTGAAAGGAAGAAACACAGGTAGCCAGTCAAATGTACAGGGTGACAATGGTTGAGAGGGTAGTGTCACCAGGTCCCAGTCTTAGAATGGAATAATCACCCAGAGACAGGTAAGGGTGAGAAGACTGATACTGGAGGAGGTGAACTCAGAGAGGCAAGAAAGGGGACAAAGGTAATGCCAACGCTACGACCATATCAGAGTTAAACACATAGATCACAGTTTGGATGATGTGCTGTGAAGAATGATGCTAGCTATGAAGTGAAGTTGAACAAATGCAATATTGATCTTGCAAAAATGTAATAATAAGCTTAAATTGTACAATGCTAATATTCTTATGCAATGCAAAGTTATTTTTAAATGATAAAGATTTTATGATGAGTTTTCAAAGTAGTAATTATTTGCCTATCTGTATGGAGAAAAGGATTAATTGTAATAGGGTCTAAAACTGCTGAAATTTCCTAAGAATATATAAAATGGAAATATTTACCAGGATAACAAATACGGCAACTTTAATTTCCTCTTATGAGAACAATTGGTATTGTTTTATAGAGTTCTCTTAAGTGTTCCACACAAAGATGTTTCAAATAAAAATAAAATGTAGCTTAGAAAGTAATTTTAAATATTTATTGATATAATTAAATTTTATTCATGTTCTTTATTATTTCTATTAAACATTCACAAGGATTCACATCACGTTTCATCTTTATTAGATGTCATAATTTGTTATGTATTTTCATGAACTGATAAATATGGAATGCTTAAAAGCATTCTTTTCTTTTAGTTATAATAAATTTGTGGGGCATTATTAATATTTAAATAAGCAGTTACAGTTGCTGGTTGAAATCTTTTCTACCATTTTGCGTAGCATACAGTACAAAGGCCATTCTTTATATAAGGTAAATAGTTTAATCTTTAGGTTCTTTAGGATAATCTATTTAATAATATTTTTCCAAGCAGTATGCCCAGTGTCCTAGGAACCTCTCACACAAATTCATCTGTATGTTCTGATAATATATGATATTGTAGTCAAAGTATATCCTATATTTATGCCTCCACTGGATTAATTTGTATGTATCAAACTCTACTATTTATTATGGATGCATGGATGAACTGTTACTCCAAAACTTAAAGTTGAGTTGAGTTTTTGTACTTAAAGCAGGGATTGAACCTCTTTGTTATGTACGAAAAATATAGCATCATTCTTCCCCAAATTACAGCATTTGTTCTTTGACTATAGAATGAACTTTTTGAGAAATTACAACTAATTCTAGGGATGCCGTCCCTCCAGGATTGTCCTGGAGTCTCCAGGAATTAATCTTTAATCAAAGATTTTGTCATATGATGAAACCTCTATGAATATGTCAAATCAAAATTGTAAACATCAACAGTGATGGCAGAAGGGAGGAAGAAAGCGTGAAGTGTGCATGAATGGGATGGAGTGCTTCATAGTGTATTGTTTTGACCTCTGGGTACCTGTCTTGCTCTGTCAGTTTGTTTCCTCACTTCCCCAGGTAGGTTTCTGGTATAGGGTGGTGTTTATGTGACCATCACTTATTTGAACTGAAGTGTTCAGGAAGTGGATCTCTTGTGTGGACTGGTCCAGGCTGAGGTTGATGGTGAGGTGGAAATTATTGAAATCCAAGTGGAATTCTTCAAGGGCCTCCTTCCCGTGTAGGTCCCTATGACGAAGATGTCATCAATATAGCATAAGCAGAGGAGGGGCACTAGGGGATGAGAGCTCAGGAAGTGTTGTTCGAAGTCAGCTATAAAAATGTTGACATACCTGGATGCTGATGGGTACCCGGAAGTTACCTACTACAGGACAGGCCCAACAAGGAAAATAACAGAACACCACTTGCCATCACATATACCCCCCACTAAAACCTCTTCAGTGCATCACCAACAATCTACAATCTATCCTAGAAAATGACCCTCCACTCTCAAAGGCCTTAGGAGGTAGGCCAATCCTTGCTTATAGAGAGCCCACCCCCCGCAACCTGAAGCAAACACTAACCAGCAACTACACACCACACCGCAGAAATACTAACTAACCCAGGAATCAACCCCTGTAACAGACCCCGTTGCCTTCTCTGTCCCATATCTACTCTAGCAACACCATCATAAGACCCAACCACACCAGCCACACCATCAGGGGCTCATTCATCTGCACATCTACTAATGTGATATATGCCATCATGTGCCAGCAATCCCCCTCTGCCATGTATATTGGCCAAACCAGACAGTCTCTACATAAAAGAATAAATGGATACAAATCAGAGAACAGGAATGGTAACATTCAAAAGCCAATAGGAGAACACTGGACACTCATAAAAGATTTAAAGTAGCCATTCATCAACCAAAAAACTTCAAAACAGACTTCAAAGAGAAACTGCAAAGCTACGATTCATTTGTAAACTTAAAACCATCAATTAGGGCTTGAAAAAAGACTGGCTGGTTCACTACAAAAGTAATTTTCCCTCTCTTGGTATTGACACCTCCTCATCAATTATTAGGAATGGACCACATCCACCCTGACTGAATTGGCCTTCAACATTGGTTCTCCACTTGTAAGGTAACTCCCTTCTCTTCATGTGTCATTATATATTTATGCCTGTATCTGTAATTTTCACTACATGCAATTGAAGAAGTCGATTTTTTACCCATGAAAGCTTGCCCAAAAGATCTGTTAATCTTTAAGGTGCCACTGGACTTCTCATTTTTTCCCTAGCTTTTCATTAAGGAATTGTACTGGGACAAGAAGGTTTGCAGTTGAGAACTTCATTTACATTTAAATTCCAGTGTATGGAACCATATGCTGTTTTCTCTGCCCTAAATTGCAGAATTTCCCTTAATATCTATCCGTTTTATGACTCAAAATTATTAATTTCTAAGGTGCATACATATTCTGGCATGCTCTATGGTCTTTAAGGACCTAAACAACAGTGGATCTGCTACTGTTTATTTTGGGGACATTCAGGACAGCAAGGCCAAGGAGAGAGGTCCCCGCACCCTGCATATCATGGAGAACCCCCTGGGTTGGTTATCTCTGTAGAGAAGGTGGTTAGAAATGAGCATGCAAGCTACATGGACTCATTGACCAAAACCAACACGTGTAAGCAGAGAGACAAAGCAGGATAGTACTAAACCCTGAAGACTGTTCTGTATCCTTGCCTCAGGTGTGGAAGGAAGGCAGCTGTTTATTGTATAATCCTCCCACACAAATCCCATTTACTCATGGGTAAAACACTTGTATGGAGGATAAAATGTGGCCCTTCATTTGCAATCAGGAGGAAAATGAAAAATCCCATTCACTTGAATCTGAGAGAGAAGGGTTTTTCCTGTTCTTTTAAGAAGTAGCTATGCTTGTCAAGAGAATTTATCTGCAATTCAATTCACAAAACTTTTAAGCACCAGCATAAATTGTTTAAATTGGTTTCCGCAGAGTCTACTGTATCCTGCTACGGTATGCTTTCTGACAGCAGGCTTAATTTGCTTGGAAATCAAAAGTACAATCCACATCCTTTCTGCAATGCAAAACATTGTGCATATTTAATGAGCTAACATTTTAAACCCTTACTATGTAAACAGCACCCTTAAGGTTGATTGGGATATGATTTAAATGTAAATCTCCCCCCCCCCCACTGTTAGTATCTTTCAAAATACCATTAAATACATTTTAGGGCAATTCAGCTTAATACATTCACTAAAAGAGGCAAGATAATTAAATACGTTTTTCTTGTAAAATTGCATAAGACTATCTAATTTTATGAACATAGGTTGCAGTGCATATTTACGTGCATTGGAAATTATCCATTTTGTCAAAGAGTAACATGAAAACATTGATATGACATCTGATAATAAAGGGCTTGATCAGCGTCAGCTTCCAGATGTCCTGTTTCTAATTCTGGAGCACAAAACAAATGGAAAACAAATCAAAACAAACAAGTCAAAGTTTCAGAATGAGTTTGCTCAGTGAGAGGTATATTTCAGGGTAATCTATTCTCAGAGCCCTCCTTCATGGGAGATATCAGACCAAGTTTATTTTTCTCTGTTGAAGTTTATGCCTCATCTTTACACATGCCAAAAGTTACACTCATTAAAACATGGCTATTTTAAGAAAATAGACAATTTAGTTACAGAGAATGAAACTCACCCCTGTGCACCACTTAGAGCCTATGTCTGAGAGCTTAAGTGGGACTTAAGTGATGCATGAGGCTTGTATTAGCCCTCTGCACTATCCATTTCAACCACTGTTTTTCCTCTGACTTCCAGGGAGCTACCTCTATGACAGATGGACCATCAGAAATGGCTTCTTAGAGCCAAATACTGGGATGCAAAAGCCTAAATTGTGCCTGAAAATATCTGGTTTGTAATCTAGTGTCTGATCTAATAGGATGGTGCTCTGCTAGGTGCAGAGCATGCTCCCCAAAAGGAAATCAAACAGGCATTTTATATGCATAAGAGCTGTGGGATTGGGGAATTATTCATAGGAGGCATGGACCACATTGTAGCAGACGATGATTTGACTATCACTCTGAGAGTAAATGGGACATTTAATACACGTTAAGTTGGACACTGGGCACAAGTGTGTCAACCCATTTGTCTTATCAAGGGAAGGGGTACTCTTTGGATGGGTAGGGGAACAAACAAAGGAGAGAGAGTTTGGGGATGTCTTCCAGATGATAGGGAAGCTCTTAGTAGAGAACAGAATCCCACAATTCTCACCTCCAGGAAAATTCCCCTCAGAGGAGTTGGGTGGGCTCATTATTTTGGGAATGAGAGTGAGTAGGAAAACGAGCAGAGTGGGTACACTCAGTCATTGCAGGAAAACAAAGATGGAAACCTTCACTTATGTATGGACCCAAAATAACAGAACAAAGATGCAAAAAGGGAACACTTTCCACTACCAACAAGGGAACAATTTGGCTGATGCCAAATATTTTTCTACACTTGATGTGTCACATCAGGGTTCCTTAGAAAAACCGAGAACATGTTTGTGCACATTCCGCACCCCTTTTGGGAGACACCATTTCCGCAGACGACCATCCGAATTGTGTTTGGCACCCAAGGTGTTTCACTGGCAAAATACAATATTTTTAATTGTACAGCAGGTACTAACATTTACATTGATTACATTCTGATCTGGGAAAAAACAGTAGAAGAGCATGACCAGAGTCTTCAAGCAGCTTTGAAAGGACCGGAACTACTGGAATAAAGTCAAACAAACAAGTACACTCCATGTAAAGGAAATAACATACCTGAGAGAAAAGTTAACACAGCAAGATGTGCAGGTTGATCACCGTAAGGGGATTTCCACACAAACATGCCTTCCATAACAGGCAAAAAAGGGGTACAAAGATCCCTTGGAATGGTCATGTAGGAAATGTGCGCCTAAATCTAGCTTCTAAAACCAGCTATCAGAGCACTACTGCGCAGAAAATCCAGTGGACACAGGGGATGCAAATATTAAGGAATCTGAGAAACTGGAGTTAACTCACGAGGACTCAGTCTTGAGGTGCGATGACAGTAAGCGCAAAACTAAGCTGTCAATGGACACCTCTAAGGAAGTGGTCACTACATTGTCTGCACAAATAAGTTTTAAACCTGTTTGCTAGTTTCAGAGTAGATTTTGTAGATTTAACAGGGGCACCCCACAAGTTTCTATTTTAGAGCCCATGTACATAAGACTGACCTTGAAAATTTCCTTAAGAGAAGAGAGATTTATGGTGGGATAAATATATAATAAATTATTTTCTAATATGTATTGTACTGCTACAAAGTTCCTAATAAAATGTAAAGTTAAAAATAAAATGGTTCCCTAACTTCCAGCAGGAGAAACATAAGTCTTAACAAGAGTTTTAGTTGTTGTCTCAAATTCTATGAACTTTAATGAATTCTTTCTCTTATTTAGTATATGTATTTATAAAATCTCTCATCACTTTTGGGCCTAGCACAGTAGACAAAATATCCATGAACCTCTGAGATGGACTTCGTGAGATGAAGGCATGCAGTTTAAGAAGAAAAATAGAATAGAAATCAAAGCAGATGCTAGCTCTGCACCCAGACCCTATCCACCTCCCACTGCCGCTTCCCGTCCTGACTGTCCCGATCCCTAGCCACCCCTCCACCCCCTGACAGACCCCCTGGGATTCCCATGCCCTATCCAATGCCCCCATTCCCCCCCGAGACCCTCTGACCCTTATCCAAACCTCTGGCCCTGGCCCCCTTACCACACCGCTCAGAACACCGTGTCTCGCCAGAGCCAGACACGCTGACACACTGATCCCCCGGAGCATGCAGCCCCACCCCCCAGAGCGCTGCTCGCACAGCAGCTGAGTCTGCAGGGGGTGGGGAGGAGAAGTGGAAGAGGGGAAAGGAGCTAGGCTCCCCAGCCAGGAACTCAGTAGCCCGACAGGATGAGCCCGCGGGCTGGATGTGGGCTGTGGGCCGTAGTTTGCCCACCCCTGCTCTTGCCCCTTCTGATTCACAGTCACAGTCAGATGTAAAGAGACATTTATTCTCTGCTGCAAGATGCTCTCTGAACTGTTGAATTTGGATTCACAACTTGCAAACACCAAGACATCTTTTGTGTGTCTTAGGATATTATTTGGACAAAACAATAATCATTCTCCTCCTTTTTACCCCCTTCCTGAATAAACACTCTTCTTCCAGAGGCTGTATCGTATGGGTATTCATGCATTTTAAAGGAAAACTTTAGAGAAAGCTTATTCAAGTACAAGTGTCTTAATCACAGGAGTATAATGAATACTTATTCAGTCACAGATATACTATTTTATCATAACACATGCATAGTCAGTTATGGCAAAACAGACAGCTACCTGAGCTATTGACTGCAGAATTAATTCATGGTTTCCTGAGAAATGTACCTACGATTGCTCATGGTAACTCTGCTGCACAAATTTATTCTTGTCTGACAAGAATGAATTAAGTGATCTTGTTTTATTTGGAAACCAATACCAATTATAGTTAGGGTGCCCTCCTGAATAGACCACACACAATCTTAATCATCTAGTATATTTGATTTGTATATTTAATATTTTAAGGGATCACTTTTCGTATTGACAAAGCAGGGATTTATACAGATAGCTAACTATTAATTGTGCTATATGCATAAATCCCCTTCATATATGGAACTCCATAATTTATACAGGTTTGAGATCATCTTATTTACTACATAAAGGATTTTTTTTAAAAAAACCCTTTTCTCCAGCAAATAGAGGGCAGTACGTTTGCTTTAAATAAACCTGCCTTTCAAACAAACTCCTGTAGTTTGCTACCTTGTCTGCATTATTTCATAGGCTGCTCTGGGTGGAGCCATATCTTAGAAAAAGAGTTGAATAAATCATTTGTCGCTGAGCGATTTTGAACTCACTAGGCTCCATTCCATTTGGAAAGTCAGTGTTTCAGATCAGCGCTGCACAGCGATCCACTGCTGACCAGGTCTCCTGAGGCCTGATCTTTGACATAGCAGGCAGCCATAAATAGGATCCAGCCACACCAGCATAACAGGTTGCTAGCTAGGCAGTGTTCCTTTTCATATCATGCACAAAAAATAATTCATTTCTTCCTTCTAGCTGGAGCTGTTGATTCACGCCTTGGGCAAGGAAAGAGAAGGTAGGCAGAGGGGAGGGAATTCACAGATCTGTCATTTTGCACCTGCTCCTGTTCCTTCCTCTCCTCCAAAGAAAGAAAAAAATTTGAGGCTGCTGTCACTGCAACAATATGAGCTCCAGGCATCTATCAGCAATAAAATGAACTTTCATCCAAAGTGTACTTAAATGGCAATTATTTCAGGTCACTGGTGTTATCACTGTACTGTTGACTGTAAACAGACAAATGCAAGTGACAGCAAGTCTGCTGAAACTGTCTGTTATGCATGCAATCAGTGTAGAAATCTGAGATTTCTTTGGGCACTTTGCTAATTCATTTAGTACATATAGTCTTACATACCTTCCTAATTAAAACAATGCATTGCTTATTATACCACACCCTGCTGAGTTCCAATATCTTATTCAAAAAGACAACCGATTGTTGCCTTTTGTAAATTAAATCCTAGCTTTGTCAAGCAGCAGAACACCAGGCTGGGAGCACATTCTTTATTTGCACATTTTCTATCTTCTATGCTCTGCTCCCTTTTTTCTTACAGTCAGGTTTCTTCGTAGAAGGCCTAATCCGAAGCCCATTGGCACTCTTTCCATGTTTTATGTGTCAGGCCCAAAATGATGCACACAGTAAGTAACACATGAACAATCTGCATGTTGCGTTTCATCTTTACTATTTTCCCAAGCAAGTCATTAATAATTTCTCCAGCCAGACACTAAACCCCAGATCATCTCTTTGAAGTACAATGTGCAATATCTTGTCCGTAGGACAATGTACATAATTTCTGATCCTTGAAAGACAGAGAATTGAGCAAAATCTCAATGGAATACTATTAAATTTAAATAATGTTTTAGGATAATTTCATCCCATGCTATGAAAAGATTTTTGGAGATGAAAGTTAACTTCACTTTCTCATCCACTATACCACCAATGGCTAAGACTATCAAAACTATTGTGCAAATAAATTATAATCATTTACTGGCCACCATACATGACTGAAGGTCAAATAAATACATACATACATACATACATAAATAAGCAAGCAAGCTTCTCACATCAGTCAATAGTCAATGGTTTTGTAGCCTGCAGATGAAGTGTCTACCCCATATTGCAAAGGTATATTATCAAATCCTCTGGTGGACTGTGCAGTGAAGTAGTGGAACGCCCAGTCCTTGTATTTGATTCAAACTAAATTACACAAAGAATTGGAGAAAACAGCAGGAAACAATCACACACCAGCAAGAGTGCGGACAAGGTAATTTACTAGGTCTCTTTCATCTCCAAGTCTCTATATTTGGCACAATTGACGCATAACCTTTAACTGAAACACTTTCTTGTTGTTCCCATTGAAATCTGCACAATCTTTTATTTTCAATTACCCACAATCATGGTTCTCTTTATTTTAAGGCATAACTAAATATCTTCTCTGAGAGGGAGTGAGAAGGAGAGAGAGAGAAGGTGTTTGAAAGATATAAGTATATATCTTAGGCTAGACTGTGGTCCTGCCACAGCAGCTGCACAAGACAGTAAGGGAGCATAAGGCACCTCTATCACCTTTCAACAGCTAACACCCCTCAACATGGAAGGGGAAGCAGGCTCCACAGAGCCATTACATTCCCTTTGTGCACAGCTGTGGGCAGAATATATGAGAAGGGGCTCTGAAGACGCAGTTTTGGCTCTGCCCTGTTCACCCAACATGTCAGGCAAACATGACTGCACCAGCATGTCAGTAGACATATGCTGTGCTGCATATAGGCACAAAACAGTTTATTTCCTTCCAGGAGCAGTTGGGAGAGTAGGAGGGATATGATCACTAGAGTTACACTTTCGCTCCCAGGCTGCTTCAGGGAGAGAGCAGCAATGCGCTGCTCAGGTGAATCGTAAACTCATGATCTAGCTCTTTATTAGCCTTTTTCTGTTTGATATGCTGGGAAAGGAACACTGAAATGTATTCTTTCAGTGTCCTAATGGCCTCTGAAAATATCCAAGCAGTTACAGCATCTTACACATTTTAGGCAGTTGTCATGTACTAGCTTGGGTTTTACAAGAATTTGCTTTGTTATCTGTCTTCTTCAAAGAATGCAAGATGGAAACTGTATTTCTAACATAAGCAACTCTCAGAAATGCCAGGTATTATGATACTGCAGTGCCAAAAATGTGGTAAGCACTGTACAGATAAATAGGAGGATGGTACTTGCCCCAAGCTTACGCTATAAGAAGATGCACAAACACAAGGATGGAGGAAAGGAACACAACATACGCATCGTGATCGCAGAGTAATAACTATGTTCCTCTTATCTTCGCTTATATATATATCACTGCTTAATTTTTAATAAAAGAGGCACTGGGGCTCAAGCAATTAGATGCTAGGGCTCAAGCCATTTTTTTTACGTTCGTAACTGATGCAGCAAGCCCAGACATGCCGGGGATATGAACTGCCACACCTAGAGGTGTTGGAGCTCAGCTCTGGCAAACCCTGGCCCAAATTAAGCACTGATATACAGTATTCCCAACTTCTCCTCTATCTGCTTCTCAACCTAGCCATGTGTACAGCAGTTGGTTAATTCCTTGTAGATGTTGTGTAGAAGTGGACATTTAGGAGGAGATTGTATGAGGAGAGGTTGGTGGCACCGCCACTGATGTTTTCAGGGATCGTTATATCTTTTGAAAATAAATTTACCCAAAGTTGTGGGGATTTTTTATAAAATAATATTTCTTTATATAAACAGAAATAACTTTTCGTGGGTTTGAAGGATACAGGCTTTAGTGTGTATCCTCCAAACTAGGGGACAGGTTATTTGTCTTTTACATAACTCTGCTGAACGTAATGAGTTACACAAGGGATGACTCTGGCCCATTATTAATTATTGTTACATAATGCCAATAGATTTTAAAGCCTGGGAAAATGACTGAATGACATACATGTATATTTGACAAGCCATTCTTTGGCAGAACGTTCTAATTTAATGTGTCTGATCAGAGAATCAGACTTGAGCAAAACATTTGTGTAGAACTTTAAAAGATAAAATATTTAATTTCACGATTTTCTCTTGGTGTAATAAATTAAAAATATTGATATTATATAATAAGAAACTCTGGATGACTGATGCAAAAAAGAACACATCCCAGTGTTTTGGAAGTAGAACATAATTTAAAAAAATCACATTTTTTTGCTTCCTTTATAGTAAAGTACATAAATTGCAGGTGAGTCACACTGTGAGCCTGCGAGAGATGTTTGCCTGGTGCCCACTTGCTGTCACTCCCCCATGCTACTGCAACTGTGAGAGCCAAATAAATGGCACAATTCTGTGCAATAATGAAACACTCACAGCAACATATAACATTTAGAGAGGGTCAGGAAAGGAATACTATGTCCCTGAAAGCACAGCAAGAGAGACACCAGAAGGACCTATCTTAGAATAGCTATGTTAAACAGTGCTCAGAGTAAGGATGTACCTGATGCCTGCAAAGTAGAATGGCAAGGAGAAAATTATGTTTTCCTGGCATTTCTCAAAGGTCAGTGTTGCTTTTTGACTGGAAATAACAAGAAAGAAAGGAGTAACGATCAAACAAAAACTAAGCTTGCTTTACAGATTGTCCTTATTACTCATGGAAAAGAACCATATTGACTATGTCTCTGGCTAGCTTGTAAATACAAGGACTTGAATCGATTTCACTGTTTGTGCTAATTATATAAGAGTTACAGGAAGGGTGTAGTTCCCTTTTAGGGCGAGATTCAGAGCTGGTATAAACTGGAACCCATGGATGCAATGGACTATCACCACTTACACCAACTGGGGATCTATAGCCCTTCTACATTTTTAGGGAACCTCTATATACAGTTTTTAGGGAGAGCATCCTTACGGGAAAAATGAGATTATGCTTTATAACGACGGCATGGTATTTGTATGGTTTATACAGAACCCGCCCCCTCCCACCCATACTAACCTGTTTTGTAGCTGCTGTTCTTTGAGATCTGTTGGTACATGCACATCCCAAGCACCACTGGCAGAAAGTTTTCCCGCAATGGAACCCATCGGGGCAGCTCGAGCTCCATCTGCTGCCACATGCTACTGCATGCAGGTATAAAGTGGAGCTTCTCCAAACGCCGTTCTCTTTTTTCCGCCATTTTCTCTTGCCGGAAAAACTCTGATACAGAGGATTAGGAGGGCAGGTCACGCAATGGACATGTACAACGCATCTCAAAGAACAATCGTTATAAAACAGGTTAGTAACTGTTTTTTCTTCTTTGAGTGATTGCACGTGTGCATTCCATTCTTGATGACTCACGATCCATGAAAACTTGTGGTGGGGTTAGAGCCTATCTGAGCAATAACTGAAGAAAAGCTCAACCAAATCTTTAGCTTGCTGACTGATGGCATAATGGGAAGCAAACATGCACTGAAGACCCAGTTGCCACCTTACAAATGTCTAGAATAGGCCTTTTAATCAGGAAGGCAGCAAAGGCCCCTGTTAAATGAACTGTCACTCTGCTTGGCAGGATAACACTAGCCAAACTGTAGCAGATGCAATACGTGAATACACAAGGCTATGCAAGATGACATTCTCGGAGAAGAAACGGGGAGCCCCTTCAATCCTGTCAATGATCACTATGAAGAGCTGGGAAGAAGCTACCTGGACTTGTTCAGATAGAATTCCAAAACTTTCCTGACATGTGCAGCCTTTCTTCATCTTTATTCAAGTGAGATTTGGGAAAGAACTAAGGTACATAAATCACTTAGTTGACGTGGAAGCTAGATACCATTTTTGAGGCAAACTTTGGATGAGGATGCTAAACAGAAGGTAGCGAAAGGCTAAAAAGAAGGACACAAACTTTGACAATACCAAGTTTAGATCCAATGGGGGAACAGGATCTTGTACCTCAGGTATAATCTTTCTAAAAATTTTATTGATATTCTATCAGAAAAGATCAGAAAAGATAGAGCCAGGGTCTACCTGGCAACTATCTTGGCCAACCTGAGGGGGAGAAGAGTAGGGCAGGGGGTGGGATTTGGGGAAGGGGTTGGAATAGGTGCAGGGAAGGGGTGGGAAGAGGCAGGGCAAGGGCTGGGCCTTGAATGGGTGGAGTGGGGGCAGGGCTGGGGTAGTGGGGAAAGGGGGGAGGTTGTACCTTTATATGAAAAGGGTATAAGTGATGCGGCCCCTGGACCAATGCACTAGTCCTCATGTGGCCCTCATGGTGATTTGAGTTTGAGATCCTTGATCTAGTGAATAGGGGCTCTGGCCTCAGACTGAACAAACATGACTTTAATTCCAGGCTTAGCAGTAATTGGCCTGCACATTTTACTAACCTTTTTGTCCTGGTATGAGTCCAAAACTAGGTGAGACAGTTAATATGTACAGCAGTTAGTATCAATATTCAACTCTGTCTTTTATTGTTCAACCAGAATATTGATTTGTGTAATACAGATTACACGGTAGTCCAAAGCAAGAATTTACAGAATATTGCCAGTACAAACCCAGATTTCAACATGGAGATAAGCTGTCACTTCTTTAGCTCAAAATGCACATGGTGTGCAGATGCAAATATCAGAACGGCTATAGCATAAGCCACAACAAGAAGCAATATATGTTCACTATAGCTGAACACAGAGATAAGCTGGAAAAAGACAAAAAAAATCTTTTTTAAATCAGAGAGGCCACAGAGTCAGTTATGCTGAAAGAAAAGAGAAAGACTTGCTAATATATAAACATGTACACAATTTTTTATGATAAATTGTGAAGTACAACAGATTCTAAATTTAAAAGAGAAAACTCAGAGCAGCAACGCTTCTACAGAAACCACTTAATCATGGTCTGCAATCAATAAATGAAATTTACAACATTAGAAAAGGACTATCTTTTTCTGCAAATGAACAATATGCCATGACATGTGAACAATTTTTCAATCCACATGTGAAATAATGGTTATTTGCCAGCAGGATAATTCCTAATTTATTTTTCTAATAACCCAGTTACTGAGTAGCTATAATACTTATTGACTGTGATTCTTCCAGATCAATAGCACATTGTCAAAGCAACCTTTCAACTGTTCCATCAAAAAAAGAAATCTGATAAAGTAGTACTGCTTGTGTGGCATAAGCAGCAAGCTCTTAATAAGTGGTCATTATGTAACATTACCAACAAAGTGAACACTCCCTGCGCTATTAATCTATACTTTTTCGAGTACTTTTTAGACCGAGTATGGGAAGGCTTATTTATAGAGTTGAAAAGCCTTTCACTAACAAAACCCGGTCACAGGATCATTATTATATATCCACAGGTTCCAGAGCGGTAGCTGTGTTAGTCTGTATCTGCAAAAAGAATGAGGAGTACTTGTGGCACCTCAGAGACTAATAAATTTATTTGGGCACAAGCTTTCACGGGTTAAAACCCACTTCATCAGATATCCACACACACTGCAGACACACCAAGTGGAGCTGTGAGATCTTTCTCCTTTCTCTTTGTTCAGTATATCAGAATGCCTAAAAGTGATTGTGCAATAGTGGCATTGTTTGTACATCTTTTTTCTGGGGCTGCAATGGGCAGAGTCAGATTCTTGACTAAGTTAGAGCCACACCAGTATTGCCAATCTCTAGCATGCAAAAATCAGGAGTGAGGCATTCAGAAATCCTGAGATTTTAAAAAATAACAGGAAGTTTGCATTATGTTTCATTGGCTTCCAGTTTCTGAGCCTTTAGGGCACAGTCATTGCATGTTTTCAAGCTTTTCTAGGAACCAGAAATTTGCTTTTTTAAAAAATTAAAACTGAGATTTTCACATATTCACATGACTCCAGAAGATTCTCTTGCTGTGTCTTGATTCCAGCAGCTAGTGCTTTAAAACAAAATATTTAAATATTTAAAACAAATATCATGAGACCTGTGATAAAATTGAGAGTTGGCAACACTGACACAACTGATGTTAACAGCTCCAAGAGGTTGAAACTGTTGCTAGGGACAGGGACAGAATAGGTTTTTCAATGGGAGCTGGGCACTTAAGTCCCTTAGGCTTCTTTGAAAATCCCAGCCCTTAAAGCCTGAACTAAAGCAAGTCTCTCCGTTTCACTTCAGTGGGTTTTGGATCAGGCCCTTAAATCATGAAAACGTCTTTTGAATTATTGGAATGAAAAGTAATAAAACAGGACACAATATTTAGGGTAAGTCTACACTTATGGCAGTGTGTAGAGTACAGATACAGCACACCCAGCTAGCACTGGTATAAATAGCAGGATTCATGGTGACACATGACTTAGGCAAGTAGAGCAGAATGCCCTGTATGCTTGAACCCTTAGGGTATATGATACCCTGCAGTGCTCTCTACATACCCCAAGCAGTGTCTCCCATGTCTACACTGCTACTTTTATCAGTGTAGTAGTGTCCTGCTTCTGGAACCTTTCTCTGCTGCAGTGAAAGACTCCAGCAGCGGGGAAAGGGTCTGACAGAAGGGAGTCATTGGGAAAAAGGTCTGGCAGTTCTCCAGTGTGGGAGCTTTCTCACTCCCAACCCCTGACTTCCCTCCACTGGAGCCTTTCACTGAGGCATGGAGCTACACGTATAAACTACATGTTGGCAGAAGTGCAGACCAGTAGAGTGAAGTGTAAATCAATCCAGCCAGATCAGCATTTTGAACTTTTCAAATCTTTTTCCATAGGTTACACAGCAAACAAGTAGAAAAAGACTATGCGCTCTTTGTCAATGAATTAATGCCAGGAGTGTTCTTTAATCAGTAATAATGATTCTGACTTACAGAGCAGTGTCTATGACTCTAAGGAATCCTAAGCTAACAGGAAAACACACTCCTGATAAGCGGATCAATAATAAACAAGGTGTTTCTGTTTAAAATTCATAATTTTTGCTTGTTTGTTTTCAGGCCTTGGATTATTGTGTGCTTTACGTACTCTATGCTTTCTGTTTGTGAAATAAAGGAAAACCACAGGTTTTCTGTCACCTATGTAAGCGTCATTGCAAAGTAATAAAAGAACTGCAGTCCCTGTTAGAAAACAAACACCAAAGTTTTACTGTTTAGTGTGTAATTTTACAGCCTTTTCACATTTTGCCCTTTATGTAAGTCTCTCTGTGTTGAAGGTAGCTCACTTTACAGATATTTACAGCCTTATTGCCAACACAAGTGAACTTTGCCACCAGCAACATTTGTTTTTACACAAATACAATTTCCTTGACATCAAAGGGTAACCTTTTAGACAGACAGAAGTAGTCACACAACCTTTATATTCTTGATAAGAATAGCAGCATACTACATTGATGTGTATGTGCTTGAATATGTACACAAACACATACATCTTACTTGCAACAAAATTAAGGGTTTTAAAAATTATATTCTGCATTTTCAAGGCTGCATCAATCTGTGCTTAAACTATTGTGTGCTGCTAACTGCCAGTGTGAAATAAATATGGTAACCTAAAAACAAATTTACGGCAAGGAACGTTCTTTCAGTCTCTTCTTGTGGAAAGAACAGTACATTTTATAATATATAAATCTATAAGAATATTTTCAGAAGACAACACAGTTTGATAGTGAAAACAAAATGTATTACATAATCTAATTACATTATAAATGCACATTATTCTTTTTAGAGATGGCTGATGTTTTGGAAATGTTTGTTCAATATATCATGATGCCTTAAGTTAGGTCCAAATAAGTTGTGGGGTTTTGTTTGTTTGCTTTGTTTTCTGCTTTTATCGAGCTGAAAACCTCTTTTAAAACTAGATTTAGGAAAGGAAGATAAATATTTGAACCTCCCTGTTCCTCATATCTCTTGGAATTTAAAAATGTTAAAACCGATAAAGTGACATTAATTACCATTGTTTTCTGTGCAAAGGAAATGCTGTTTTTATATTGGTGTCACTGAAATTTTTCTTCAAGATAGAAAATAAAATTTTAAAAAAGACCTGACCAACAATTCAAGAATTTCACATTTAGATGGATGTAATTATAAAGTACATTCTATCAATTTTACAGTTGGGATGGTACAACTTTTAGGAAAACTCACTTCTGAGCACAAATTGTTTAGGTACATCCGCAGACAGTTTTGATATACGGACACAGCTTGTGTGCAGAAATACGTTTGCATGTGTAATTGAAAGACTGTGGGGATGCTCACTCCTCCTGCCAAGGCACAGAACAGACAGCACGCTGGAGAAGGAGAGGAAAGCAACTACAGCAGGAGTCAATCAAACCGGAGGCAGTATCTGGCATAGACTAGGGAAGCGTGGGGGAGGGGTAGCATCCCGGAGAGGATGAAGGGGTTAATACAGCATTGGAAGAGTAAGGAGGAATGTGTATCCTGTGTAGGACTTGGAGCTGGTCCTCAGAACCATGTATTATATCGAACAAAAAGGTTACTGTGAATTATGAAGCTGTAACTCTAATTTGGGCTTGTGGTGATTACAGAAATCAGTCCTGCTTTACTCTTATGGTTTATGATCTAACCAGAACCCCTTGATGGAAATATTGCCCCATAAGTCAGTTATCTGCTGTGTAGCCTATAGTGTATGTATGTAGCCAAAAACATTTGTTCACATCACATGCAACTCATATCAAGTCATATTTGAATACAAGAGCCTCTTGAGGTGGAAAGCTTAAGCACTAATCCACAGTACTGCCAAGCCCACCAAAATATTTTATTTATTTATTTTAAGGGTCTAGGTTATGCATGTGGGATGAAATACAAACACATTTTCAAAAGACTTGCAGCCACACAACTCCCATTAAAATCAGTGGGAGATGTCTGGCTAAATTCCATGCAACACTTTAGAATTTGAGGGGGAAGTCTCTAGCCATTAACTGTGATGTAATTTAGTTTGAAAGCTTAATGAGAGAGGGAAAATAACATTTGGGGGCCAGGCATTTACATACCCCACTTCTACTGCAGGTGTCTAATTGGTAGTGATACAGGTTTCATTAGAATACACAGCAGGTTGTGGAGCTATCTAAAATGCCACTGAAGATAAATGCATTTTGTTATCATGAAATGTAATGGCTTGAACTGGGAACCTACAGTTGTAATGTACTGTATAGTACCCACCTCATAGCCTTAATTTCACACTGTTCTGTGGAAAAAGTGGATATCAAAAGAATTATTAACACCATATCCTTTGGAAAGAAACTAGTTTAAAAGGGAAAATATGGAAATCTAAAATAAGGGCAGAGGATGAAAGCAGTCCATTGCTTTTATTTAACAGTTCTCTAGGTAACATTAAGGTAGTGAGAGGGGTGAGTAGCATAAAAAAACATGCACTCTGAAGTTTCGGTATACTCCTTGCTTTCAAACACAGTGTGAGAGTGTAAAGAGGATTTATATCAAAACTTTCATGTGAGAAGTGAATTCCCAATTACTCTGTCCTTTTCCTCACATGAATGGATATGGTAAGTTTTTGCAATGCAGATACCTAGGATTCCTATCTGAGAGACAATCATCCATAGTTGGCATCAGTTAAGACCTAATGACCTGAAACCATAAGGGAGAGAAAAAAACCCATACAATGGAGTTA
Organism: Dermatemys mawii; assembly: GCA_007922305.1. Lineage (NCBI taxonomy): Eukaryota > Metazoa > Chordata > Testudines > Dermatemydidae > Dermatemys > Dermatemys mawii. The sequence continues at coordinate 65,854,084 of ML677333.1, read as the reverse complement.
TGGTTGTAAGTACATACTCATGCAGTTATAGTTATAAATACGCACTCATAAACAAAGTGAAATAAAACAGTAGAATATCATAGTTTCAAATGTCTGAAAGCCAGGAAGTTCAGAATTAAAGTTACAATTTAAGACACAAATTGAAACATAACAAAGTGCGGAGATGCAGAGTTAATGTCCCCAAACAGCCCACAACACTGCATTCAGATTAAGAGCCATTTGTGCATCCACGGAGAAAGTAGGTATCTCTCTATGGCAAGAATTACAATATCTCATGTTGTTTCATGTTGCATCCTGGATAACTTGACTCTTTGGCCAGGACCTAAGTGGGTCAGGACGTCTTGAAAAAAACACAAACTTTGGTATTTGCCCGTGAAGGATACATCTTAATTAACAAACCCTGTTGTTCATACAGCAAAGATTTATATATATATATATATATATATATATATATATATATATATATATACACACACACACACATATAGCTTAAGATCACTACAGCCACAGGACTCTAAGCAAAGTGGATATGAAGGGTTAAAATTGTCTGTATACTTTCTAATGACTGCCATGAGGTGACAGTACTAGCAATGTGGATGGAAGTGCTTCAAGCCCCGCAACTAGTCTCTGTCTCAGGAGACAGGGAGAGAAAGAGGGAAATGAAGCGGAGACCTAGACAGAGAGAGAGAGAGAGAGAGAGAGAGAAAACCAGGAAAACCAGGTTGGACTCCCACCTTGCAAGGGCTGCCACATGATAGATCAGGTACATTGACTTCTTGTCTCCAACTAGGTCAAACTTCCAGTGAGACCTACCTTAGTGGCCTGCACGGGTCTTTTCTTTGATGCTGTGTCACCACGCATGGGCAGAATTCAGTGACTAGCAACTGTATCCTATAGCTGAGGAAGTGATCCCTGGAAACAGACTTTAAATAGTGCCAGTACTAAACCAAGGGGATTGCACCGAAGCATCATTGCAGCTTACCTTCTAGCCAGTGGTCACTGTTATCTCAAAAGACACTGAATTTGTTCACTAAGATCAAAGGAAAAGAAAAACAAAGGACAAGAAAAACCTAGCAGCTGGTACAGGTTCTTTCTACCTGAAGACAAGAACAGGAGTTAGGCAACCAATCATTAAAGGATAAAAGAAAAAAATACTGTGTACTTACATAGCAAATTCTATCTGATTATTTTGGTATGTTTTACAATCAAATAATTTAGCCTCAGAAGAAGCCAGTGAGGGTGAGAAGTATTACCACCCCCCTTCTAAAGGTGCGCAAACTGAAGCAAAGAAATTAAGTTTCACAGGAAGTCTGTGGCAGACTGAGCCACAGACAGACTCTAAAAATCCAGACTCTCAGTCTTGTGTTTTAACCACAAGACCTTCCTTCCTCCTCACAAAGATGTTAGTGTAGAGAGCTGGAAGCTGGATTCTTGTTCATCGTCAATGGATGTACTTCTAACTGCAGAATCTTTATATTAATATGTACAGATGTGTAGACTTGAATTACACCATGAAACTTGTTAGAAATGGGCATAGGCAGCACGTGGCTATGGCGAGAGCGAACTCAGCCCTCCACCCCAAATCTATCTCTGTCTGGCGGCGCCAGGACCAGGGAGGGGGTGGGGGGCATTACTTGGGGAGGGCCCTGCTTGGGTGTTGGTGCCGCCAGAGAGAGAGAGAGATTGGGGAGTGAGGAAGGCTGAGCACCTCTAGCGCTAGCTGGTGATGGCAAGTGAGGTAAGTATGGGAGATGGCAGAGTTTCAGGGGAAGGGGAGGAATCTGAGGTGATTGTGGGGCGCAGAAAAGGAGAGTCTGGGCATAGGAGATTGTGGAGGTTGGGGGAGGAAAGTCCGGGGGAGGGGCATCCTGAAGCCCCATGTCCCTTGGCACCAGGGCCAGGAAGGGAGGAATGATGGGGCTGGGTGTCGCGGGGAGGACCCTGACTGCACACAGATGCATGCATCAAATTATGCTGTAGCACGCTCTGAATTTGTGAGTGGGTGGGAGGCAATAGGTTGGAGTGGGGAGGCTGACTAAACCCTCTGGGACAAGAGATGATGCATCAGAGTGAGTGCAGGATGGGCACAAACCCCACAATGAATATTTACACCATGCAATTTTCTAGTGAAGGGGCTTGCTAAAATCATCCCCCTTTTCCACAGATGGTTAAGTAGTAAGAATAAAGGTAAGTAGAGTAGTATCATATTATTCAAAATGGATCAATTCCCGCCCCCCCCCCCCACACCTCCCACCCCACCAGATTAACAGGAAGAAACATATAAAAGCTTGTCACTGGTTCAAAACTCCTTTGAACTCTCTGTGTATTTTATGGGACTTCTGGCAGACATCTTCATTTGTCAGGAAGTGATTTTTCCATATCAACATAACAGTTTACTTACATTTCCAATAAGCTAGTATATTGTATCCTTTGCAGGAAATGGCCAGTCATTTACAATGAAAAGATGGGCAAGTACCTCAATAGCCACTTGAGAGAATGCTACAACACTGAGATGGAGAAACTAACAGCATAGGTGCTGGAATGAGGGGTCCTGGGGGTGCTGCCATACCCCCTGGCTTAAAGTAGTAATGACTCAAATACACGGTTTCCTCCTTCAGCCTACCGCCCCTCTATAAAAACTGTTCCAGCACCACCGACTAGCAGACCTATTGTATGCAAATTCACTTCCAGTAAGAATGATTGTTCTGATCTCTTTCGGGTTTCCTAGCTGCCAAACAGAGAAAAACCACCAAAACCAATGTATCACACATTCTTTGGATTCCCTGTTTCCACCAGTCTCAAGAATAAATGAAAGATTTTTAGCCTACTGCTAACATTTCTTTTTTGCTTCTCATACTTCATATTAACCAGCTGAATGGTACCATAGATCTTGCATGAAATCATCATTCTTTGGAAGTTGTTATTTTCAATCAGGCACAACTAGTGTTTGATATAGACTGCATATGTATTCTGCATCCCATATCTTGCAGATTAATCAGCAGGGAAGCAAATACAATTCTTGTAATATTTCAGGAACTATGTATATTGACTTTTCTGTTTATTCTCCCTATATTTTAGGGTTTGGACTTTCTATACAGTTTGACTGATTTAGTGTCTATTCTACTTTCACGTCTGCTTTAATGACCCTCCATCTGCCCCTTGCATTTTTCACTTATCTTTAACAGAAACGTCTTTAAAACAAAAATCACATTTATTATTTGAAATTTTTGTATACTACCCTGCTTCACTTCCCATTTTAATTTTCTTTGCCTTAGCATAGTTTTTGCACCTTATTAAATGATCCCATTATTCACACGTCCTATTTTGATTGTCAAGTAAGGCATTTTATAAATAGTAAATTAGATAGAAATGCTGCAGTGGCAATGCAGACCTTCAGGGCAGGCATATTAAAATGTGATGGTAACTCTCATGCAGTCTGAAGATCTAGTTTCAAAGAGAGAAGTTTGGCCAGACAATTTAGGTGACCTTTTCTAAAAAAAAAGAGGCATTACATTTTAAATTTCTACTTGGGCAGCTAGCAGAGCTGGACAGAAGAAACCAAGTTTTAAAACTAATTTGAATGATGCCATCTCTAACAATGCAGTGCTATACTGTAGCATCAGGTATGAGCTCAAGTTCTGCTGTGGTACCTCAAACTATTTTGAACTCAAGTGCCTCACTGAGCCATCAAGATGACTATTTTATGTAACTGGAGCTATGACTTGAACTGAGTGACATTTTTCAGCCTAACCTTTTTTAGTGAAAAAAGGCAGATTTGGCAAAATGAAAACGTTTTGCAAATTATGTTGGTTTTCTTGAAATGTTGTTGGCAATAAATAAATAAATAAAAGCAAACGCACCACTAGAAAAGATAAAACATTGCAATTGGATATTTAGAAACAAAATATTTTGATGTTTTGGGTTGAATGTACTTTCTTTTGTTTCAAAATTGTATTTTTTAAAAAATTCTTGAATGTTACAAAAATGCTTTGATCCAAAACTTTTTTTTACTTTTTGATTTTCCAAAACTTTCAATTTTTTTTGTTTTGTAAAGTGAAGCAGGCTTCCCCTCGTCTTCTCCCCATTATTGCCAGGAAAACAATCCATTATTTGCACAGCTATAGTCATGGTCATTTGTATCCCCACTATTCAAATACTCTTTGTAATCAACTCTCAGCATGTTGCTTAGTCTTACTGACTCTCTATTTATTCCTGATTATTTAAGAATATTTAAATATGTTCAAGCAGTATAACACATACTTTTTTAAAAATCCAACCATTCATTCTGTCTTTACAAACTACGGGACAATTTATTCAATAAATTTAGCCCTTTTACAAATTATTCATAAACAGGCCATGATTTTCATGAATTTGTATGCTATCTGCAAACAACTTTTACCTTATGGTGTTTATTCATAAACTGGTCAATATCAGCATTTGCAGTTTATTATTTATATTGTATGATTAGTCACCTAAATCACTTGGTATTGTTTCTGTTCCCAGATTGGATGACCTAAGCTTTATAAAAAGGAGAAGTGTCCTTTCTGGTCTTGAATTATCCATGAATATGCACAATTACTTGATGAATCTATTGTGGGAATGATGAAAAAAGTCTTTCAAAATGACCATGTGCTCCCTTCCACTGCAAGTACTATAGTAAACATTTATTTTTTCTCGTATTCATGATAATTTTGTTTTGCATGAACATTCTTGTGAATACAGTTTTGCTCACTCGAACGTTTGTGAATACAAGGCGTTGTGAGTGCCAGTGAAATGTATCAGCAGACAGAGACACAAGAATAGCTGCAAATACTTTTTTCCTGTATTTACTCAGCTCTAAATTAAAGTGTGTATACAATAAATATCACACAAAACCACACACTCACAGAGACATGCCTGCTGTTATTCCACCACACATATGTGAAGAGACACACCCAAGTTGTGGGGTGACTTTTACCAAGTGTACCTGTATTAAATTATAGCAGACATAAATTGTTTCAAGGTATTAAATAGGAGTGCTTTGGAAAAAACGGTTTACAATTCACTTAGATTGTATGTTTTATGAGACACAGAGAGCAACAATGCTAAGAGGGAGAGATATAAAATAGACCAGAAATATTTTAATCATCATACATGCAGCTGAAGAGACAGAGGACACAAATATCCATGCTCTTTAAAATGTCAAGTTGAACACCTTGCTGTGAACCAGATTGCTTATTGTATGGGCCTTTCAGCTCTAAAAAATATCAAATGCAAAAAGGACAGCATGACTAATTATTATAAGTTTATAAAGATAATGTGAAAACTGTACCATTTCATTATAATTAAGTCATTTACGATGAAAGGCATTTTTGAAGTTTTATACTTGAGTCTCTTATCAATTACATGCAAGTCAAAATGTCATATACCAGAGACCCCTGCTGTGCTAAAGTCTCAGTTAAAGATTCAAAATCAGATTTCTTTATGCTGAATGCAAAAAAAAAAAAAAAAAAGAAAAAAAAAAAGACATTAAACAAGTCCTATTAATTTGCTCTCTATTTTAACTTGTTTTTCCTTTTTCTCCCCAACTTCTAAATTCCTGGAAAATCTGATAAAAAGAGTATTTTTTTGCCCCAAATTCTGGTCTCAGCAGATTTGTTCTTCCCATGAAAATCAAAGGGAGTGTTGTTCATGCAACTGAGGACAGAAGTTAGCCTATTGTGAGACAAATCTAATTTGCCTTATTGAGTTGTCCCATTGTTTTTATTGCTTCTGTTCTCTATTGCTATTTAAAGGCACAATTCTGCCTTTGTTGCTCATGTTCAATAATGCCTAACTTCATAAGTATACCACCGGAAATCAATGGGAATAATCTGGATCTGGCTCAAGAACCACAGATCCAAAACACCCTTGAACTTTGTGGCTTCCATCTCTAATTTTAGAGTTGTTTTGGCGGCTATGAAAGCCCATATAAGTCTGTCCTCTAATTTGTTCTAAGGATAGTTAGATAAAAGTAATCAGTTTAATACAATGACCTTGCTTCGGAGTCCTAGGTTACTGAATATGATTGGGTTTGCATATGTAAATGTAATTATTTCTTGTCTGAGTGGCAGATGGTCGCAAACCAGGCCTGAGAGTGCACAATGAACTCTGATTCAGGGGTTTAGGTGAGACTGAGGTGATTCAGGGGTTTAGGTGAGACTGAGGGAACATTCACATTTCCATAAATATCATACAAAGTCACCAAAAAACATCACTATTGGTCCAGACAATCAAGATTTCTTTTGTGGAAGAAAATTCTTTCATTTATTACTTTGTTTAGCAGCCTATAAAGAACAAGAGGGAGCCTGCAAGGCACTGAGTGCACCTACTGAGGTCAGGGAGATTGTGAGGGTGCACCTCACATATTGGACCTTCATAGTTTTTAAAGCCATAAGGAACTATGATCATCTAGCCTGACCTCCTACAGAACACAGAGCAGAGAATTGCTGGATTAAGCCCATTACTTCTATCTGAACTATAGCATCTCTCTTAGAAAGATATCCAATCTTGATTTAAAGACTGCAAGTGATGCAGAATCCACCCCATTCCTAGGTAAGTTGTTTGAATGGTTAATTACCCTCACTGTTATAAATATGCACCCTCAATTTGTCTAGATTCAGCTTCTGAACACTGGATCTCGGTATGTCTTTTTATTACTACATAAAATAACCATCTACCATCAGAAATCTCTTTTCACTGTGGGTACTCATAGACCATGAACAAGCCGTCTCTTAACCTTCTCCTGGATAAACTAGGTTTAGCTTCTTAAATTTTCCACTTTAAGGCTAGTTCACCAGATCTTGGATCATTGTTGTAGATCTTTTCTGAATCCTTTCAGTTTTTCAAAATAATTTTTAAACCGTGGACAATGGGACATAATATTCCAGTAACTGTCTCAGTAATTCCATATACCAAAGTGATGCCACCTTCCTACTCCTATTTGATATTCCTCTATTTATACATCGAAGGATCCTGGTTTCCCTATTAGCTGAAGTATCCCACAGGATGTTCATATTCCACTGGCTATCTAACATGACCCCAAGGTCTTTTTCATTGTCACTGTATCCCAGGACACTGTAAGTGTGAACCACATTCTTTTTTCCTTGGTTATGAACTTTCATTTGGCTGTGTTCAAACACCCATTGTTCAATAAGTCCACTTTACCAAGCAACCCAGGTTGATGTGCAGAGCTGACCTGTTCCCATCATTATTTACAAGTGCATCCGTTTTTCTGTCATCTGCAAGTTTTAGGAGCAATGCTTTTATATTTTCTTCCAGATCACTGATAAAGATACTGAAGAGCATTTGAAGAACATTTGGACAAGAACAAATCCCTGAAGTACTCTACTAGAAATACTAGCAATGATAACAAATTATTATTTACATACTTTTAAAAATACATTAGGAGAAAGAAAGACATATTATATATATATATACACACACACACACACACACACACACACATATATATATATATATATGTATATTATATATATATAGTCTTTTGTCTGGTGAAAAAAATTTCCCTGCAACTTAATGTAAATGAGGGGGGTTAATTCTTATGGGGAAATTGGATTAGCTTAAAGTCACATTTTTCAGGAACATAACTACAACGTTAAGTGAGGAGTTCTTGTATTTGGCACTGGCAAGGCCTAAGCTGGAGCGCCGTGTCTAGTTCTGGGCAGCACACTTTAGGAAAAATGTGGATAAATTCGAGAGTCCAGAGGAAAGCAACAAAAATGATAAAAGATTTAGAAAATGTGACCTATTAGGAAAGATTAAGAAAACTGGGCATATTTAGTTTTGAGAGAAAAAGACTGAAGGCGGGCCTGATAACAGACTTCTAATATGTTATAAAGAGGAAGTGGAACAATTGTTCTCCTTGTCCACTGAAGACAGGAAAAGAAGTTATGGGCTAAAGCAGCAGCAAGGAACATTTAGGTTAGATATTAGGAAAAGCTTTCTAACTATAAGGGTAGTTGAGCTCTGGAATAGTTTTCCAGGGTGGTTGTGGAAACCCCATCATGGAGGTTATTAAGAACAGTTAAACAAACACCTGCCAGGGATAGTCTAGGTTTAATAGGTCCTGCCTCAGCACAGGGGGCTGGACTTGATATCCTCTCAAAGTGTCTTCCAGCCCTACTTTTCTGTGATTCTACTATTCATAACTATAAAAAATATGCATGCCATTTATTTATTCAAATTAGAGAAGGGCAGATGTAGTCATGTTTGGCTTGGGAGTTGGATCCAGATGACAAAATCAAAATTTCCCTGAATTGGTTTATATTGAAATATTCATCTGCCACCCAAACCCAAATGACATGAAACTCTCAGAAATAACTGTCCACCACTCTTCTACTCCTCCTACACTGTAGGAGTTACTGTACTCTGTTTGTGTGGGAGGGAAGTGTTAAGGCCAGTTACCACATTTCTCTACTCCACTCCCAGAAGACTGCTGCTGAATTGGATTGGATTCTAATGGAATGCTGGCCTAACCAAGACCTCTATGGGGAGAACAACTGTATTGTCAGACTGTCACATTCGAGGGTGGCCTCAAAAATCATGAGATTGGCTTTAAAATCATGAGATTTAAAACATTAGGGTTCTGATTTGCCTTCTGGTATTTGAACCTTTAAAAGTTATGATTATCATCTTCCAGCTGCTCTCTGCAACTGAGAGGGTTGGAAACTTTCTCTCTTTTAAATGAAGCTGGGATTCAAACATAATTACATGCCTCCTGGAGATGGGACTTTAAGAAAAAAACCAAATATTGTGAGAATTGTGATAAAGTAGCGAGAGCTGACAACACTGAAACGTGTTTTCATTTGCATGGACAGTATACTCCTCATCTGCATCGCTTGGGCGACATGGATTTTATTTGGCTAATTGGGAGCGCACATAATTCGAGAGGGCAGTAGCCATTCAGCAGCAGGGTGGCCTTCTTCACAGCTGGGAGCTCCTCGTCTTCTCAGTCCTGGCCGAGGGAGACCCTGGTCACAATTCTGGTCTGCCCTGCCAGGACTGCAACATTCTCTCTACCTTGCATGAGACACAAAAGAGACAAGGAAGGGATCTGGATCATGCGAAGTTCAGATAATAGGGTTTTGGATAAATGGGAGTATACTGTATATTACCATACCATCCTACATATTGGACTGTAATATATATAAAGGGTCACTTTCCTATTAATTCATAGATGAGTCAATATCTGAGCCAAGTCTGATGTGTAAAACAGACATCACTTATATAGCGCTCATGTGTTGGTTACATATACTCATTTTTCACATGGGTAGAAGAATGGGATGTAGGAGGGAAAGCAAGAAGTCATCATCACTCTGAAGAATCCAGGTGAAAAATGTTCAGAAGTTTAAATATACGTAGATACTTTTCCTGATCAGTTCTGTGATAGATACACTTTCATACCAAAAATTGTGTGTGTTTATATTTTTTTTAAAGAGATGAGCTGCAAAAATTATTGAAAAGAGCTAAATGCTAGTAGAACACTAAGGAAACATTAGAAAAATGTGATGTCATAATTTGTAATAGTACAGGACTATCTCTGGGTATGAAATTTAGATTACTAAAGACTTTTGTTGTAGTTCAAATAGAAGGCACAACTCCATATGTATACATTAAAAATCAGTTTTTTAGTGTAATATCGTATGCCAACATTTGTGCTTTCGCTCAGTCATATGGTGCTCATTGATATAATTTATTCTGCTTTGTAAATTAATGACAAAGAGTCCTGTGGTACCTTAAAGACTAACTAAAATTTTTTCAGAGCATAAGCTTTCGTGGGCTAATACCCACTTCGTCGGTGATACCTGCCCCTGGATACTTCCACTGCATGCATCCGACGAAGTGGGTATTAGCCCACGAAAGCTTATGCTCTGAAAAAATTTTAGTTAGTCTTTAAGGTGCCACAGGACTCTTTGTCACTTCTGCAATTCCAGACTAACATGGCTACCCCTCTGATTTTTGTAAATTAATGGATTTTAAGCAAGGTACTTAAGTTGTTCCTTTTTGTGCAAAAATAAGGAACATACCATAACTGGCTGGAGGAAGTACTGTATATTAATCACTGCTTGTCCATTGTTTAGAGAGCCTCATCCAAGCTACATAAAACCAGTCCCGCTTCCACTGAAGTCAAGGGTCTTATACGCAGAAGTTTGCAAACAGGGAAACAGATAGGTCATTTAGGTCTGAGAGTGGACAATGAGCTGATTGTTTTGCTGCTGCTTCCTGAGTTAAGACAAAAATAGAATGTTTCCAACTGTTTAGGATTAAAAAAGTTAAGCAGAAATACTTGTATCTGTATTCTGCACTGTGTTTGGGATGCTGTGGCGTTAAATGAGGTTGTGAATTATATGTGCCACTCGAGTGCCATAGACATATTCTGTGGAGGGTTTTGTTCTACAGTTACATGTCTTTTATTTTACCCTATCCAGCAGCTGACAGAAGCTTGTTAACTGAAAAGAAGGAGATGCTGCATCTCACTAAATCCAGCTGTATAAATATTGTATCAACATCATGGATGCTTTGCCTGAATACTGCAGCACATGGTGTATAAACATCTAAGCACAGAAGTATAATTCTTATTAGAGCTACGGGAGAGAGCAAATGTGTCCAACGGGGAGGGAGCGTGGGGTATGGTTCAGTCAAACAAGTAAGTAAATGATAATTATTTAACAAGTGATCAGTTCAGTACTTCAGCTAATTTTGAATTCTCTTGTTTTATTCCCTCAAGGATGTGCTTTGGGATTCAGTCTTAAGCAGCATTAGCAAAGCCTATTATTATTACTGTCTGCAAGCATGCCTGGTCCAGAGTCATTTATGTAATCAATGCCAATTTATATAGGAGAGACTTTGTGCAAGCCTAAGACTCAGTTACAGAACTTGCTTTCCAAGAAAGAAATTACCAGTAGATGCACTTCATTTCAAACAGGTGTTTAATCCATCCTTTACTTACAAAACAGAAATTGTTTTTGTAATAGAGGAAGAGAAGGTGCAGCCTTGTGGAGACTATTAGCAACTGAAGTGTAGGCTGCTCTGAGGCAGGCACATTATTGGGTATGCAGAAGTGAAAGACAGCATAGGAAAAATGCTCTTTCTGACCCTAGATCCATTTATAGGAGAATTTAAAAAGATGCTTCTGAGAGTACTAGACTACAAAATAGAACGAACTTAACAGTAGCCCCAAAATAAATTCTCCAGCAGTCCATCCTTGTACAATATTTTATTTCAAAACCAATAGCTCCAGATACTGAAAGGTAAATGCATAAACACTGCAGACCAATTACTCCCCTTATTTGGTCAATAAAAGGTTCCCACTGACTTGAGCAGGAGCTTGACATATAGCCAAGTGGAATAGTTGACTATATGCACAAATTAATTTTTGTACAAAAACAGAAGCTCCCTGATACACTTCACTAATTTGCATCAAGCAATAACCAGCAGCAGCCTTTCCTTAATTTTCAGCAGATTTAGGATCATTTTGTGGTACTGAAGTCTCATAGAATTGGGAATTCTTGACTTCTACAGTATATACTATAGAACATTTACCAGCCTATCATGAACTCTGATAATATAATTTTAAACTAAACCAACACTTCAAGTAAGGGCCAGATTCAGCAAGTTGTTGAACACTTTTTGAATGATGTTAAAGCGCCCATTGTGTGTATGCAAGTATGTATATATAACCCACTTAAGAGTGTGTTATAGGTCCCTAAGGTTGCTAACTTTCTATTCACACAAAACCTAACACCCTTGCCCCTCCCGAGGCCCTGCCCCCCAATCACTTCATCCCCCCTTCCTCCGTCGCTCACACTTCCCACCCACATTCACCTGCTCATTTTCATCTGTCAGGTTCAGGGGGCTAGGGTGCAGGAGGGAGTGAGGCTCTGGCTGGGGGTGCGGGCTCCAGGGTGGGGCCAGAAATGAGTCCAGAATGCGGGAGGAGGCTCCAGGCTGAGGCAGTGGATTGGGATGCAAGAGGCGGTGAGGGCTCTTGCTGTCCCGCCGCCTCAGAACCTCCGGCCCATCCAACCCCCCATTCCTTGTCCCTGATCATCCCCTCCAGAGGCCCCCCCACTCTAACTGCCCTCCCAGGACCCCACACCCTATCTAGCCCCCCTGCTCTCTGTTCCCTGACTCCCACATCACAAGACCCCCCCCACCCCCTCCAACCACCACTCCCTGGGACCCCACCACTTAAGCCTCCCCTCAACTTGCTTACCTGCTCGGCCGGGTGCAGGGCCCCATGGCTTGCTCAGCCTGGCACCCCAGGCCAGGAGCACGGGACCCTGAAGCTTGCTGAGCTCGGCCCGGCAACCCAGGCCAGGAGCACAGGACCCTGCGGCTTGCTGCATTTGGCCTGGCACCCTGGGCCGGGAGCACAGGGCCCCATGGCTTACTCAGCCTGGCACCCTGGGATGGAAGGGTGGGCCACTGGCACAGCCCCCTGGCCCAAGCTCGTTAGCCGGATAAAAATGGCTGGCGGGCCACATGTGGCCTGCAGGCCATAGTTTGCCTACCCATGGTCTAGATAAATTTGAAATACAGGCATGTCGCGTCTTAGCCATATTTAACATACACAATTTCCACTTTACGCGGTCCACAAAAAAAAAGGGGGAATTTTTTAAAAAATAAAACTTCCTGTAGGGGGCGCAATTTCACCTGCCATTGAAGTCAATGGGTTCTGGCTATACGTGGTTTCCGCTTTACGCGGTAACCATGGAACAGAACTCTCGCGCAAGACGTGACATGCCTGTATAGCTCCATGTAGCCACCATTGTTATGCATATACAAAATGGTGTTGCAAAGAAGTGACACCTTAAGATAACTCATAATCTGCCTTGTACTCAGGACCACTGTTTCCTCCACTACACCCACCTCACAAATAAAGATTCACCATCATGTGCATCATTTCAGGTAAGCAAGAATATTAGACAGTAAGGAGGACTACCATTGTACTTAACTGAGAAAACGATGTAAAAATCTTTTTCGACTGCAAGGAGCGATAAATCTACTGTAAGAATGGCTTTAAAGGCAGTTCCATTGTTGTTTCCAATGACCTTCTTATATATTCAGCATAGCACAGCACATTTAACTCTCCAGTTCTTCCTTTCTCCCTCTTAGTCATTGAATTCTATAGGAAAAAAGTGCTAGACAGTAATTTCTCAGCTAGAAAAACCAAGACTGCATAATATTGAGTTTTCTTATTAACAGTGGCATTTTCATTAAAATCCCTTTCTTGCTCATGAAAAATCATAATGGTACGTTATCTGTTCTGATAAGAATGTGTTGCTGCAAGTAGGAGGTAATAAGACAGTTTAAGAAAAACATTAAATATGATGTCTGCCCAAATGCAATTTACACATTTGTTTTATTGTTGGCGTGTTATTTTTAGCAACAAGTACTGCACCTGAAGCATGAGTGTAATGCTTTTGCTGCAACACAATGGAAGGAAAGGAAAGCTCTGTGTAATCCCACAAAGGAGGATAGGTGAGAGTCTGTCAAGAGCTACTGTGGTTAGGTGTCAGTGGAAAACTCAGTGCATTATTCTACTAGTGGAAAACACTTCAGCTATAGTTAACATGGAATACTCAGAATAAATGTAATGACAAACCCTAAATTCTGGTTAGCATCAGCCTAATGCAGAATTAAAAGAGACTATCTACTTAAAAATCCTATTTCTGTTTGAAAATGTTGTACCTTCTGAACTGGGTATTTTAGTTTGGAAAAGAGGAGATTAAAGGGGGACATAATGGATGTCTTCAAATACTTGAAAGACTGACATAAAAAAGATAGAGAAAAGTTGTTCTCTCTTGCCACAGAGGAGAGGACAAAAGACAATGGGGTTAAACTACAACATAGCAGATATAGATCAAATCTCAGGAAAAACTGCTTAACTGTAAGAATAGTAGGACAATGGAATAGACTGCCTAGAGAAGTTGTGCAAGCTCCTTCACTTGAAGTTTTCTAAAGGAGGCTGGATAGCCATCTGCCTTGGATGGTTTAGACACATCTAATCATGCATCTTGGCAGTGGGCAAAACTAGATGACTCTTATGGTCCCTTCTAACTCTATGGTTCTATCATTCTATACAAGTAATGCGTAAGATTGCTGCAACTGAAAGGAGTTATATCTGCCCCCAACACATATACCCACCCAATTTGTGTACATTGTACATTTGACTATGATTTTTTAAAAGTCATTTTCATTGGGTTTTTTTCCTAACAATTTAGGGTATGTATATTGTTACAGAGAGAACTCAAAATGGATGCAAAAATGATATTAATAAATTATACATTTTTAATATTAGGTCCTTAAGCTTGTTTGACCCTTTACTGAGGCTTATAAATATATTTATCATTACTTTCATGCACAATGTACTTGGAGAGAAGTATCTCACATGCATGTATTTTTGTTTATGTAATTATGTGAAATATTCAAGCTAACCAAGGGAATCCCAGGAGGCTTCTAGATTATCCTCCAGGATAAGCAAATGTCACGAAGGTAAACATGGTTTTGTGGCTAAGGAGATGTTTATTATCTCCAAGTGTGTTTACACAGACTCTAAAATGCAGCTTTATAAGCTCTATTTCTCTTTAATGTTCTGTACTATTGCCTTTTAAACTATGTTCTGAAAGATGTATATAAGTGTTAGTTACTGTGAGTGGCACTTTGTATAAAATATTTCATAAGAATCCGTAGGCAGTTTCACCACACCATCACTTTCATAAACTTATCAAGCTCAGTCTTGAAGCCTTAGGTTTTTTGCCCCCACTGCTCCCCTTGGAAGGCTGTTCCAGAATTTCACTCTTCTGATGGTTAGAAACTTTTGTCTAACCTCAAATCTAAACTTGTTGATGGTCAGTTTATATCCATTTGTTCTTGTGTCAACTTTGGTGCTTAATTTAAACAACTGTTCTCCCTCCCTGGTATTTATCCCTCTGATATATTTATAGAGACCAATCATATCTCCCCTCAGCCTTTATTTGGTTAGGCTAAAGAAGCCAAACTTTTTGAGTCTCCTCTCATAAGGTAGGTTTTTCCATTCCTCTGATCATCCTACTAGCCCTTCTCTGCAACAGTTCTAGTTTGAATTTCTCTTTCTTAAACATGGGAAGGACTTCCCTAGCTCTACTGAAGGTGTTACCTAAGCCAACCCCAAAGGCATGAGGCCAATGAAAGAGTGATAACAACCAACTTCAAATCTAAGCAAACTGAAAGATATAATTGCATGTAAATAGGAAGGAGAAGGGCATTAAAAATACCTCTGAAGTGAGTACCCTCCCATCTACACAAATTCTGCTATCCTGCTTAGACAGCACTAATTCCACAACCCTTCCTGTGCACTTCTATAAGCAAGCTGCCACAGACAGGCAATAAAAACAGAGACCAAAGAAGAAACCAACCTGAGGAAAACTTTCCCAAGGAGTGCTGAGAGAAAGTTAGCTAAGACACTGCTG
The DNA here is from genome assembly GCA_007922305.1 of Dermatemys mawii. NCBI lineage: Eukaryota > Metazoa > Chordata > Testudines > Dermatemydidae > Dermatemys > Dermatemys mawii. The sequence goes on along the minus strand of ML677333.1, from coordinate 65,838,590 downwards.
AGGAATTACTATAATGATAACTCACATAATGATTTTATTGGGATAGTGAAATGCTGTTCTAACTTAAATTATTAAAAATTTATCTTGTTAATCACCACATTGGTAAACAGAGAAATAGTGGGATTTAATTGGATTTAAGATCCCTAATACTTATAACTGGCCTATCTCAAGACAGCTCCTTAAATGGCTTCTTCTAACTAACTGATTTAAATATTTTCTTCAATTACATCAGAGATCGGCAACCTTGGCACGTGGGACCACAGGGTAAGCATCCTTAACGGATCCCGTCAGTTTGTTTACTTTCTGGTTCACCGACCGTGGCTCCCACTAGCCCCAGTTCACAGTCCCGGTCCAATGGGGGCTGTGGGAAGCGGCGGGGCCCACTAAGGGTGCTTATCCTGTGGTCCTGCATGCCAAGGTTGCTGATCCCTGAACTACGTTATTTAGTTAACATAGCTTCCTTTTCCCATCTAGAAACTTACTAGCTTTATTATTCTTAATAAACAGGCAGGATCCAATATAAACAGCTTTTACGTATCTAATAACATACAAACATTGGATTCACAATAATATTGGGAAACACTATACTTTGGTCTTAACTTACCAAGAGAAAAGCACCTCACTAGAGGCCATTCACACTCAAGGGTAAAAATCTGTTAAAAATTCTACACAGAGGGAGACACACACACAAAAATTGTAACAGAAGTAATAGAAGTAACCATACTATACTGTATACTCTCATACTATTATGGGAGTATACAGTATACTCCCATAATAGAAGTAACCAGTTTATCGTTCAAGTTCAGTCATTTGTGTTATTTTGTTAAATGTTTTCTTCCCCTTTTTAATAATAAAATAGCCGTGATTAATAATTGTGATGATTTTTGCGTGGTTTTAATCAGGGTGTCCCATAAGTTATATAAAAGAACCATTGTGACTAAAACAATGGTAGTCGCGCCTCGATATAGCAGTGAGAGAAGCAATTACTAAGGGCTAATCTACCATTTCTTGTTTCTCTAAATAAACTGTTTTCAATCATTTTAACGTAACATTACTTGGTGTCCAGCAATTAAAATCACCACTTTCTACTTACCACTATATTTGGAATTGGGATGTGATTCCAAGCTTGAGGAGACATACTTGTGCTAGCTCTCATTGGGTTAGCATGCTAAAAATAGAATGTATCTGCAGCAGTGAGCTATGGAATAGGCTAGCTGATCTAAATTTATGACCATCCAAGACCTTATGCATGTACTCTGGGCAGCTAACCTGTTACACTGTTTGTCCTGATGCAGGTACACTCTATTTTTAGTATACTAATCTGATAAAGGCCGGTGTGAATATGTCTGCTCAAGCTGGAAATGACACCTTCAGCTCCAAATACAGACATATCCTTAAACCTCAATCCCATGAACACTTATGCACATGCTTAACTTTAAAGACATAAATAGTGCCACTGACATACAATATTGGTAGGATTAGAGCCCTGTTCTGTTTTCTCTCTCTTGAACATGCTTTCAAGAAAACAGAAAAATCCTTATAATTTTTAATGGACTTAAAAAAAAGCTCAGGACATGCTGTTGAAAGGCTGCTCTATCCTCTAACAGAAAACGGATTTGCAACAAACAAGCAAGCAAGCAGATTGAAAAGAAATCAAATTTATTCTGTTGCTTTTATATTGTGAGTTAGTTAAAAGATCACAATATTAGGAATATTGCAAAAAGAGAAAATTAAAAATATTGCAACTTCAACAGAATATTGTAGTGTCCTCTTGTCCAGTGAGCACGCCTTAATAAAATATTACATAATTTCCTTCTGAAGGGAGAATTCTTATTGGCCATACCATTTTTTCCCTAAATCAGTGGTACTTTAAACCACTAAGGCCCTAATTCTGCAAATAAGTCATCACTGTCCCATTGAAATCAAAAGTTTCTGAAGTTAGATATGTGAGTGTCTGAAGGATTGGGGCCTAAGAGGCTATGTCAACACAGAAGCTGGGGATAAGACTTCCAGGGCACGTACAAACATTTACATTAGTGGGCCTTGAGTTAGCAGGCAAATCATACAGGGTGGATATTGTGGCTCTGGTGGCAACTTCGGCTCTCTCTTTAGCCCATCCAACCCCCTATGTCTGAGCTCCGGTGGAGTGTCTACCAGAATCACAACATCCATACTGCTCTTTGCAGCACACTAGCTCAAGCCCTGCTGGCACTTATCTTCCCAGGTTGGGAGGTTTGTGTCCATCACAGCTTAAGTACATCCCTCTTCAGTAAATGTCTTTAATGGAATTTACGTACATGCTAAATGCTTTGCTGAGAGGGATGGATTGTAGCATTGGGGCCATAGTGTACAAAATGTATTAGCCATGTCCGAATGACATTTCTTCTATCTCAATTAGAGTTGAAGTATTTTTCAACAAAGAATCGTGTTTTTCTTTCACATAACATCTGCTAAGTGCAAAATTGATTTTGTAATGCCTCAAAATGATATTACATTGGAAAAGAAAACGTTTCAGTCAAATTATTCTACCTCTTATTTAGTATTACTAATACTAAGGATAAAAGAAATAATGCATGTGTTTTATATATAGATTTCAACACTGAAATTTTTTACTTTGCATCTGAAGACAGTGCTAAACCAGACTAAAAGAAAACATGTACATATATCTGGCTAGTAATACCGTAAAGTTGGTAATTTGGATTTATAAACATATTTGTTCCTCAAATAGAAAAAAGTATACAACCTACATTGAAAGCTTTCCATTCTACAGGCAAACCAACCAAACAAAATAATTGACTCCCCATTCTGACAAGATAGATTAGGGCTGCCACTCTGTTTCTACCCTTAGATACTGTTCTAGTATCACTAGGTTCTGTTGTTGTTACATAACACACGATTAAAGTCATTTGTTCCGTATGGCTGATGTCGGGTGTGCAGTCCAGAGACATAACAGAGTATTATCTTGCTGACTACAGATCTGCCACAATCTTCTATTTGACTTTTGTTGCCAGTAACTGTATGATTTCATTTTAAATTGTTTTCCAAGGTAGGTGTGTGTGTACATTTTTTGGGTGGTGTCTCTCAGATGCTCCAGGAGTACAGCATCAAACTCAGCCATCAGCTCCACAGTTTTAAGGAAGTTTCCACATACAGCTAATCTGAAGTGCCACATAGTGCTAGGTTTTGGGTAGCAAGCATTGTCACAATGGCCCCCAGAGCAGCTCATAATCAGGAGTGCACAAGAGTAGCTCTAAACCATTTTAGCCTCCTCTCCTCACTATGTGCATCTGTGGCAGGGCAGAGGTAAAAACCCCTGAAATGCCCTGCTTCTGTAACCTAAACCCTGCTTCCTGGCAGGAGCCACAGGGGCAGGAGCTGGTAGTGGCCGGCAGAGGAGCCCAGCTCGGAACCCTAAGGAGCCTCGGCTCGCAGGCTTAGCCGGGACTGATTGACTACAGCTGGGGAAGGAAGCTGACCCGGCTACAAAAAGCCCTTACTCATGGTCAGAGAAGGCTAGGCAGGGGACAGGAGGCAGTAGCTCTGTCTCCTGGCTGTGTACAAGGTACCTTGATGGTGTGGACACCTGTGAACCAAGACAGTGAGGTAACTGTCTGGAGATTGGGGAAGCACTGTTTACCACTTGAGAACCATGCACGTGTATTATAAATAAAGAACACTTGGGTTAAACACTGAAGTCTAGTGTGAAGACCTGTTATTGAGAGTGCAGAGAACACAGGGCAGCCTGGACCCTGTGACAGCATCCAAGAAGTGTAGCACAGAATGACACCACAGAATTTAATAGACAATGATTTTTTTTTCCTATAGGTTTTAAACTTAGGACAGGGATATTATCCCTTTTTGTTTTAAAAAAAAATTGCAGTGGTATAGCATTTATAGGATGAGGCAGTGTCATAGTGTTCTCTGCTAGAGAAGGACACTAGTAATAAAATTTGGATCTGGACTTCAAACACTGCAAAGCACTGAGGCTACCTCAGTCAGTTGGTCTGGGTTCAGCCCATCATAAAGATATGGACCATTTGAAAAATTTGGAACCAGATTCTGTTTCAGAAGGTGATGGCTTCCTACCAACATTAAGGGTCACATTTTGGACTTTATTTTGGGTCCATCTCTGTCCTCTATCATGTCAGAACACATGGAAATATTTATATGCAGCGATTATCCCAGAATATGCAGTAGTCTAATTACTGCAACCAAGAAATACTCTTGCTCCTAAAGAAAAAGCTTTTGGCACACACATCATTGAGAAGCAGAAGAAATGCCTGCATTACCCTTTGTTAAACTCAAGTAAGTTCCCTAGCAACCCAAGCATTATCTTTGTGGTGGATAAAAACACATGGGCATAATTCAGAAGCTGAGTGCCTTTGACAGCAATCATAGTTTTTGACCACTGAAATTAATTACCCAAGATGCTGGCTACAGTCCAAGTATTTTCCTTCAAGGATATAAGTATCAGTAGGGTACTTTGACTAATGCTAATACACTTCATTTTCTGCTACATGATAAAAATCAGTCTTTGTGTATTTGATGTACAAAACAAAGTGCAGAAGATACCAAACAAAAATCTTCACATTAAACTTTAGTATGTTCATTAACAAGAACACAACCACATTGTCAAGGTGACTCTTTTAGATTCATTTGGGGGTATATTTAGTGGCGTAACTAAAAATACTTTCAGAAAACCACCATCTTTAAGAAAAATGCAAGCCCTCCCCCCGCAACGCTACATTATCAGATAATGGCTGTGAATGTAAGCTGGCTGAGGCAAAACTGAATCTAGGGACAAGAGTGGTAAAGAAGGCAGTCTGCAATTGGAATTCTAGGACAATTAATTTATATTGTCCTCTGTGTATAGTGGAGTCATTAACAGACAAATTAGATGTTAAAAAACCCACACACATACTTGATTAAAAAAAGCTACACATTTGATTTAAAAAAAATCAAGTATCACTGAGGAAAATTTTATGATGGAATATCCCTCTCTCTTCCTGCTGGGGCAAAAAACCATTGCTTAAAGACTTCTCATGCTGTCCTATAATTCTCCGTTTATGGAGGATAAAAGAATAACACTCATTAGCCAACCTGATTTAAGAAACCTATTTCCTTTATAGTGTATTCTGTGTGGTCCACTGAAACTTGACTGCTTTCCAGACCAGTGTTTTTCTCCACATTAAATCTCAGTATTAAACACCACCACTATTTGGTGGTATCCTGAGTCCCTGCCCACAAGGTTGGGTTTAGTCCAGCATGTGCCTTTTTCTAAAATAGTATAATTCATGCAGAGCAGACACCATTACCATATAATAAAGAAAAAAATGTGTTCCCTCAATTTCTTCCTTGCTTTAACCTCATAAGTTGTTGATTTTTTTAAAAGAAATTATTCAAATACAAAGATGTAAAACAAATGCTGCTAGTTTAAGGTATGTACCTTTCAGCAGGTACAATAGCCAGATCTATGGAAAGATGAAAATAAAGCAAGCCATGTGTTTATAACCTGTTGTTTTATTTATGTGAGTAGCACCCATCTCCCTTTTTCCATATCAGCATTTCCTAAGCATTTCTACATGGATACTTGGAAATGGATTGGCCTTGTACATGGCATCTTCAATGCTGTTCACCAAGTTCATTTGTTTTAATGTTGCCTATTACATACAGTGTACATTTGAGTTGTTTGACTTGTTTTCTTCCACCACTATCATTCCTGTATTATGCAGACAATATGATTATGGAAATAAAGGTGCAAATACTTCATATTACCTAGTTAAGGTTATGGTCTAAATTTAATTATGGCAATTGATAGCCTCCATTGCACATGGTTATTAAAAAAGAAAGAAAGTAAAACAAGCATTGGCTTGTAGGTTGTCACAGGCAGGCAGTATACGTTTTAACTAAACTACCTCATTACATTTTAGTAGTCTATTATTTCTTGTCTTATTATTATTCTAAATACAATATGGCTTCTGTGACTCATGCATAGTAACTCAAGACAGATTTCTTTCGGATTTGCACTGCATTAGTCATACTTTTCTCGAACACAAATGATATAAAGTACAGCCTCTGTACTTGCTATTGTATCCTAGAAAAATACCACTATATTATCTGGTGCTGCAATTAACAATGGAATATAAACAAACATCACTCAAAAATAGCTTCTGAAATTCAGGAAGATGGGGGGATTGTTTTCTTCTTTTACATTCTTTTATTGATACTACTGCAGAGAGTTCACTGCTGCATAATAATTCTTCTGTTGCTTGTCAGAAATATGAGCTAAAAGAGAAAAGTATAAAGGCCATAGAAGATGAAGTTAAGAACCACAAAGGGAAGGTTTATGATAAATCTTTTGTCCTATGAAACAAAGGACTGCAACATGCTAGAACCATTTGAAAAGTAATAGAATTCAAAACAAAAATATATGGTTCCTGGTCCATTAACATGGGCCAGAGCTTGCTAATCCCTAGCTCAATGGTTCTCAACTTTTCCAGACTACTCTGTCCCTTTCAGGAGTCTGATCTGTCTTGCATACCCTCAGAAACTAATTGATTGCAAAATCAGTCATAAAAATACAAGAAGTGACAAAGAGTCCTGTGGCACCTTAAAGACTAACTACAATTTTTAGAGCATAAGCTTTCGTGGGCTAATACCCACTTCGTCGGATGCATGCAGTGGAAGTATCCAGGGGCAGGTATAAATAGGTAGGCAAGAACCAGGTGGGAGATAACAAGGTTAGTCCAATGAGGCTGAACCAGCTTGTTATCTCTAATCAGGGAGGGTGAGGTGTTCCTCTAGCAGCTGAACTGGAGGTGTGAATAGCGAGAGAAGAGAAGCTACTTTTGTAGTTAGCTAGCCATTCATAATCTTTGTTCAATCCTTGATTGATTGTATCAAATTTGCAAATGAATTGCAGCTCGGCAGTTTCTCTTTGCAGTCTGGACGTGAAGTTTTTTTGCTGCAAAATGCTGACCTTTAAATCTTTTATGGTGTGTCCAGTGAGGTTGAAGTGCTCTCCTGCAAGTTTCTGAATATTGCCATTCCTGACATCTGATTTGTGTCCATTTATCCTTTTTCGTAGGGACTGTCCAGTTTGGCCGACGTACATAGCAGAGGGACATTGCTGGCACATAATGGCGTATATTACATTGGTAGATGTGCAGGTGAATGAACCAGTGATGGTGTGACTGATCTGGTTTGGTCCTGTGATGGTGTTGCTGGTGTAGATGTGTGGGCAGAGTTGGCATCGAGGTTTGTTGCATGGATTGGTTCCTGAGTTAGAGTTATTATGGCACGGTGTGCTGTTGCTGGTGAGAATATGCTTGAGGTTGGCAGGTTGTCTGTAGGCCAGGACTGGCCTGCCTCCCAAGGCCTGTGAAAGTGAGGGATTGTTGTCCAGGATGGGTTGTAGATCACTGATGATGCATTGGAGAGGCTTTAACTGAGGACTGTAGGTGATGGCCAGTGGTGGTCTGTTGTTTTTTTTCTTGGGCTTGTCTTGCAGCAGCAGGCTTCTGGGTACACATCTGGCTCTGTTGATCTTATTTCCTTGTGTGGGTATTGTAGTTTTGAGAAAGCTTGGTGGAAATCTTGTAGGTGTTGGTCTCTGTCTGAGGGTTTGGAGCAAATACAATTGTACGCCAGTGCTTGGCTGTAGACAATGGATCGTGTGGTGTGCCCGAGATGGAAGCTGGTGGCATGAAGGTAGGCATAGCTGTCGGTAGGTTTTCGGTATAGGGTGGTGTTGATGTGGCCGTCATTAATTTGCACTGTGGTGTCCAGGAAGTGGACCTCCTGTGTAGACTGGTCCAGGCTGAGGTGGATGGTGGGGTGGAAGCTGTTGAAATCATGGTGGAATTCCTCCAGAGTTTCTTTCCCATGGGTCCAGATGATGAAGATGTCATCAATGTAGCATAGATAGAGGAGGGGCGTGAGTGAACGAGATTTGAGGAAGCGTTGTTCCAGGTCAGCCATAAAGATGTTGGCATACTGTGGGGCCATGCGGGTGCCCATAGCAGTGCCACCGGTCTGGAGGTATATATTGTCACCAAATTTGAAATAATTGTGTGTGAGGATAAAGTCACAGAGCTCAGCAACCACTTGTGCTGTGGCATCATCAGCGATACTATTCCTGACAGCTTGTATTCCATCTTTGTGTGGGATGTTTGTGTAGAGAGCCTCTACATCCATGGTGGCTAGGATGGTGTTTTCTGGAAGGTCACCAATGCATTGTAGTTTTCTCAGGAAGTCGGTGGTGTCACGGAGATAGCTGGGAGTGCTGGTGGTGTAGGGTCTGAGTACAGTGTCCACATATCCAGACAGTCCTTCAGTGAGTGCGCCAATGCCCGAGATGATGGGGCATCCAGGATTTCCAGGTTTGTGGATCGTGGGTAAAAGATAGAATAACCCCGGTCGGGGTTCTAAGGGTATGTTAATTTGTTCCTGTGTTTAATTTGTGTTCCTGTGTTAATTTGTTCCTGTGTTAGTTAGTCTTTAAGGTGCCACAGGACTCTTTGTCACTTCTGCAGTTCCAGACTAACACGGCTACCCCTCTGATTCATAAAAATACAAATTATTACTAGTACTGAAAAATTGCTTACTTTCTCATTTTGTCTGTATGAAATTTTAGTTAGCACTGACTTCATTAGTGCTTTTTAGGTAGCTTGTAAACCATCCAAATATCTAGATGAGTTTATGTAACCACCGGAAGATCTTTGCAAAACCCCAGGGTTATGTGTACCCCTGGTAGAGAACCACTGTCCTTGTTAATCTGCGGCAGGATTTGTTTAGGCCAGGGATCGGCAATGTTGGCACGCGGGACCACAGGGTGAGCACCCTCAGCTGGCCCCGCTACTTTATTTACCTGGTGTTTCACCGATCGCGGCTCCCACTGGCCGTGGTTCGCAGTCTCAATCCAATGTGGGCTGCAGGAAGTGGCGGCCAGCACCGTGCCAACATTGCCGATCCCTGGTTTAGCCTATGTTAACCATCTGATGGACTCTTTGGCAAAGTTGAATAAGTTTAGACAAGTCTCATCCTTTAGTTGTTTATCTCTAGTTTGCTGAAGTCAGCTGGCAGATGCTGAAATTGTTGCCAAGACAAGGTCAGTGTAGACTTTAACAAATATCTCTACACACTTTTCTTTTGTTGGTGGCTGCTTAATTGGGACTCTAGATAGACTTTCTATAACTATGAGTGCTTTCCCTGGCGTGTGTTCAATAGATTATCACAAGAGAAAACTAATCTTCTGGTGGATAGAGAGAACATGCAAATGAAATGATGGCTGACTAAAGGAGGAATGACAGTGAGGGGAGCATGTCTCTCCCTCTTAAGTTTGGAAGCCCTTCATCCTGATCCCATTAGGGCTTGCCTGACCTCTTTGCTGGGCCTATTCCTCACCTCCTGATTGCATGTGGTGTAGCTCAGTGTGGGTCAGGTTTGGTGAGACTGAGCAGGCTAATAGGCAAATGAGGCTTGGATTGATTGAGTGGGAGAAATACACTATAAGAAATCCATATCCATGTAAATGAGATCACCTGGAAGAACAGCTTCAATGTAATACCAAAGTAACTTCTCTCTCCTTTCTCTGAATTTACCTCTCTCAGATATTTGGGAGCTGGCCTTCCTGTACGGGTTTTCTTAATGCACCACATTCCAGGTTGTGACGCTTAATGGGTGATATGGGCTTTAGATTGAATGACATTTAGTGTTTGTTCAGTAGATCAGCTGGTTGTCAACCAAATGTCCATATCCAAATAATACTGACATGCCCAAAACATGTCATATGGATAAGTTATGTATTGGATGCAAAGCGGTTTGAGATCCTTACATAAAAACTTTAATTAGAGGCGTTATTATTAAAACGAAGAATGGTTCTCTAAAGCAGTGGTTCACAATCAGCATTTGGATCCCCTGCGGGGCCGTGAGCAGGCTTCAGAGGGTCCACCAACAAGCAGGGCCCAGAGCAGAAAACAAGCTCCACTGCATGGGTCTGAAACCCCGGAGCTCTGAGCCCCATCACTGGGGTTGAAGTCGAAGCCTGAGCAATGTAGCTTCGTGGGAACCCTCTGTGGTGTCGGGCCCCAGGCAATTACCCTGTATGCTACTCCCTAATGCCGGTCCTGGCTTTTATATGCAGAAAAAACAATTGTTGTGGTACAGGTGGGCCATGGAGTTTTTATATCATGCTGATAGGAGCTTCAGAAAGAAAAAGATAAAGAACCTCTACTCTAGAATATAATGGTGACGTGCTTTATCCAGTCAATTTTAAATGGCTCGAGTTACTGAGGTTCTATCATTTCCTTTGGGAGATTATTTCTTATTGTAATAGATTTTAGTATTCGGAAAAGTATGACATTCAGCCTCAATCTTCCTTTGCTTGTTTACATCCAGTCACTCCTAGTTATTTTTATTTGAACTATCCCTAAGCCATCCTGCTCTCTCCTTGGCGTTTGCACTCTTAAAATACTTATGACATTCAGCATATCCTGCATTAATCATAATTTAGACAAGCACCATGCACTGAGTTTTTAGTTTTTCTGCATAAATCAGTCCTTCAAGCCCCTTCATCATTTTTATTGCTCTTCTAACTGCTGAAGTGTTCATAACTAAGGTGTCCACAACTGCAATAAGCAGGAGAAGCAGGGAAACAAAAGACCAAGACTGGAGTTAAACAAACAAAACACATCCCAACTTGGGTACACCTTTTATATCCTATATATCTGTCTACACCTGTGCCTATATATCTCACCCCACTGTACAAAAGACTGTTTTGTGGAATCATTTACAGTATTTAAGTTCTGTCACACTTCAAAAATAATTATCAAATTTGCTCAAGATTAGTCCATGGCTTAACAGGCAAATAACATATTTTTGACAGTCAAATATTTACAATACCGTATCCTAATGGTTTCAGGTTAGAACAAAGACACTTCTTTTCCCCCATAAAGATAATGAATACTGGAAGCCCGACATTTGAGGCTTTATGGCTGAGGTGTAAGTTTTAATGAAACTATTTATAAAATGGGATCAATATTCCTGATGAGAGCAAGGACCTACTCTACTAGCTTTCTCTTACAGGCAGCTTTATAACAAAGACCATTTTGAAAGATTTACTATACAAGAGGAAGAAAATCTCCTGGGAGTTAAAGGCAAACACCTTGTCTTCTAGTTCACTAAGCAGAGCTCATATACACAGAACAATCAGTTAGGCTTACGGGCACAGCTTCTGTATTATGCGTGTTTATTATGTATGTGATTGTATATAAGAAAATACACATACAAATATACACCCCTATATACACATACAAAAAAATGGAGAGAGCAATAATGAATAAATCAACTTAATTTTAGATATTTTGAAGTCATGTTGTTGTGCATTTGTTTCAATTTTAGAAATAAAGAGAATTAGAAAATTGGAATTTTTCTCTAAAGTAAAACAGCCATTAAAATGTGATATAAAATAATCAGTTTTAATTTACCAAAAGTTATAAGGGCTCAGCTTAGAGTAGCTCTACTCCTTTTATTAAGGGTCTGTCAGTGGTCTCATCACAAATCTAATTTTTTGAGGGGTTTATAACTCAGCCACTTAAAATTTGCTTCAGTATGAAAGTTGCCCAAAAAGGTTCCTGGCCTGGATTAATTGGTTTAATTTAATTTTTAATGTATTAAATCACCTTCGTTATTTTGAGATTGCAGAATTCTCGAGCCTTCAAATGTGTAAAAAAAGCAACAAAAGTAAGGATTTTTTTTTGTTTGTTTTGAAAAATGGGTCTCTGTGAGCTCCTTTATATCAAATCAGGTAAGTTGGATTTACTCATTTGTCAGCAGGAGGATATATTACAAATGAACACTATATCCATTTTTTAAGCAGTAGAACCTCATGTAATTATAAAAAAAGGATGAAAACATTTGAAAAAAGTTCATAATTAGAAAAAATATAGCCACTCAGATATATTAGAGATAGAGCTCTACAATTGCAGTCTCATTGAACATGCCCACTGCCCCTCAGAGAAATCTGCCTTTTTCATAACAGATTCATGTAACATACATACACTTTGCTCTTTATATCACTTTAAAGATTTGAACAAAAGGTATAATTCTAAGCTTATCTTGAAAGTGAATAGCATAATCTTCATACCCACCTTGTCCTCATGAAAAGTGGCTTGAGAGAACAAGACCTGGAATTTGCTTCCTGATCTGACTGACTGAATGATAACCATAAGGATGTTTTGTGATGCAAAAGGAAAAAATAAGAAACCCTTTGAGTTTCAGTGGGAAGTTGCAACCACAATGGGTTCCCATTCTATTATTAAAAGAGCAGATCCATGCGAAGAAAACTCTGAAAATGGGGGATCCATTTAAGGGCATGTCTACACAGGACAGTTAAGGCAAATCATCTTAAGGTGAGAAGTTAATGCCTCTAAGTTAAAGCCCATGTGGATGGTTTCGTCCAGGAATGAAATGGTGTAAGTGAGCTAAGACTATTTTACTCCTAAATGAGAGCATGCTTTAACTTATGTGCACTGACTTTACATCTTTAATTGATTCTGCTTAAATTTCTTGAGTGTCCCCATGTAGACAAACCTGGGAGTAAGGTTAGTAAGGGCATGGCTACACTACAAACCTGTACTGATGCAAACTACATTAGCATAAAGACTCAGCAGTCAGTATATCACAGGTGCATGTGCATACTTGGCTCCTTGTGTTAGTGCCGTGCATACTCACCAGGAGTGCTTGTTTTGATGCACACTGTGGTGCTCCATAGGTATGTATCCCAGTGTGCAACTTGCTATCATTCATCTCACTGTCTTTTGGGAAGTTTTGGCAACTCATGGTGGGGCAGAAGCAACTCGCACAGGAATGACTGGGACCGTGGGGGCAAGTTTCCATCATACAGTTTTCTCCATCCCGTAATGCTATGTCTATTCCATAATTTTTGTGCCTATTTTTAAAATCCCACAAATCTTGTTTCTGTCCTCCATCTCTGACAGAAGCATGGAACGTACACAACTCTGCATTACTGTCATGAGTGTTGCAACCACAGGATGCACAATTCTCTGATAGTTGCAGAGAAGAGCCAGCAGGAACATAATTTCCTAGGGAACAGATTGCTGTCAGACATAACAGAACCAATTCATGATTGTTGGTAGTATTCACGGAACAGCTGCAAATCGTTACCAGAGTTACCTATGGGGGTGAGGGTTCGTCCTTCTTCTGCAGCACCTCCATTCCGCCCCCCCCCCAATACATTTCATAGAATCATAGAATATCGGGGTTGGAAGGGACCTCAGAAGGTCATCTAGTCCAACCCCCTGCTCAGAGCAGGACCAACCTCACCTAAATCATTCCAGCCAGGGATTTGTCAAGCCTGACCTTAAAAACTTCTAAGGAAGGAGATTCTACCACCTCCCTAAGTAACCCATTCCAGTGCTTCACTACCCTTCTAGTAAAAAAGTTTTTCCTAATATCCAACCTAAATCTTCCCCACTGCAACTTGAGACCATTACTCCTTGTTCTGTCATCTGGTACCACTGAGAACAGTCTAGATCCATCCTCTTTGGAACCCCCTTTCAGATAGTTGAAAGCAGGTATCAAATCTCCCCTCAGTCTTCTCTTCTGTAGACTAAACAATCCCAGTTCTCTCAGCCTCTCCTCATAAATCATGTGCTCCAGGTCCCTAATCATTTTTGTTGCCCTCCTCTGGACTCTTTCCAATTTTTTCACATTCTTTTTGTAGTGTGGGCTCCAAAACTGCACATAGTACTCCAGATGAGGCCTCACCAATGTCGAATAGAGGGGAACGATCATGTCCCTCCATCTGCTGGCAATGCCCCTACTTATAAGCCCAAAATGCCGTTAGCCTTCTTGGCAACAAGGGCATTACTTGTTATGGATGAGAAGCTGGACTCATATCCAGCTTCTCATCCACTGTAACCCCTAGGTCCTTCTCTGCAGAACTGCTGCCTAGCCCTTCGGTTCCTAGTTTGTAGCACTACATGGGATTCTTCCGTCCTAAGTGCAGGACTCTGCACTTGTCCTTGTTGAACCTCATCAAATTTCTTTTGGCCCAATCCTCTAATTTGTCTAGGTCCCTCTGTATCTTATCCCTATCTTCCAGCATATCTACCACTCCTCCCAGTTTAGTGTCATCTGCAGACTTGCTGAGGGTGCAGGCCACGCCATCCTCCAGATCATTGATAAAGATATTGAATAAAAATGACCCCCAGGACTGAACCTTGGGGCATTCTGCTTGATACTGGCTGTCAGCTAGACATGGAGCCATTGATCACGACCCATTGAGCCCGACGATCCAGCCAGCTTTCTATCCACCTTATGGTCCATTCATCCAGCCCATACTACTTTAACTTGCTGGCAAGAATACTGTGGGACACTGTATCAAAAGCCTTGCTAAAGTCAGGGAATAGCACATCCACTGCTGGCTGGTCTCCCTGACAGGCAGGCCTGGGTGGGGAGTGAGAGGGAGCCACTTCTCACACTGGCTGAAGATGGTCGCTCCAGGTCACTGCTCTGTACAGCGCAGCAGCTGCCTGAGAGAGAGCCTGGATGGGGAGGTTGCGGCAACAGGCTGCCTGGGCCCAGCTGCCAGGGACAGGGGCCGAGCAAGCAGGAGCCCCTTCTCCCTTTTCTGGGAAGTTTCCAGCTCACTCAAGGTTTTAAAAGAGGAGGGAAGATTCTGGTCTCTGTGATCCCTAGGCAGTGGAGTTCACAATTGTGGCCAGAACAATCCGTCAGGCATTGTGGGAGAGCTGCTGGGGGACTTTTAGGGTCAGAAGTAAAGCAGTGTTTACATTCACACTGTGTTGACGTCAGTACATGGGGCCATGACTCATGCCACTTAGGAAGGTGGTCTCTTAGTTAAGAAACACTACTAATGTTTTAAGCCAAAGTGAGTGGAAGAAATGAGTCCAAATACTATGATACGTAGAAATAAGTGAAGTTTTGAGATCTAGGCAGAAAAAGACACTCCTGGCTTTTTATTCATCAGTCACCCCTTTTCAGTTAGTCAGTATCTCTCAAAAGTCATGAAGAAAGAACCAATCTGAGGATTGGAGGGAACATGATGAAGATGGTAAAGACTGCATAGTAGAAGAGGCAGTTTTCTGATGAAAACCTCTTGGAATCAGCTGTGCTTCAAACAAGGGAGTGACAATAAGGAGAGGTTACTCACCTTGGGCAGGAACTCAAGTTCTTCGAGATGTGCACCCCTGTGGGCTCTTCACTTCAGGTGTGTGTGCACCCTGCGCTTTTAATTGGAGATTTTTAATAAACATGCCTGTTCAGCCCGTGCATGTGCCCTATATAGGGCTGTATGGGAAAACTGCCCTGAATTTCTTCTTCCCTTCACAGAGGAAACTCCAAACCAGAAGGGAAGAAGATAGGTAGTAAAGCACCCACAAGGACATGCATCTTGAAGACCTCCAGTTACTGCACAAGATGAGTAACCTCCCTTTCTTCTTCGAGTAGTGTCCCTGTCAGTGTTCCACTTTGGGTGACTCCCAAGCAGTAACTCCTTAAGGAGTTGGGAGTTTCGGAACACAGTTCTTCACAGAAGAAAGAACTGTGTGGCTTACTGCAGCATTTGATGTGGTAGCCTGAACCAAAGCATAATGGGTGAAAAACATATGCACCAAGGCCCATGTTGCAGTTTTGCAGATTTCCGCAACAGGAGTGTTCTAGAGTAGGGCTCTGGATGTAGATTGTGGTCTATTAGAATGTGAAACTTTAGCAGAACCATAACAGGCAATAATGCATCCAGAGATCCATTTAGAAAGTCTCTGAGTGGAGACAGAAACAGGGTCTAAGGGGTCTTCATGAATGGTCTGATTCTGCCAAGTAAAGGGTAATGCTCTCTAATGCTGTGTAAACTGATGCAGCTTAGGAAAGAAAACTGGAAGGTGAATCATTTGGTTAATATGGAACTTGGAAGAAACTTTTAGGTAAAAAATTTGGAGAGGGTTGTAATGATGCCTTCTCCTTGAAGGAGAATCCAGTAAATGGAGGGACTGCCATTCAGGCCCTTCTCTCCAACCCATTGACTTCCGTGGGGTCAAGATCATAACCCAGATGCTTCAGAGGAAGGTATAATATTCCCATAATGAAAAATTAGTCAGTAATATTTCCAAAGGGGAAGTTTCTTCTGAATGCCTATAAGCCATGCCTTGAACATGAGGATTTATCTCTCGTATAAATGTTTATCCCAGACAGAGTTACTATGTTTTTTTTCTTATTTGGATAACTGTCTAGCGAGAGGTGCTGAGTCTATGAAAGCTGAAGCTGTTTTGCAATTCTGAAATGTAAGCTATTTCTATTTAGCCACATAAATATGGATTTAAGAGCCTAACCTTAGGCAGCCAGGTTTGAAAAATTTACCTGAAAACTATAGAAATGAGCAATCAGAAAAATGAGAGCAAAGATGGTCAAAAGTCTTGAAGTGTTAAAAGATTTTTTGTTGTCCGATTTCCTAAAAATGTTCAATGCTCTTGAAATCTTCTTCTTCTTTCCTCAATTTGCAATTTTGCTTTTATTTATTTTTATAAATGCAGTATTTTAAGTCCATCCTTAACATATCTATACAACAGAGCCTACATTCTAATCTTAATACAACTGTAAATCTAGAATAAAGCCTGTGGTTTGTATGGAGTTATTCCAGATTTACAGTGGTTAAAATGAACAGGATTTAGCTTGTTATTATACCTATACCCTGTACTATACTGGGCAGTGAGAGGCTGTTACTGAATTGCTTGGACATTTTTTTTGCTCTTAAAAGTGCACATGTGGTAATTTGCATTTGGCAGTTAGCCATCTGGTCACTTAAAATTTTAAATTTCTGAAATGAAATTCTTCTAATTAAGCTACATACCAGTAGCGTGAAAATACCTCACTTATACTTGATTGACATACAACAAGATATGAACAATGCCTGTCGGTTGTAAGGAAGTGAAGCAAGTGACCTCAGAAGCTAGAAGATGCTGCCAAACATTTCAACTGTATCCAAAATAAGTGTCTGTTTTCCCCTACAATCTACTTAATGCAGAACGTATTAGTATCTCAGTACTGCACAGCTGTGCTTCTCTACCAACAGAGGATAATGCCTGCTTTCAGATTAGGAAAAAAAAAAATTCTCTCTCAACTGGATTTGGTATCTATCTGCATTCAAGTTGCTACGTTTTTATATTTAAATAATTGCATTCTGGCAACATTTTATATGCGCAAGTGGAACAAATACTGTAAGAGCAGGTCAAGTTCTATGTCAACATCCAGCTGTGTTTCAAGAAAAAACATTCAAGAAACAAAATGACTATGCAAGAAAACTTGCCACTTCTTGACTTTTTTTGCATTTAGTTGTGACATCAAACAAAATTACTTCATGATCTGAAAACGGATGGCCTTCTTTCCAATTGAAATGATCACAGACCTGTTTGCATTGTCTGAAGTAGCTTTTATAACCTGATATCTTCCTCCCTCAAGTTCTCATTGTGGAACCTCTGCCCCAAGCCCCATCATTATTCCATTCACCCTTATCCTTGCCTCTACTCACCACATGCTGCAGCAAGAGAGGCCCTGGAGAGTTGAGTTATGCATTATCTAAGCAATCTGCACCCCATGCAGAGTCTACTGAAATTCTGTCCTCCTACTCTGCAGGAGAATTGCATTGGTTTTGCTGGCTGTGGAGCCTCCTCATCCACAGAGGATGAAAGATTTGGGAACCTCAATCTCCACCTACAAATATGGCTTGGTACCTGGTAGTTTGAATTTATAAGTTCCAATTTCCTTTTCATTTATACCACTATAAATCACGACAACACCACTGATGTTGGTAGAGTTATAATGGTGCAATTGAGAAAAGCACTTACGCACATGATTAAGTCCATCCCTATTTAGGAATTCACTGGGACTGAAATATGTGCTCAAAGATAAGTATCTGCTTAAGTACTTTCCTAAAAAAGAATGTTTTCCTGATTTGAGGCCTGTGGGAAGATAATCAGGTTTACAGTTCTAAACTCCCCTCAGGCCAGATCCTTAGCTGGAGCAAATTGAGATACCTCCAGTGGTTTCATGGAAGCTCTATTGATTTATGCATGCTGAGGATCTGGCCCAAGTAAAACCAAAAGATGGTCATACCCCGTTTGCCTTTGCATTTCTCCCTCTCCCTCTGATATATCTGCTTATTTTTCAGAGAGCTTTACATGAGACCTCTTTACATTCTCTAACAAATAATTTATTTTCCGTGCTAACAGTTGCAGCTCTACTGTCTTTAATTCAGGATTTTATGCCCCACCCTTCACCTTGTTTTTTGAGTGCTTTCCAGCAATACACAAGGTTAGGCGAACAAGCATCTGTCATGTGTGGCTCCTTTTCCATTCTTCTACCAAGAGTGAATACTGTGTATGTTTTTTCAACTGCCTTTTATCAGTTTAGGCTCTGAGGGCTCCAGTTATGTCTTTTTGTGCTTTGTCTGCACCAGAAAGTTGCACTGGTTTAACTTAAATAATTTCTTAACCTCATTTAGTTAAACTGGTGCCAATCCTTTTGTGACTTATGTCAATTTAAAACTGGCTTATTTCAGTTTAGCTTAACCAGAGTTTTAAATGACAAACTAAACTGAAAAAAACCCTAGTTTAAAGTCTTGTTCACTGCTTTATCTAAATTGGTTTAATATCACTTCTTTAGTTGAAGTGGTGTAACAATCTCATGTAGACAAGATCTGTTGTTGATGCATCAATTTATAATACTGTACAGGAGGTTACCTTAAAAATACAGCAATTAGTTCTCAAGAAAAGCTGTATTTTAACAATGTTCTCTTTTGATGGGACACTGGTTTCTGAGTAAACTTTTTTCAGAAACATTTCACAGTCTTCTTGATTAAGTTCACTTTGTGAAAGGCAAACTTTCAGCCTATCCAGGCCTCACCTAAACACCTGACCACACTTATTCTATAACCAAGTCAAGGAACCCAGTTACACTGTTACAAGCCAGAGCATAATCAGAAACTGTGTCCCCGTAGCTGAATTAAAGATTTCTATAAATTCAAGGTTTAACATGGTGATAGCCCTCGTTGGGTCTTGTTTAAACTACACCTTTTAATTGTAGCTAAGCAGGCTAGCTAATTAGGGTGTAGTTTAACTACAAATGGCACCCAAGTTCTGCATTTATTAATATAAACTGCTTTTCAGGACTTGTTCCATAGATTGTTCTGTAGGCCATCAAATCTTTTGTATTATATTAGTAAAAAAAAATCTTTAAAAATGTATCTGCTGGCAACTAAAAATATAATCAACAGAAAAGATACTTTACATGCATGCCCACACATACGGGGAGGAAAAAAAAAGAATGAGGCAAAAGCAAACAATGCATGTATGATGGCCTGGTGGGAGTGACTTTCTCCTTGCAGCCATTTTTTAAAGAAATAATGGTGCACTCTGTCGCTCACAACCACATAATTATAAGGCCTGAATTGAACTAGTTGCTTTGTTTTAATGTTGGTCACTTAGGAGAACATAGTACTTCAAAGTCCTGAGAGACTATTAACTATTCATTACAATAAATATTGCTTACGGTACACAGCATTGTTATACATAGTTTTCCAAGTTCTTTTTCTTTGTGTTCAAGTAAGTGTTCAGAAGACATGTTGGGAAGAGATGTTGGATTGTTCTTAGTTTTGGTTATGTGAGATTCTGTGTAGAGGCAGTGGTCCTTGAAAAGGGAGCTGCCTTGGTCTCTGATTAGAGTCCATTCTTGAGGCCGAGTTATTCCCTGGGAAGTGGGCATGGTACTGAGCTGAGATTCCTGGAAGAAGGGCTTGTCCTCTTCTGACAGCATCACCACTCCACATCTGAGCAGTAGTAGATATCTGGGGTACTGCAGGTTGCCTTATCAGTGAAGCAGAAACCGGTGATAAAGAGTCTGAGTATTAAGCTTAACTTGTTACACTTATAGACATAACAAGCCCTGGAACAGAGATGGTCAAAGACCATACAGACAAGCCCTTCTTGATATCAAATACTTTTTAAAAAACCTTTTAAACACTTTAAAATAGGAAAAATAATTGCTCATATCTCGAGTCACCTCACTGCTCCTCTCAAACCAGCAGACACTCTGCTGACACTGCCTTTGACTCCATATCCAGGGCCTGCTCCATCTCCTTTTTTTCTTCCCTGATCCACCCTGCTTCTTTTGGTGGACTCCATCCCATTACCTCCTACCAGCCTTGCAGACTCCTTCACCCATGCTTATTTGTGATCCCTGCAGCCTATCCCTCTCTTCAGCTCCCTGCACAGCCTTTCCCTGTCTAATCCAATTCATCATAACTTCTCACGCCATCCAATCCTCCCAGGACTACACACAATTCCCCCTCCACTGGAATTACACGCTTCCTCTCAATATCAACTGTACTCAGCCTCCCTTCTGGTATTGAGGTAGCTACTTCACTTGAACCCCCTTCCCTCAGACTCCAGCTGAGGTCCTGGATACCACTATCCTTAACAAAATCACCCTATATGACTGCAACCCCTCTTTCTCTCTTGACTCCAGGCTACTACTAGAATCCCTCCACCATTACCCTTTAACAGTAACCTCCCTCAGTCCAATCAGGACCAAGATGGAATTCCATACACAATGCCACACAGAGGTTAATTAATTCAGGAACAGATAGATTAAAGTGGGGCTTTTAAGAGGTTCTGAAGGATTATTAAGTGTTTGTAAAACGGAATCAAGTTTGGGGCTGAGAGACGAGAACTAGGGATATGTAAAGTGACAGGCAATTTCAGGGAACAAACTGGAAATGAAATGGGACAAGTAAATTAACTTATCTGCCTCAATTTTCCCATCTGTAAAATAGAACTACTACTTAAAACACAGGGGCAATTTGTAGATTAGTTAGTTAACATTTGCAAAATTCTTAGAAAAGAAAAAATATTATATTTGTGGGAAGTTTTATTATAAAAATTCATAATAGTGGATTTTTTAAAAATGGTAATTATTTACTCAACATTCCATAAATTGATAGAGAGAATTCTTAAATATATAATTATCATCTCTCTAATAAAAGAAATATTTACTCAACTGTCTGTAACGGTTACCAGGAGAAGTTGCAATTCATATACTAAATCCATATTTAAAAACAAACTTAAGAAAAAGTCTTAAAGTTTATTGGAAAACGTCATTATATGTGTACGTTATTTAAATTTGAAAATTCAGTATCTATTTAATTTTTCATTCAAAACAATGAACAGGATTAGACTATTTTTTGAACCATTTTGCTAAATTTCATAGTTTTTAAACAAAATCTACGTTTCTGAGTCACGGTATAAGACTACCAAATCATGTCTAAAACCATGAGCTTCTATATTTTTTTACATACTAATAATTTAATAAAAATAATTCCACATTTTTAAGCGAGAAAAATGAGCTTCCAAGGTAAGTTTGTGTGCCCTATTTTAATTCGGAAAAAAATCTTATGGCTGAGTTGAGAACAACAGTGTGGTATAATTTAATATGGAGATTGGAGAGAGTGATGGTGGAATAAATATATTTTTACTTTACAAACACTTGGGATACTATAGACTCAAGGACTGGATTATTTTCTTGATGAGAAACAAAGACATTCACACATACACAGAACACACTGCATTCATACACTAATGTATTTGCAGTTATTTACAGTTTTAAGCAGAGATATTAGTTGACAAAAACAAAGTGCAGCTTTAATACTTAGATACAGAAAACAAACACTAGTACAGAATACTATACTGAAATCAAACTTTCAACCAGACACCTGTTCTGTTATTATTCCGAACACTGCTTCTTTGATATGCTCATGTCATTCAAAATCATCACTCTCAGCTACCTAATCTAGATGTCAATTGATATTATACTATGGGTGAAGTCACTACACTCGTTGCTCTGATTCACATCTCTAATTTCCTGCATTTCAAAACTGCCTCTGCTTTTGGAATGATCAGTGCTGTTAAACCTCCAACACTGAAACAAAGTGATATCAATTGTAAAAATTCCTGATTTAGTATTCCATTAAAACCTATTCAAAATAAGCTGGATAAAGCTGCTGCTTCTTCAACGCTTAGCCAGACACTTGGCCATAGCAATCGTTATAAATAATTTGTGATGATAAATGATGGCAGAGAGTACACTTATGAAGTTTGTGGACGATACCAAGTTGGGAGGACAGGATTAGAATTCAAAGTGCTTGCAATCCCTCCCAACAGGAGAAAGTCTAAAATAAATACTATCAAATTCAAAAAGGACAAATGCAAAGTTCTACATTTAGGAAGGAATAATCAATTGCACAAATACAAAATGGGAAATGACTGCCTAGAATGGAGTACTACAGAAAAGAATCTGGGGGTTATCGTGGACTACAAATTAAATACAAGTCAACAATGTAATACTGTTGCAAAAAAAATCATTCTGGGACATAGTAACATAAATGTACTCAAGACACAAGTAGTAATTCTTCCATTCTAGCAAGCACTGGAGTCCTGTGTACAGTTCTGGGCATCATATTTCAGGAAAGATGAGGACAAAATGGAGAAAGTTCAGAGACAGCAATAAAACTAATTAAAGGTCTAGCAAACATGACCTACAAGGAAATGGGAAAAAATGGTTTGTTTAGTCTGAAGAAGAGAAAACTAAGCAGGGACATGAGAAAAATCAAGTGCATAAAAGGCTTGTATAAAGAAAAGGGTGATAATTGTTCTCCTTAACCACCAAAGACAGACCCATTGCTTCGTGCTCTATATTACAGCAAGGGAGATTTAGTTAAACATTAGGAGAAACTTCTTAACTTTAAGGCCAGTTAAGCACTGGAATAATAAATTACCCAGGGAGAATGTGGAATCTCCATCACTGGAGGTTTTTAAGAATGGGTTAGACAAACACCTATCAGGGATGGTCTCTAGATAGCTCATCTGACACTGAGGCAGAAGTATTATCAAACCTCTTCCAGCCCTACATTTCTATTCATTCTATGAGATGGCTATTGACCATTTTTCAGACTCCCCTTTCTGTCTAAATTATAATTTCTAGCATAAATGGTATGTTTAATAGTTTTCCCATGTATGTTACAATGCAGCTACTACAGTAAATGGGCAGACACATGATCAAGCACACACACACGTGCACAAATCTGCATACATGTGTTTATATGCACGCACACACAACACTGAAGGTGAAACACTGAAAGAAAAGGATCTGGGAAACTCAAACCTTGCTCAAGAATAAGCTTTGAAGAAAGCCTTACAAACGTCAGCACTAGGCAGTGGTGTAGACTGCAAGTTCTTAGCTTCTTAAAAGAAACACTACCTTGCAATTAGCAGTCACTGTTCATTTGCAAGATCTAAAAGTAGCACAGGATTCTTTCTGTTCCTCATTTAGTTTGAACTCACTTTTTGGTGGATGGTGGGGTGGAAGGGAGAAATCTGCAAATTGGAAATTCCATTTACAAACATTTTTATATCAAAATATGCATCTTCACATGAAAGTCAAAGATATCTTTTTGAAATATGTGATTTAAGTTTTTCAAAGAATTATTTTCAAAAAGGCAAGCACCTCATCAGTTCTCTTATGCATAAATCTTCAAATACTTTTTTTTGAAGAACTGCATTTAAAAGTGTGTTCAGTCACATACTAAGCAAGAGAGGCTGCAAAAAAAAGTCTGTGAATCTGAACTGCAGTTCATCGTAATCTGGTTAAAATTATCTTCAGAACCACCTGTCATTATTAATGCAGGGAGGGAGGTGGAAAAATACCTTCAGCCCTGCTTTGTTACTGCAAATATGGTCCATCAATTTCTCATTGTTCTGTTATATAGTAATAGTTAGATTTTTGATGGATTTAGGATTTTGCTGCAGTAGCTGAATGTGTAACTGCTTTTACTGAAAATGTTTCTTTGAAGGTGTCCTATCATTTTTGCAGCATTTACATTTAATTTCAAATATGAAATTACTCAACCTTTAACATATACCAGTGTTAGGTTAAAAAATCCTCAACTTTGCCAGCCCATTTGGCCTTTTGTGTTAAAATGTATAGATTGGTTTAATCAAAACTTTAAGAAAAATACATCAACCAATCTGTATATTAACAAAATGCTTAAGAAATGTCAGGAAATGTTAAATGTTTCTATACATAAATGGCTTAGACCTGCAAGGTCCTCAGGTCCTCAACTCCCAATGAATTTATTGCGAGTTGAAGGTGCTCAGTATCTCACATGATTGAGCTCACAGTTGTTTAGTGCAAGATGTGGAAAGTATTCTTCTACTAAGACCTTTTCTCACTCACTGTACCACCACTACTGCACACACTCACCACTGCGTTATCTCCATTGATGTGTAGGCAGACCACCCTCTGCCAAGTTAAGGTTCTTTTGGTTATGACCGTGGTAGGAATAGGCTTGACAACTGTCTTCAAGGCCCAATGCCAAGTGTTTCAATTCATACTAAAGACTGGACCATCTGCTAAACAGGACATGAAACTCAGAATTGTCATTGTTTTGTTCAGTCAGTGTGTTGTTCCACTCCCCTGCCAGGGGGAACCAGGCTATGCCTTTGCATTACCTCCTGCCTCCAGCTCATTATTTTTATTATCTCTTATTATATATTTATAAGACTCATCACCATGGCTTCTATGAGCACTGTAGGATTTAAATCTGGAGCAAAGTGAAATTTTCCCTAAAATTGGGATCATACATTGTCCTGTGTGATCACTGGCAGGAAGTCAAGCAACTCCTTGGAAGGACCTAACAATCGGAAATAAGGAACTAGTTTATATGCTGAGGATGCCAAAGCCTACAGTTAGTAGAAAACCTGATCAAAATTGTGGCATATATCATGCTCTAAAAGTAAACACACCTCACATGTTTCCAGCAGGGGTAAATTGCAGAAGTACAAGTCTACCACTACAAATATGCTCTGCTTCTAACTTCTTTCTCTGCCCCGGGGACAGATAACTAAGCACAAAGTGAAAAGCAGTCTCTCAGATCATTAGGACCTAGACCATTTAGGGCTTTATACCAGCACCCTAAATTTCTCCTAGAAGTTAACTGGCAGCCATTGGAAAGTACAGAGCACAACTGTATTATGCTTGATACTCTAACCTGCTCACAAGGCAGGCAGCCATATTCTGTGTTAGCTGAAGCTTCTGAGTGCTCTTGCTTCAAGGAAGATCCTTGGGAAGCTTGTATTTCCATAATTTAGTCTTGAGTTGATAAAGCATGATTAGCTTAGGTGGCAGGAACAGGAAAGGACTCAAAGGCTCTCTACTTTTCATGGCCATTTGCCATGCATGAGACACTGCAAAATTACAGAGCTAGAATAACTACTTTGAAGGGATAGTCTGACTTCAGTATTTCGTTTTGCTTTTCAAACTAGTAGGCTAATCACTTGCATTTCATTACATTCAGGTGCACCCAATATAAACTGCAAATGTGCAATAATAGTAGTTCTGCTTTGCCAAGAAGCCTGATATCTCAATTTTCACAAGATTTTTTGACACACCTTTGCTCCATGTTAAATGTTTAAAGTAAGGATTGGTAAATTCAGCTGGAATGATATGATCATTTCTAAATATATGAAAAGAATTTCAAATGGTTACTGGGCTACATTGTTTAACCCTATTATTTAAAGATTTAGCTTCATTTATCATTATGGTAACATTTACCTTCTTTTCTCCAATAAACATAGAAATTCCTGTTTTCTTTCCTCATAACTGAAAAGAGTGGAAATTCAACCAATTAGAGATCAGAAGCCAGACAGGGCTCTCAGTCATGCTGGCCTAGATCCTTTAATTCAATGAAGTTAGTCTGCATTTACCCCAGAGTAACAGAGTATTTGCCTGAGGTGCTTCAACTTATCCTCTAACAGAAGAAAGACCTCAAACACCTACCAAATTATATACTATACTTCTGCTGGTTGACCTAATTTGAAGCAACCATGACTCCACTTGCAACACTAGACTATAAGTTGTCTTTGCCATTCCTTCCACTAACTCAAAATTGCAGGCTCAAAATGGCAGATTAAATTCTTTCTAGCAAATCTATGAAAACACCCAGACAGGCCAGTCAAATACCGGCCAGGACGAAACCCTACTGAAGCCAGATTTCACTCCATATGTTTGTATGTGATTGTACAACACCAACTGGACATTAGAGTCCAGAGACTGATGGGGGCATCCATATGTCTTCTGTGTTTTCATGTGTTCTATTAGCTGATGTGGTACAAGTTCAACATGTATTGATATCCATTACTAACATATCTATTATAATCCAGATTTCATGGTAGTTTCCCCTACGCTCTAATCAGGTTTTTTTGTTTCATGATCATGATTTTTGAGGGATAAAAGAACACTAACAAGAGATCTTAGTTCATTCTGGACAGAGACCAAGAGGATGATGAATTAATTTTCCCCAATTAATTTAAAATAAAGGCAAGTTCAATAATTGCTGAATCAAAAGAGTACTATTTAATTGTAACTTCAGTTGGTGAGGCACACTATTTTTCTACCTCTATGCAAGACAGTTGCTAGAATAGAGGTTTTCTTTGGAACGGTTCCAGTTGCACAGCCATTAGTGAGGCATTACTTTGTAGCAACCTGCAGAGTGTAAGAAATGCGCCTCTAAATTTCTTCTATGCCTGATAGAATCTTAATCATCATCTAATTACAGATAATTATTTCAGTAAAGCTATCAGGAAAATTAATCACATACAGAATTTTCTTTGTTTAATTTCTCTTTATCAAATAGACTTACTCATGCTTTTTAATGATTACTTATAGTGAACAGCTGAAATAAGAAAATAGAAATGGCCATAGTGGATCAGACCTATCTAGTCCAAAGCTTTTTCTTTAAGAACAGTGTTAGATGCATCCAGGGAGATTGAAAAAAAAATCCAGTGATAGAAAATTATGGAGTAACTTGTCTACAGTGGAAGCTTTTTCCAAACTGCAGGCAACTAGCGATTGCCTTACTCTCAAAAGCATGACAGTTTATTATATCACTTATATAGTTTTTATCCTGTTGAATATAACTGAATGTGCCATTATCCATTATCCACATAAATGTTTATTCCTTTGCTGAATCTCACCTAAACTGATGTCAAAGTCCTAGTGAATTTAGACCTAAGTGCTTCTTAAAACATCTTTTCAGGCCATTTTTACATTTATTTCACACCTTACATATCCAAGTTGCAGTTTGTCATTTACAATATACTCAATGACATTAAGAGGGAACCTTTTATGGTAAGGAACTAACTATTACTGCTTCAACATAGACCACAAATTGTCTTACAAATTATTATTTTCTGATCCACTCAAGAAATCAGCTCATCTTTTTGTTTAAAATTGACTCCACAATTGAGAAGATAGTGTAAGTCAAATAACCAGATAAAAAGCTACATTACTTCTTAAACAGAAGAGAAGACTGCCACACAAACTCTAAATAAATGCAATCATAGTTAAAGCAGGGAATATACCTGTTGCTCAATTTACCTTTAAGCATGAATGGCCCCACATTCAAAGCAACTAGAGAGTAAATAATTTTGTGTAACTGAATAGTTCATATTTGGCTGAACAGCGGATCATATAAGAGACACAAAAATCTTTCATTCTAAGATCTAAAAGCATTCTGAGGCCCTACTGAAGTCAATGGCAAAACTCCCATTGATGTCAACGAGGTCAGGAGTTTGTCCTCCAAACTGACTGTTCCTTAACATCTACTAAATACTTAAGTATGGAGCAACTTATAATAAACACACCTAACAACAATTCTTCATGAGCCATTTTACATGACTAGGTTGAAGCGTAACACAGGAAATTAGTTCCTTGGTTCAGAATCTTCCATAGTTGTTAATGGCCAGCCATTTTTTATTGTGCTCATCTCTACCATGGTTTTCATCCAGCGGAATGGTAATAATCTTTAATCAGTGCAGTGAAGAAAGTGGATTCAATTTTGCCATCCGTGGCTCTATATCATCGCTCTGCTGGCTGTTTTTCTTTTCTGACAGGCTTCAGTCACTTCATCTTCTCACATTTCTGGCTCAACAGGTTCAATAGAAGCTATGCAGGATGATGCTGAAGAATTGTTCAAGGTTTTTCCAATTTCTCCCCACTTATACTGAACCTACTTCATCTTTATAAGTAGCAATGTTTTCTACTTTACTGAAATCATACTCTACACAAACACACCCACCAGATTTCCCTTTTATACTTCAAGGTAACTACAGTTAAAAGTAAATGCCCACAGCCAAATCAAAAAAGTCAGTTTTACAAAGGGGAAAAAAATGTATTTTTCATGTGTTTAGAATTTAAACTAGTAGGAAGGTCCCTTTAAGAAAACTGACAATTCTTCACTGCTGTTCAAATCGTCTTAGCACACCATTAAAATTACCGCATTTCAGTGTCACATCAAAGTCACACAGGTAACACTGCTCTACAGCCCAAATGCTTCTGAAATAAATGTAGTCAAACTTTACTAATTCTGGGTCACTGAGAATGAATATGATGCTTAAAATTGTTGATTGGCTCTAGTTTTCAAGATATGCTATTGGGTCAGCATATACGACCCTTGACATGGGAATGGCGGAGGATAAGTGAGTTATAAAGGGAAGGGATCTCAATTTAAACCAGAAATGACTAAAATACATCTTTGACTGGATCTATGAGTAAATCTATGACTGGGTTTGGACAGTACTTGCTTTTTAGGCAAAACAATGAAGGATGCAATCTGAAGCTGGTATTGCATCATATATGATAAGAATTGCATCATGTTATTCCTAGAAGTCATGGATGATGCAATCATAACGAAGCTTACATCACTCTGCTGAACAAATTGCCCTATATCAGCTCTAGAAATCATACAGTGTCGTGCTCTCTTATTTGTCAGTGTTTGATTTTGCAAAGCAACACATTTCTGTTTAGTCAAAGTGAGCAGAGATGCCTCGTACTTGTGTGAACAGTGTAGATAACTTCTGCTATGTTTGTGGTGAAGTGACTTTTGCATCACAAAAGCACAGTAGAACCACTATGGTTAAGAAAGCCTATCACCTTTATTTTGGCTGCAAAATTGGAGAGCAGGACAAGAGGTGGGCCCCACACATATGCTGCAACACTTGTGCAACAAATCTTCGCCAGTGGTTGAACAGGAAAAGGAAATCTATGCCTTTTGCAGTGCCAATGATTTGGAGAGAGCCAACAGATCATATCAGCAATTGTTACTTCTGCATGGTGCCTCCAGTTGGGAAAGGTGTGTCAAAGAAGAAAAAGTGGACTGTGCATTATCCAAACATTCCATCAGCTATACGCCCAATACCCCACGGAGAAGAACTGCCAGTTCCTGATGCACCAGAATCATTCTCACTTGAGTCAGACGAGGAAGAGGAAGAGGATGAAACTTCTGGTCCTGAACCATCAATGTCACAGGACCCACATTTTCTCCCATCCTCCTCCTCTGAACCACACCTCATAACACAAGCTGAACTGAATGACCTTGTCAGGGATTTGGAACAACCCAAGAGTAAGGCAGAGCTGTTGGGCTCCAGACTACAGCAGTGGAATCTCCTGGCAGGTGATGTTAGGGTTTCCATGTTCCGTGACCGTCAAAAGGATCTTGTCCCATTCTTCTTCATGGAAGGTGATCTTGTAGCCTGCAACAACATCGATGGTGTGATGGCAGCCCTCAACATCGTTCACAATCCAGATGAGTGGAGACTCTTCATTGATTCATCGAAGACGAGTCTTAAAGCTGTTTTGCTGCATAATGGCAATGTTTTGCCATCAATTCCAGTCGGTCATGCAGTCCATATGAAGGAAACCTATGACAACATGAAACAACTTTTGAGGTGCATAAACTATGACCAATATCAGTGGCAGCTTTGTGGCGATTTGAAGGTTGTTGCTCTCTTGCTTGGTCTGCAGACTGCATACACAAAGTACTGCTGTTTTCTCTGTGAATGGGATAGTCATGCAAAAGATTCCCACTACACCAAGAAAGATTGGCCACTCTGACAGTCATTGGAGCCTGGGAGGAAAAGTGCTCAGCATCCACCACTTGTTGAATCAAGGAAGATTTTGTTACCACCCTTACACATTAAGCTTGGTCTGATGAAGAACTTTGTCAAGGCCATTGACAAAACACAAGCAGCTTTCAAGTACCTCTGTGGAAAATTTCCAAGGTTAAGTGAAGCTAAGATAAAGGAAGGTGTCTTTGTTGGTCCTCAGATTCGTGAACTTCTTCGAGATGATGCATTTGACCATGCACTGCGTGGCAAGGAAAAGACGGCACGGAAAGCCTTCCAGTCAGTGGCAATACATTTTCTCGGAAACAACAAGGCAGACAACTACAGGTTGTTGGTGGAAAACCTCCTCAAGGCATACAAAAGCCTTGGTTGCAACGTGTCACTAAAGATACATTTTTTGCACTATCATCTAGATTTTTTTCCACCGAACTGCTGAGCAGTGAGCGACGAGCATGGCGAGCAATTTCATCAGGATATTGCAACAATGGAGAAACGCTGTCAGGGCAAATGGAGCCCATCAATGCTTGCAGACTATTGCTGGACAGCGACAAGAGACGCTCCATTTAATGAATACAAGAGACAAGCCAAGAAGAGCCAAGTAGACACTGAATAGGACTAAACTATGGACATAATAGTTTTTGCCTTTTGTTTTATAATACATTTTATTTATATAACCCTTTTGCTGATTTTTAAAGTGTTACATAAACAGGACAAGTGAAATATTATCACTTAAAGCAACCATAAACACATGAAAAGACCTAGGTTTACAATTTATTATTAAAACTCTACTATCTACACAATATACATAGACATTAAATGTAAAAACTTAAATATCTTAGAAACAGTAGCCAATCAGTTGTTTTAATTGTCATATTTGAATTCAGCACATCAAAATACATAATAAATATCACATTTTATCTCTGAAGCAGACGACTTCTAAAAAATTGTAGACCAGTGTAATTTTTTATTTACCAAAACTGGAGTAAAAATGGATATTTTGGCCATTCTACCTTCCTCTGAAGTTACTGTAAAGAACTAAACTGAATGGCCAAATCATCCTGTTCTACTCATAAATCAAAGTTATGATTGGCCTTCATGAGGCAAAGAAGCATGACATTTTTAAACAATGTGCTTTGAGGATTCAAACTACTAGCAGCTTTTGTTGTCTTGTCATGTTTTATTACAGATTTACTAATTACATTTCAATTCAGCAAAACAATCTACAAGGTGAAGCATTGATCAAGCGGCATATCCCTCATGAAGAAGTCAGCATGTAGGTTAAAAAACCCCAAAATCTGGTCTATGTAAATATCCACAATCCCACTGGCTAAATTAATATAGCTAAACCTAATTAAACTCAACACAAATTTTACAATCTGCATCTAGTTCTGTGTACAGGAATTACATTATTATTTGCCTCATGTTACACACACTTCCCTCCCCATAAAAGGTCTTGATAGGCATGTGATAAACTGCAGAGATATCTAATAAATTCCGTGTTTCTTAGCATTTACTTATGGATATTTTATAGGACGCATCAGCAGTGTGTCTAAATACAAATTACATATGCAGCTTTGAAGACTTCACTTGCACTCTGCCTACTGATCTGTTTCCTCCAGGAATAATTGTAACATATAATAACAATATCACACCTCTGAGCAGTGTCAAGTGGTTGCCATTTTTATTTCTGAGAACTGTCTTCCAAGGAAGTGTTTCCTGCTTTCCCCTCTGCAAAGCTGAGAGTTCAAGAGCCAGCAAGGACAACACTGAGTCCTGGAGCAGCGAGAGGTTTATATCTCGTGTAACCCTTCTGCCAAGTGTCCTCAGCAGAAAAGAGGACCAGGTTGATTTTTCTAAGGGCTTTCTCGAAGTCTTAACTATGTCTCGAGTCCCCACCCAGAAACTATAACCACCACCCTGAGCTTCTCATAGGCAATTCTTCCCTACTTGCAAGCACTGAGTCCAGGGCTCGCAACAAAGATAAACTCACTGGGGATGGGAGTGGGGAGGAGGAAAAGAGAATGAATTTGGGAAAACAAGTAATAAACAAAATTCTACGACCCCAGCGAGTCTTAACAGCGGTCCAAACCTTAGTCTTCTTTTGGTCATTGTGAGGGACTGATGCGTCCTGGCTACTTCCCTACTTGCCAGTTCCCATGCCTTGTCCTGGCTGAGAGCAGGCCAATCATTCTAGCCAGTCAGCACTGCCTGGGCTACTGTTGGGAATTTCAATTATAACTGCTGGTAGGGAGGTCTGCACCTTGGGTAAACAGCTATGATGTGTAGCCCCAGTCAATAGGAATGCTTTACCCAGGGATCGGCAACCTTGGCATGCAGCCCCCCAGGGTACGCACCCTTGGTAGGCCTGGCCAGTTTGTTTACCTGCCGCATCTTCAGGTTCGGCCGATCGCGGCTCCCCTGGCCGCCGTTCACCACTCTGGTTCAATGGGGGCTGTGGGAAATGGCAGCCAGCACCCCCCGCATTGGACTGGAGCAGCAAACCACAGCCAGTGGGAGCCGTGATTAGCCGAACCTGCGGATGTGGCAGGTAAACAAACTGGCCGGACCCGCCAAGGGTGCTTACCCTGGGGGGCCACGTGCCAAGGTTGCCAATCCCTGCTTTATCCTTTGTAGTGGGGAAGCTGCCCCACTCCCTCCAAACAGGGATTAAAAGCAGCCCTAGAAAGGGCTGCAGCTGGGAAAAGGGGATTAGAGCAGCTGAGGGAGTGACTGACAACAGATGTGATCAGCACAATTAGAGCCCATCTGGCCCTGATAAGAGGGTTGTAGGCCAGGAGCTGGGGGGAGTCTCACTCTAGCCCTGGAGTGGGTAGGGCTAGCTGCCTGGGAGCAAAGTACCTGAAGTGGAGTAGTGCTGGGGAAGGGCAAAGGGAGCTGGGGCCCTCCTGCCTGGTAAATGCCCAGGTTGCAGGCCTTGTTAAATGCCCAAAGAGGCACTGGGGCTGCAGAGGTGTAGCCTAGGGAAATGTAAAGGCAGCAGGTTCTAACCCCTTGCCAATGAGTGGCCATTACAGACTGAAGTCTGTCCCAATGAGTGGGGATTAGATGATGACTGGCAATAGCCACTGAGGTAAGGTGGGGGTAGAGAGGAGGGGAGACCCAGAGAGTGGGGAGTACTGCAGAGGGCAGAACTCTGAGGTTAAAGGGCACTGGGGTCTGAGGAGGAACATGGGGTTCTGAGGCAGGCAAGCCATGAGCACTAGGAGGCGCTCCATATGCTGGAGAGCTAATTCCCAGAATGACTAGCAGTAGGTGCTGTGCCAGTGTCATCACTTCGCTACATCCTTGTATTTTCCAACAAGGTCAATTACATTTTATTGCCCTCAGACTGAATCTTAAGCAAATGCCCTAAGCAATCAAAATAATGAAATGCTAACAAGGCCTGCTCAATTCAGTTAACTTCTCTTGCTTTGCAACAGAAACTGGCAGAGAGTTCCCTCTCCAATGGAGCCATGCCCATCTTAAGCAGCTAGGGCAACTCTTCATCCATTTCACCAACAGGATGACAGTAGTGAATTTAACAAGAAAATTGTACATTCATTTTGCATACTGTGAAAAAAACAGTACTTCTTTCTAAAGACAAACTGTATGGCTTAAAGCACTCTTACTTGTTTTGGCCCACACTCGAGTTTTCACAGCAAATAAAAAAAAATTGTGTTACTTTAGCATGGTTTAATGTAGGATAATTAGAGCCCACTGCGGCAATTTCACTGGCATAGTTAAACAATTTGTACAAAAAGTTTACTGCTTTTGATTTTAATGGCATTGAAAAATTAACTACATTTATTATAAGTGAGAGAATTTCCTCTGGTTTTTACCCTTTTCCCCCACTCAGTTGGAAAAAGAATAAGTTAAATTTGGCCTGTTTAATTGGAATTTCAGCTTTTCAGTTACAGATGGAAATCAATCCATTTGGTTAAGTTAATCCATCTGGCATTATTCAGCTCAGCTCCTACAAAACAACACTTTTATCATCTATGCCACAAATTAAATTGAGATTGTTTCATAATCATGGTTTTAAGGATCATATCTGCAGCACTCAGAACTGCACTACTTATTTAAATTATTTGTGGGTTACTTCCTGTGGAGAATATTCTCCATCTACCCCTTGTTGTGGAAATTAACTAATCTGTATTACTACGATACCTGATCTGCAATGTGTGGTTACTAGAAGTCTATTGGAAAAGTTAATCCACAGTAACTCAAGATTCAGTAATAACTCTGTTTTAAAAAGATGGAAAACAGTTTTTGGAAAAAAATTTAACAGCTCTATTAAAGGAATATTACTATTTGGTGGTTTAAAAAATGTATTCCTTCACAATGTAAATAGAAATTACACATATCAAACAGCACTGTAACTTTATTGAAAAAGCAATTCAGTAAAAGGAACAGAGTCAACTGTTGGGTAGTTGATTGTAATCCTGGCATCTATCCTAAAAAATTGGCATTTAAAAATGAAAATATTTGTTTTTTATATAATTTATGTGAATATGAACCCGTGGGTTTCTTTTAACTCAGCTGAAATACCATAACTAGACAATGCAAGTTTTTCATGTTCATTTCATGCCCAAATTGGGTCAAAGATTTGAATCAGTATATATCTAACACTTCGTTTATTTTTATAATATGAAGCCTTCTGTGTATTTTATTTTGACCTTCACCATACTTGAAATTAGCCAAAACCAGTCTGATATGCTGAAAAGTCACATATCAGCTTTGGGGAAAGATGTATAAATGAATGCAGTTACTGCTCTGAAGAGACTGCTGTTTAAGTTTTCCACTGATTACAGGTCACAACTAGCACTTCAAAGACCTGGATCTTATCTCTCAAGTGAATAGGTAAAATACTGATTTTTCAAAAATACATTCCCCCCAACATTGTATTACTTTATTATGTGCTCTGAAACAGATGCTTTCTCTTCAGTTTATGGAACAGTATATTTTGGAACAAAATCTTCTCTTTAGCACAGCATGTGGTTAAGATCTTTACATCTGTATCTATTTTTAGTGTTCTCAGAGGCTCAGGTATGTTCTTTCAAACTGCCTTGCCTAATGTCTTATTGAACAAATGGACATATAATAACTGAAACAAGCAATGTTGGAAATGTACTAGAAGAAAGTCATATGGAGTAGTAGATGCTATATTTAAAACCTAAATCAAAACTAACTACATGAATGATTTATTTCAGATTAACAATTGGTGAAGAGACTGGTTACTGCTGCTGTACACTTAACATTGAACACTGTAAACAGAAATTACTGATTTGAAATAGTACTGGGGTCTTTGCAGTTTAGATACAGTAGAACGTCAGAGTTCTGAACACCAGAGTTACAAACTGACTAGTGAACCACGCACCTCATTTTGAGTTAGAAGAATGCAATCAGGCAGCAGAAGAGACCAAAAAAGTGCAACTATAATATAGTACTCTGCTAAATGTAAACTACTAAAAAAAGAAAGGGGACTCTTAAAATTTTTACAACAAAAGGAAACTGTTTCTGTGTTTCTTTAATTTAAATTAAGATGGTTAAAAGCAGCATCTTTCTTTTGCATAGTAAAGTTTCAAAGCTGTAGTAAGTCAATGTTCAGTTGTAAACTATTGAAACCACCATTAAGTTTTTTCAGAGTTATAAACTTTTCAGCGTTATGAACAACCTCCATTCCTGAGGAGTTCGTAACTCCACGGTTCTACAGTACTACTTATTATGGACAAAGAGCAGCAAGGTTTTAGAGTCTCTGAATTTAGATACCATTAGTATAAAATACAATTTAGGTGGCAGAGGGGGAGGTTATGCAACAGTGAAGTCACCCCATGTTAAATTTACTATATCATCATGAAGCAGCCAGTTCTATAGTCTCGCTATACATTGATTATGAAATAGTTATTTTATTCTAGGTGACCCCATTATAACTGACCTGACAAGGGTATTCTAGACTAAGCCATGTGTTCACCACATTTCCCATTCTACCGCAGGATTCCTTCTGGCCAGAACAGCCACATATAACAGTTTATGAAATGTAGAAGATAGAATTCTACCCAGGAGAGGGATCAAATTGAAGTTTGCTCCTGTACAGTCTTTTCTTCCCTCCTTAAAACAACTTCAGTTTTGACAAAGGTATTTCACATTGTGTAGGACACCTGAAATACTATAGACTAATGC
Source organism: Dermatemys mawii (assembly GCA_007922305.1). Classification (NCBI taxonomy): domain Eukaryota; kingdom Metazoa; phylum Chordata; order Testudines; family Dermatemydidae; genus Dermatemys; species Dermatemys mawii. The sequence continues at coordinate 65,802,363 of ML677333.1, read as the reverse complement.
AGTGTCACACTTCATAGCATCATAGCACAATGATATTTTCCTGAAAGGCAAAAGCACCAACGTGGCAAGCATACAAAACATAGCCACATGCTAGATGTGCTTGTCTTCACATTAGTACTCTGAATGCTCCCAAAGCCACCTCACATTGGTTGGCAAAACTGAGCTTTGACTACAATAGCTACCGGTGAAAACTAAACATAGCTTTTAGGAAAGGATGCCCTCTGTTACATACATTTGCATTACCTACAGCACTTGAACACCTTCAGTAATGTTACGGGACAGGATTTCAAACATTCCATAAGAAACAAAAACACACCAATCTTGAATGGTGTTACAGCCTTTCCAAAATATATTGTTAACGGTGGAAAGATTTTCTTGCAATATTTAAGATAGTGTAGCTTTTCTCTCTCTTCTCACTGTGCAGGGGTTTGCCATCCTGGAATCCAACAGCATTCTTCAACATCAGTTTTTTATGTATGTGAATAACATACAGCATATTACACTTACTGATGCTCATCTGATAGTTGCTTACATTGAGACACATTCTGACAAGAGTTAACTGACTGCCATCTGAAATTATGTGCAATATATATTTTGAGGAGGAATGTGGTGAGGTATGTGAAAGGTACTGGTGCAGAATTCAACACCGACATCCTTTATTCATAGTCTTAGTAGTTTTAAGTGAAATTCTCTCAATACTTATCACCAGTCCTCAATGAGTTCTCAAAAATAATTGCGAATGGTTCTGAGATTGTTCAGCTAGTTCCTTAAGTACTCCATGATGAACTTCATCGGGCTCCGACAAGATGACTACATCTACTTTATTTAAACATTCTTTAACTGGTTGTTTCCCTATATTGGTTTTCCCCTTGTTAACATTAATTGTGTTGACTATCTGGTCACCTTTAACCTTTTTAGTGAAGACTAAAGATAAATAGCCATTAAACAACTCAGCCTTTGTGATGTCATCAGTTATTAGCTCACCTTCCCCACTAAGTAGAGGACCTGTCAGCTCCTAACATATTTAAAGAACCTTTTCTTGTGTTAATATGTCCCATGAGAGGTGTAACTCATTTTGTGCCTTAGCCTTTCCGATTTTGTCTCTACATGCTTGTGCTATTCTTTTCTATCCTTCCTTAGCAATTTGTTCATGGTTACACTCTTCATTGGATTTCTCTTTGAATTTCAGGTAATTAAAGCACTCCTGGCGAAACCATATTTTGGCTACTTACTGTTCTTCCTATCTTTCCTTTGGGTATGTCTTCACTACAAACTTAGGTTGATTACCTTGCAGTCGATTTTTCAAAGCAGACTGTATAAGGTCGATTTTGTGTTTCCCCACAAAACACAGCAAGTCGGCAGCGTTTGTCCACAGTACAGTGAAAAATGTCGACATAGCGAGTGGTGCACTGTGGGTAGCTATCCCACAGTTCCCAGAGTCCTCAGCAGGCACCATTTCGAGCGGTGCACTGTGGGTAGCTTTCTCCATTCCCTAACCCCTTCCCCCCCACTGTGAAAGCAACCGCAAATGTTCCCGGGGCTTTTCCTGTCTCCAAATGTTCCCGGGGCTTTTCCAGTCTACCTGGCCAGAGCAGCGAGTTGAGAGTGCTGTCCAGAGCGGTCACAGTGGAGCATTGTGAGTGCTGTCCAGAGCGGTCACAGTGGAGCACTGTGGGACAGCTCCCAGAGGCCAATAAAGTCTACATGTGTCCTCACTAAGCCACAGTCGACCCAGAGAGGTCGATTTCAGCGCTACTCCTCTCGTCAGGGAGGAGTACAGAAATTGATTTTAAGGGCCCTTTAAATCGATTTAAATGGCTGCCATGTGAGGATGGGTGCAGGTTTAGGTCGACTTTAAGCCGTAGTGTAGACCAAGCCTTTGTATCTAGATAGTTTGTGGTTGTGCCTTTAATATTGTCTCCTTGAGAAACTACAGCTCTCCTGAAGTCCTTTATTTTCTTTACATGGGACCTTACCTACCAGTTCTCTGAGTTTGTTAAAGTTTGATTTTGTGTAGCTTGGCAAAGGTCACAGATCAAATCAATAAAAGAACTGGAAATAGATCTTAGTTTCTGAGTTATGACAATGTGCTTCTGCTCTAATAAAAAAAGCTAAAATGAGAAAAAAATGAATCATTTAAGGCCCTACTTATGTGCAGACAGATCTCCTTGCAAAGAATATAGATAAGCGATTTCATGTAGAGGGACCATGCACAATCAGGTTCAATTGCTACATAGGGAAGTTGAAGTTGCATTGAAAGATACCATTGATTTTTCCACTTCTGCTGTTGCTGATGAATATTTTAGCCATCTCCTGTACTGCTTCACAGCTGGTTTAAGTCTATTTTTTATGCATCATTACTGACTCCTACATTGTCTTCCTAGGTGGCAGATTTACAAGCCTTAAGTAATCTGGAAGTATATACGTCTAAAGTTCTATACTCCCCCAGGCAGGAGAGCAATGTAATTCAATCAGAAAGGGTCACTGGGGAAAGTACAGTGCTTTTGATTAAAGCTACAGATAAAGTGATTTAAAATATATAGCTTTAAATTATATAAATTATTATATACAAAATTTAGGAACTGACTGATTTTACAATAAAAACTCACATTACATGTGCAAATTTATTAGATCTGTTTAAACAATCTCTTCTAAAAAATAACTTGCAAAAACCTCTAAGCAAATAGGAAAAGGATGTACTTGTTTTAAAAATAGTCTTCCTTGCTGTTAATGAGCAAACATTTACAACATAAAAAAGGATGTTCTGTATAAGTAATTATATTTCCCTCATTCTTTGCTATCATGTAGATGAATAATAGTTTTTGATTACCTTAAATATACATCTGATTATTCAGCATTTCAAGTGTTGGAGCCCTTGATGCAAGAGAAATAGATACATCTATGTGGTTTCTGGAATAAAATCTCTCTTCAGTGCATGTGTGTAACTTCCAGTAAGAGGTTGTGTGTGCACTGAATGGAGAATATTAGCACAGAGGCAGAACACTTTGTCACAGTTTTGTGTACTGGAGAGTGTTTTTTGTTCACCCTGAGTTGGAAAGCTATTTTAGTCACAGAATGGTCTCAGATTCAGCTTTTAAGACTATGACCACAGCACATTAAGTTTTAGGTCTCTTCCCTCCTTCCCTCTGCCCCTTTGCTCTAGATAGAGCAGGCTACAGTAAAAAGTGCAAACTAAGAACAAATTCCAGTCCCTCAAACACACTTTTCTGGATGCTGTTTCAGGTATATTTTGGAGTTAAAATCTGAAAGCAAATGTGGAGTACATGAACTAACAGCCGGTTTAGACTAAGAAAAGTGCAGGAAGGAACTATACTGCTCTAACATATATCACTTCTAACTCACAATTGCTATTCCATTAATGGTTATCACCTGCCCAAGTTTTAGAGAGGAGGATTTAGATTTTTGCCCTCTAGGTCTGATCAATAAAGTCTCTCTTGCCTTTTTTTTTTTTTTTGTTTAAACTCAAAAGGTTGATGCTTCAACAATTGCTGTTCATACTCTCACCTGAAGCATATACTGTTGGGTCTGCTAGTGAAGCATGTCTGATTAGTAGCTGAAGTTCTGACTAAACATTACTGGAGACACCAAGACTGTCACCCCTTAGCATTAAAGAGAGTTGAGCTCCACAAGAAGCCAAGATGGGAGAGAGGGAAGAGAAATAAAAAGCCAGATTCTGAGCTCACTTGCACTTGAGTAAGTCTAGAAACCTGGAGTACACAAACTTAACTGGAGTTATTCTTGATTCACAAGAGTGCAATGGAGAAGATAATCTGGTCTCAAATCTCTCACTGGAGAGCAGAGTCATCTTTATCATGATGCAATCAGGAAGAAAGGAGTGTGGAGTAAAAGAAGAAGTGAGGACACAAGGATTATTTGGTCTCTCTTTGAATGTAAGGTGGAAACCATAATTCAAATCCTGGATCTCTCTTGTGCAGAGATGTGCCAATTGTATCAGATTGTATGGTCATTGTGTCATCTGGCCAGGTAGGTACTAGGATAAAAATCACAAGTCTCATTTTTACCTGTCACCAGAGGTAGGAGCTGGACACTGGTCTTGAAAGTGAAAGGTGAGTATTCTGAGCCCCTGGACCACATTAGCCACTAGCTTAAACTATATTGTTATCCCTTTTGATAAAGTAGCTAACCAAAAATTCTGCATCTTGGGGATTATTCCACTTAGGAAGGGAAATGTAAGATGAAGTTTAGGATCTTTCATGCAATCTTTTTTACTTACAAAGACTGTACAAAATCCTATATTCTTGGTTCTAGGAGGAACTGAAATATTAGGAGACAATGAGCTAGCTCACAGGCCCAAGCTTCTCTCGGTCAGAATCCCTGACCTAAAGTCTCTTTTTCAACCTCTCCCAGAGCCACACCATGCTTTCGGGATGTTGCTTAGCCTTCTTTCCTGCTTCTGTCCCAGTCTCTCTCCATGTGCTCACTCAGGTTTTGACTGCACTTCAGCTCATCTTACCCTCATACATACACACATACATGGTCAAACAAAGCCCAGTGTAGTCCACACCCACAGGTTGCTAGTTTCCAGGCAGATTCCAATGTGCCTTGTTTTAAATGGGGCTCCTTAAATGTCTCTCACAGCTATCTTAAATTAAAGATACATTCATACCCAGCAGTTTCAACTAAGTTTTAATCCAACCCATAATAATAATTTAATGAAAAAAATCCAAACTGCTCAGAATACCAACTAAGACCAATTTACCATTGTGTTACTCCAATTTCACACCACAGTGAACCCACTGACATCAACTAGACTAATGCAGTGGTGAATCAGACCTTCTGACTGCTCCTGGAAAACTAATGCAAATGTAACCAAATTAATTATATTCCAGTCCTAACCATTAGAAATCAAGCATTTCAAATAGTCATACTGTATCTTCCTAATATTGTTCCACTAATAGCACATGAACTGCTAGTAGTCAAGGCTTATTCCTTATTGAGAAAAGTGCCAAGAATAAAATGTGTATATATAAAACAAAAAAGTTATTGGGTAAGAGTTAATTACCCATCAGAGAAAATATCAAAGAGCATAAAGGAAAAGGAAATGAATAAATAATCTGATGAGAGATTAATACAGCATTAAGAAAGTATGATAACACTGTGATAGAGAAGCAAAGCTAAAGGACAAAGAAAAAAAGTGGACAGAATAAGATCATAGACACAGCAAAGCCAACATGAAAATCTTTATAAAAAACAAACATGACACAGAAATTATACAAGTTCAGTACAAGGACCCAGATCATGAGCTACAAAGTTAGGCAAATCCATCTGGAAAACACCAACAGAAAGTGTGCATAATTAGATAGCGGGTAGAAAAAAACGTGTAAGAAATTCATTACAAATGTCTGTATTCTCTCCCCTCTCTGTAGTCTCTTCAAAGCCTTAGCTGGCAAGATGCAAACAGAATATGAAGACCTCATAAGATCTCAGGAGTCCTCTGTGAAGTTCTATAACATCCCATGATATTGTCACTTATGCAGAAAGGTGAGATAGAGAGCTGGTCAAAAGTTTTCCGATGGAATGTTTTATCAATCAGGAAAATGCCAATTTGTCAGCAATGAAATGTTCCACAAGATTTTAATGAAATTTTGTATTGAGATCATTTTAAATATTTTTATTGAAATTTTATTTCATTTCATTTTTCAATTTTTGTTTATCTAAATGACTTTTCACTACGAAATAAATTTGTATTACAATGAATAGAAAATAAAGTCAAAATCAAAATGAAATTTTTATTTTGTTGAAAGAAAACATATCAACTGTCATTTTTTTTACTTTCACTTAACAAGAATTTTCAAAATTCTGTTTTCATTCCAGTTCAGAGTGTAAACAAATGTCAAACAATTTCCAGCAAAGTAGAAAATCTGGTTACTGCATAGCTCTAGTATTGCTTATTTTAAACTTAAGTAAGAGTAAAGCAATAAATGTCATAAATTTGCCATGTCCTAGTAGGCAAATAGCAAGACCTACTCTGTGTTCCGTATTTAAGGGCCACAAGTAGCAATGGTCTGTAGGTGAGCTCTCCAAAGAGCCTGATGATAGGACAGTTACTACAGTATATATCAATATGAGCCAAAGTGTTTGGAAGATGGAGGAATACTTAAATGATAACTATTTTACACAAGAATGTCTAAAAAATACGACCCAGAAGAATATCTCAGATTAAAGTTACCAGATTACTCCTAGATGCGAGTAAGGAGGCAAGTCATTCAAGCTACAACGTGCAAGTAATTTTGCAGAAAGAGGTTTCCTAAATCTTTTTTTAAACTGTAAATGCCAGTATGTTTATGCAGATGAAGAAAGTACTCTAGAATACAGCTTTTTCCAGCTCACTGAAATTGGATTGTTACAATTTCTGTGTGATAATCAACCATTATTAGACTGTTGCCAATAAAATTCACAGGTTTCCACTTAGAAAGGGTATTTGACAGGGATGTGGTTTCTCATCACATTTTTAAGAACATCTTGCCATGATGCAGAGCTGGTTGAAAATTTTCCAACAGGAAAGTTTTCTATGGGAACACACAGATTTGACAGAACATGTCAACTGTTTCTAAACTTTCAACAGAAATCAGGCAGGTTCCCTGGCTCCCTGCTTGACTGCCTGGTGGATTGCTGGAGAATGAGGGCTCCCCAGGTGACCAGCTCCCTGACTATCAGAATCTCTGACCCCCTGAGCTACTGGCTCCCCTGCTGGTAGTAACTTTGGATTCTTGGATGCTGCTGAGATACCCCAGCTCCCCAGGTGACAGTCTCCCTGGCTTGTGGGATACCTGACTTCCTCCTAGCCTAGCAGGCAGTAGCACAGTGCTTTAACTCCATGGGTGCTCCATGATGTAAAGGGAAATCCCATTGGTTGGCTGGAGCATTCATGCACATGTCCAGTGCCTGTTCAACACACTCTAGGTATCAACCTCTTCTCCCGATTTACCACAGAACCCTTGGATTCCTGTGGCCAGGGCTCTTTCGTAACACTTCCCTGCCCCAGAAAAAGCAAAAAGGATGATAGTGTTTACTGGGATTCCCCATAGGATAATGTCACAGTAAGCACTTTCTTATACACAGCAGTCCCCAAGGATGCCCAGAGAATTGCTCCACCACCTAGCAGACAACTTCAATGTGTATCATTTGGACAGAGGGGCTACTGTAAGCACAGACGGGATGCTGCTGTGTTGGCTTCAAGCCCTTTGCTTTCAACAGATTTGTGGCCAAAAAGAAGCACGTTTTATGATCATTTTATCTCCACTCAAACAAAAAGTGGAGAGAAGGAGATGACCTTTGGAGAACAGAATGCTCATAAAAAATGAAGAGCTGATGCAGAAAGCGTGGGCAAGCAGGATGTGGAAGCTGTCCAGCACTGAAGTTGTACATTTATTCTGTCTTGTTATTCCATTCCTGGTCTTTTTCTATTGTTACTCATGCCAAACTACAGAGTGATTCTGTGACGTGAACAGATTTCAAATAGGAGCTATAGACTGAAACTGCAAATTCATTTTCACTTGTAACTTAACCCACATTTGAACCCAGAGCCCCAGAGGAGAAAAAGGTTGAGTTCATTTAAGCACCATGCTACTGAGCCCCTGCTCCTCTCATACTTCTGAAATATGAGATGTGTCAGGTATAAAATTAGATCTTTTTTGAGACTTCGGAACAATTATAGGTTTCTCTAGCTTTTGATTTGTTCAACAGTGAACAATGGCAATGAAAGATGATGAGGGAAGACCTAAGGAAAATAATCAGCTAGTATAGAGATGAAGAACTGTTGGCGAACTTACATCACAGAGCAGACTGGTCTCTTTGCAGGGATGGGTGAACCAGTCTGGAAAAAATTATAAATGGACTTGGATCAAATTACAGACCCAAACAATCCCAAATATTGGGAAACAGATCTGGATCCAAAATTTATGACTTGGGCTCAGATCTAGAGTAAACAGAAAGCAACTTGAACTTTCATTAAAAGTCAAATGGATCCCTTCTTTGTGGTTCAGAAAAGTTTGATTAACGGTGATTCCGACCAGGATAAATAGTAGAGGTGTTGAATATACTATGAGAAAGGCAGTTTGTTGCAAAATACTCAGCCCAGTTTTACAGAACCCTGATGTTCAGATACATTTTTCACTAATCTAGTTACAGTATCTTAGATTTATTTCCAAAGCGGTTTTCACCAATGTGTCAAAGCTCCATTTTCTTATATATAGATAGCTTTCTTTTAAGAATTATAGCTACATAGCTATACTTAGACTCCTATTTTTCTCTCATTTAACTGGGTTTGTTTTATATTCTGAGTGGATGAAGCCATAAGACATCCATAATCACACACAGCTGTGCAGAAACCAGATTCTCCACTGTACCAGCCCTAGCACAAGTTAAAACTGCAATGGAGCAGCTGTAACTTATATCACTGATATAAGTTCCTTCCAGGCTCTTATGTTGATGGAGACTCCTTTTTCTTGAAGACTCCATGTAGCCTACTTTTTCACATTCTTCCTTTATTTTTTCTCATTCTCTTAGGCAGGAGCTGCAAGGAGGAGAATGAGGGCAGGGAAAAGAAAGGTTTCCAGGATAGAAGGCAGAGCCATCTCCACCCAGTTTTCTCCAGCTGACTCCCACAAAACAGGGAATCTCCAGTGGCAACCTCTGGATGCTTTCAGTTCACTCTCTGTTGTGTAAGACCATCTGGCTCAGAGGTTGTAGAGGACATCGAGAGCTGGAAGTGATGAGGGCCACTGAAACCGTATACTGTTAAATTTGTAATCTGTCTACCATGTTTAGTTATCAGAGTACAAGGCAAACTAATTTTTGTAGGAAATTCTAATGTACCTATTATGGTGATGCTTTTTGAAGTTCAGCCATGACCACTGCTGAGCAACTCTAAGAAAGAAGGGGCTACACACTTGGCATATAAATAATCTGGTAGTACATACATTAGCATTTCCTAGGTAGTTTAGATTGAATTTTTTTATGAATGCTGATAACTGAGTATGATAGATGACAAATAAAACAATATAGGGACTCCATGACTCAAATCACCTCAAGCTCTCCACACATGCAACTGATGTGTTTATGCGTTATTTGTGGTCCACAACTCTGCACATTCCGCTAAATGAGAAAAAGTGGGAGTCACTAAGTCGCAGCCATGTATTTATTATATATAAATGAAAAAATGTCCAGGAAATGACAAACCTGATAATCTGATTTGACTCTGAAAGGTTTATTTTTTCTATTTTTAAAAGTACATTTACTGAGATTCTCAAAGCTTGAGAGAGAGAAAAAGGTGAAAGACAGAGCTAGCACACAGCTTTCCATCATTAGAGCAAATAAAAGCATTATTTTCTTTGAAAATACTGTTACCTATTAGTAATGGGGAAAGGCTCAACCATATGGGGAAAAATAAAACCTTATAGATAATTTCTGTCTCTAGATAAAAACATTTAGCATGGACTTTAAAGCCTGCTAATAAAACATTACTTATCATACTGTGACAAGATGGCCAATGTTAGTATGGTGGGTCCTATGCTTTTCTTGGCACGTGGCTAAGATGCCACCTTTTGCCCCTGCTCTTGGGGCACTGAGGGACTCGCTGGTGGCCCAGGAGGGTGGTAAAGGAGGGAAGCATGGGGAGGGTCTGGATTTGCTCCTCACTCTGAGCCCCCGTCCCTCTCAACCCCTGCAGGTTCTTACCCTCTTCCCCCTTGGGTGGGGTACCTTCAGTCCTTAGACGCTGGCGGAGGGGGTCTCCCTCCCCTGCTGGGGCAGGGTCTCCCTTACTTTGGTCCTCTGATCTTTCAAGTCTCAGAGCACCCCTCCAAGCTCTAGTCCGCTCTTCTTCCTCCTTCTCCCTGACTGCCTGAATAGGATTAGGTTCCTGACAGGGCCTTAATTGATTGCAGGTGCTCCAATTAACCTGCAGCCACCCTCCCTAGTCTACAGGGAACCACATCTTCATTAGCCTTGGGCATCTATATTTCCCCTCTCCAACTTCTCCCTGGCCCTCCTGTATCACAATACATACTGGCTTCAATTTTCTTTAATTGGAATCATGCTTTGTTTTTTCTTCTTTTTTGGTGGCAAAATGAAATAAATCATTTTCAAATAAATCAAGTTTCACATTGATGGCATCTCTAGTACAATTTTTTACTTTGCTTTCCAGAACCTTGAAATCTCAATACAACAAAATTCCTTCTAGTGGTTTAACACTGAGTCTCATATGACTGAGGTCTATATGTTGCTTTTGGGACATTATAATTATATTTTAATACAAGGCTGGAACCACAAACTCTGGAAAGAGTGATTTCAAAATGAGAACGGAACAACTCATTAATAGGTGATCTGGGGTTACAAAGTATTTGAATTGTGAGAAATGTTTTCAAAGTGCTATTGCATATTGGTGGTTTTCCTTCTTCCCTGAAGCCAGTTCTGATGATAATTTGAAATCAATTTTTTATGATCCCTTGAACTGTATTGGGGGTGAGGAAGATGTGACTGTGCAGATTTTTCTTCCTTTTTAACATTTATTAGGAGCTATTCAATTTCTAAATGGTTTGCTCAATATTCCAGAAAATATTCAATGTCCACAGGGAATTTTAAGCCAAATTGTGATATGCTTACTCACAGTGAATAGTGCTTTATGCTCATAGCATCAATGGGATTACACATGGAGTGAGGCACATCAGCGTGACTCAGAGCATCTGGCCCTTAACTGTCACTTTAAGTTCTCTTTGAGAAACAAATATTTCTATCTTAATAAACAACATCACTGGAAGAGATAAGGTCAGTGCGGTAATATCTTTTATTAGACCAACTTCTGTTAACCTCTTGACAGTCATAGGACAAATGAGAGTTAATAAGGTTACAAATTGTGGTAACCAGCCACACAACCAGTGTTTTTGTTCAGACCATGATTTTTAGTGTCTAGAAGAATTATGAATTTAAGTCCCTAGTCTTGTCTCTTTTGTGCAGGCTTCCTTTGAGGACAAAGGCTGATAGGTCAGATATGGAGTTAGCGCTTTGTGAAATGTTCCTCCATAGATAATATGGTTTGTTTGTCTTTTATCATTTTTATGTGCGGGTTCATTCACGAGCATAGTGATTGACCATTTCCTCCCCCTAGTTTTTGTTGGGGCAACTGATGCACTGGATGAGGTACACTACATCTTGTGATAGGCATGTGTAGGACCCATGAATCTTGAAAGGTCTATTGTGGGGGATGCTGATCATCATGACAGCAGAAATATATCTGCAGGTTTTGCATCTTTTCTGGAGAAGAGCTCTGTGAAGGTCAAAAGCTTCTCTCTCTTTCACCAACAGAAATTGGTCCAATAAAAGATAGTACCTCACCTACCTTGTCTCTCACAACCTGGGAAAAACACAGCTACAACACCACCACTGCAAACAACATCACTAGAAGTTAAGTGATCAGATAACAAAAGTAATAATAAAATAATCCTTTTCAAGCAAATTAGGATAAAGGATGCAGTGCAGTTTAGAAATATTGGGTTTCATTTTTTATATTCTCCAGATTGTGAGTCCTCCTGCGTGCCCAGGCAGAGGCATCAGGGGTGTATGAAGTCCCTTTAAGACACAGTATGGGCTATCTGCATCACCGGATCCGTGTATGTGGGAAGGAAACAGTAACTGACAGGCTGCTGCTACTCTTCCGATGCAGGTGGGCTGTGTGTGAGTCATGAACAGGGTAAAGATGGGGTCTCCTTCTCGAATGTACCAGCCTGTGCACAGGAACTGACATGGGGCAATGTGGGAGGGGAAGCCAGAAACAGTGTATAACAAATTGGAGGGCCAAGATGGTTTCTGCCCTGCATGTGGAGCAATGCACCTATTTGCTGCTTCCTACTTAGATTGAAATCCTAAAATTCACCCTACTCCTTAAGAGCCATTATTCTGCCCATCTACACATACATTTGCATTATCCTCAAACCTCAGTCCTCAAGAAAGAAGGGACACTAAGGAAAGGAACAGTTCCCACATCATTCTCTAAACCTAACAACGTATAAAAATTAAAGACATACAGTAACAAAACACAACTGACAATTTTCAACTCAGACGAAATCTCAGTGCCAACATATGTCTGCAAGAGCTGGAGATTAACAAGCTAAACTGAAAGGTAGATGCCTTTGAAAGTAAGTGCCTAGAGAAGATTCTGGACACTGGATGGACAGACTCACTGGATGGCGAGATCTGAGAAATTACCAACCAGCAGCTTGTCTTCAGCAAAATCAAAAGACAATGTTGGATATATTTGGGTCATGTACTCTGCGTGCCAAAACACAGACTCCAATATGAAGCTGTTAAGTGGAAACCAACTGGTGTGAGGAAATAAGGGTGCTCAAGAGAAACTTTAACAAGAACCATTAGTAAGGAGGGCAGAACAGTTGACCTCAAAGCCAGAGAGCAGATGGAAGCCGCAGCTAATGACAGAGATGGATGGAAGAGACTGGTTTCCACTCCGTGTGTCAACACGGATGAGAGAAGGATGTAATAAAAGAGGAATCAACTTTAGGGTTCCAAGAAAGAATAGACACCTTCATTCATAATGCAGCCATCCAGCCTCAGAGAATTTTTAAAGCTGAAATCTACATAAGAAAACCTCACCATTAGGATATTTTTTAAAATATACTTTAACGGATGAGTATCACAGAGGTCATTTGGATTTCAATTGCATCATGGCATGCAAGCATCTTGAAAAATGCAGGCACCATATTCAGTCTCTCTTTGAACAGAAGTCAAAGATTGCTAGAAAAGTTCTGCATTACTGAAAGCTGGGATAGCATAGAAGCCAGTTATGCTGATCTGTTTTAATGAGAAGATGCAGAGAATAAGTACTCTGTCATGACCTAAGACTTTTTCTGCCTGAAAGTGGAACATACACATTTCCAACAATTTGTAAGCATAGCAGATTAAAGTCTATTTCCTCTGGGCACACAGGTGGCTCTGTGGCTGTGTGCATATTGCTATTCTGTTAAATGGATAATGACAAATGTATTGTGTATGAAATCCCAGCAGACTCAAGATTCTTTTGTTTCATTCTGAAAGGACTATAAATAAGTAGTGTGGCACAAACAGCCTGCTGAATGAAACACACACACACAAAGAAACCTTTGTGGTTTATAAATGGCCAATTTCAAAGGGATCCAAGCAGACAGAGTGGGAGCATTTCTCAGCAACTAAAAGATGGACTTTACTGCATTCCACAAGCATTTCTGGGAAGATGCTTCTATCAAATATTCATGGTAGACTCTTGTCTATACAAGGCTGGTTGATAGAGTAATAGTGTCGACTGACTGGGCACCAAAATGCAGCCATTTTCCTTTTCCTTGTCTAGTAAATCCGTGACTGTCAGTGATGAGAGCTGATGGGAAATGATAGCCTTATTGAGCTGCCTCGTGAACTGTAACTCGTTTGTTCTGAAGACCTAGAATGACAACCCCTGCATTTCTGCCTTCCAGTAAAATTGAGTATAAATCACTTTATCATTTTTCTCTATGACAGTTTATCAGAATTCTCGAATTTTATATGAAGTCATAGGGGCTGGTGATTGGAAATAAGATTTACACTCAATCTTGTTGTTGAAGAGCACTGCCCCTCACAAGAGCTAAGCATTCCCATAAAAACTGTAATCTGAGTTCCACTATACATACATATACACAGGCACACACAATAGATGTGTGTCTTGACAACAGAAAGAAAACACTGACAGACTAGCTTTTACTAGGCTTTAGACAGAAATATTCTAGTCCATGACTATGTGAACCTACCACTGGTGTGTATTCAACTCTTTGTAAACTCATCTTTCATTTTGAATGTTAATTCTTCTGTTACTGCCAATTTAAGTTTCATGACAAAAATGTATTAATGTTCAGCATAACCTTATCAGGAAAAGAAACTGCACTAATTGTTGCTGTTCTTGTTATTAAATTGGAAAGTGTTGAGATACTATGGTGATGATAGCCATAATTTCCTATATAGATAGATCTTTTCTACTTTCTTTAAAAATATTTTTAAAATTGTTAGTTGTGAAAGTGAGGAACTAACACTAAGCTGGAATGATGTAAACTAGGTGATTTTACTTTTGCCTCCAAAAAAGCCTCTCTATATATCACCTCAGTCTCGTGTGAATTTCACTGAGCATTTACAGGAACTGTGCAAGCTTGCCACACATCTCTGCCACTGTGACAAAGAGTCCTGTGGCCTTGGCCCCTCTGAGAAGGCTGAGAACTGTACAAAAATTGAGTAACTCTATGATATAGAAACACTATCCAGTAGAGACTATGAATTGGATACCACAAGTTTTCTTCCCAAACTGAATGCTCTATTAAGTATGGTGATAAAACACATACAGATAATAAATGGGCCTGAAATTCAAATCTGTAAAGAGAAGATTAAGATGAGGAGCAAAAGGAGCAAAGACGGAGGGGAGACATGTCAATTGCCTATACTTAGAAGTGTGTTCAGGTTAAAGTTCGTGACCCAAGTTCAAAAAAGCTGATCCTAAACTCCTGTCTGTGCTCCCAGAGTTGTGTCATAGAAGGTAGGCTATGCTGATCATATATGGAAGTGATTAGCCTATGTTTTCTCCAGTGCTCCTGGGATGAGTTTCTAGTATTCTACCCAATCAATTTTGCTATTGCCTGGTTTCCTTTTTGAAGATTATAAATGCATTGCTGTTGACATGGATCACAGTTCTGCTTACATAAGTAAGCTACAAAAGAAAGTTCAAAGGAGATAACTATAGATCAGACTTAAGTTCTGTGACCGAACTGTTTAGAAATTAAACCGACTATGACACATAAAGGTTGACTAAATGACCTACCCACAACCAAAATAATTTAAACCCAGATCTCCAGAGGCAAGAGCCTGATCCTTAATGCATATTATCACATGAAAGATACAGGTTGAAGTATCCTACAAATTTTATGCTCATAACTCAGCAGATAAGTTCGTGTCTTGCTTAATCATCTTCAGATGGCTGAATACTGGCACCACCTGCCTGTCTTCCTCAAAGGAATTAGGTTTTTCCCCTGGAATCAGGCTTTGGACCCACTGCTGAAAACACTAAACAACTGACCTGAGAAGCCAAAGTCCTCCCTCTCCACCACTACTATTTTTTAAACACCATTTACATTTTATTCCATCCACTTTTTTCCTATATGGTCCATATCATTAGACAATTGATCCTTGCCTATCCTCTTGGCTCTGGTGATGGCATGAACCATGGGGCTAATTTTGCACAGGTTATATATCAGTGATTGGGAAGAATGTGCACGCACGCTGAAGAAAAAATTTGCTGAGAAAAACCTGGGAACTATGAGGTTAAAAGAAAAACAGCAATAAATTAAGAATGACTTAGAGATACCAAGAGCATGGTCCTAAATGATAACCCCATGAAATATATAAAAAAACTTGAAATTAAGAATAGTGATAAACACATAAAAAGGAATCAACACTTCAGGATAATACACAACAAAACCCCAAATCAGAAAAGGAAATTGGAAAGTGGTGAATAAAACTCTTTTTGGGTCTATAGGCCAGTCCTTAACAGCACAAGTGTTCAGGAAAAAAATCAAATCCTACTATGAATAAAAA
This sequence comes from Dermatemys mawii, assembly GCA_007922305.1. Classification (NCBI taxonomy): domain Eukaryota; kingdom Metazoa; phylum Chordata; order Testudines; family Dermatemydidae; genus Dermatemys; species Dermatemys mawii. Next base: position 65,786,724 of record ML677333.1, on the reverse strand, counting down.
CAGAGGCATCAATTATGTTAAAAGGAATTTTTCTAAAACTTTAAAAGGGACCAAGAAAGGTTGTAATTAAAATGCAGTGAGTCGTTCTGATCAATCACTTATAAAATAATTTGTTAGAGACAAGGTGGGCGAGGTAATATCTTTTACTGGACCAACTTTTTTCTCCGGCAGATGTTGGTCCAACAAAAGATATTACCTCACCCACCTAATCTCTCTAATAACCCAGGACCAACACAGTTACAATACTGCAAACATAACATAATTATGTTATTATAAAAGTTGTGGAAGGTAAAGGAGTCTAGCTGGTTAGGTAGAATTTCTCCACAGACAATTGTTAATATATGGAATAAAATGACCAAATGTAGACTTAGCAGCAATGAAAGTAAACAGTTTCAGAAAAAAAGGTGAGAAATAATATAGTAGGGGACAAGTGTTATCCAAAAGGAGAACAGACACAAGCTGAAATGGATTTCTCCCATCCTAGCATGATCTGCATTCATAAAAAGTTCAAGATTCTATAGAAAATAATACCCATCCTGATTTTATACACAAGCATATATATAGTGTCCTCCAGGATTTGTAAGGTTTGATATTTAATGAGAGACTATTATAATACTTGCAAAGAGTTCTTCCGCCTTTACCTTATTCCAAATATGTTGTCACTGTATATTACCTGTAGGCTTTTTTAAAAAAAAAACAAAAAAAACAAAGAGAAAACATCCAGAAAATATTCAGCCCGGAACTGTCATAAAGTTGCTGCAGTTTTCATGTGGACAGTTTTAAGGGCTGTTGAAAGGGAAAGGGATTATAGCCAAGTCACTTAAGTGGCATGAATTTTCCATCATAGTTCAGGCATGTTTTAGGAGCTTGTGGGTCTTGTTAATAACCTGAGCTTCATGGATTCTTAAGATGGATATTTTTATTCAATAGCTCTAATTTATACAATTTCCAAACAGCAAGTTCTGAGCTGGCTATGTTTAGAGATGCTAATTGTGGCGCTTTTGTAGAGTAAAGTAGTATCAACATTGCAAGGGGACTGAGATGATGGCTATGACACAGCTGCAAGCAAAAATGCCTGTCTTGAGAAACTTGTGACCATTTTATATGACGGTTTTGTTCCTTAGGATGACGAATCATCCCTCCTTGTATTTATTTATGGATTACTACACACGCTGAAGGCAGAGGAAGCCTCTCTCTCTTACCAGCCCCCTTCCCTAAAATGAGTCAGAGGAATAATATTTCTAGTCATAACTTACTTAGCCACACTGATTTTGTACTGATCCCTTCATCTGTAAGGAGGATAGAAATCTGAACAATTAGCACAAGTTCATGGCAAATGAAAAAACACCAATAAAGGCCAACAAAGATATCAGAGTGAGAGAAAAAAGGATAGGTGAATGGCATCAGTGCAAAGTCATCTTTGCACGTGAATTGTAGATGCTTTGTGAGTATCACAGATTGTGATAAATGAAAGTGACAATGAAATAACTGAGCTAATGTACTGTAATTCAGCTGCAAACAAAGGGCAGCTTAGTATAAGGAAAAAATTACAAAATGACTTATGCAAAGAGGAAAAGAAATACGTGAAGCAAAGGAAAATCTAAAGAGATTTTGGAAAGCCTAAGATGGGGCTGCTGAAACAGGAGGTACCAAAACAACTGTTAGAAAGGAAGGAATATTTAGTGCAACACACAGAGACAATGAAAATGCACAGAAACAGGAACTGGAGCAGCTTGGCACCTAAAAAGGATGAGAGAGCATGTTCAAGTCCTCAAATGCTCTACTCTCCTAATGTGAGAGAAAGAGTATGTATGTTTATACACACACACAAAATTACTGGTCTTTAAGATGCCACAGGACTCTTTGTCACTTCTACAAAATTACTTGTCACTGCACAGTAATTTTTTACCAAGACTCCAAAGTCATATAAGTAAAATAGCTATATTGTCAATACATATTTGCTGTGGATTCAGATTCACCTTAAATATTTATATCTGCATCAAATGCCAATTTCACACAGTTTTCTTGGGAGCAGATATGAAATGAGAATTGTGCATTTGTCTGTGAGTGCCTGTATTAATGGGAACGCTTTACTATTTGTATCTCTTCAGATTGTGATCTTGTCAGATCTCATACTAAAGCTGACTTTAGCCTGAATAACAATTGGCTGCGAGGTCACCAAGGAAAATCCCAGGTGCTACAGAAAGTAGCATTGGTGATTCAGCCAATGGCACTCTTCCTGCTAATTCAGTAATAAACCAATGCCACAGCATGGCATTAGGGAACTGTTATGTTGCTGGGTATGCCATCTTCTAGAGGACACATACAATTAATGTCCTTAGCACTTGATACTGAAGTATCAATGTCACTTCTTGCAATGCTAGCAGTTGCAAAATTCCATTTTTGGCTAGAACAATCTACCAACCCAAATATTTTCCTGCCGTTTCAAATAGAGAAAGGTAATTTTCAAAATCTCCTCCTAAAAAATGGCTGGTTGGAAATAGCTCACACATGCCACTCCAAAGTCAGTGCTTTCCAGTGATGAGTTAAGGAGGATTCTCTGTTGCTCTCTCACACACAAAATCTGTAGAGTGCTTTCGGATAATTCTCAATTAAAAGTACTACTCAATAGTACAGCAAGTTATTAAAATCTTATTGGAACGATAATGCAGTGATATTAGATGTAACATAACTGGGATGATTTGGTGCTTTATATTATGTAGTTTAGACACATGAGAAAGATCCAGAAAAATTAAGTGACACCTGTGAAGTCAAAGGGCCTGATTCTCCATTTTGCTACATAAAAGTGTATACTAATGCATCAATTTTATATAAGTGTAATTCCATAGACTTCAACAGAGACACGTGAGGTAAGCACTGCCCAGCGTCCACACCCTGAACCTCCTCCTGCACCCCAACTCCCTTCCCCAGCCCTGAGCTTCCTACCACACCCAAACTCTCTCCTGGGGACTATACCCCATACTCCCTACCCCACCCAGACCTCTGATCCAGCCCTCAGCCCCTTCCTGCACCCAAACTCCATCCTGGGGACTGTATCCCCTCCTGCACCCCAACCCCTTTATCCAGCCCTGAGCCTCCTCCCATACGCTGAACCCCTCGGCTCCAGCCCAGAGCCCACTCCTGCATCTCCAAACCCTCATCCCCGACCCCACCCCAGAGCCTGCATCCCCCCGCACACTCCACACACCCAATCCCCTGCCCTAGCTCTGAGCTACCTCCCACATGTTGAACCCCTCATTTCTGGCCCTACCCCAGAGCCCGTACCTCCATCTGGACTGCTCACCCCTCCCATACCCTCTGCCCATTGAAAATCAGTGAGTGGGGCAGAGCAAGTCACAGAGGGAGGGAGGACGGAGTGAGCAGGGGTGGTGCCTCAGAGAAGGGATAGGGCCTCAGGGCAGGGAGAGGAGCAGGGCGTGGGGCAAGATTGTTCAGTTTTGTGAGATTACAAAATTGACAACCCTCCTCTGTCCTGGAATACTGACTTCAGCTCTAGTGTCTACATTTCGAAAAGGACATTGAAAAACTGGAAAGGGTTCAGAAAAGAGCTGCAAGAATGATTTGAGGTCTGGAAAACATGATTTATAGTGAGAGGCTAAAGAAACTCAATCTAGTTAATCCAAGAGAAAAATAAAGAGATGGGTTGATTATGATCTAAAACTATCTACATGGGAAAGAGACTTCTGATAATAGAAGGCTCTTAATCTAGCAGAAAAAAGGCAAGCAGAGATCCAATGGCTGGAAACCAAAGCTAGACAAATTTACTTTTTTCTTCAAAAAATAAACTTTTTTCTTCAAAAAACAGTAAGGATAATAAGAACACCAAAATGATTAACTAAAGGTTGTGATGAATTTTGTATCACTTTAAATCAAGATTGGATGTCTTTCTAAAAGATAGGTTTAAGATTAGCATCCGTGTTTGTCAGTATTCGTAAATAAGACAATTGAAGACTTGTGGCACCTTAGAGACTAACCAGTTTATTTCAGCATAAGCTTTCGTGGGCTATAGCTCACTTCACTGGATGCATAGAATGAAACAGAAGTAAGATGTATTTATACACACAGAAAGCAAAATTTTGTCTTATTTCTAAGAGATATACTCCATCCCATTCAGAAGCTGGGGGCCTGATGTAGGAAATTCTATGGCCTGTGTTATGTAGGAGGCCAGAATAGATCATCATAATAGTCTCTTCTAGCCTTAAAAATATATTAATCTATAAGGATGTGCTATGTTGAAAAAACACCATATTAGGAAAGGACAAGTAATTTAGGAATAACCTGGTCCCCTTCTTTAAGGTTTATAAACCCACATACTGGAACTATGAATTGGAGAAAGAAGAACAAATTAGACCTATTTATGTCACATTTAGTGTGGTTAACCCTTTTCTAATTTTTAAAAATTGTTATTGCAGTTTAATAAGTCTGAACCTACCATTTCTCTAATTTGGATTATTTCAAATGTGAAATGTTTGTATCTGAACTATTTTTGCCCTTTAGAAAATTGGCAAACATTCATCTATAATTGCACTAGTGAAAAATCCGGCAGGATTTTAATTTAATCATTTTGAAGTACAAAAAACCTTATCCACTAGTCTACACTGTCACTTTAGGTAATTTCTGTGGGAATTTACAGACATCATACTGGTCTCTAGAGGAAGCCCATATTCTTCCATGATTGCAGTAGAAACATATTGAGAATTATGAGGAAAAGTTAATTAAAAAATTGGATGGAACTATTATGATGTTCAAATTTAAGTGTCATGAACTAGGGAATAATATACCTAAAAAAGCAAGCCAGACATTTTACAAATTGAAGACTATACAATTGCATTTTCCTAGTATAAAAATACCCATGAATGAGGCAATATCCGATCTCAGCCTATAATTAAAGGGATTTATTCTTATTATATGATATTGGTTTGATTCAGTCCCTAGAAGTGTCACACACCTGGTCTAGTCCTTAATACTGTCAGACCCAGATTTTTTTTTTTCAAGTTTGGGCCTATAGAAATAGTAGAAATACTATTTCTTTATTCTATATATCTGTATTCTATTCTATATACTAATTCAAGTTTGGGCCTATAGAAATAGAGGCTTTAATGCTCTGGATTTACTTTGAGACTCTCAACAGGAAATCTGGAAAAATACTACACAGAAGAAGCAGAACCATCACAAAAACAATCTTTTTTTCCCTATTTATGTTATGGGGTAAAGAATAATTCTCCTCAAATAAAGTCCTTTTATTAAAATACTCAGTTAATAAAATGCTCCAGCTTTCAGTGGCTGAAGAAAATTTTGAGCTTTCTGGTAAGGGTTGTTTACTAACTGTTCACGTATTAACTGTTCATTAAGGCTCAGATTCAGGAAAGTATCTCTACTGAGGACAGCACTTAAGTATATGCTTAAAGGTAAACCAGTGCCTAAGTGCCTTCCTGAATATGGATGGACTTCAATGTTTTGCTGAATTGGGGCCTGAGAGAGAAACGGAGTGATTCAGTGGCTCAAAATATTCTCTCTGAGATGTTTTACTCACAGTACATACACATATAGTCTTCACCTTGAACAAAGATGGCAAAAGTAACAGCAAAAAAAAGTACAACGGCAATACCCCTTTCAGGGTACCAGCTACACTCATACCATTTTCAAGAACATTTGGTCTCAAACACAGTTTTCTTCTGCTGTGTAGTACCCCAAACCTACCGTTTGGCCTGAGCCCTGTAACAAACTCTGCAAAGTCAATGGAGCTTTATGTAGAACTGGAACCTAAAATAGTCTTTTGTTGTTGTTGTTAAAAATGTTTTTCAAAAACACTTCTTGACAGAACTAAGCTCTAAATGAAGTCTCCCTGTGTGTGATTCTCCATTCAGACAAAAGAAAGAACTAACACCATTCTGTCTTCCAGGAAAAGAACAATTGTCTTTAACCCAACAGTATAAAAGTGAAAAAAGGGGGGAAATGGTGTGTGTCCTTTTTTTGTCTCATTGACGCATAAACAAAGCTTGAAGGTCCTTTGCTTTTGTTTTGTGTACACGCTTTTTGGTGGTGGTGGTGTGTGTGTTGTGACAAAGCTCTGTCTTTATCTCTATGGATCCTGCATTTTCTGGTGAATTTCACTAGCCTCAGAGGCTCACTGTGACCCTCCACGTAGTCCTTCTCTCTCTAGAGACCAGGGTCACAGCCTGTTGAGCCATTTTCATCATAAGCCAGCGAGGGAGGTGAGAAGAAGCTGTCCTTCCTTGCACAGTCTCTGTTGTCTCCCAATCTCAGTGATTAATTAGGAAAGGCAGAAAGGCGGGGGGCACCCTCTACTCTGGGCTCCATCCCAAGGACTCTAATAGTATCAGCTATGATGGCTGACCTTTTAGCAACAGTACACAATACAATTCCCTGGGCTACTTCTCCACAGCAGTCCCCGCTTCTTCAAACTCAACTTTACCCTTACTTTATCCTTCCTTGCATATGATATGGTATCTACTACGCAGTGTCACCAACAGCACAACTTCCTCCCACAGCTCCTGACATCCACAACCACCTGACCAAGTGGGAGGTTTTTTTTAACTGGTTTCAACCAGCCCGATAGGCTTCAGGTGTCCCAGTCAGGCTAGCTATTTCTACTGCTTTCTAGAAGCTTCTTAATTGGCCCCAGATGTCTTGATTAACCTGGAACAACTGCCATTTGGTTCCAATGGTACCAGGGATTTGTTTAGCCTGGGACTAATATATCTGTTCCTTATCACTTTCCTATAGCCATCTGGCCTTGCCCCATCACAGTGTGCACACATTTTTATCCAATTGGTTTATATTTTAAATATCAGGAATGCCAATTCAGGTCTTCCTTCAAAACTGTCTGTTGTGAGTTCTGTTATCTTTCAAATGAAGGACCAAAAATGGCCATTCCTTATTTTTCATCTTTTCCTTTCAATTGCAGCTAGGGCGCTTGAATTAACCAAGCATTAAACAAAACCCAGACTAACAAAAACTCACTCCCTCTCTCATTTAACTAGATGTCAACTCCTTAGAATATATGATAGCATAATAAACTACCTGTTATGCATAAGGTGTACCTGGTTATAAAACTCCTTAATTTCTAAGGTAAGAAAAACAAATAGGAAAAAATATATATCCATGACTAGTTCATAGAGCACAGAAGACTTTCTTTGCAGGTCCTTTTGACAATATAACTATGAATATATGTAAAACATAATTTTGTACTGTTAAACTGGGTGCAGTTGCAATTTCTAAGACATCCTGAGCACAGATCAGGTTAACAACGTTCTACTGCTGTGATCCCTTATGCTTAACTCTTTCCTGGAGAGTTTCTACTTAGGTATGCATTTTGTTAATTCATTTCTTCACCACTTTTGCTGTAATGCTATTATTAATGGCTCAAAAACTACACCAGAGTTAAATGAAACTTGTCTTGCATTCAGAGGAGTCTTCTACTTCCTTTCTGTACCGACTCTGAATATTTCATCCATAATAAATTTCCCTTTTCTTTGTACTTGCTCCAAATCCCAGCTTTTTATTACAATGCCAAAGCCTTTAATTGTAGGCTCTAAATGTTTGTGGGTTTTTGCTAGAATTTGGGTTTGTTTCTCTGTTAGGGAGAAGGAATGTTTGTTATAAAATACTTCGGTATGGTCTGTATTTGACGCACATGGCAGACAGTGGTGCTGGAACAATTTTTCTTGTGGGGGTGCTGAAGGTGGAAACAAGGTATCTGGGTTACTACTACTTCAAGACAGGGGGTATGGCAGCATCCCCAGCACCCATTGCACCTATGATGGCAGATGTTCATTATCTTTTATATTCAAATAGTGGCTGGGAGTAGAGCTGGTCAGAAATTTTTCACCTAAATTTCCTTCTAAGAGTGCTGTTTTCATCAAAATCAACACTTTCAAAATGTTCTGATTTTGACAAAAATTACATTTTATAAAAAAAAATGAAAATTTTCTGAACAGCTTTGCTCCCACCATCTGTGTTAGAATGCACACAATTATAACAGGTACTAAATTTTGATCAATGAAATTTTGTTTTAAAAAGAAAAAAAATTGATACTATGATCAAATTGGCCATTTTTGTTTCAAAATGATTTTTCTAATTCAATATATATATAGGATTAAAATTTGAGTGATGTTAGATCAACCCATTTTATTTTTTATTTCATTTCACTAGAAATTTTGAAATATTTTGATTTTGCTCTCTTTTGGAATTATATTTTTTCAAAATTGCATATTTTCCCATTAAATGGACAATTTGGTTTCTGGACTTTTAGATACACATAAATAATGCACACTTTGTTTAAACTGCCACCAAATTAACACTTTCTAAATAATTGCTCCTAAATAAGTTGACTGCAACTACACTTTGATCAACAGATGTCTCAAGGAAACTATATATTTGGAACATAATTCTGATACAATATACATAGAGGAAGACAAAGTTAATTGTTCATTCCATTTGTCAGTCCATAAGAAATATCTTAAAAATATTTTAGTGTTTACAAAACTATGGAAGAAACTACATTAATTTTAATATAGTCAGCAAATGTATATCCTTTTAAAGAACTTTTTTAAAAACGCTTGTTTTATTTATTTATTGTACAATTGATTTCTCTCACCACAGCCTCAGATTCCACAAAGAGTGTATCTAAGTATTAAACAAGTGACAAATAGCCTCAATACTATTTTCTAGTTTCACCAGGAAATGCATTCTGGCCTCTTATGCCTGTTTCAGTCTTCATATCCTATTCCCCTCTTTTTCTGACAAATGAGACTGTCTGACACTGCACTAGTGGAATACGGAATTGCATTGAATATTTGTGCAGCTAATATAAATTGTATTGCTACTGTAAGGTGCTACTATATAGAAGTGGTGCAATGACAGATTTTCAAAAGTGGTTCCTTTGAGTGGCCCAATTTAAGACTTATGGGGGTGATTTTCAGATATACCATGATAATTGGAGCTCTAGGTAAAATTCTGGCAGAAATATTGTGCACAAGTGAGACTTACACATTAGACTTACAGGGTTAGAGTTACACGTTTTCTAAGTAATAACCTATTACCCTCCACATACAAGTTGAAATTTTAGTTGAAGTTCACAATTTTGGAACCAGTGCTTTGGCTTTACATTTCAATGCATTTTGTTTATACAAGATTAGCATTGAGGTATCTCTAAATTTGCTGTGTAGCTAACCCTACCCATTGGGACAAAAGAACCCAATAAGATCACAGAATCATGTGTAGTAAGCTATCTTAGACTTTCTCAGTTGCAATACAAAATGGCTGTGACCAATGCCACTGATGCAAAGATTAAAATTGTGCCTGGTCCCATTGATCACTGTATTTTATTCACCACAGAAATATACCAGCTGAAAAGGCAGATTCCAATTGAGATTTATGTGCTGAATCATCTGAAGTAAAATAACTAATCTCTAAGTTGGTCTGTAAAAGCGACAAAGAGTCTTGTAGCACCTTATAGCCTAACAGATAGTTAGGAGCATAAGCTAAGCTGGTCTGTATCATACCAACATGCCCAGCTTGTGACAATGTATTGGTTAGTTCTGTTTGACTGACAGAAAGCAAGAGACTTCCCACCTCTATAATAAGGGTTTGTCTATATGGGAAAGTTACAACATTTTAAGCTAAGGTGTGAAGTTAAATGGATATGCCCAAATAACCCCCATGTTGGTGCTCTTATTCCAGTTTAAGAGGGCATTTTTAATTTCATGTCACTTGGAATGGAGGTTAAGCTAAACAAAAAGAGCCACTCCAATGCCAGAATGAGAATGTTCACACAGTTAACAATTATTAGGGTTTAACTATGGGTAATTCTATTCTGCGATCAAAGGTGTGGCTGTAGCAAGGATAGACAAACCTGAGCTAGCTTTGAATTTAATTTACACCTATATGGCTTTGTAGTTTCAATTCACAGTCTATCTTAAACCTGTATAGCTTTCCTTTGTAAACAAGCACTTAGTTTTAGACCAGTAGAGTTCTATAGCAGTGTTCAATGACACAATGGCAAGTGAAGCCAAGTGGCAATATAAAACAACAACAAATACGATTATCATCTGATCATATGTTTCTGTTTAAAGGCTGTCTGCTGTTAAACTTTATCTTCCTAACTTTGATAGTTAAATACTACCTTAAAAATAAGGACTGAGGCATCTTTAGAGCACTCAGACACACTGCACTTAGACATTCCATTCTTAATGGCACTTAGAGTGAATATTTATATTAAGTATAGAACAGGGACTTCCAGCTAAGAGGAGCTTATACTGTTCCTATTGTCTATCAAAGATAGATTGTTGACTATCTTTGGCTCTGGCAAAGAAATAGCCTTCAAACATGAAACTGTCAGTTTGGGTCTTGGCTGCATTAATGTGCAGACCGCACACTCACCAAGGCCAGAAACTAGATAGGACTCAGCTACTTCCAGGAGTCCGTTCCAGTTTCTAGCCATAAGAAAACAGGCAGCAGTTGGTGAAGAAAGATGGGATCAGCCTCATGATCCATTCCTAGAAGGGGAGGAAAATACAAGATGGGCAAAGAGTAACTTCCACCTAAGACCCACCTAACAGGGAAACTCTACTAATTCATTAGCACCTATCTAGTGATAGGCTGCTAGAGGTCAAGCACAATAAATGACATTGTTTTTATTTTAAAAAGCTGAGAATCAGTTTTGGCTAAATAATTATGAAATCAGGCATTTCATAATTATTTAGCCAAAACTTCTTCAGTGTTTTTTTGAACAGTATATTGATTACCACTGGGCTAACAAACCTTTTGCATCCATAGGCAGTGGCTGTGGCACTTGGATTGATTAGCACAAATTCCCAAATGTCTGAAACCAACCCATCCTGTACAATCTGTGGAAGGTTATGCAATACATCACAATTTTGAAAATTTATCAGTCTAAATCTGATGTCAAAATACTCAAAGCCCAGGACCAGATGATTTCTGGACATTTGTGGGGAAACACATGATAAAAAAAATTGCATTTGTTAAAAAAAGCAGTATTCTTGGGCTAAACATTCGCTTGTTTCAAGGGATATACAAACCAATTCCCATGAAATAAAATTTCCCATGAAATTCCCATATTTGCCAGAAAGTGCAACCAATTGCAAATATTTTTCTTTGTTCAAAAGAGGCATCTGTTTTTTTGCATCCGGATTTAATCAAATCTGGAAGAAAAATAGCCCAAGGCGGGGAAAAACACCTATCCTCTTATATCCTGAAGCAAATAAGCACTGGAAATCTCCTGAAAAGATCTCAGGAGACTTCGAGACCAAACAGGCTTTGTAAAATACTTTCAGTCCATGTCTGCAAAATATTCCTATGGTGTAAAAAAGGGTGCTATATGATAATTTAAGATCTTCCAATATTATTTTTACATGAATACCAACAAAAAAGTCTCAACTATTTTTTTTCCAAAAGATAACAAAAAACTTTATAAATCAATGTGCATGCACAAGCAATTACCGCAGGTACCACATACCAGACTTCTCTTTTCTTGCAAAAGCCAAGTAATTTAATTTTAAAATTTTACTGAAAGATATGCATTCACCCCAGACCAGAACTGTAGCATGGGCATTGGTTTCCTTTTGTTCACAGTATATCTAGTGTGTGGCACAGAGATCTACAGTGACACATAAGGCCAATGTAAGCATTATTTAAGTGCCACTACCATATTTTTACTCATTCGTACACTGGAAGAGGTATGGGGGGAACAAAACATCCTTTGAACATCTCCCTAGTGAATACAGTAACAACTACATATTGATTGGGGGGAAATGAAAAATAAGTGCAATAGAAAGGTTGCTAAGAACTAAGGAATGGCTATAGTAAATTCAGTGAAGTGAAAGAGAGGGAAAAGTTTGTTGAGAGGGAGAAAAATATAAGTAGTATAGGCAATATTTCAGATAGCTCCCTCTATCTTTATACATGACTACAAAATATTTCTGTAGGCTGGGGTGGAGGAATCTCAGGTCATCTCACAAAGAATAATGGGTTATTCCTTCCTTTTGCATGTGCAGTTAGCAAACCAGAATTTACTTAAAGTTCAGATCACACTCAACCCACCCAAAAATCTGTTTACCATGCCCCTTATACATTTATTTTGTGTTTACTTCTTATAAATGTAGATTGTTTCCACATCATCCTTTCAGCACAGAAACCAGGGTTCCTGTACAATACTTTCAGTCCATGTCTGCAGAGGGCACTACCATCTTCAATGAGACCTCACAATTAAAACATCAGTTTAATATTCCTGCCACCACCTTGCAAGAACACTTTCTTCTTTAGTTTGTTGTTAAGATTGAGATGGCAACTAAGTACAGCTGCAATTTTATAAGGAAATTTCCATTTCATACTGGCAAGAGTAAGGCCAAGAACCATAGTTAATCCCTGTAGTTTTGCTGACCACACTTATTACAAAAGAGAAGGCTGGATTTGCAAATTGGAGAAATTAAACTTTGTTTCCTGAAGGTGTGCCACTGACTGGCAATAGCGGCCATGAAACCATTAGACATGATTCCCAAAGCACTTTTGTTCCAGTTGTACTTGCTTTTCTGTGTTTCACCATTCAGTGTGATTATACAGGGCACCTCTTGATGTATTCATCTATAACAAATTGGAAACACTCCAGAAGAATGGAGAGCACTTACCTTTAAAGACTTCCGAAATGTTGTGGGTAATGCCACATAATTGAGTCTTTCACTGTTATATTAAAAGCAAAATACTATGTTAAAGCTATTTTGAAACAAATCCAGATTCTCAGCTGTTATAAATCAGTGAAGTGCCACTGAATTCATTAAAGCTATACTGAGTAATTCCAGGTGAAGATCTGGCCCAGAAAATGCAACTGTCCAAGAGTCAGGAGGCTGAGGCTATGTCTACTCTGGGAGCTAGGGGTGTAATTACCATGTCATGCAGACATACTTGGGCTAGCTCTGCTAGAGCTAGTGAACTAAAAATAGTAGTGTAGCTGTGAAAGCATGGGCAGTGATGAGTGGCAGCATGAGCTACTTTCCTTAAGTATGCACTTCTGGGGCCATGCAGTTTTGCACTCAGGGCAGCTAGCCTGTGCCACCACCACCACTTGCCACTGCCCATGCTGCTATGGCTACACTTCTATTTTTAGCGCATTAGCTCATTGTCTACATTAGCTGGGAATCACAGCCCTAGCTCCAAGTGTAGATGTAGCCTTAAGGTTAAAGCTCCAACATCAGCATTTAATATGACACCTTGTACATGTGCATACCAGTTAATAACATCCCTCATTATATGTCCACAAACGATCTATCCATCAATACAAATGCTACAGAACATGGATTCCATTCCTCCTCCCTGACACAACGGGACACAATTTGCACACTGTTGTCCCTTAAGGGTTTGTACAGGAACAGCAGCCTTGAATTGCGACTAGAGCTGCTGGACCAGGGCTGCTGGAGAACAAGACATGGTATTAACTGTCCATGAATAAACTTAGGCTACAAATTGGAAGAAGTCTTAAGAGTGAGTTCTGGAAGAGCTTTCAGTAGAAGTAGAAGGGGTAAATAATATAACTAGTTTTAAAATAGAATTTCATGAATTTATAAATGGGATTATACGATCCCTTTGCGATAGCAGGCAACTGGTCTGGATGTCCCAGGAGGCCCCTTCCAATCCTACATTCCTTATAATTCCATTTAAGAAAAAATCAGATTTCATCATTTTCCCATTCCAATGCAGAACAAAATCTACACCTTCAGAAAACTTACATTAAAAAACAAAGACCCACCACACAGTATCCAATAGCCAAGCTTGGATAGGTAAAGCCAATAGCCCAGTAGGACACTCAGCTGGGATGTAGGTAATCACATTCAAGTTCCTGTGCAGAATCAGACAGGTGAGTGCCATAACACCAGCCTAGACTCTTTCTCAGTTTGCCTTGTTGGAGCTGTTCCACGTTTTGTAAGTAATTAAATATCCATAAGGCTGGAGAGATTTACTATGACCTGGTGGTTAGTTAGGACATTCACCTGGGATGTGGATATCCAGGTTCAAGTCTCTGCTTTGAATCTGGCAAAATGGGGACTTGAATATCGATCTCTCCACACCTCTGGCGAGCACCCTAACCAATGGACCTATTGGCTATTCTTGGGGGCTGGAGGTATCTGTCTCCCTCTCTCTGGTTTTTGATCAGAAATTCCATTCTGGACCTATGAAACCTACTGGACAACATTTTTGTTTAAATCGGTATGTTTCTTGGAAAAAAATTGTTTTTGACAAACAGCATTTTCTAACGGAAAACTATTATAGTCAAAAAATTCCCAACGAGCTTGAACAGAGACTTCCTGATAAACGCAAAGATTTATCTGTATGCATCCAACGAAGTGGGTATTAGTCCACGAAAGCTTATGCTTCAATACTTTTATTAGTCTTTAAGGTGCCACAGGACTCTTTGTCACTTCAAAGATTTAGTCCATTTAGTCCTCCCAGTACTAACTGGCTTTCAAGGTTAGACGTTTAGCTCGGCATATGTATCTAAGGCTATGGTAAAAAGTGAAGCTTAACAGAAATCACCAATGGTTATTCATTGTGTCAATATTTTAAAAAAGGTAAATGGACGATGAAGGTAACTGTAGGCCAGTTAGGTTGACACTGTTCCCAGGCAAAGTAATAGAAAATGCTATCTCACACCTAAGAATCAAGAATGCAGATTTATAGGATGGAGAAATATATTTTGGAAAACAGCTACTCAAAAACTGACTTTGTGGTCCATAGTGAACAATCAACTGGATCTTTTAGTGTGGTGGCTAAGAGAGCAAATACAACCTTTCAATATATAAGCAGTGAATACAGAATGAGAGTGGTATACCATTGTACACAACATTAGAGAGAGTTACTGGAATTCTATATCTAGAGTGGAAACTGGAAAAGGGATCTGAAGGGAGTTATATGAATTATGTGATATCTAGAAAACCTGCCTTCGGATGAAAGACTTAAGAACATCATTTTTTAGTTTATAAAAAAAATATGAAGAAGGAAGTTGAAGGTCTGTAAGAATGGGCAGAAGATTTCTGGTAGTAGAAGTCTTTTCAATCTATCAGAAAAGGCATAACAAGAGCCAGTGACTGGAATGTGAAGCTAGACAAATTCAAAAGAGGAGAAAGGTGCAAATTCAGTGAAGATACTTAACCACTGGAATGATAAATGTAGGATATGATAGATTCTCTAGCTTCTGAAATCTTTAAATCAAGCATTTCTGTCTTTCCAAAAGATATACTATGCTGTAGCTCTACCAGAAAACATAGACTTAATGCAGAAATTACTTAGTGAGAGTAAAAAACCTGGAATATGCAGTAGATCAGACTAGACGATAATGAAAATTCTTGTAGTCTTAAAATACAGGAATCTGTTCATTAGACAACTAAATATGTAATTTTCTACATAAGAATATACCACAAGTATAAGGGAGAAATTGTCATAGAAGAAATCGCTTTGACGGTTTTATCTCCATGCAATGCATAGGCGTGTTTTCTCCCTCAGTGAGATCTATCATTTTAAACAGGCTGTCCAGCAGAGGCCCTACTTGAAGATACAAAACTGGCTTGAAAGAAGTGACTTTCCCATTAAAAAACTCTAGAAATCAGTGAAGGTACATGCAATATTCTTTTTTTAATCTGAGTTATTAAAATTTATGGTTTAACAACTGTTACTTGCAAAGTTAAAAAAAATTATACAACTTATTTTATAACATCTTCCTAATTTCCAATACATCTTACTTTCTTCTTTTAATCCAAGTCTACATGTTAAAATTGTCAAAATGACAGCTTCCTGTGATTACTCTTATTTTATTTCTTCTTTCAATACTTCCCCACAATCACCCTAAATAAATATAAATATTTATTTAAGCTTTTCATAACTATTGAAGCTATCTTTACTTTAAACTTTCTCTGACATGCTGATATATAAAGTCTATAAATGAAAAAAAAGTGACTAATTAGCATGTTTAAATCTCTAGTAATCTAATATTTTATCCTCAGGTTCAACATTTTCTGCTGAAAACCATACTGGCTTCTGAGATTTCCAAATAAAGATTATGTTAATATCAAATAAGTGAGTGAGATATAATCTGCCTTTATATTTCATTAACATCTGATAATTCCGAAACTAATGTGGTCAAATCAGTGCCTTCCATGGAAAAAAAAATGCATGCAAGGTGATAAATTAAGACCATTCCTTCAAACTCTCAAGTGAATAATTTTGTATTATTAATTATTATTATTATTACTAGTAGTAGTACAGTAACTCCCCGCTTAACATTGTAGTTATTTTCCTGACAAATGCTACTTTAAGTTAAATGATGTTAAGTGAATCCAATTTCCCCATAAGAATTAATGAAAATGGGGGGATAGGTTCCAGGGAAATTTATTTCTCCAAACAAAAGATTATACATAAATTTCCCTGGAACCTATTATATGTTATATTATATTATGTATCTATATCTATACACACACACACACAGAGTGGAGCCCCGGTAAAACGCGCCCCACGATAACGTGAATTCAGTTATAGCGTTATCATACCATGGCTCCCTGGATATGTCCCTATATCCTGGCACTTGGCGGTGGCGGCAGCAGCGGCTTCCCTCCCCTGCTGGGCAGCGCGGAGAGAAGCCACTATCCATGCCTGCCGGGGACAGAACAGTGGCGCCCACAGCCTGCAGCCCCTGAGTTCTCTCTGCAGAGAATCCAGAAACATTTTTTTTTAATTCTGAGAAACCCCGCTATAAGGTGACCCCGCTTTTAATGCGATGGGATTTTTTGGATCCCAATTGTCACGTTATAGCGGGGTTCCACTGTGTAGTGTGTGTGTGTGTGTGTGTGTGTGTGTACTATGCACACTAAGTTTTAAACGAACAATTTATACTGTACATAGCAATGATGATTGTGAAGCTTGGTTGAGATGGTGAAGTTAGAGGGTGGAAGAAGGTGGGACATTTCCCAGGGAATGCCTTCCTGCTAAATGATGAACTAGAACGCAGCTGAACCCTCAAGAGTGATCACATTGTTTTTAATGTAGCCTCACATGCCACAAGGCAGCACGAATGGGGGGAAGGGAAGACAGCATGCCAGAGAGAGACAGAGACACACACCCTGTGTGAGAGAGAGGCACATTGCCCCTTTACGTACTCTGATTCCAGTCTAAGTACACTGCCTTTTTAAGTAGATCAGCAAGTTGAGACCGCATATGCTGCTAGCAAAATCCCTGTGTCCTGAGCCCTGTTGTGTGCCCCCAGCTCTGTGGAGATGAGGTAAAGGAGCAGGTCGGGGGGGAAGATACCCCTCTTTCCCTACCCCTTGCACAGCAAGCAGGAGGCTCCGAGTAGCAACTCCAGGGCAGAGGGCAGGAGCAGCACCCAGCAGTACAGCTGAACTGCCCAGCAATTGATAGCCTCCTAGGCCACTGCCACACAGGGAATTTAGGGGAGTGGGGAACTGATAGGGTGGCTGCGGCCCACCCTGGTTCCAAGCCCCCACAAGCTCTAACGGGCTGCTCTTTCTGAAAGCGGTGGACAAAGCAGGAGGCTGCCAAACAGTGTTATAAGGGAGCACTGTGCAACTTTGAACTAGCATGTTCCCTAATTGATCAGCAACGTAATAACGAAAGAACATTAACCGGGACAACTTTTAGTGATGAGTTACTGTAACTTAGCACTCTGGAGCCCTAGTCATGGGCCAGGATCTCATTGCGCTAGGCACTGAACAAACAGAACAAAAATACAGTCCCTGCTCAAAGGAGTTTACAATCCAAGAATATGACAAGAGAGAAGGGTCTGTATTTTTGTTCTGTTTGTTCAGTGCCTAGCACAATGAGGTCCTAGCACAACGTAAGTCCACATGATGGAGTATTGATTCTGAGCTTTAGTTAGGAAGAGGTTATCAGAAACTTTTGCAAGAGTGTTTTTTTTTGTGTACAAGTAGTCCCACTTAACTCACGTGCAGCTTCCAGAGTTTCAGATCAGAATTCCTAACACAAGGAGGATTTCAATCATAATAAATGAATAAAGTCAGGCGAGCAGTGTAGTTAGTAGCATCTGAAAAGTGAAGAAATCTACTGCAAGTACAGGTCCTGAAGTGTTGTTCTACTGTGAAAAGGGACACTAACATAGCAAAGCAGGGTTCAATTTTTATTGTCACAATGATTTCTAGATTAGAAGCTATCAGTTTACATGTTTTTTTTTTAAAAAAAATAAAGAGCCTCCAATGAAAATTCAGCCTAGGATCTGAAGGTCAGCCTGAGCTATCCTTCATTATCATAATCAGAAACAATGGTTTTGAGGGATAAATCATGTCCACCACTGCAATGCCTGACTCCCAATATCTTCAGATTATGTCTTCAGTGACATCTTTAAATGACCTTTAAAAGGGTTGCACAAGTGTAATTGAGTAAATAAGTCTCTTGATGATATGCAAGAAAGGATAGAGAGAGTCATGTTCATACATTCACATTTATGTTGCCTTTGAAATGCAAAGGCCGTAAAAAGAAATACAAACTTATTTTTGTCAGAAAAAAAAGTCAGCAGAGATCACTCTGCACAAAGGGAGCAGATCTGTTGACTAAGTGCATTCCTTTTTTATATAGCTGCTATTCAGAGTAGAGCCACTCTGAAGTGTTCCTGTTCTCTTGGAGCAGCAAG
Organism: Dermatemys mawii; assembly: GCA_007922305.1. Lineage (NCBI taxonomy): Eukaryota > Metazoa > Chordata > Testudines > Dermatemydidae > Dermatemys > Dermatemys mawii. The sequence goes on along the minus strand of ML677333.1, from coordinate 65,768,015 downwards.
GTTTTAACCTAGCCCCTGGAGAGAGAACATTACATTATCCCTAGGAAAAGCAAGGAACTAGCTTCCTGAGCTTTCCTTCCTGTAGGATTGCCAACCTTCCAGTATTATCCTGGACTGTCCAGGAATTAAAAGATCAATCTTCAATTAAAGGTTATATCATGTGATGAGACCTCCAAGAATATGCCCACACATAACTGGCAACCCTACTGAGACGAAGGAAATATTGGTCTGTTAAAAAAAAAATAGGAAGACTAGGCAGGAGTTTTTGAGTTAGGTAAGTCTAATTCTCCAGCACCACCACCACCCAGCATGACTCCTTAAGATTGCTTTCTAAAGTAATCTGAAAAAAAAAAAAACCAATAAAACCCACATTACTTGAGTTACTGAGAAACAAGTTTTATGCAACCAATTAAGAAATGTGCAAGAATCATCACCTAGTAGAGATCTTCTTAAAGAAGAGATTGAATGATAATATACCGGATACTCTTGGCCCTTTTTTGAAATTGGTGATTAAGACCTACAGTTGTCTACAGGATATCATCCTCAGGAGAAAAAAACAACAAAAAAAAATCATTGCACTTTTAGGAGTACTAATCTGTGAGTGAAAAGTCACATAATATTTCATCTACATGGAAATGTATTCAGGAATTGAACTGCAAGGAACTTTGCAATACTGTGCATTTTTATCACCACATCCATTATTTTTTTACTAAAGTCCTAAATCCTTACATCCCATGCAAAGTAGATTTGTTGATATTAAATATCAAATCAGACCTCTAACAATATTTAGATTTTTTTTACTATTGCAATGTTAATCTGCAAGTATTTTACTCATCTTATTTTTGCATATGTCAAGAAGATTTCTAGCATTTCAATAAATGATTAACAATTATAGCTAAGATGTAGGCAGTTTTTCCAAACACGGCAGCTTTTAAATGTTATAGCTTAAATCAGCAGAGGATGAGTCATTTTATCTTCTGCCATCATAAATACATTTTGTACTGCATAGCTGCAACAAAGCCATGAGGTAATCTATTCTAAGTCAAGTGCCGTAAATGTACTTTTTAATGGCTTTTCATGTGATGGCTAAATAAACACATGACAATATTGTAGTGTTAAATTCCTTCTCTAATTAGTCATCATTTTGGCTTCACTTTTCAAATAATGAAAAATGACATATGCATCAGGAAACGTATTGTCATTTGTTAGGGTTCTCCTCTTATAGCTTTTTATGTATTTTAAATGTGTTACCTACCATTTCAGCTGTGCATTTGCTGTCAAGGCAAAACATTCTCAACTTCAGTGTTTTGTGAATTCTGCCTTTGATCGTTATACTTTTCTGCATTACAATGGAGATAATAATAAGAGATTTTTCTCATATTCAGTTATAGGAACTGTTCGGAGCTCTATATTCTGAGGGCCACCAGAAATATTTTTTTTTAAAAAAAAGGACTTGTGAGAGGAAAGCATCTTTTATCAGTAATCATTCTGCATGTGGGCTGACCAAGTCATCATTCTAAGCTCTTCTCCCCTATCCTGCACCAAACAAAAGTTTTCATGCAACTGGCTGCATTTCTTTTTCCCATAATGAGATCTCACTAAAGAAAGAATGGCAGCAACTACACAATGGGACATAATGGATAATCATATAGCCCTCCCCCGGGGGCAAAAAAAAAAAAAAAAAGAAAGAAATAGATGCAGTATTGTGCCTAATTATGGAAATTTAATGAAACCAGGCTAGGTCTAGCTATCAAACTAATGACCGTAAGGTAATATTCTCTGCTAGTGTAAGCAAGCACAACTCTATTCAATGACATCAGCTCATTGCCCATACTTTTACATCAGTATTTCAAATTATGTATAATTGTGTTCAATGAAAATCTCTCAACCATCTTCAAAATAAAGGTGTCCGTCCCTGGCAGAGCAATGAATGAAGGACAGTATATCTATACTGGGTAACTGTCTTGGTGAGGAGGGAAAAGGAGATCTGTAGCGGAGTGGCTACCCGCTCCCAGCCAGAAAAGGTTAAAGTCAGCCCTGGAAGAAGGCTGGGGCTGTAAGTGCAAAGCTCCCAGGTTGATTAGGAGAATAGGTTCAGCTGGGTAGCCACATCCCAAACACTCTAGCAGGCCTTAAAGGTTGAGAGGCAGGAGCAGAGAGAGTAGTGTCTCCTCTGTCCGCAGAAGTAGACAGGCCTGGCTGCTGGGAAACACAAGGTACCTAGAGTGGAGCAGGGCTAGGCCAGGCAAGAGGAGCTGGGGAAGCTCTGGCCTGGAAACCCCCAGTCTGCAGGGCCTAGGGGGAAGGCCCAACAGAGGGTACTAGGGTTGCAGGGGGCAGCCAAGGGCTAAAGAGGCAGAGGCAGCAGGGCAACCCCCCTTGCCGGTGATGAGTGGCAATTAGACCCCAGTCTGCCCCAGTGAGCGGGGGCAAGTGGTGACTGGCAGTTGCCTAAACTGAGGCAAGGTGGGGATAGGAGGTGGGGGTTCCCCGGGGAGGGGAGACCCCGAGATGGTGGAGGTATTCCAGGGTGCAGCACCCGAGGTAAGAGGGCACCAGGACCCAGGGAGGGGCACCAGCACCAGTAACAAGCGGGACCAAACCCAGAAGAGGGTTCTCTAGGGGGCTGGACCAAACTAATTCCCAGAAGGACCAGCAGGAGGCGCCGAAGGAGGGTCGCCGCACTCTTACAAGATCCTAACAAATCTCACTAATTTAGAGCCTTGGATTCATGGAGCTGTCCAACACTCAGGGATATTTAGTCCTGGATGTGGGTTTTTGTTTATATTTATTTCAATTTGGGCATTAACCTGGGCATTAGCAATTTCATTTATAAATGAAAAAGATTGCCCATAAATTATTTTTTCCAGTAGCTTTCTGATTAGTTTGAGTGCTACATGTCAAAAACCAGACAAGAACTGCACTTTCCTCTTTCCACATTGTTCTTTAAATCATGTATTGATTGGATACAGTATTACAGTAAGACATTTGCCCTTTTATTAGTATGTGGGCTGCAGGAGTGCGAGGCAACTACATCACTTAAATCATAAACAGGCATGGTGGGGAGGGGAGAGAATTACTTAAGTAAATAAACCACACTAATAATCAATTTTCATTTATAATTTCTAGCATAACATTTTAATCACATTGTATTCAATAAAGTAAATAAAGAGGTAGAATGCCTAAAGTATTAGAAAAAGCAATCACCATTTTCACTGTAATAAATTTCGATGGTAAATACAAAATGTTAGTTTTCTTTCTTACTCAAAGATTTAGTAAGTTTTCATGAACTGGACTAATGACATTAAAATGATTAAGATGAACAAGTGGCTGGGATTGATTCAAACACTGAAACTTTCCGACACTGTTTGCGATTTGGGTGGCGTGTCATAAGTATAAAGTAGCCTAAAATTACGGTTTGTCTCTGGGTCTCTTTTCTGTTCAACTCGGCTATGGGATGAACCACACCTATTTCTTTCACTGTAACTATAGCTTTCTATTAAGTAAGGTAGTCAGTAAGTTTACCTTCTTTTTATCACTTGAAGAGTTCTCAGGGGTGAGTGTTGGCTGGGTGCTTCTTGATATTGTAAGATTCAGCAAAGATATCAACAGTGGGAAAAAGTTGCCTCGGGGGAAAGGTTTGGGTTCTTAATTCTTTTGTTGATTATGGTAAATGCTGTTCTATTAATGGTTATAAGTGATTTATTCCTTTCTTTTTTTCTTTTATTAAAATCTTTCTTTTAACAATCTGACTGCTTGTTTTCCATTGTGTAAGATCCTGGTTTTGGATCGGGCACGTCTCGCAATAATATACCCTTTCTATTTACTTGAATTCATATATGCTACTGCATTACAGTGATTGCAATGATGATTATCACAAATCTTCACCTGGAGAAGAGGAGGAAATAGTCCATTGAAACTACTTGAAACTTCCTCCCTCCCAAACACACCATATGATAAATCTTTATATAGTAAACTCAGTTTGCTCTTACCTACACACCAAAGTTCAGACCAGGCAATGTAAGCTAGTGGTAAACTGAACTAATGGTGCACACAGAAGCGTTTGCACTAGAATAATAAAATTGGTTTAAAAACAGATATTGATTAAACCAATACAAGCATTGTTCATTGAACTCTTACAGAGGGAATTGGTAACCTTTGGCACGTGGCCCATCAGAGAAGTCCACTGATGAGCCAGGATGGTTTGTTTACCTGCGGTGTCTGCAGCTTCGGCCAACTGCAGCTCCCATTGGCCGCAGTTTGCCATTTCAGGCCAATGGGGACTGTGGGAAGTGGCGTGAGCCGAGGGATGTTCTGGCTGCCGTTTCCCACAGCCCACACTGGCCGGGAATGGTGAACCGCTGACAGAGGGAGCTGCGATCAGCCAAACCTGTGGATGCCAGCCCTCCACTGCTCTGGGGTTTCTGTTGAGGGCTCCTGCCAGCCAGGGTCTCAGCCTGCTGCCAGCCTGGATTCCTTCACCCAGGCCGGCAGTGGGCGCTGCGTGGGACCGGCAGCGGGACTCCAGCTGGCAAGGGGCCAGCAGTGGGAACCCCAGAGCGGCAGCGGGCTGAGCCCGCTGCATGCCATACAAAATTGTTACAAAAGGTTGCTGGCCCCTGGCCTAGATGGAGTTACTATAAGGTGAGTGTATTGGTCAGAAAACTGTTCCCAGAGGGTAGTTATTAGCAGTTCACAGTCAAGCTAAAAGGGCATATCGAATGGGTCCTGGAGGGATCGGTTCTGGGTCTGGATCTATTTAATATCTTCATCATTGATTTAGATAATGGCATAGAGAGTACACTTATAAAGTTTGCAGATGATACCAAGCTGGGAGGGATTGCAAGTAGGGTGACCAGATGTTCCTATTTTATAGTGACAGTCACGATTTTGGGGGGTTTTGCTTATATAGGCACCTATATCCCCAACCACCCATGAATTCTCTTTAAAAGAGAACTGGATAAATTCACTGAGGTTTAAGTCCATTAATGGCTAGTAGCCAGGCTGGGTAAGAAATGGTGTCCCTATCCTCTGTTTGTCAGAGGGGGGTGATGGATGGCAGGAGAGAGATCATTTGATCTTTAGCTGTTAGGTTCACTCACTCCAGGGCACCTGGCATTGGCCACTGTCGGTAGACAGGATACTGGGCTAGATGGACCTTTGGTCTGACCCAGTACGGCCTTTCTTATGTTCACCCACCCAGTCCTGATTTTTTACATTTGCTATCTGGTCACCCTAGTTGCAAGAACTTTGGAGGATAGGATTAAAATTTGAAATGATCTGGACAAACTAGAGAAATGATCTGAAGTAAACAGGATGAAATTCAATAAGTACTCTACTTTGGAAAGAACAATCACTTGCACACTCTACAAAATGGGAAAGGACTGCGTAGGAAGGAGTACTGCAGAAGAGATCTAGGGTCACAGTGGATCACAAGCTAACTATTAATAAACAGTGTAACACTTGCAAAATTAAGTAAAAAAATATTCTGGAATGTATTAGCAGAGTGTTCTAAGCAAAACACAAGTAGTAATTCTTTTCTACCCCATGCTGTTTAGGCCTGAGCTAGAGTACTGTGTCCAGTTCCGGGTGCCACATTTAAGGAAAGATGTGGATAAACTGAAGAAAGTCAAAGAGGAACAAAAATGATTAAAGTCTAGAAAACATGAGAGAAGGCTGAAAAAATTGGGGTTGTTTATTCTGGAGAAGAGAAGCCAGAGAGGGGACATGATAATAGTTTTCAAGTACATAAAAGGGTTGTTACGAGGAAGAGGGAGAAAAATTGTTCTCCTGAACCTCCGATGATAAGACAAGAATCAATGGGCTTAAATTGCAACAAGGGTGGTTTAAGATTTTCTTAATGTCCAACCTAACTGTGAGAGTGATTAAGCACTGAAATAAATTGGATAGGGAGGTTGTGGAATCTCCATCACTGGAAATTTTTAAAAGCATATTAGACAAACATCTATCAGGGATGGTCTAATTTTGTCCTGCCATGAGTGCATGGGACTGGCCTAGTTGACCTCTTGAGGTCCCTTCCAGTTTTACAATTCTTAGTAAGCAATCAAAACATGACATATTGATTGGAAACAAAACAGAGAAACCAAACTCTTGGCTACCACCACAGCCTTGACACTGTGTGTGAATGGACAGATGGACGGAAAGAGTTTTCCTTACTCCAAGACAGTTGGCGGCCTTTCGGGGTTTTTGGTTCTTTCCTTTTGGGAAATCTGATTGACAAGCTAATCTTCATTATTTTCCTGTGAGCACCCTTAGAAGGGGAAAGGGAAGCCAATCGGATAGTGCCCTTGCAGGCCTGAAGAGAGAGAAATAAAGAACATTGGCAGGATCTCATGGAGGAAAATGGTGAAAAGAAATCCGTTTCTCTGTCTTGCTGCATCTGCACCAAATAGAGAGAGAAGAGGAGTAGTATCGGTCTTGCTACACAGCTATATCCCATGAAGAAGATATATGGCCTTCCACAGCTGCTGGATTTTGCCAATATCCCAGGATGAAAGAGGTAGCGTTATTTTGACAGGTAGATTCCCTTCTGCTGTAATGAAGCACTGATTACTATTAAGTATTTTCTGTTAAAAACCACTTTGCTATGAAAAAATTTCACATTAGAGTGTTTCTTAGAATCTGTCTTTCAGACGAGACATAAATCCAAAGTCTGACTGCTTGAGATTGTTAAAGGTCTCATGATACCCTTCGTTAGACTATAGGTGTTAACCCTGGTATCCTGGCTAAATTCCAAGATGAATTAATTACAGTTTGCCTACCTAAATTCCTACTGAATAATGTATTCTTCTTCACTTCCTGTACTGTATTACTATTCAATTTTGTGGTGCAGTCTTAACCAACTGTTAAATTTCAGTGATGGGTGAAGTGATTCCTGTATCTCTAGTTTGTACAGTGTTTTGCAATCCTTCCAAATGAAAAATGATATCTAAATATATATCATATGCTGCTTCTCAAGAATCTTAAAAGTACCAGGCTATGCCTCATTTTATGTTGTAGAAATGAACTTTCACATTTCCTGACTTATAAATTTAGTTAGAACGAAACTCCCAGAAGCTTTCGTCTGGGACACTTAACTTTCATAAGGTGAAACTGACTCTCTAATGTGTGTCAAACATAAACTTTCAGTACATAAATAGTCTTTTAATCCCATTGTAGTAAAGTTTGCAGTTAGTCTCCATCATTTATGTCAATACATTTGGTTTCAGGAATCTCTGGAACAATTATACCGGTTTTAAATCAGAAATAGAAATAGACAGCTCACCCAGGCCTATATATTTTATATATAGGCCTATATATATATTATATTATATATATAATACAATATATAATATTATATATATACACACACACATATATATAGGCCTGGGTGAGCTGTCTATTTCTGATTTAAAACCAGTATTTATATATATATATATGAGACAAGAATAATATTTAAACAGTAGCCACTGAGTCCTACATGGCATATTTGCTGAAAGGAGCAATGGTTCAGATTTACCATCCTTTCATCAGGGACATGAAGAATAAAATACAGGGATGCATTTAGAGTTGCAGGCTGCAACTTGATTAACTGTGATCTTTAATTGGGTATGTAGGGCATTAAACCACAGAAGTAAACCTTACTTCGATCAGGGTGGGCAAACATTTCGGCCCAAGGGCCACATTTGGGTATGGAAATTGTATGGTGGGCATAAATGCTCATGAAATTGGGGATTGGGGTGTGGGAGGGGCTGAGGGCTCTGGCTGGGAATGAAGGCTCTGGGGTGGGACCAAAAATGAGGAGTTCAGGATGCAGGAGGGGGCTCTGGGTTGGGGCAGGGGATTGCCGTGCAGGAGGGAGTCAGGGGTGCAGGCTAGGTGTGGCGCTTACTTCAAGCAGCTTCCAGAAGCAGCAGCATGTCCCTTCTCTAGCTCCTACATGGACGCTTGGCCAGGTGGCTCTGCACACTCCCCTTCCCACAGGTGTTGCCCCTGCAGCTCCCATTGGCCATGGTTCCCAGCCAATGGGAGCTGCGGAGGCAGTGTGCAGAGCCCCCTGGTTGCCCCTAGGTATAGAAGCTGGAGGTGGGACACGCCACCGCTTCCGGGAGCTGTGCAAAACGAGGCAAGCCCTGGACCTCACTCCTCGGCGGGAAGTCGAGGGCTGGATTAAAATGTCTGGAAGGCCAGATTCAGCCCCCAGGCCATAGTTTTCCCACCCCTGACTTAAATTCATAGTGTTAAATGACCTCACACCATATGATCAATATTCAGGGTTGTTCCCCTTCAGTCCAACCCTTAGTATTTGGCTCACCTCTGAATCAAAGAAGAATGAGGGTGTTTAGGAGGATTATCAGAGTCTGCAAAGACTTAAGGTCTTGGGTAACAGTAAGAGGCAGTTACAAATAAAACAATCTTTAATTAATACAAAAGGGACTGAATTATAGCGCTTCTCTCCAAATCCCTGGTCAGGGGGCTGATTCAGAAATCACTACAAGAACCCACTTGCATTCTTTCCAATTATGGATACACATATCTAACTGGTATTTGTCAGTGGCCATGGTGAATGGATGACAAGAAACATATATAATCTTCTAGTAAATTGCACACAAAGTGATAGGAAACGAAATCTGCCCCATCCTACAATATTATATCACTGATCGAAAAATTAAGCTGTTTCAGGCAAGTCCTAATTCAAGCAACACAAAGAGAAAGATTAAAATCAAGTGTCCTTATTTTGTCATTCTGGCTCCTTCTAACACCTTAAACTGCTCCCACGATCTCCCTGAAAGAACCAAATGCCTATTCCTTTGGTCACCTCTCCCTTTTATTGCAGTTACACTCACCCAGAATGGAAAAAAATACCATGGAACTAACGTGACCAACATTTACACAGTTTACAGAAATAAAGAACTTTAGATGAACACTATTTGTGAGCAAGCCATCAGCTATAATTTGTCCTTCTGAAACACAAATAATTTTGAATATCCAATCATGATCACCACAGTCAGTTTACAAACAATTTATGGCAAGAAAAAATAAATAAAAGTTTTAATTTACTAAACACATTTCTTGCTACAAAAAGATTCTGTAAGCTCTTTTTGTTCTGAGTTTGTACACCTCAGACAATGAGGTCCTGGTTCATGACTGAGGTGTAACTGTAATATAAATAGTAACAACAGAGTCATGCTGGGTGAACTCTCTGATTAAAGCCCTTATTTTCTAATAGCTGAGCACCTTGCAAATATAAATGGATATAGCCTTAACATCCTTGTCATGCAGGGAACCAGTCATCCTCATTATGCAGAAATGGAAACAGAGACACAGCAATTAAGTGACTTGCCCCAGGACACATAGAAAGTCTGTGACAGAGCTGGAAACTGAACCCAGATCTCCTGAGTTCTAGTCCAGTGACATGATCACCTCTCTTTTCTTTAGAGAAATAAATGGCTAATTCTCTGTGAGGCCAGTTTTTAAAGTATTAAAAAAGTCTCAATGAGGATTTTGGTCCACTAAACATTGACACACCTGTTATATTCAAAGCCTGCTATATTATGAAGGCCAGAAATAAGCAATTTATCAAAACCTGAATTCATTCTATACTATCACTCATACATTTATCCATGACTTGCAGTGATAAACACCAACTAGGTATTTTTCTAAATCTAGTTTAACATTATTTTGGCAGGAAAGGAAATTAGGTGTGCATACATTATGGGGATGTTGGTTTAGTCACCAACTGTTTGCATGAGGCATGCTCCATAACACGATTTCCATATCAATGAAACTTAAGTAGTTTCTTCTGTTATAACATTGATTTTGATATGCAGTGTTCTGAGGCATAAGGGAAAAGAGATGACACTTTGAGGAGCCCTTAAAAGACTGTAGTTCAAATCCTGGCCCTATTGAAGTCAACGGCACAACTCATTTATTTTCTATATGCAAGGATTTTACCCTCGGTTTCCATTTACCTTCACCATGAAAGGCAGCATGGATTTAAGAAAAACAAAAATAAAAAAAAATCAGAAAGACAAATAGACTGTTTTTACTGCAAGTAGTTTAGCACTATCTTAATACAGGTGCAAAATCTGCAAGGCAATTTAAGCTATTAGCTACAGCTCTCATTATTTGACAATGACATGAATAAGTAATTTGCTCATAAACAATTTTTAGCTCTAATTAATAACTCAAATCATGTTCCAAAAGTGCTTAAACTAAACAGTGCCATGTGGCTTTACATGTAGAAGCCTGGAAAGCATACTTTTCTCCAATATATAATTTCAAAAGTGCTAAATAAAATTTGTGAAATGGTTGAATCTTCGAGTTTGCTTTTTCTTTTTTTTAACATTGTACTATAACTATAATCAGAAAATGCAACAGATTATCTTGTAGATTGTGTAAATGCACTGTTCAGTATGAAGACTCTCCAAACCACATTTTTTCTGTTTTGAATGTTTTATGTAGCCCTTTGCATATGTCTCGTTATGATAGCCTTGCATAGCACAAAAAATTTACAGTCACAATATTCATCACTGCTCTTTGTTTCCAAGCATGCACTTATTTTATTTTCCATGATCAGAAAAGTGAAAATATCAGTGCTTGCTATTCATTTGCATTTTAGCATGACTTTCTGTATAAGGTTTTTCAAACCTGGGCCCTGATTTTTCATAGCTATACTAGGAAGATTTTCAGGGTATTTGAGGTTCAGCACCAATGAACTACTCTGAAATAAAAGCCTATAAATAATAAAGGAGGGGAGGTAGTATCTTACATACTATACAACCTGTGATTGAAAACATGCAGCATTTTTTCTGCAACTTTATAAAAAGCTATCACTGCCACATTTTATTTACTTCACAGTTGAATCTATTATAAACCAAGACATCCCTTTTTCACAATTAAAACACATTAGTTCAAGGCCACTTATCATATGTAGGCTGCAAATGCATTTTTCAAGCAATTATATGAAATTATGCTACCTGTGTTTGCAACACTTTGCAGTATGCCTTCTTCCTGTATGCTGTGAAACCACCCTAAAAATTAGTATTTGATATTTACAATAAAAATTGATGCTTTTTGCAATGTCAGTGGACAAAAGGGAATTGTCATCTTATACAGCACACAATGGTATATAAGATAAAATACCAATGCACTGGAAAAAACAGTTAGTAGTAAGGCTTTTTATAAATTCTTTTTACTGGATGAATTTTAGTGCTTGTAAAAAGGACTGACAGCACTGACTAAAGCAGGGATGCAGGAAATAGAGCAAATTCCCCACATAAATTCTGCCAGTGAACTTCAGCCCTGAGTGACTATTTCAGATAATCTCTGCTCGGCAGAGTCATGCTGTCCCCTGTAAATAAGTTGGAGACCACCACATTCATTCTCACTTTGAGACCTAAATTGGGATATGAACTCCAGTCTCTTGAAGGTGCCTTGCAGAAGTGTAATGTTACAGTTAAATCTCAACAACCTGTTATGAGTGCCTGGTTCCACTCTATGTAAGGGAAATGTTTCTTGAAACAAGTCCCAATTATTGCAGTTTCATCCTTTACACTATCTCTGTGAGTGTGAAAACCGAAGGGTCATGCAATTCTCATTAAGTTCTCATTCCTATAGCAGGTTACTTGTGCTAATGAACCAAAATTATATAGTATCATACAGTCAGTTAATGAGCACTCCCCTAACTTTTGTTGTAAATAGCTGTCTAATTATATCAAATCTCATAAAAATTTCCTTTATTAAAAATTAAAAAACAAGAAGGCAGACAGCATAACTAAAATTGTAATTTTATAAATGAGCTAGCTTTGATTCCCTTTTACCACCTTAGCCATAAAAATGTACAGTACCACCTCTTGCCTCCAAAAAGCTCCTAAAGTCAAATGAATAGATATACATCGTATGTTCTTGCTTTGGGTTGAAATCAGTGATGTGACACTAACATTTTCTAGCATCACATGCCACAGAAATAAAGGGACTGATTCAGCTTTTGGTTAATAAAGAATACCAGTGAGCATAAAACGGACTGTTTTATTTAGAGATAAGATAAATAAGGAGGGACATGATACAGATGCACAGAATAATGAATTATAGCATAATGACAGTAGTGTATAATTCAAAAACAAGGGCATATCTAATGAAATTGAAGGAAAACAAAGATATAATTGATCAAAGATATTTTTATTCTTACAATATTTTTATTATGTAGTGCTCATAGCTACAAGATGATACAGAGGCTAAAAAACTAATGTTAAAGAAAGAGGATTAGCCATTTGCAAGGATGCCATTATATTAGTTCAAATGAAAAATGTTGAGAGGATATAAACTCGCATACTACAAGGCATAAGCCAATTACCCAAGGAATTTAAGCAGCCAATTGCCACTTTGGGTACCAAAATCTAAAATGTATATCTCTGAAACACCTGCTCAGCTGCCACCTAATACTGTAGGTGGCGAAGTTTCCTCTGATGACATCCACTAGATGCCTAAAAATCCACCATTGGACAGCACTGCCGTTATACTCTATAGCCCAGTGTTCAAAACCCCACTCAGCCTGAAAGGGGCAGGGACTGGAACCTGGTTCTTCCAGGTCCACAAGCATGCCCACTACTGGGCTATTGAGTTAGTCTCTCTCTCTGCTTCCTTTGGGAAATCCTCTCAGTATCAACCTCCTAAGAATGTTTATCGGCTCAGTGTTGTTTAAAAGTCTTACCCCATCCTCACCTCCACATGGATTATAAAGTGATTTCTTTGGTATGTTGTAATTGGAAGCATAATTCTTCATTTACATTCAAACAAAAGGGAAATGTGAAAAAGCACATTACAGTCATTTCATCTATAGCTTGAAAGAACAGTAAATCACTAGGGCCAACATGAAAGCATTTCAAATGTAATCAAAAAAACTAATTAATCAAACAAAAAGATGCCGTCACAACAGTCTGATGATTTGAGTTTGAGACAAGAGAAATACAACACATTTGAATGCAGTGGAAAAGTGGAACGTATTTTCATCATTGTTGTGAGGTAACAAATTGTTCTTTAAAATATAGATAGATAGATAGATAGATAGATAGATAGATAGATAGATAGATAGATAGATAGATAGATAGATATAGACATATAAAATCAATAATAGAACTTTCCCTATTGAAACTTTGAACTGTATTCTCTGTCTTATCAGATTGGATTTCCTGCTGGTAATCATGGGGGCAAATGGCAGTTCTTTAACACGCATCATAATTTCGAAGATGTTTTCAATGTCATCATCCTGCCCTGTCCCTCTCCTACATTTCCCTGTTTGTTTCCTCCTCCTGTTCTGTCTCATCATATGCCAAGATTGCGAACTGTTTGGGGCAAGGAGTATTTTTGTTATTATTATATGTTCATAAAGCACTTAGCCTAATGGAGCCCCGATACCTGATTGGAACCTTTACGTGGTACTGCAATGTAATAAATAAATAAAATAATGTGACATCTAAAAACTGTTCTTTTGCTACAATGTCTACAACGGTCTGTTTGAAAAAACCTGCAGAAATCTCCATTACGACGCATTGTTTGTATATATATATATATATATATATATATATATATATTATCAAGTGTGCATGCGTACCTATTATACAGTTTGCTGCTGGGAGGTATAGGTGGAATATGTAGTAACTGTTTATGTCACAGCATATACAGTATACAGAGAAGTAGGGAAAAGATATAAAATACTCTTGCCAGAAGGTTGCAATGTAATACTACTTTATTTCTTAGAATCCAGAACCCTAACACACAAGAATCTAAAAAGAGAGACATAGTAGACTGCTCCCTATGGTAAGGGTGCACAACTCAACCCATTTTGCTCCACTTTGCAGAGACTCCACATAAGACTTAGATCACGCACCTTCCCTCAGAACTCCCTAGCCTGCAAACAGAATCAGGAAACCCTTTACAATTTAGAGCAATAGCTTATAATTGTAATACACCACCAATTAGATAATTTTTAAACTTGACCCTAGATTAATATACATATTAGATGGTAATTACCACTTTATCACTACAATTTATCACAATAATTTCCCCTTAAGATGCTATTTACATGTTTTCCTGCACTTCGAACCATAATTATTACAGAACAGGGATTAATGGAGGGAAGAGTGTATGTGTGTTATACATGTATTTACATTAAATCTTAGCATAAAATAGTTATCTCTGATTACAATAACGTGGCCACATTCTATGCTGGTCACAGTTTGTACAATCATATTTTGTATTTTTTGCACCTTTGAATCACTTCCCGTTGCCATATGCATTACTACCAATCCTACAAAGAAGAAAAATGCAAGTTTTTATAAGAGCTTTCAACCATATGCTGAATCTATAGAATAAGGATTTTATTTTGTAATCAGTTTCATTCTCACTGGTTGAGATCTTGAAGTTAAAAAATTGCTACAAACTAATTTAACTGGAACCATAAGCATGCTTAATAGTATCTACCCATGAAACTACCCTCAAAATAACCTAACACTGCTGGTTGCCACATATTTTCAATTTTCATCTGTTAGATATATGATCAAGCATGTCAAATCCGCTCTAAGTAATAGAAGTGAAAAAGTAAAGTCATTTACTTAAAACATTCTGATAGCTATTTATCCAAAAACCCTGGTCAGATTTAGTGCTCAAAGGCATTTACCTACAAAGTTAACCAGATGCTTTGAATGGAAAACTAATTTAATTTCTCTGTTATCGTAACGGGACATCTGTTAAAACATCCAAGGAAGGTAATATGTTCAAAATTAAACATCCTGCAGGTTGTCTCATTAGAGTATGTGCAGCAGTGACATTCAACTGATAATCACCACTCCCTTATGAAAATAGTTAGTAAATATGAAACTAAAACAATATAGTTATTACTGTCACAGATAGGAAATATAGGGTCAGTTTGTGCTGGGTGCAAATGCAGCCCTTATGCCAAATTCATTCTTTTGCTACTATAGAATTACACTAGCGATGAATTTAAACTCCTGTTTTTTTCTGTCTTTCTTCTCCTCTTACCTCCTCCGCATCTTTTTTCCATATTTTCAGTTGAATTGAATTTATTTTATTTTAAATATCATTATTGAATTCCAGCATATTAACTGCTTATGATTTAGGAACAGATTTTGAAAAGAGCTCAGCTTCTGAGTTCTGAGTTTTGTCATGTCTGACAGTTTAAACAAATTATATATTGAGCTAATTGGCATACTTGCCAATAATTTGAATATGCCCATAAACTTCAGCTAGTGGCTTGACACACCCTGTCCCCAAGCAGGTTCAAGGACAGGATATGGAACTGTAGAAACTTGGCAGCTTCATCTAGAAAAGGTGGAAGTCTGTTATGTTACACAAGTGGATGAGTATCAGAGGGTGTCTGACTGTGCAGATGAGTGGGTGATGGATAGTATTAGGGTGGTTGGGAAATAGGTAGGTGCGCAAATGCTGGAAGACATATGGGGCACTGGCTAGATGTGAGGATGATGGAGGGAGTCTGGAATGTCTGAGTGGTGTCTAGGGGATTCTTGCCTAGGTGGGTGATCGGTGGGAAGTAGGGGCCTAGATGGGGAAGTAGGAGGAAAACTGGGCATGTAGATGGAGAGCTGTTTGGGGTGAAAAGTGAGGTCTGGGTATTTGGTGTGTAAAGTGGCGACAGAAGGGCTTTTGGGAAAGCTAGAGAACAAAAACTACAGGTCTGGAGAGAGCTGGTGAGAAAATCTCGTGTTGGGGAGCAATGGGTGGCCAAGGGATGCAAAGTGAGGCAGGCACCAGTACTGGACTCACGGGGTGAAAGCAAAAACCTACTGGTACAGTGCCAGCTGTGCCTCCCCCACAGTGGGTGGAGCCTTAAGAAGAAGGGGTGGGGTTGGGGGTCAGCGTCCCCCAGCCAGCACTTCTAAGCTGTCTGGCCCACACTGCCTGGGGTGCCAGCAACTATTTAAAGGGATGGGGGCTCTTTAAAGACACTTCAGTTCCCCATCCGTACAATGGAATTTGTAATACCACCACATCTCCCAGAGGTGTTCTCAAAATAAATTCATTAAAGTTTGTGAATCACTCAGATATTATAGGAAAGAGCACCATAGCCATGACTAGAGCTCCTAGCTGCTAGGGTAACAATAATAATCATTCAGTATTCTGAGCAGAGTGTAAATAGTGTGAAGTAAATAAAGCTCGAGGCCCCACAGTGAACAATGAGAAGAAAATAAGTTGCTGACTAGCACCATCCATTCACTTATTTCATGCTTCATTCATTAGACATCTTAATGCATTTGTGTGTGTAATGTTAGAAAAGGAGGGAGAGAGAGAAAGAAGGCAAACCTAAGTTCATTGATGCAATATTACAGTTTCTAAGTTAAAAAAAGGAAGATATCAGGAAATACAACATAAATGCAAATAAGTTAACCTACAGAGTTAACAGCCAACAAAGATGAAAAAGTAGAACATCAGCAGAACTCAGCCAGCTTCCTACAATTCTGGAAAAACTCCACTAAAGTCAGTGCGGTCATACTCCAGAATTACACTGATGTGATTAAACAGAATTTTGCCTTATCTGTGCAACATATCTAAATTAATGTTGCTGTTGTGATTTTAATTGTACAAGTTAAATTGACTTTCTCCAGTCAATATTTTATCATTTTTAAACTAAAACACTTTGAGGTCCTTGGCTTGTAAACTTCTTATTCCTCAGCTATCCAGCTTGTGGAATTTACAGCATCTGCAGATGTCTCTAGTGGAAGCTTTCATGTTCCTCGAACCAAGTGTATTATATAAGCATTTGCAGCACTTCTGTACTGAGGGGCTTTATTTAGCAGACATTGTTCAGGCAAAACTCCCATAGAAACATCAGGGAGTTTTGCCTGAATAATAAATAAGCAGTACTGAATACGGCCCTACATTTAATTGCTCTTGTGCTCCATTACAAAATTGCAGAATCACCTCACTCAGGTGAAACCTGGAAATATTTCTTGACTTATTTAAAATGGTAAATTAAAATTAAAATTTAATGGAAACTCATCCTACTTTTGTCTTGTAAAGGATAAATATATGTTCTTTGATTTTTGACAAAATGCTCATTACAAGGACACAACATATGCATACATTAACCAAGAGAATGTATACCTTCTGTATGCTGTGGGTTGTCTCCACCCTTGGGACAAAAATGTAACGTTTTAAGTATTAATCTTCTCTGTTTCTCTTAAAGATGCCTACAGACTCCCACTTATATTGGTTATGGTGCCTTACTAAGAGGATCTCCATATGGAAGCTAGGTTGTCAGCAAAGGCATTTACAAAAAAGCACAAGGACAGAAAATAGTCCAGGTACAATACCACTCTTCACTGTATGGACACACATTCTCCATATTGGCATAAAATGTGAACACCTCCTCACAACTGTTCACCGGCAATCTTTTAGGCTCCATCACTCTTTTAAGCAGGGGATAATCTCATAGTTCTAAAAATGTCAGCATCTTTACAGAGCTTTTTTGCTATAATAAGACACAGTGATAAAAATGCCATGACCTCTGTTCTTGAAAACTAATTTAGAAAGAAAGAAGCTAGTAAATCATCAGAACGATATATTAACAGATTGAAATACGTTGTCTCCTTTAAATTACAAGATGATAACAAAATGGATGCCCAAAGAGCAGAAGCAAGTTTCAAAACTTTCAAAAAAACCCCTTTGATTTTATCTGGTAGAAAGCTATATATCATATACATATAAAATAAACTATTCTCAGATGGACTATTATTAAGATGTAATTTTAATTTAGCAGTTCCTAAAACCATGCTGTGCAAGTTCCTCTCTCATTGTTTATGACCTCAGCAGAGTCCCTAGTGGAAGACATAGACTAATACTGTACTCCCCTAAAGGTTACTTTTTATACTTGATTTAGAGTCAGTTCAGTGCTATATCTTTTTAAGATTCCACATGACGTTCTTAACAGGAGACAATACTCCCAAGTATCATTAAAGCTTCGATGTTGTATTTATTCTCAGTTAAATAATACATGTAGTGAAGAGAATTCAATGCAAGACCATATGAGGATAGCTAGGTATATGAGGCACAATGCTAGCCATGATCCACTGTTTAACTCCTCTGCTGGTCTGAAGACGCACACAGTGTGTTACAACAAGGATGAGTTTGCCCCAGCATGTTCTAGACCAGAGGTCTCGAACTCAAATGACCACGAGGGCCACATGAGGACTAGTGCATTGATCCAAGGGCCACATCACTGACATGCCCCCCCCCCCCTTACTAACCCCGGCCCCGCCCCCACTCCACCCCTTCAACGAGGTCCCACCCCTGCCCCGCCTCCTCCTCTGAGCACACAGCTCCCCGCTCCATCCTGGAAAGCGCTAGGCACCGCCAACAGCTGTTTGGCAAACAAAGCAAGAGCAATCTAGGAAGTCCAGAGCTGGAAACACAAGCAAATAAATCTAATTTAACAAGAAATTACAAGCCTCAGATGATTCAAGCTTTTTTTCAAATATAATATGCTGATAAACCTGACAGAAATTTCAGCCCATCTCAGCCTAACATCAATTATAATTTTATAAAGTCTCCCTCTCCCAAACTGATCCTCATAACCTTGTTCCCCATCCCCACCTTCCCCCGTTACCCAGCTCTCTGTGCCCCATCCCCAAATCTCCACTCTCACCCCTATTACCCAGCTCCCTGTTCCCCAGATCTCCCCCACACCCATGCTTGTAGACAGCTCCCTGTGTTCCATCCCCAAATCTCCCCCACGCACCTTCATAACCCTGCTCCCCGTTCCCAAATCTCCACCCACTCACCCCTGTAACTCAGCTCCACCCACTCACCCCTGTAACTCAGCGGGGAGCCCGGCTTATTGCTGCTGGCCGCCGCTGCAGAGGTGGGGTGACCAGATGTCCCGATTTTATAGGGACAGTCCTGATTTTGGGGTGTTTTTCTTATATAGGCTCCTATTATGTCCCCCCCATCTCAATTTTTCACTTTAGCTGTCTGGTCACCCTATGCAGAGGACTCCTGTGAAGTGTCACTCCAGCTCATTCATTGAAGCTGCAGCAGCAGCGCCTGGAAGCCAGGGCTCGGCAGTGGCCCATCCAGGCAGCAGAGAAGCCTCCGCTTCTGGTCCCTCCCTCCCGGAAACTGCTATGGTCTGGGGGCAGGGCGCCAGGGAGCTTGGCAGGCTGCAGGGAAGGGCTTCGCGGGCCGCATGTTTGAGACCTCTGTTCTAGACTGTACTTCTACAGATGTTTCAAAGTATGTGCTTAGTTTTCGTAAATAATGGTGTTTTAGGTACCATATTTATTTAGGGTTAAATAGAATCATCCTTTCCATGTTTCTTTGCCTCCTCTCTCCACTAAAATCATTCAGTGTGAAGGAATTTCTGAATGCTTAGGAATTGCTGAATGCCTAGATGTGAGGTAATGCCCCTGTCCAGCCCCAGGAGATGAGAGAAATAGTTTGAAACCTAACTTAGGTGATGGGAATTCACTGGGTTTCCCCCATTCTAAGTATAGAGCATATCATCAGAACTAAAGTGAACTTTTCAGATGCATTCTCTGTATAGGCCTGAACAAGACACCTAGTTCCAAGGGGGGGGAAACAACCTAGACTTTTGAAAGAAACTCGCAGCTCTGGCCCATATGCAGCTCTGGGCCCATCTATTCTCAGAACAGCATTTTCATATTCTTAAATGATTTTTAACCATTAAAAAGCAATGATAAAACAGATCAATTCCTTCTCAAATCAGTCTACTACAAACACTCCACATTTTCATTCACATCCAGAGACTAGCCTATGGGTATGTCTTCACTACTGCGGGTAGCCGTTGATCTTTTAGCGACCGATTTCTCACATCTTGTAAAGACGCAAGAAATTGATCACCAGCGCTGCCCCCATCGACTCCGTAACTCCAGCTTGACTGGAGGCGTAAGCTGGAGTCGACGGGGGAGCGCGCCGCCGACCTCCGCCACCATGAGGACAGCAGGTAAATCGGCTTCAGGTACGCAGACTTCAGCTACGTGATTCACGTAGCTGAAGTTGCGTATCTGCAGTTGATCCCCCTCCAGTGAAAAGCAGCCCAATGTATTCAGCACACTACAAAGAGCAGGTCTACGGGAGATGAGTTTAAACAAATAAAATACTTTATTTGTATATGATTTGTATACTTTATTTGTATTATTTATTTGTATATGATGCTACAAGCATAATTAGCTTGTTATAACATCTGTTATAGCTCACTTTGCAATATATAAAGCATTTTTAATGTAACAAAATTATTGTCTGGAAGATCATTGTATTTATTACATTGTTGCCAATGTCTTTAATAGAGTGGGCCTATCTAAAGTTACAAAGGCAAAAAACATTACATATCTTAAAAATAAGTTAAGCACCCCAGAGAATGAACTTTAGTACTATTGAAGTCAAAGTGAATTTTACCATTGACTTCAACAGGAAGAGGACCTGGTTTAAACTGAAAATTTAAAACACAGTGATACAATGGTGCACAGTTGCAGCATTACAGTTATGCCACTGCAGCATCTTAAGTTTAGACATAGCCTAGGATTTCATCCAGTCTTTTGCAGGAGCAGCACACACGGGAATATAAGAAACTATTGAACAGTACACTGAACTTATATTCTGGGAAGTGCTTTGAGAGGCAGCACTTATACTGTGAAATAAGAGTGAAAAATGTCTTCTTTTCTGTGAAATTTTTCTTGACTCATTGAGGATTCTGAGTAACAAACTGAAGTCAACTCTACAATCCAGTCTATCCTGGCATATCAATTTAAATTTTAAATTAACAAGTGACACCATGTTTTACCATTATTACATTGCAGTATAGGCCTCTGGAAAGAATTCAGCAAAGCAATAAGTTAAATTATACAAAAAGAACAGGTTTACCCTTGAGACAGCAGTTGCAAAAATCTTCCTTTGTATTTATAAAATCTGATTAGTATCTTTTCCAAAAGTGGCATTTGCACTGAGTAACTACCAGAAGAAAGTGAGTTTTCCTTTAAAAGCACAGTTGATATAACCCCCCCCACACAAATACCTTAGTTGTCTGGGATGTGGAATGGTAAAATATACAGCATGTGTGAAATTTCCGTCAGACAAACCTCATTTAAATGATGCCAAGAGGATACGTAGCAGAAGACGTAGCCTCTGAATGGGGGCATATTAATAATGTACTGATGTCTTAGACATATCAGATGGTAAATTACCTTTGAAAGATCTCCAGCCTCCAAGTAGAAGCAGATAACAAACACATTCCATGTGACCCAGAAGACTAGCCAGACAGCATACTGCAGGAGAAGAAGAGAGAAATAATACATTATTAATTCTGCAATCATAAGTTAAACTTAAATAAAGCTTAAACTGTTTGTCCCAGTCTCAGACGGACACAAAAGAGAGAGACTATGAATACAGTAGAGCTGGGTGAAAACATTTTGCAAATAAAAGCAAGAAGAAATGTCTCCTTTTCCCTAGCCAGAAACTGGTGAGAGCCAGTTTATTCAGTTTATTTATTAGTGCTTATTCACATTAGAAATTGTGCATCTCAGGGGAGGCGATGGTCCTGAAATGTGATGTTCAAATTCATTTTGATTTTGTTGTATGCTTAGTTATGGGAGAATCTTAGAATCAAAGCAATGAGATACATTTTGGCATTACCCAAATGTGTTTTAGTGCTTGCATCTGCACTATATGCTTATTCAAATGGCACTCACTACATTCCCAAGTCCTGTCCCAGCATGCACCTGACTCCATACCACACCTGAGACGGAATGTCTGGAAGATGTTTCTTTAATTGTTTTACCATGTTGGTAAGGAATCCAGAGGGAATTCTAGCTGCCTCACTGTAAATATATTTTATGACATTTCAAACCATTACACAAAACTATTTGGCATCCTGTTTATCGTGTTCATTTTAATACAACATTGAAAATGTTCATTTTCATCTGAGTTTGAATTATACTGGACAGTGGAGGTAGAAAAGCTTGAGCAAAACTTGGTCAATGGTTTGTGTTATCTATTTTCTAATATGCATAGTTTGTGAGAGTAAAGGAAATACACTTTCTTTCTGCCCTTCTACCCACATTTACATATATGGTGACATTTTTGAATTAATGGAGACATATATTCAAGATTTGGAAATGCCACCTCCTTACCATACTGAAGATCTTTTATGCTAATTTCTGACCTGTTGTGTAGTCATGCCTAGTGTTAATGCCTCAAAAAATTCCCTTGATAAATTATTCCAATGTCTAATAAAGATTAACATCTGCAAATGCTTTTCTGATGACTTATTCCTATTTGCTAGTTACTCCTGATCCTGGTAATTTTAGTCTATGGGCCCGTGATATTGCATAAGTGAGAGTTGTTTCGTAAACCAATATAATATAAACTCTCTCTCCCCCCCACCCCAGTTTTCGTTTAAGGCCATTTCCCCTGATTATGCCACCAATGTCCTCTGCCTCTCAAGACTTCACAACATTATCACATTGCCCTTTGTTTTGTTGCCTTTTCCTCAAGCCATACACATTATATTTCTTTAATCTGACTTTGTTTCATATACTTAATATTGTTATTTTTTTGTATTTCAGTGGATTATCTCCAATTCATTATTTTGATCATGAGAAGTATATAGGTACACTGTACTCTAAGTCTGTCTTTACCTCAGCTGAATGAAAAAAAAAAAAAAAGAACTACTTCCCTTTCTTATGATGCCCAATTTTTATATGATTCAACGGAACATTTTTTAAAATTTTGACAGCATTCCACACTAAACATTTAGGTTGCTGTGAATTAATGTACCAGTCCCAGATCTTTCCCCACTTTACTGCTTTTTAAACTACCATTTTCACCTTTTATAGGTCTTGATATTCATTTGCTATAAGTGCATCGTCTGTCTTTTATTTAAAGTAAATCGCATTCAGTTAAGTTCGCCTACTCCTCTAAATTCTCAATATCCTATCACAATCTCTCTCTCATTCCCACTACAGTGTGTCTTCCTAATTTGGTATTAGGAATGTTGTGTCATTTTTCTATTGTTTACACCTTCCTGTATATAATTTAAATTATTAAATCTAATACTGAGTCCTGTGGTGCTTTGCTTGTACTTTTCAACGTAATATTTCTTAATTTGCATATGGTCTGTCATACCACTTTCCACTTGAGGCATAGGCCTCCAAAATCTTGTTCTAACTTTATTTGAAAATTCTTGCATGTGTCCCTATCAAGACATTTACATTTAGCTATTAAGTTTTACGTTACAGATAATGAAATCTTTGTCAGACAGCCAGACTACTGGATAGGCAACCTTTGCTTAAAACGACAAATTAAACTTTAATCTAGCAGACTAAATAAATGTTTAGATTGAAGGTTTAGATTACTCTTTATGAGCAAGCTGATTTACAGATAATACAAGTCGATTCTCTTAGGATGAGATTTTCAAAAGCACCTTCATGACTTAGCACAATACCTACTGGAAGTCAATGGAACTAAGTCACATTGGTGTTTTTAAAAATCCAACCTTAAGCCAATAAGAAGGCACCTGTTCAGTAATGGTATACTGAACTATTAAGTCTATTGCAGTCTGCTTCACAACACTGTTACTATCCCATACCAAAGGTCAAATACATCAAAGCAAGAAGAGGGCAAAATTAAGGCTTCCTGGGTAATCTTAGTTCTGGCATTTCCTAATTTCTCAGTGATTGAGTTCACAAACTTAACCTTATTTTATTTTTTATATTATTTACACATGCACTCTGGTGGAGATAGTATGACTTCAAGATTCTGAATTCTGTTTCCAGGTTGCATTCATGCAGTGGCTGATTTAAAAGATACTTTGTAAAGTAAGCACACAGTGATGGATCAACACAATGCAGTAAGCACTTTGGATTTGCTTGTAGTAGCAGAGCCTCTTACATTTACAATAATAGCATAACTTCTTTTTTTCAACTGTTTAGTCACAATCATTCAAAATGCCAATGTCTGAATTTTAGAATTTTTAAAAACAAACATCTGCTATTAATGGACAATCACAACAAAAAGCTTTCAAATTATTTTAAAGACCCCCTACTTGTGAAAATGTCATGTTAAGTGTTTGCTACCTGAACATTTGGGGATGAGTACTGAACATAATTATCTCGATAAACAAGTATGTTCTCACTCCCCACTGACAGTTATTTTAGCTGCTTCAGATCTGGCACATCTCTTATTTCTGGATCACATGCAATCATAAATGCCACTTTTTGTCTCATGAGCTTCAGCTAATCATTTTGGAAATTTGACACTGAAGGTCTGCAACTAGGAACAAATCCCTCTGGTGCCATCTATTATATGTGGCTAATTAAGAAACATTTTACAGGAAATCTTCAAGGAGCCAGAGTTGTCCGTTTTTTCCTCTTTATGGGAGTTCTAAGGAGCTGCATATCTGACATCAACCACCACAAAGATACAACAGCCAGAAAACAACAAGCCAAGCATCTCAATGAGCACACCCTTGACTACCAGACAGAAGATGTCACTAGGGGAAAATACCTACAACCAGGAGAGAGTTGCCATCTTGCTGTTGTGAAAATCTTTACCAAAAAGAAATATAGCTGGAAGGCTAAAGTGGAAGATTTAAATGCTGATTACAGTTATTGCTAATCTGTGAGAAATACAGGCACTGATCCATGAAACCAATCAAAATTCTTTCCTTCAGTGAAGAGAGTTGCATAAATAAGGCATAAGCTCTAATGGAATCAATATGCCACTCTTCAGTGCCCCTGAGAACTTCAGCTTTGACAAACCTTCACAGACTGGAAGCAATATTTTTTCAAGATTTCAAATTGCAAAAAAGCTGCATGAAGAAACTGGAGATGTACAGGTATCTTCTTTAATTTATGCTATGGGAAAGCAGGTAGAGCATATCTTTAAACCCTTTGACTTTACTGAAGACAATCACAAAGATGATGATGAAAGACTATGGTGATGCATGCTTTATACACCAAAGAAATATGGCTTAAGAAAGAGCATGCTTTCACCAGAGAATTCAAGAACCAGAGGAAAAATGTTGAATGTTTTATAAGAATTCTGTATAAACTAGCTGGAAACTGATTTTTGGAATGAAAAACATGAAAATATCAGAGATAGGCTGGGTTCACAGAAAAAAAAAAAAGTTTCACAGCAGGTACAACTGAAGTGAATATAACCCTAGCCACAGCCATACAGAAAGCAAAGCATTCTGAGATGGTGAGGCAGCAAAACCTAGAGCAACTTCATACACCTGAAAAATCTGAAACTAGCTGTAGGAACTATAAACAGACATTTGAGTATTAAAAGTCATTATCATAAAAAGTTTTCAGTATATTCCATCTTTACAACACCAGAACCAGGCCAAGAACTAAATTTCTTCCACAATGGACAGCACTTGAAACTCAATTCCACTCAATCTAAGAGAAATCCTAGATCTCTCACATATATCTTAACCACCTGAGGAAACGTGTGGCTGAGGTGAAGATGCATAAATATCTTCTAAGCAAATTGGCCAACTCTTCATGGGGAGCAAATGCTCCAGTTCTTCAGTCATCTGGTTTAGCCCTCTGTTTCTCTGAAGCAGAATACTGGGTTGCAGTCTAGCTAGTCTGTCAAGATAGGCTGACACACAACAATACTCAATATGTGTATCATAACTGTACGATTCCACCCACATCAGTACTGTGACTCCTGTGTTAACATCTTTCTTCCACACATCCATCGTGTGGATGTTACAGAAAGAATGTCTGAGATGATCAGGGCACACACAAGCTACCACTGTAGATAAACTTCTTTGACTACCCAAGGGTGCACTTGTGGGCTCATTTGCCCTGCCCAGATTCCTCTGAAATATCAATGTGGCATGGAGAATGGCCTGCAGCTGATGTCTGAAACCAATCTTTTGTAATTGACCCAAACATGGGTCT
This sequence comes from Dermatemys mawii, assembly GCA_007922305.1. Classification (NCBI taxonomy): domain Eukaryota; kingdom Metazoa; phylum Chordata; order Testudines; family Dermatemydidae; genus Dermatemys; species Dermatemys mawii. The sequence goes on along the minus strand of ML677333.1, from coordinate 65,742,057 downwards.
ATTTGACTTAGATTTACAATGAGCACAGGTGCCCTTCTGAATTGATTTCAAATGGGCCAGGGTCAATGTGTAGCCAGCTTTCACATTTGGGCCACTGAGAGCATCCCACATGTGGCTGTGGCCAAAGACAGACAATGTCTCACATCACTGACAACTGCCCGCTGACCAGATTTGATCTGTGGGCTCTGCATTTCACTGATTCGGCTACAACATATCGGCTTGATGAGTTTTTCATCTGATAAGAAAATTACTTACTTTTTACAGACAAGAAGAGTGAAGCATAGAGAGATTAAATGACTGTTTTAGTTCCATACTCAGTGGCAAAGTTATCAATAGAAGCCTGGTGTCTGGACTCCCTGGGTCCAATGTCCTTGTCATGTTACCTTCCAGTATGGAAAGGTGGGTGAGGTAATATCTTTCATTGGACCAATGTCTGAGAGTGAGAGAGACAGGATTTCAAGCCTGCACAGAGCTCTTCTTCAGATCTGGGATATGTACTGTGACGGAGTCAGACCAGAAGGATATAGGAGAGTGCTGGAAGGCAGGTATATTAGTCTCAGGATGTGCAGGTCCTTGTTCCCTGGATAGCCAAACAAAGGCTACTCCAGGCCAATCAAGACACCTGGGGCCAATTAAGAACCTTCTAGAAAGGAGTAGAAACAGCTAGCCTAATTGGGACACCTCAAGCCAATCAGGGACTGGCTGAAACCAGATAAAAACCTCCCAGTTAGTCAGGTGGGTGTGGGTGTCAGGAGCTGTGGAAGGAAGTTATGCTGTTGGTGAGACTGAGTGTTGGACAACATATCATACTGAAGGAAGGAGGCCCTGAGGTAAGGGTGAAGTGGAGTTTGAAGAAGCAGGGACTGCTGTGGGGAAGTAGCCCAGGGAATTGTATTGTGTTTTGTGCCTAAAAGGTCAGCCATCTTAGCTGATACTATTAGGGTCCCTGGGCTGGAGTCCAGAGTAGAGGGCGGGCCCGGGCTCCCCCCTTTTCCATCTTCCATACTGGCCTGTGATGAAGGCAACTCACTAGGTGGTGACTCTTGCCAATTATACTGAGAAAGGGAGGTCACTCTGGGGCCTATATGAGTTTCTGAGGCCCCTAAATCTGCCAGGAAGCGCAGGACCCACAAGTACAGACTTGGAGTTTTGTCACAGTACTCAGTGCCACAGCTAAATTCAAGGCAGAATAGATTGTTTAGCATAACTGGTTAACACATATTTCAAGGGACCATTCAAGGTGAAGTAGCCTGTCAATACTACTCCAGTCATAGTGGGGAAAAGAAAGCAGCAGAGGCAGTTGGGGAGGTGTTGTTAGTGGATTACAGACTGTTGCAATAAGCCATAAATCCAGTACCTCTGTTCAGTCCATGATTTTTTAGCATCTAGCAACATTATGAATTTAAGCTCCCAGACTTCTCTTTTGAAGGCACTGTGCAGATTTCCTTTGAGAATGAGGATTGTGAGGTCAGACAGAGTGATCATTTTGTGAGAAAAAATGTTCACTGCTGATAAGTGATAAAAGACAAAAACACCCTTTCTATGACTGTTCATTCGAGTGTGTAGTGACTGTCTAGTTTCACTGTTATAGTTGTTATTGGGGCATACAGTGAACTCGAGGAAGTACACCACGTGTTGTAATAGGCATCTGCAGGACCCATGAATCTTGAAAGGTGTGCTGTGGGGAGTGTTGATCACTGTAGCAGTGAAGATATATCTGCAGGTTCTATATCTGTGGTTCTGGCAGGGTCTGGTGCCACTTTGAGCTGGTATGTCCTGATCTGCGGAGAGCTTGTTTCTGATGAGTTTGGAGAGCCTGGGGCGGGGGGTTGTTTGAAGACCAGAAGAGGAGGCTCAGGAAAGATTTCTTTCAGGATGTGGTCCCCATCAAAAATTGGATTGTAGTTTTTTAAGGATACTCCATATAGATTCTAGTGTGGGGTGGTATGTGTCAAATACGGGTGTGAGTTCAGGGAGTTAATATGGAAATAAAACCTCTCCAGCTGCACACCCCTCAGGTAATATACACTAGCATAGTTTTGTTCAAGCCACCACTTGATGATCCGATGCAATGACTCTTAGCTGCAGGAATGCACAAGTTTAGCACGCAGAATCAAAAGGTTAGAAGGGACCACAAATCTAGTCTAATCCCTGTCAATATGCAGGATTTGTTCTGTCTAAGCCAGGGGTAGGCAAACTTTTTGGCCCAAGTGGCACACTGGGATTCAAAATTGTGCAGAGGGCCTCCCTAAACAACCTGGCCCTGCCTCCTATCTGACCCCGACCCACTTCCCGCCCCCGACTGCCCCCCTCAAAACCCCTGACCCATCCAACCCCCCCTTGTCCCCTGATCGCCCCCCTCTGGAGACCCCCTAACTCTAATAGCCCCCCCTGGGACTCCACCCCCTCTCTAAGACCCCTGCTCTTTGTTCTCTGGCTGCCCCCTCCCAAGACCCCCTCCACCCTAACCACCACCCAACCCCCCCCTTGTTTATCATACTCAGCTGGGCACTCCAGCTTGAGTGCGGGAGCCTGCAGCACACTGTGATTGTCCTGGCCAGGGAGCTCGGGGCCCTGCAGCTCCCAGCCTCGGCCCGTGAGTGCAGGGCCACTGGCACCGCTCTCCTGGCCTGAGCTTGCGGGCTGGATAGAAATGACCCGTGGGCTGCATATGGCCCGCGGGCTGTAGTTTGCTCACCCCTGGTCTAAACCATCCAAGACAGATGGCTATCCAGCCTTCTTTTGAAAACTTGCACTGAAGAAGCTACCATCACCTCCCAAATGGAGTCTGCTCCACTGTTCCAAGGAAGCTTTTCCTAAATTTAATCTAAATCTGCTGTGCTATAGTTTGAACCCACTGCCTCTAATCCTACCCTCCATGGTAAAAGAGAACAACTTTTCTCTGTTTTTTTTAACATCAGTCTTTCAATTATCTGAAGACTGCTATCATATATCCCCTAATCTCCTCTTTTTCAAACTATACATACCCAGCCTTTGCTCATAGTGCTGGCATTCCATCCTTTTGATCATCTTTGTTGCTCACCTCTGGATCCTTTCCAATTTCTCTACATCTTTTCTATACATTGCTGACCAAAACTGGACATGATACTCCAGCTAAGGCCTAAACTAGTGCTGAGTAGAGTGGTACTATCATCTCTCATGACTTGCATGCTATTCCTCTGACTTGCATGTTATTCCTCTGTTAATTGCATTTGCTTTTTTGCAACAGCATCACCTTGCTGATTCGCACTGAGGTTCTGATCCACCACAACTCCCAGATCCAACTCAGCAGTGCTGTTGCCAAGTCAGGTTTCTCTCATTCTGTATTTGTGCATCTGTTTTTTCTTCCCTAAATGTAGCACCTTACATTGGTCTTTGCTAAATTTCATGTTATTGCCCAATTTTCCAAGATCCCTCTGAATTTCAGCTCTATACTCCAATTTGTTGGCACCCCACCCCCCGCCCCGTTTTGTGTCATCACAGATGTGATTAGTATGCTCCCTATACCTACATCCAGGTCAATAATAAAGAAATTAAACACCGGACCCAGAACAGACTCCTGTGAAACCTCACTTGAGACCTCCTTCCAATCCGACATCATTCCATTAATTACTCTTTGTTTGCAGTTGTTAAACCAATGATATACCCACTTAAAGGTAGTTCTGTTGAGCTCACATTTCTCCAGCTTACTTATGAGAATGTCATGTAGGGCTGTGTCAAAAGTCTTGATTAAGTCAAGGTATATTATGTCCACCACACTTCCCCTATCCACTAAATCAATTACCCTGTCAAAGAAGGAAATAAGGCTGGTTTGGAATAATTTGTTCTTGGTAAATCCATGCTGGCTGCTAGTGATTACCCCTTCATCCTCCAGGTTACTTGCAAATTAAATATTTTTCTAATAGCTTTCCAGGTATTGAAGGCACACTGACTGGTCTATAATTCCTTGGCCTCTTCTTCTATTCCCCTCCCTTTGCCCCCAACACTTTCAAAGATGGGCACATTAGCTCTTCTCCAATCCTCCAAGACCTCTCCTGTCATCAATGAGTTTGTAAATATTATTGGCAGCGGCTCTGAGATTTCTTCAGCTAATTCCTTCAAGTGAATAGCATCTGGCCCTGCTGTTTTGAGTTTATTCATTTTAGTCAAAACATCTCTGATGAGTTCTTTACTTATCCAATCTGTATCCCTTCCCTTTATAGTCTATCGTAACTTTGCTAATCATCTGGTCACGTTATTTTTTGTGAGAAGACTGAAGCAAAGTAGGCATGTAGCAACTCTCTCTTCCTATCATCTTCCGTTACCAGTTCACTTTCTCTACCAATTAGCAGACCCACATGGTTCTTGATATTTTTTTTGTCTGATGTATTTGAAGAACTGCATCCTGTTGTCACTAACATTCCTTGTGAGTTTTAACTCATTCTTTGCCTTAGCTTTCCAGATTTTGTCTCTACATGGTTGTGCTATTCCCATGTATACTTTCTTGGTGACCTCCTCTCCTTCCATTTCCTGTATGCATCCCTTTTGGTTTTTAGATACCTAAAAAAAAGCAACTTGTGCAGCCACATTGGTCTCCTGTGGCTCTTCTTATCTTTCCTCTGCATCAGAATAGCTTGATGTTGAGCCTCGAGTATTACATATTTTAAGAACTGCCAGTCCCCTTTGAATCCTTTTCTTCCTGGGTCTTCCATTGGACCTGCCCTACTATTTCTGACTCAGTTAAAATTTTTCTGACATCCAGTGTCCTTGTTTTGCAGTTCTCATGTCCTCCTTTCCATAGAATATGGAATTCTACCAGATCATGATCACTTCCTCCCAAGTTCCCAACCACCTTCACATTCATAGAATCACAGAATATCTGGGTTGGAAGGGACCTCAGGAGATCATCTAGTCGAACCTCCTACTCGAAGCAGGACCAATCCCCAACTAAATCATCCCAGCCAGGGATGCCTTCTTATATCTTATTCTATAAGCTGCTCTCATTAAGGGTATTTAATAAATCCTATAAAAACAGAAAGATGGTAGAGGTAATCAGTTGAGCATTTGCTTAATGGTTTGCTTTATACCCATCTTTCTTACAATAACCATCCCTGTATAGAATGTGTGTCTGAATCATTGTTTTGTCAGGTGTTTAGCATATCAATATGGCAGGTAACGTGTCTTTAGATATCATGCTACAAGTAGTGGAAGTTGCTATGTTAATAAACTGTATAAGCCTCCAACACATCCAGACAGATATTTCCAGAAAGCGAAGCAGACTTCCTCTGAGTTGAGTGTGCATGATGTTAATAAGAGTGCACTTCCTGTTTACTGAGCACTTACTAAACTTTGCAAAACATACAGCAGAATAATCTTCATAGAAATAGCTGAAGGGATTGGGTTTCAATGAAATCCCAATGCTTGAAAAGGTATACAGATTTAATGGAACTGAAATCATGACACTAAATTTTTGTAAATGTGTTTTTTTCACATAAGAGCTTTTAAATGCAGGAAGAAACATAGAAAGTGGATGATTTTCTTATTTTGTTTTGCAGCCAGATTTAGGAATATTACCGGGGAGAAAAACAGAACACATTCCTAGTGCCTACAGCTTGTTTTAAAGGAATTTAGAAACAAGAATCATGATTATGATTCAGCCACAGTGTTTTATATGAATAGAGCTTTCAGCAGCTGTACCAATTTAAACTTTCTGATAAAATATACAAGTAATGAGATCCAAAATCTTCCTGTATTAATTTTTAACAGAGAGAAAATGATAAAAATCAGCAGACTCTGTAGGTAGGAAGAGAGCTCTACTGACATTTATCTAGATTCTTATATTGATGCCTATCATAACAGTGTCTGAGTGCTACTTAGGATTGTTGGATATTTGAGTAACTATCAAGGGAATAATTCTCCTCCAATGAATACATGAATAGATTATTAGTTTTGCTAAGACCTTATGCCCTGTCATTGCTGATTCAATTGTGACATTTTGGGGTTCACCAGGCCAGTAAGGAGTTTGGTTGCTGTCTGCCTTGTAATCCTGGCTGTCCTCTGGCTGATCTGCTTTGGTCCAGGGCTCTGGCCTCAATAGCCTGTCAGCAGCCCACAAGCTTCATCCTGACTTTGACCAACCTGGTTACTTCTGCAGGCTGACCTTAGCTTCTAGCCCTGAATTCTCCTCACTGCTGGGACCAATCCCTCTCTGGTTAAGTTCACTGCCTGTAGAGAGACAGTAACACACTCCAACCTGTCAGCTTTCTACAAATGCACACTTTACTGAACTTACACAACACTGATGGTTTACATGAAAACAAAACAAGTCTCTTAAGAAAAGAATCATGGATTAAGTTATACTAAGTAATACAGATATTGGTAGATCTGGTTACAAGCAAAGCACACAACTAAAAGACTAAAACTTAATCTAGTAAGATACAGCTTGTCTTCAAGATAGTTTCTCATCAACTCATTTCCAGCTTTTGCTGGCCAACACCCATCGCAGAAATTGAATTACTTGGTTTCTTTGTCTCCTAAAATGAAGGATACAGCTGGAGTCTCTTTGTTCCTTATATCCCCCTTATATGTTTTTGTCTTACCAGTCAGGAAGGTCTCTTTAAGTCAGGTGCAGTTTAGCTCAATGGCTTGTTTACTGTTCATATGTAAACTGAGGTAAACCCACATTGCTTTGTCTAGGACAGATTTGTTTATCACTTTTTCCTAGTCTAGGCTGTCTGGTCTTACAAAGAATCAGAGGGGTAGCATTCTAATAACACATTCTAATAACTTCTTATAGAAGGAATTCTCTTCACAATGTTATTGCGTGGGTGATGAAGGTGGAAACCATGTTTTTGGGTTGTTATTACGACTTCAAGCTGGGGGGAGGGCAGCCACCCCAGCACCACTAGTTCCAGCAATTGTTGGGGTGGAGGATGAGAGGAAGTGCAGAGTCTTTCCTCATTCTATACACAGTTCTGCATAATAGCGGTTTTATGAAGTTATCAAGGACACCCAAAAAGTTTGGAAAATCCAGATTTGTAAGTCAGTGTGAGCTAGCTAAGATACTTTGAAAAGTTTACATTCCAGGGGTGGGGGACAAAGCACAAAGAGCCCCAAAGCCTTCTGGCTGGCAGTCCTGGTTGGATGTTGGTCATTGGCTGTTTTGAAAAGGACCAGACAGCTACAAAGGCTGCACTTCATCCTCCAGAGCACAGCAAAGAGAATGATTATTGGTGATTTTGCAAAACTGTCCAGCTTTAAAGGGGCTTCAGCTAGCAGAACTTTTTCAAGCAGTGGTGGGCAACCTGCAGCCACTGGGAGCTGCTGGCAGCCATGCAAATGTAAACAAACTGTCTGGCAGCCTGCCAGCAGATTTCTGGGGCGGGCTACAGGTTGGCCAACCATTGGTTCAAAGCCAACTGGTCTGCAGAGCTGCCAGAATTCTCTTCATTGCCCTAGAAGGCTGAGGCTAGAGGATCATAGTGCAGTTCTGGAGGGACACAACGGAACTTCAGTAAACGAGGGGTTTGACCAATCAAAGTTTCTTTAAAAATCTGCAAAATCATTGGATGAACTATTAACGATAACTGTAACACCAATAAAATAAAGAGAATTCCTCCATGCCTGAAAGATACAAAACAAAAAATCAAAATGGGCATAATTAAATTGTTTGCTTCAATAATGTAAAATTTGAAAATGTACATTTTGCACTGAAATCAGAAAACAAATATATATGTATCATTAATAAAAATGGATTGCACATATTTAAAGGATGCAATGTACTACAAGTATTTTTCTTTATCAATATTTGACTGTGCACACCTAAAACTATACTACTTCTGAACAAATCTGTCAAGGTTTCATTAAACCAGAAGAGTGCTTATGGCTCCATTTCCCATGATTTAGCCATGATTCTGCAGTATTCAGGATGGCATTAGTACATTCTGGTCCTCAAAGGAGTTAGCAGGTAGAAACTCCATTATGTTTTGTCTCTATTTTCACCTCTTGTCTAATATGCCCCGTTCAAAAGTTCTTTACAACTTTTTATTTTCACTCTTTGAAAGTTAATCCCAGGCAAGGCTGGCATCCCTTTAACTACAGATGTAAGAACTCAGGACATTCAATTGTTAAGACATCACTGGCTGGGAAGCTTGCCATCAACATCCACACTTGATGCACACACACATTCTCTTTTGGCTCTGTACATTCAAGCCCATCTGCTCAGATGGCATGATGCCCACTTATCAGTAAGTTGGATTGTTGCACTAGGGCATAGGTACCATATAATGGTTTTATGTGGTTAGCCTACATAGCTCTGCATCTCTTTTGCAGGAAGTTCGTGTTTCAGCACTGCCACAGAGAACCAATACACCACTTCTCCCCACATACTATTACACCTGCTGAAATAAACCTATGTGCCAAAACAATTTTTAAAACTCCTGTAGAGAAAAAGAGATACATTTTTTATGGTCATGGATACTCAGAGACATGCTGCATTGCAGAAAACCGTGTAATACTAATGAGTCAAAGGATACAAAGAGCAAGAGAGATGCATTGCCCACAGGTAAGACTACATGAACAATGGCACTGTGGGACAAACTATAGTATAAATCCAAGGGCAAAAAACCAACAACCTACATTAAAATGGAGTTAAGGCTGAGAATATACACCGTTAACACAAGGGTAAAAGCTTATTTTAGAAATGTTGCAATTATCCCAAACCAAGCATTACAAAGCGAGGAAAGAGTTACTCTTAAAAAAATCCAAACATGATAAGGTATGCAAATACACAAATAGGGCATTTGAACAACTTTAACTCTACCCTGTTGTGACACCATGCAATCACCATATGATTATGACAATCACGTTAGTGTCTGTGGCCCAAAGTTAGAAAAAACTTCTTAATGATAATTTTAAAAATATTCTCCCTTCATGACACGGCTATATTTCATGGGCCTGATTCACCAGTGAGTTATTTAATTTTATTCAGCTCTAACTTCAATGAAATCAATAATAATTAGCATAAATCTGGAGTAAAGACACTGATTGATCAAGTCCTACATTTTAAGGTCTTTAATAATAATTACATTATGAGACATTTCTGAGATAAATATTATGACATGTTTTAAGTGGGTAAATTGAGTCACAGGTAAGTTAAAAGTGACTTGCTTAAGGTCACAGATTGATACAGTATTAGAGTTCGGAAGAAAATTCTTCCCAATCCCCTTTTCTGCTCACACAAACTGTATAATTTTTTTTAAAAAACATCACCAACAGTTGTACTCTGATTTAGTCATGTCAACATAAAAAAAAATGTAATACATACAGATGAACAGCTGAGAAGAGAAAAACAAAACAAATTATAATTATTCAGCAGGTAAACTCCCAACCACAAAACAGTATTTTTGAATATGAGGCTATCATTTTCCCATTTTTAAGTGATTTATTATAAAAATCAGTTGGTTGGTGGATGAGATATTAATGGTCTGGGATGAGAGATGAAGCTGGGTAGGGATGAAGAACAGCAGGTAATGGAATACAAGGTAAAATGGCTAGAACAGGTATGGTAATACATTTCTAGAAGCTAAGATCATAATTTTCTACACTAAATGGGATAACTAATGACAAGTGAAAAAACATGAACTACTGGGGATCAATGCTGGAAACAACACTCCGTAAGAAGCATTCAATACTAGTTGCAAGTCCATTATTAAGAGATCTCTAAGTAGCTTAGAAACCAAAAATTGGGTTTAGAAGTTGTAACAGATCCTGTCAGGCTCCTCCTAATGACTGCTTATGTGATAGGTGTGAGGAAATGCAACTGCTGGATCCACTGGTGTTTTCAAACAGATTCTTAACATCTAGTCACTGCCCAAGTCTTGGGAGTCCCTAGACATATTTTGGGGTTCAGGCCCTCTGTCAAGCACCCCATAATGACAACAGCAACCACACAGTCTCCTGTCTAACCCCTGGAATCCATGCTGACTCCTCAGACACCCCTATAGCTTAAGCACAGCCTCTATCTCAGAACTCCACGGCTTACTTCTTTGAGAGGCCAAGTGGTAGCTGTAGCATATAAAAGGCAATTTGCACAGAATTCTTACATGTTACTCTATTTAAAAATCACAAGAGAAATACAGATCTACACAAAATAGCAAACCCTACATGCATTTCCCTGCCTCAGTTTTCTCAACAAACCAATAAATTCTTTGGGCTGGGGTCAATGTCCTTCGGATCCACCTAGAGTCTCTCTGCTCCAGTGCATGCCTTAGGTTCTGAAACATGGAGCCTTCTCTATCAATCAGCTTGCTCTGATGTAGACCAGTCTTAACCAAACTTCCATTGTGTCTCACCCCAAGCTCCCCATGTGGCTCTGAGTCTGTTTATATATATCCCTAGCAATACCTGGGATTCTTTGTTCAGAGTTTGGTAACTTTCCAATCTCTTTCTTCCCCACTCCCTTCAGAGAGGAAGAGGAAGTTACCTTTCCTAAAGTCAAGCAATCCCCACTTAGCACATCTATTGCCCAGACAAAGCACCCAGTTATTAAAATTAAGTATTCCCCATTGCCCTCTGTTTTATTTGTAACCCTGTTAGTGATAGTGGATGCACATCAACACAGAGTCTTTGGGCTGAGGTCAACTTTGTAACACCAACCAGGATTCATAAGTTACACAGACAGATCCCTAAATCATCGCAAAAAGTATAATCTGGAAACCTACCATTGCTCAAGATAGACGTTAATACAAGTTAAACTACTGTAGGCACTTGTAACAGGGTCAGCACCCACCTCTCACGGGTGCCCCATTTTCTCTGGCTGATATACCTGCAATCACTGTCTTTTTGGGAGGCAGCACCCGCCTCTCACGGACAACCCCATTTGGTTGGTTGAGTGTGAGCCTGCTTTTGATTTTTAGATCTTACACCAGGGTTGGCACCCCCTCCCAGCTGATGGGTCTCTTGCCTAGGCGTGCGTAGCACATTTCATTAGGGTGCACACCCAGGAAATTTTATTTATTTTTTTTAAAGGCGCCGCACTCTGCACTGAAAGCCACTTTTATTGGAGACATTAGGGTGTGCTCAGGTATTAGGGTGTGTGCACACACCTATGGTCTCTTGGCAGATCTTCAGCAACTCAGCCCTCCAGTCAAGCCATATACACCATCCCCACTTCCAGGTAGGGTGACTAGATGTCCCAGTTTTATAGGGACAATCCCAATATTTGGGGCTTTTTTATATGGGCTCCTATTAACCCCCACCCCCGTCCTGATTTTTCACACTTGCTATCTGGTCACTCTATCTCGAGGCTATACAGTCCAAGTTCTTATCTCAGCACTGATATGGGGCCGTAACTCTAATGCTTCTTTCGGAGGCACTGCCTTCTTCAACCAACCAGTCTGGGCCAATCTCAGTACCCACAGTTGCTGGTGTTTTAGCAGGCTCCCTGGGCTCAGTCTTCAACCAGACGAGCAAGGCCCAACTTGGTCCCCTTGCTGGCCTGGCCAGGTTCTGTGCTCAGTCCCCCTGGGCTTCAGCCTACCTGCACTGACCTGCTGCTGGTCCTGCTGCTCTTCCCACCAACCAGGTACCTGGTCTTCACTCCTCAAACTCCACATAGCAATTGAACTTTGCTGCTCTGCTGCTTGTCTTATATAGGGCCCTTCTGGCCCCAGATTGGCTACTCCATCAGCCCCTCTGATTGGTCGCTCCTCTCAGCCACTCAAGGCTGTCTGGAGGAATTCTCTCTGCTCTATTCTGGGGCAGAGTGTTGCATGGCCTCTGGACCTAGTCCCTCCTGCCACAGTACTGTAATCAAAATACAGGCATGTCACGTCTTATGCGCATTTAACATGCATGATTTCCGCTTTACGCGGTCGACCAAAACAAGGAAAAGGGAAAAATAAAAGTATTAAAACTTTCTTTAGGGTGGGCGATTTCACCCACCATTGAAGTCAATGGGGTTTCAGCTATACGCAGTTTCCGCATAAAGCGGAAACCGCGGAACGGAACCCTCGCATAAGACGCAACATGCCTGTAGTAGTATCTCATCAAGTTGGGAGTCCAGAAAGATCATATAATCCCTCAAAAACAGGACTCAGGAAGAAGTTCTTGAAATTCATAAGTAAGGTCTTAAACTTAAGAAATTTCTTACACAAGACATCTGATAAACATACATTGAAACTGGTCATGTACCCTGAATAAAATCAATTTTAGCCTAGTTTCTGATATATAGAGGGTCATTTGAGGCCATAAAAAAATGTAGCTGAAATATCTCATAGACTTTTAAGGTCAGAAGGGACCATTATGATCATCTAGTCTGACTTCCTGCACAATGCAGGCCACAATCTCACCCACAGATTTCTGCCCCAGATCCCTAAATGGCCCCCTTAAAGAATGAACTCACAACCCTGGGTTTAGCAGGCTAATGCTCAAACCACTGAGCTATCCCTCCCACACACCCCATATGCTAAGTATATGACTAGCAAGACACAAACAGCCCTGCAACAAAAGATTATTATGGGCTTTAAAAGGGGTCTCTCTTAGAACTATGACCCTATATACAGCACAAATGGAAAAACAGACACATTTATGTTGATAACCACTCAGAATGACACAACATCTTTTCCCAGCATTTTTGAGAAAAAATAGCAGATTGTAGAGTGGATGATAGCTCAACAAATTATAAAGAGGTAGGAAAGGTCAACTGAGTGAGGAAATAAACAGCTGATACTTTAAATGGAATGGGAATATATCCATATGTCAAGATAATATTTGAATATTAATAATGAAAGGAGCAGTAGCTTTCACACATTGACAAGAGAGCTAAGTTCAGTTTTGCCTCAACGAGCCCAGATTGCCACACAAATTCAGAATACAACTGAGCCAGACAGATTTGTCACAGCACCCAGAAGTGCCACACAAGAGAGACTGTGATGGCAGTTTCATGACAAGCAATTGTACTGTCTGATACCTTTGATTAGAAAGGGAATGAGTTATTTTTGATGGGCTTTTCTGAATTATTCAAAATTACATACTTACATATTTTATATCTATATAAAATAAAAACTTAGTCGGTCTCTCTTTTTATACTCTGCCCTATAATGCAAAAACAAGGAGACACTCCATTAAATAAGGATCAATAAATTTTAGGGGGACCAGATAGCAAGTGTGAAAAATCAGCACAAGGAGTGAGAGGTAATAGAGCCCTATATAAGAAAAAGTTCCAAATATCAGGACTGTACCTGGTGCAGTGGTGTGCACCTGTAATCCCAGCTGCTTGGGCGGCTGCGGTTAGCAGATCGCTCAGGGGTTTTAGGCTGCTGTGTGCTATGTCAATCCGGTGTTTGGTACCACTAACAGCCTGACCAGCAGGTAGCTGAAGGGCTGGCTATAATAACGTGTCTGACATGTTGTGATCAGTGCTCTCTCTGTGAGGGCTGATGGACCAATCAATCAAGGTGATCAGGACTGTCCCTATGAAATTGGGACCTCTGGTCACCCTAATAAAGTTAGAATCTCTAACTGTTCACCCTAATAAAGTTAGAATCTCTAAAAGGCGTTACTCCTCTTTGCAGTGTGGAGAGCAGCTCTGCAGGAGGTCCACCAAGAAAATATGTCTAGATTTTTAAAGCAGCTTGCTAATTTTGTGACCATTAAAAACATTTGTTGTCATGTAAGATGCAATTCATGGTTATGTTAAATTGAAACTCATGCTTCAGGGTGAGTTGGAGAAGCTAAGGAGGACTTACCACTGCATTCCAGTATACCAATGTGTCATACAAAACACTGTGTTAAAAGAAAGTTAAGGTAGCAAAGACATGGACTCAGAAGTTAGGAAATGTCAGTACCTCTCCAGTTTTTAATGACACAATCACATACTACACCATATGCTGCTCAACGAATGGACAGCTATTCACTGTCTCTTTATCGTCATCATTCAACGTGGCCCCAATAACTTACGTACTGAATGCCATCCAAACTCTGTATTGAATACAAAATAATTAATTCTCTTGTGGGCTTTTTTACAGTGCTCATCACTGTAGTATCTGAAAGCTACATAAACATCAATAAATCTATCTTCACAACACCTTAGTAAAGTAAGAGGATTTACCAGATCTTATTCTAGGCCTGCAAGACTGTTTTTCAATGGTCAGCACTTTGCAGCGCTTAATAGTTTGGAAACTCCTCCGCCAGCCTACGGCAGCAGCTGTACTCAGGTTAGATAGGCTCATTTGTAAAAGAGAACAAAAAATAATATAGCATTGATTTAAGAGAAAAATATTAAAGAAAAGTAAAGGGTGAAAGTAAAATTACAGAAAAGGTTCAATAAATTTTAAAAAGGCCAGATACATAAACTACAAGAGGTCACTGAAGGATATAATAGTGCCTTTAAGAGCTGGAAAGGTTAATTTATTGACAGAAGAGAACGTCAGTTATAAAAATTAGATGTCTGTGCTTCATAAAGACACACGGGGACAGATGCCAGAAACAGAAAACCCCAAGAGGAAATAGAAGAAAAGCTATAGGGCACCAGTATCTGGCCAGAACTAGTCAGCAAAAAATTAGAAAGTCTGAAAATTAAGAAATCTTCAAGTCTAGTTCTATCAAAGAACACCAATGAAATGGCAAGAGAAATACAGGATGGTATTTCTGTAGAAAAGTGATGTAGTGTGTATTTTGAAATGGACATATGGAAAATACATAAAAACTACAGCTTTGATGCATAAGGTAGGCTCTAAGATAGAAAAATATGAACTAGTGATAGGATGGGATAGAATTGAAAAGCTTGACTTTAGGAGTATCAGCACTCACTTTAGTACTTAAACAAATGCTTACTTTGCTAGCCAGGTTGGTGATTCAATTGAGCTATATGGTTCTCATCTGTCCCATACGTGCTGGAGTTCTGGAGAGATGATACTACTTCTGTTCAGGGGTGCTACACAGTGGGTAACACCAAGCATCCCCTTTTGGCCAGGAATGCAAATGTCTGCTGCTTCTGGCATAATAAGAGTTTCCCCAGTAGTATAAGATTTTCTGCCTTGTGTGGCTATCCTCAGTCAAATCAGATAAGCAGCCATCAATGCTTTCTCTGGCATTGTAACCTACTACTTTTTCCATAAATGATATCTGTGTATTTTCTTCTTGCAATTTCCTTTTGAAAAAAATAAAAATCTATAGCTTTATCTTTAAACTCCTCTCAGTTTGTGGCCAGCTGTCTGTGAGGCTTTGATGGCTTTACTGATTCATTTGTGAACCCAGGAGTCAGAAAAGGTGGTGTATGATTTTTCCACAAATCTCACAAATTTGAATCACCAAATTAGTATTGCTTTGTTTTAGCTCCTGACAGAAGAGACTTTCTCTCCAGAAAGGCTCGAAAGTCCTCCTAGTCTGGGTTGCTTTCTGAAGAACATTACAATTTGTTCAATGTTACTTTAATTCCAGCTGGAACAATTGTTGCACACTTCCAAAAGATAACTCAAGGCAGAGAATTTCAAGACACGGTGTCCTTTCTTGCCTGAAAGGACAGCATGAAGACTAAAACCCAGACGTCTTGCTCAGTGCATTTATTCTCTCCAAGAATCTTAGGAATTATAGATAGACTTGAGGAGTTATTCCATCTCTGTTTGAGTGCTGGACTGTTTCCAATCACTGTCTTCAATACAGCTGGTCAGGATTTTTTAATTTTTTTTTTTATAGTCAGAAGATCTGGTTTTGATAAATCCAGAACTTCCTGCAGGAACATGTAAGTTTCACAAATTTTTCATTTTAGAAAAGTTTGAGAAAACATTTTAATAATATTGAAATGTTCCATTTTGACAATTTCAGAATGAAATGTTTTAATTTTGCAGTTTGGAATGACTTCTGATTGAGAATTGTGTGTTATCTGACAGTAAAAATGAGACTTTTTTTTGAATGTATTCAAAACATTTTTATTAATCTAAAATGATTTTTTTTTTGAATTTCAGTTTACCAAAAATTATGAGACTTTGGCTTTTCAGCCCAATACAGGATAGGACAAAATTTTAATTTTTCTTTTGAGGGACAGAAAAATCCATTTATGGACCAGCGCTTGTCTCCATCCATTGCTTTGTCCACACACTGAGCTTCTTCCTTTGCAGTCTGAACTACTGTCTTGAAGAATTCACTTCTGATAATAGTGCTACATACAGGTGACCTTCCATGAGCTTCCTACCTGATTTTAGGCCCAGCTTGCTCTGTATCTATGACAGCAGTGCCTTCTTTCATAGCAGAAACTCTGCTGCTTCTGCTTTTCACAAACTAGCCAGCCATTCACTTTTCTTTCTTTTATTTTTTTCCTCTTTATTTTTCTCTGTGGCACACAAATGTGTTAATTAATTCTGCCACACATTTCAACTACTATTTTTTTAAAAAAAACAGAGACATAAAATTAAAATATGAGATGGCTGCTCTATAAAGTCCCTATTTATTAATGGTCTGTCCAAGGAGTTGCCACTGAACAACATAATTCCTTGCGAATATGATTATACTATATGTGAGTGCATCACATTATTTCTGGGTGTGACTATGATGGCATTTAAGAAGCTCCTGCTGAAGTCAAGTGTGATATCCTACATGCTAAGTGAGAAGGAAATGAAAAAATCAGCCAGGTGCTGCAGACTTTTAAGAGTCTTGCCACTGAATTCCGGATTAAACTCTAAATCCTGGTTTTGAAACTATGATCTTCAAAACATTCAGCAGACTGGGCCTGATATATTTTAAGAGCCACCATGACCAGGACTTTACATCAACTACAGTTAACAGGAATAATGGAACAATCATGAACAATGGCTTTCTTGGCAGCCAGTCTTGGCTATGCTATGGAGTACCTTGGCCCAGTGATAAAACGATCACACTTTAAGCACCGAGACCTCAGTTCAGCAAAGCACATAAGCACATGCTTATTCAGCAAAATACTTAAATACATGCTAAACTTTAAGCATGAATTTAAATATAATTGAAATCAATGGAATTTAAGAACACATGCATAAATATTAGCTGCTTTGCTGAACAGAATGGACCTAGTGAAGAACAATCCCCTTGCTATGTTTTCCCCATAAAAACAAACTATCACCTGAGGAAGTAAAAGTGAAGAGCAGATTGCTTCATTAAATCCACTATGGACTTAATAGAAATTGCCTAGCAAATCTGAACTACCTGTGCTGTGCTTAGATGTTATAGTGATGGGGTTACAAAAGCTTCCTCTAAAATAGGTATAGAACAAGAAGAAGGGGGGGGGGGAGTACAACTGCATATACAATAAATGATGTTGGAAGAAAGAGGACAAAGAAAGATGTTACTATTTTCTCAGTGTACTTTCAGATTGTAATTACTTAACAAATATTTGTTAGGCACTATGACACCACAGCAATGAGTGCTGTAAAATACCTACTTTGATTAGATTAAATGTGGCAGATGGATCAAAGATTGAAATATTTGGTCATGGATACTTTACATACATAAATATTGTGCATGGAGACTAAAACTACTCTCTCACCTGTGGGCCAAAGTTGAGGTACATTGGCAGGAGGATATGGTGGTGCCTGCAGTACTGATGATTAAGGTAAGTTGGTAGCTGACCAGTGAATAAATATATGACTTTATTTTCTAACGCCATCAAGCTGCCATCTTTCATGAGGATTAAATTTACTTGAAATAAACAGCAAACAGGGTAACCTATTAGTTCTACACCTGAAATGTCAGAATTTGAAGTAGTAAGTAATCAGGTGTTGGATAAGCAAGTGCTAACTATATCTGACATCCTCTAATCCTATACATCATATATAATTCCTATTAGTACTGCTTATTTTCAGGCTGTGATGCATTTGCCTTTTTTTTTTTTTTAAAAACTTCTCCACAGTGGGAAAATGCATCCTGCTGTAACAGGTTAACTAACATTACGTTTGACTGGGCAGTTTCAGATTCTCTGCTTGAATATTTCAGCATATCTCCAGTGAAGACAATAGTGTTAATGTAGATTTACACCAACTGAGAATTGCAGATAAGGACTGTTGTATTTAAAATCATAATGGCAGGTACTCAGGGATAACCGTATGTGATGGCTGCATATGCTATAGTTTGAAAGTTTGTCTAAATAGCAAGTTACTGCATGACAAGCCAAGGTGTGAATCTATGGTCTACCAGCTTGCTATTAGTAAGCCAAATGGCACTTTGAGACTTTCAGTGTACTGTATCAGAATCCATATCGGATTCTAATGTGTGGCAAGCTGACGTGCTGTTGATTCACACCTTGGTGTTGCATAGTAACTTGCTATACAGACAAGCCTGAAGAGCTCATCTAGTATCTAATTTTTTCATATTGTTGGAAAGGGAAACAAATTGGTAAAGAAGTGTCCCTAGGGCCAATTTTGGATAATAGGTCAACTTTTCCTTGCTGAGGATTTCCCAATAACTTTCCAATCTATGCACTGTTATCTGGGAGACATGTCGGTTTTCAGGATTCTGACAACAAGCCTTATACACAGCAAAAAGATATGAAAGTCTGCAATTTTCATGAGAGTGAGGTGATAGTACTTAAAAATGTATAGGTAAAACGGCATTTGTGCAGATGGCGCAAATTCTGAAAACAAGATATTAATACTTTACAGTGTCAGCAGAATCCCTATTTTACACTAAATGGGGATTGAAGACTTCATAAAAAACTGAAAAGTTAATAAAGTGAAATATCTCAAAATACATTATAGTGTAAATTGTAGTATGGTATACTGCACTGATTTTCTTCTTGTCTTTCAAATCACTGCAAAGCGATTTCCAGTGCACTGAAGGCATCAGAATATGAAGGGAGCTGTTAACTTGTTCTTCATTGATATTATTTTTGTTATGTGTTTTTTTATTCAGTTGGGAAAAATAGCTCATATAATTGATCACTCCTAAGATCTGTGTTTGTAAAAATCAAGTTTCTACTATAATAAACATCTTACATGGTTTAAAGACATCTGTTTGAATGTATTATAAAAAAAGAGATAGGATCTAAACCCACACACAACTGAAATTTTATTTTATGTTTTCATTTGAAGCAACTTTTTAGAATGTATTAGGAAAATGAGAGAAGAGGTGAATGCAATAGAGAGCTACAATATTTTTGGGGTAGAGCTGGCCAAGACATGTATATTAAATAGTTTACAGGACTATTTTCCTGTCTTTTTTCTTCATAAATTATCAACAAATAGTAAATAAATTTGAGAAAATTACTATTTGAAATTATGCACAATAGTGAATAATGAAGACTTGCAGGTTGCGAATATATGAAATTAAATATCTGTACTGTTCTGGCTAGTTACATAAATCATATTGGCTTGTTTGTGTACTCAGTTGTATTGCTTATGTAACTAACAGACATAGTGAATTGTGAATGTTACTATTGCATATACAATTTGAATTTACTTTTGAGAAATGTCCAAGAATGCAAGATTAGAGTTTTTCTCCCTCCACACCTTACCCCACTTCTGAGCATTCACACTTGTAAAGCTCATTTGTGCAAATACTCTCTGAAAGTAAACACACAAGGAGCAAAATTTTGTATGCCTATTTGCTTATTTTTGTAAGGTTGCCGAGTTATACTTCTTTGATGGGTGGTCTTCAAAATGTTTCCCATCAATGAACAAAGGGCTCTATCCAAATCTAAATTAAGATCTCCATAATTCTTTATATGAACTAAAACTATTACCACTTTAAAGGGTTTCAGTTATAGGATAAATCATTTGGTCATCTTAATTTAGGTTGGGATCAAGATTTCCATTGACTCACTTTCAATTTGGATCAGCATCTTTGGTTTCAATTCACCAAACATGCATGTGCTTATGTCATAAATAGTCCCATTGACTTCAGTGGTAACACAGATATGCACAAAGTTAAAGCACACATAAAAGTATATTAAGGATTGGGCATTTACTAGCAATACATTTTTTTCTGCTTCAAAAAACTCATAACTCACCACAATTGCCAATCTACAGGTGCATAAGGGGATTTGTAGAATAAGCACTTGCACTGGGTGAATTACATGGAACATTTACACCTTACCATCCCCAGCCAGAGCTACCATTAGCACGAATGCTCACACTCCTTTTTTAAGATTTTTTTTTTTTTTTTGCACATCAACCATGTATATATAATTTAGCTGCAGCAAAAATCTCCTAATTTGTTAAAAGCTGATATAAAGCTTTGGACAGATGTCTATTCTGGAAGGTAATAAAGTATCAAACAAATTGGCAGGATAAAACTTACAACCGGGAGAACATTTTAAACTAAATGATAAGTCAAAATATAGCTATTTACTCAAATATGTTTTCAAAGTATAGTTCATTCATTAGGATACTGAAAGGAGGAAAAGCATTTCAGTTACAATTGTCAGCCTTTACGGATTTTAAAAGACTTCCACTTCCAACAGTGTTACCATAGGATATGCACAACTATTTACTGTGAGACATTTATGGGAGATGAATTAATAGCTGTCTTTCCTCCATAAATACAAATAATTTGTCTATAACTCATCAAAATGTTAAACAATTAAACTGTTAATGGCATCCCTCTCCATTCTCCTACCATTCCCTCCAGGAGTTTGACAGGAAGAGAGACTCATGTGCAGTGTTTATGGAGAATTCATTCTGTAATCCATGCCGGGTTTTTCTTTTAGAGTCTCAGGTATACCAACCAGGTCATATAAATAGAAACTCTTACATTTGCTATAGAAAATTCATATGGAAGTCCTATCTTGGAATACACTATTCATCAGTTAGCTTGACAGAAGCAACCCAATCTAAATGAATAGCTTGCAGAGAACGCTTAGTATTTTTAGTCCATTTCATGTTTCAGGTTTTTACTGGAGAGTCCAGTCTTCTATGGTCAAGAAGCTGCATGTTGTGTTCTCTGAGCTGCAGGATTAAACAAGTGGTCTATGGAATGTTAATTAAAACTGTATACCACATATCTATTCTTTCCAGAAGCTCCTACTCAGTTAGGAAACAACACTGGCAATGAGGATCAACAACAACAAAAACAAACAAAAAACAAAGTATGACTTTTGTAGCTGTTGAATTTTTAGATTGCACAGTGCTGCCACAGAAAAAAAGTTTCCCTACCTGTAGTTGCAGAAGCCATACACGTGCCATACTGTAATTGGCATTCTGCAGCAACTGTACTTTGCTCTCAGATTGGAAGTGTAGGGCATATCTTCTGGAGAGCATCAGAAAGCCTGAACATGTCCATCTTAAGTTAAGTGACAAAAAGAATAAACAAACAAGCATACACACAACATTGTTAACCAAGGTTTTGTGACAAATCTACTATGAGTCTACCTCATATTCCACAGCCACACAGTATGCTTTAGCGACAAAGAGTCCTGTAGCACCTTATAGACTAACAGTTAGGGCTTGATTACACTGGCACTTTATAGCGCTATAAAGCCTCCAGGAGCGCTATAACTCCCTACCCATCCAGACTGGCGAGGCACGTAGAGCGCTATAAACCCACAGTTATACCGGTCCTGGTAATCCACCCTTCCCTGAGGATTAACAGCTATTGCGTATTGACTGCTGCATATTATCGCCAGTGTGAATGGGCATTAACACTACAAGCACAAGAGCGATCTCTGGAGACGCCTCAAGCCATTTAAGGCAATTGACATCTCTTCCCTTTGTTTTGAACTCGGTTGGAGGAATGCGGAAGTACGTTTTTACAGTTTCTCTCTTAACTCGGCTAATCAGCAGTGCAAATGTTTACAGAGTGTGCCTCTGTGAAAGAAAAGACTAGTAGGCAAAGGAAATTTGTCTCAGCCGCTGAAAATTCACTCGCTCTCTCCTTCCGCATACACACAACATGTTCCCTCTCACCCCTCTCATTTGAAAAGCACGTTGCACCCAACTGAATGCTGGGTTTCCTGCCCTAATGCGCTGCTCACAATGCCACCTGAAGTGCCACAAATGTGGCCGTGCTATACCACTGGTGTGTCTCAGTGTGGATATGCTATATCGCTATAGCTATATACGAGGACATCTATAACCAAAACCACTATAAAGCTGTAAGTGTAACCAAGCACTTAGTCTATAAGGTGCCACAGGACTCTGTTGCTTTTGCAGATCCAGACTAACATGGCTATCCCTCTGATTCTTGACAGTATGCTTTGTAGTACTGTAGTCTTAACTTGGGAGAGGGTGGGGAAAACGTTCTTGAACTTCCCTGAGCTTTCTGTTCATGAATTTTATTCCACTCTGGGATCCAGATGGGAACATTGGCTTAAAAGGTTAGAAAATCTATTTCTTGTGATGGAGGATGATGACTCTACCTATACTTGCAAAGTACTTTAAATCACAAAAACATTGACTATGATCAGTTTATGTTTCAGCAAGCACATCAGGGAGAGAGGAAAAAGATGCATGAGTATCATGTGTGCCTACATCACCTTTTGATTTCATGTGAGTTAACAAAAGTGGAGCACAAGATGAGAGGGCAAATAAAACAAGGATGTTTGTCATCTAAACTGAGAATACAAATACTCCGCAATCCCCAAATGACTCATCAGAATACTGAATGGACGCTGCTTGAGGAAACAAGATGTCGAAAAAACATGCTCAACAAACAGACCAAGACCACCTGACAACAGATACAGAGACAGCACATATACTCCACATTAGGAACTCAATCAGGAATTGAGTGTGTAGTTATCAAGATGGAAACCAACTCTGGAAAACTTAGGGTCCAGCCACAAAGATAATAAATGTAAAATGCTTCAAATGTGGAGCTCAACTCATGACATGGTCCTTCTCATGTGAGAAAGCTGGTGGAAAAAGAATGAGCACATCTGGAAGAGCTTGAAGTCATTGAGCAAGTGGAAGGCCCCACATCACTGGTATCCCCATAGTACTGGCCTAGAAACCAAAGCAATCAGGCAAGATCATAATCGGAATGGATATGTGGTTACCCAATGGGGCTATCAAATGTAAGCGACATATCCCCCCCTCTATAAATGAGATTATTGCAGATCTGAATGTACCTAAATTCTTCTCCAAGTCTGACCCCACAGAAATATACCACTAACTTGAGCTTTACCTGGAGGAAAGTTATATAATCACCTTCATGACACACTTAGGTTTATGCACTATAAAAAAACTCAATTTTGTCATTTTTTCAGCCACAGAAATATTTCAAAACACCATACATGAGCTACTAGCTGGAATTTCTGGACTTCTTAACATATATGATGAGATATTAGAATTTGGCATTACATCTGAAGAACACGACACTCGACTAGCAGCTGGTTTTCAATGACTGCAAAACCTCACATTAAAACACAGACAAATGTAAGATAAATCCATGTTAGAATATTTGGATACACATTCTCCAGAGATGGCATCTCAGTAAGATCCAAAGAAAGTGAAGGACATTCATTAGGCCACCATGCCCATGAAACCCACTGAAGTTCATAGCCTGCTGTGGCTTGCAAATTACTGTGGCAGATTCATTCTGAGGCTAACCACTATCACACAGCCTATGGAATTTTAATTTAAATCTATATACAGCATCTGTGTGATTCTTTCCAGAAGTTCCTACTCAGTTAGGACACAACATTGTACAGATAGTAAATAATCTCTATCTAAAGGCAGGTACACCTGTAATATTTTGTGCCTAGTCAAATATGTAAATGATTAAATTTTTATGCATCCTTTTCTTGGGGACAGTGCAGCTTAGTAGCAGAATAGCTGAAAGTTAACTCTAGTTCTGGATGGATTTAGTGTGCTTTTAATATTTAGACTTTCACTTTTACTGCTACAAAAATGTAACACTAAAGCTGTGGCTGTTTCCCCATTGACCCCATAATTGGTATAAATCTTTTGTCCATCTGGGGAAGCCAGCCAAGGGAGGAGGATGAGAGCACGAGGCACTTGAACTACAACTTGCAGAAAGCATCCCGGTGACACATCCAAATCAAAATATCTCAGTTTTTTAGTAAATTTTTTCTTTGTGATTGTTGTTTTTGACATACGCACACACACAAATTAATAATCCAGGGAATGCAGGCATGTCCTTAAGAAGCCAAAACAAAGATTTTCTGTTTTCAAAACTCAAGCTGTAGTTTTCCTGTCAGTTAAACTCGGCAATGTCAGCTAAAGGCTGGGGGATATTGTTGACCTCATCTAGTTACCTCCTGGTAAAAAACTACAGTGCCTGTCTCCATAAGACTTTTACACCAGGATAGCAAACACACATTAGTTATCTCACAATAAAAATAAAATAGAATAAAATAATACCCCTTTCTTCAATGAAGACAAAGCCTAAAATAGTCTGGATTAAAGTTTGATAGTTGCTGGAATATAAAGGTCTGAAATGTATTGGGCATATGATTTAGTGTTGTGCAGACTAAGGCCTTGTCTACAATACCGGCTGGATTGACGCATAGAGATCAATCTATTGTGTCTCGTCAGGACGCCATAAATCTATCCCCAGAGGCGCTCCCATTGACTCCGGAACTCCAGCTCGCCAAAAGGCCCAAGGCAGAGTCGATGGGGGAGCCCGCTGTCAACCGCTGCTGCCATGAGGACGGCAGGTAAGTTGACCTAAGAAGCGTCGACTTCAACTATGCTTTTCATGTAGCTGAAGTTGCGTATCTTAGGTCGACCCTCCCCGCTAGTACAGACCAGGCCATAGACACACGTGCAACAGTATGAATGAATTTCAAGTAATAGGAACATCCAAAAGTAGTGATATGTAGCTGAATGAAATGTAAGGTCTAATCCAGCGGTTCTCAAACTCTTTCGTGCTGCGACCCCTTTTTGCACGAAAGAGTCCTGTGGTGGCCTGGGGGACATGTCCACCGAAATGCCACCAAATTCAACACTTCCGCTTTCAGCGGCAGCAGAAGCTTTCCCTTTGGCGGCTTTTTCGGGGGACACACTCTGGCTTTTCTAGTAGCTGCCGAAATGCCACTGACAGCATTGGCAGCTCGCAACCCCCCCCCTGGAATCGCCCCGTGACCCCCAGGGGACTCGCGACCCCCAGTTTGAGAACCACTGGTCTAATCCAGTAGGATGCTGTGCACACTGAAGTCTCACTTAAGTTCATGGGAGTCCTTGAGTGGATTACTCAGGATCTCTCATCAGGACTTTATTTTGCAGCATAAAGTCACTAGCTTGCCTGTGAAGGTTTGGGGAAACTGTTTATGAATGACTTATGAATTCTGATTGTTTTTATGACCTCTATATACAATTCCAACCTTCAGCGTGAAGTGAGTCAGCTGTTTGCTGACAAGGACCAGGCCATGCACCACACACCCTGTGCTACAAGTCAAATAAAGAAGTGATTCAAAGAGAACGGTGTTGTCCTGGCAGAACAATGAGTATACTAAAGAGAATGCCAAACTAAAGGAAATTGGTTGTCTGCAGGACAGGGTGAGGTTAGAGCAATGGAAATTCCCCTACAGAAAAAGGAGGGTAGAAGAAAAGACATTACCTTGCTGTTAAAGCCACATGCTTCCTGAGCTAGAGGGAACCTTTGCTCACCAGAACTGAACAAGCTACAGAGAATTTGTTGCAGGGGCAGAGAGAACCTGAAGGCTGAGCAGGAGGAGAGGAGCGTCAACCCTGAAAGGACTGACCAAAACCCAAAGGATTCTAGGAGTAGTGAGGACACTTGGAGGAGGATTTTTCCAGGCAGGTTTTTTTATTTGCGTGGATCTGTAAGTCTCAGTGTTTCCTCTGAGTTGAGTGTGTATGTTATGAAGTTACTTTTCCAGGCTTTGGAGACTAAACTGTAAACTTGGAGTACCCACAAGAGTAGAGCTCTGGAGAGGACATGCTTAAGATGCTAGTGAGATTGTGGGTCCAGCACTGGTCTTGGTGTCTTGGCCAGCTGGAGCACAGAGTCCTGCTTCCAAGAAGGGATACCAGCCAGGAAGTCTGTATTTCCTAGGCTAGGAGGGAGCCTGAGATGCCAGAGCTGGTGTCTGGCTGCTGCTCAGACTCAGTGGGCTTAGAAGCACACGGGATCTAGTGTCTGCATCCAAACTCTGTAGGGCTGTGACAATGGCAAATGTTAATAACCCTAAGAAAGAAAAGGATAGCAATGCTAATATGAAGTGCACATTATATTTTGCTTTGTAGATGGAAAAATTCATTGCACCAGCACTATAATGCTGTTTATATATTATTCATAGGTTCACAGATTCCAAGGCCAGAATGGCCCGCTGTGATCAGCAAGTTTGACCTATAGGAAAACTTCCCCTAAATAATTCCTAGCACTTATCTTTTAGAAAAACATTCCATTTTGATTTTAAAATTGCCAGCGATAGAGAAACCACCACAGTCTTGACTAAATTGTTCCAACAGCAGGGATTTACTCTCTTTTGAAGGGGTGACACACTGAACCTACATTACTGAGCTACTCAGTTTTTTTGGCATATTGACTGCTCTAAGATATGTATTTCACATACCATCTTGGCCTCTTATTTTAAAAGATCATTTGAGTGCCTCTTCAGAACTGCTGAATTATTCATCTTTCTGATAATTATTTGGTGTTTATGGCCATTTCTGATGTTTGACTTTGCATTTTCTTGTTCCTTTAAAAAAATAAAAAAGTCTGAGATAATTATATAGGAGCACATTTTAAACATGAAATATCAGTCACTGTGTACCTATGCTAAAATTAAGAGAAAACTGTAGGAAATATTTGGCATTTTAAAACATGCATCTGTCTGATCTGCGTTCAGATTGCTGTCTGCTCTAATGGACCAAATTAAACACTTACATGGATGCCATTTATTGTAGATGACTGATAATTCTATTTCTGCTTATACATCCAAAGGATGACATTTGAAAATGCATAATTCTTAAGGAAAGAAACAATTGGATTCTCTTTATATGTATATCATTGTCTGGCTGATCCACTTATCTATATGAGTTCGCTCTATACTTCAGAGAACTGACATAATATTATCCTGCCATGTGCAGTTCACGTAGGGCATGTTATTAGAGCTGTAAATCTAAAGAACAACTTGTATGGTGGCTGGTTCTCCTTGAGTAATTCTACAGTAAGTTCACATTGTGTTCAATAAGCTTCTTGCCTGAAAGCTTATGTATTGCATAATGGGATTTTTTTTCCTTCTTCTAGTGAAAGTCAAAGGCCAGAGCCTGGCTACCCTTGTACCAGCATGCAAAAGGAGAGACTGGAGTGCAAGAAACCGTACGCCAAGTTTGAGGAATTGGCAGCACAATCTAGGTTGCAAGGGTTGAGTTGAGGGATGGGGAAATCAGAGTCATCAGAGTAGCTTAGCTCCATTGAGGCAAATTGCAAAATTCCCAGATATCAATGGACTCAGGATTTCACCCACTGAGGGGGGAATGCTTGTGTAGTTTGAGGCCATGGCTCAGTTTCCCTGATTTCATACTAGTTGGTAGAATCAGGGCCAATGCTCCAGAGAATGCATGCTGCACCTCTTCCAAGAATATAGTAGTTGTCACTGCTACAGGAGATGTCCCAGTGTCTCCCTGCCTCAAAAGGTGCAAGTAAGCCAGTTTCGCATACCAACAAGAGCTGGTGTGCCGTACTGGGACGAACTGGCTTCCCTAGGCGGCAATTTAAATGGTCCAGGGCTCCCAGCAGCGGCTGAAGCCCCAGGCCCTTTAAATCGCTGCCTGAGTCCCATTGCCCGAGGCCTAAGGTAGCAGTGGCAGGGTTCCAGTGGTGATTTAAAGGGCCCAAAGCTCCGGCCACTACTACTGCCGCAGAGTCTTTAAATCGCTGCTGGAGCCCTGAAACTGCCGCCCTGGGGCTCCAGCAGCAGGTCTCCAGGGACGATTTAAAGATCCCCGGGCCCTTTAAATACCCGAGCCCTGCTGCTTGAGCCCTGGGGTAGCAGCAGCAGGGCTCCGGTGATGATTTAAAGGGCCGGGGCTCCTGTCTGCTGCTACCTAAGTGGAGCCCCCAGCCCTTTAAAGCTCTGCCAGAGCCCGGAGCCCTGGGGTAGCAGTGGCAGCCAGGAGCTCCTGGGGCTTCATCAGTGCCCTGGACCCTTTAAGTTGTCCCCCAACCTCAGGGCTCCAAGTTGCCTCTGTAGCTGGGAACTCAGGGTGTGATTTAAAAGGCCCGGGACTCCCAGCTGCTGCTACCACATCTTGATTTAAAAGGCCCGGGGATTTAGAGGCCCCACCTATTCTGGTATAGGCCATGCCTCTCTGGCTGAGGCCCTGCCCCCTCCTCAGGACTCCAGAGTACCGGTAAGTTACATTCACCCTTGCCCTGCCTTCCTCAGACCTCTGCAGGCAGAATATTTATATTACATTTAGAAATTGTCACAGAAACTGGTGTCTATACTATAGACACTCCTCCATTAAGCAGCTCTGCCTTTTTAAAGGACAATAGAATTCAAACTATAGACTGTGTTCTAAGATGTCTTCTTACCAGTTCATGACACCATTAATAGGCTTTGTGACATCTATACAGGATATTTTTTCCTCAAGGTCTAAAATGGATTTCAGTGGTGGCTCTTAATTAAATAAAGTAATTGGGATATTTTAAAATAAAATTTCCAGTTAGCTAACCTCAATATTTGCATTATTCAAGGCATTTACCACAGCAAGTACAAGGAACTGTTGCAGATAACTTTAAAGTTAGTAAGATTGGCAGGTTTTTCTGAACCCCTACTGCAAGCATTGTAGTTTTAGCGGGAAATTTCCCACTATGAGATCTTGCCTCAAGAGACAGCATGCTCTCTGCCAATTCAGCCCCACTTTGGCATTTTAAGACATTGTGTGAATCAAGTCATTCCTCTCTAGTTTTACAACATTTTAGACAAGTTAATTTTTCTTATTTGTAAGCTTCCATAAGTCTAGCATGAATCTAATTGCAATTGCACTTTGAGTTTTCACTGGAGATTTAAATTTGTTCACTTAGGCTTGCAGTGGCACTCACTCTCCAGCCATTCTTACATGCAAGGATTTGAAACTAGGATTTTTGGAATATACCTGGTACATCTAAATTCTTACACAGAAGCTTAAAAATACAAATATGCACCTAAATATCATTTGTAGGACTGGGCAGTGTATGCAAGGTTTTGACTATATGTAATCTTTATTGTCTGCATTCCACCTTAAATTCATAAATCTGTATTCTATAATACTGTTTCTACATTTTGAGGAGGATATTAAACTGTATTTTAAAAAGAGCAATTAGGAAGGGATTAGAATGCCTACCTGAATAGACAGAGTCAGAACAGATAGTGTGACCACGAAAGAGCCTTCTAACACAAAAGAAAACAGCATTAAAATGTGCATCATAAAGGACCACTTACAGATTATGTGTCAAAACATCCATGTGAAATGGGTAAATCATTAACCTCACTCACTCATTTTCCCCATCTGTGAAATAGGGATAGTAATGCTGACTCAACTGTTATAAAACACACTTCATATACACGGAGAATGCAAGATGAAAACACAAGTGCTCCACATTAATTATTATATTTGTAAGCCCTTTGGGATGAGGAATCAAGTCTGTACATAGTTTAGTACACTGGGATCCCACCCTTGTTTTGGACTTTGGGGCACTATCACTATAAAAATAAAAAACAGGTTAACATTTTCAAAACTGGGTGACTACAATTAGGCCACTGAATCCATAATCAGGCATCCAAAGAGAAGTGGTCTGATTTACAGGGATGCAGAGCAAACACCGCTCCCAATAAAGGGGGAGAAATAGGTTGGAAAATCTTGGCCACAAATACCAAAAACCCCCACTGTATTAGTAGCTTGTGTAAAAGAAAGGTTTATTATGTTATATATACTTATTGAACTACAGGGTTCCTAACTAGTATGTTCAAGAGCTATTGTTTTAAATAACATTCATATGTGATATTCATGAGTACCGCAAAGGGAAGTGGGTTAGAAAGCTCATACTGGCACATTTCTGAAATGCTGTACATATAACTTAGGGACAATGAAGATCATAATAAAAACACCTTGCTTTTACAGAGCTCTTTAACCTTGGATTTTAATGACTTAATGGAGTGTTCAGTCAGCTGTTATAGTATCTTTATTACAGAAACTTTCACACTATCTGTTATGACCCAGCACAAACATAAGTGTGCTTCAAATAATAACCCCAATTATGATGAAAATATTGTGTGAATTTAGGTTAGCATATGACTATTAAGCCCATTCAATTTGTGTCCACTGACACAAAGCAGTGTGAAGAAACAAGACAACACTAGACAGGGGGTTCATTACTGGGTGAACATTCAATAGGATTCAGTGTTTCTCTTAGAAACAGACCGATAATTCCCACTGAATGCAATAAGAATTGTAGGCAAGTACAGAATTTGGCTCCAGTATTTAAAGTAGTGTGGCTCTGGAAGCCCCTCCCATGGCCAGAGGAACACAATAAGCAGTGAAGGATTCTGCTCCTCTACTTATGCTTATCTATTAGGCAGCATTTTAAATCTATGCACAGCTATTTCCTATGATTTAATTTAAAACAGAAGGAAGGTTACTTATTCTTGTTGCACCTAAGTTAAATCTGGAGAACAGGGAAAAGCAGGATCTAAACAGTATGCACTGACACATGTGCTTAACAGGTACTTGCTCTTTAGGAAGATGCACTATTAATATTACACAGCACACCTGAAGTTCCCAGTGCTACCACCTAAAATCAGCCCTTCTTTCCTAAAGATGTGATCACTGTAAGCCTGTGGTAGAAATGCCCAAGTTATCTGACAGCAAATGGTGAATATTAGCATAAATGAAGTTACCTTCAAACTCCTGATTTTCTTTTTTTAGATTTATTTCCATACTGAAACATTTATGGAAAGAAAACATGTTTGCTTACTAAACAATAATTGTCCTTGCTCATGCATGAGTTAGAGGGTGTTATGCTTTTAATGAAAGCATAATGCCTAAATCAAGGTTGATCAGTATGCTTAGCAGCAGATGACAGGAGCAGGGAAAATGTGATATGAATAAGCAACAGCTAAAGGACTCAGAAGACCATTTGAGGTGCATATGCCCCAAATACTTGTATTATATTCCATGTTATCTTTTTGGCCTCTCCTAGTCTTGTAATTCTTCCCGTGAGTGATGATCAGTCCATTCCCAAGGTTTTAGTATAAGGAACTAAATGAGCTCTGTAGCCATTTCTAACAAGCACTACATTTTTCAGGATGGGTAGTCAAGCCATCACAGTAGACGCCTAGTACAGCTGAATGCTAATCCCTGTTTGATCTTGTGAGGGAGGGTAAGCAAACAAAGTTTCCATTGGTTTCAGAGCAGAAACATCTGAGAAGCTTTAAGTGGGCCTACTGGGTGAATTCAGCAACAGAGATGCCTCAAATTGATTATCTCTGCACTCACAGGAAGGTGACTCTGCAATCAAAGAGAATTGCTATTGAGAGTCTCATGGAACAAGAAAAGAGGATTCTAGCCAAAAATAGTATTGAACACAGGAAAAAGAATGCAGACAGAGAGCAACCACAGCAGCAATGTCTTTAGTATCCAGGCTCACATATTGGGAACTGTAACATTTACTTGTGAAACAACAAAATATATTGTACTGAAGTTGTTTAGAAACAAAATTTATGTCGATATCAGGGAATGTGTAAAGTGCCATTCTGCACTTGTAGATATTTATAATTCACACTATATCTGCTGAGTTCACAGACATAAGATGTTGCTTCACTGTGATCTTTATTATTTTAAATGTAAGATTACTCCTTATTTATGGTTCAGTTTATCCCACATGAATGTGCATGGCATTATCATCAATGCCTGAGCATAGATAATAACCCATAAAACAATCGCCAAATAAATAGCGCAGTTGACACCTAAATGATTGAAACAGTGAGCAATGGATATTTTGGAACATCTTTAGTGCTGCATTTTACTGTCATACACGTTGTTTATCTTTCATTTCAGTGTTATCCAGAAAAATGTTTCTTTTTTGGTAATGGCACTCACGAAGACAAGCAAAGCTTGGAAAAAAAAAAAAAAACAGTGTCCCTTTTCCTACTGAGCTTCAGGAGCTGAATATCATAATGAAAATATTAAAAAATGAAAAAGATTAGTATAAAGGGTAAGCGAGAAACATCTCTAAAGCTCAGAGTTTTGTGACAAGATGATTTACAGGAAAGGTATTCACATAAGGGTCTGGTTGGAAGGCAGCAGAGCCACATTTAGAATATAACTAAAAATCATCTCCAGCATATCTCACTACCCAAAGTAGTGACTGGTAAACGAATGGGATAGTGCTGTTATATATGATTTTCAGTGCATCCTTCCTGAGGCATGACCTCAGTGACACTGAAACTCACAAAAGAAAGGAACTAGTCATGTTACTGAGAAGAACTTATACATTACTTTCCCCAAAAAGATAAAAAGGGACTACTGTTCCAACAGGTTACCCTATAGACAGATATAGAGCAACTATATGACATAGCCCATTCCTGCATGATCAGTTATTCAAGTCATTGGAATAACTAGACCTAGTCAAATAAGTTAAAAACCCAGTGGCCAAGGTGAAAACTGGGTTTTGGTATATTGAGATATAGATCAGGTTGACAGTGGAATAACCAGGTCTAAAGCAACACTAAGTATCCCTTTGCACAAAGTGCATCATTAACTTGAGATATTAACACTGAAGCAAAGACTTCCCAAGGAACGAAAACAGTGTAATATTTCTATATGTAAAACCTAATCACACTTTTGGAACCGTCAAAATAACAATCTTCTTCCTGTCATCACATATGACATTACTATGCCAAAACATCTGTAACAGCATACTCAGCCTTGGCACAACAATACACTTGCCTGTCTTCAGCGGTTGTGTTACAAACCCCTGATGCCTTCCCAGACTAAAGATTATGGACTGTGATTCAGATCTCTTCTTGCAGGAAGGAAGGTGGACTGCAGGTGGTGGACAACTGAGGGACATCTTGAAATGATCTCCCCACCAATGCAATGAATCTCAAATATGCCGATGACATTATCTTGGTGACTCAGTTTGGTGAATTGCTGCAGCTGATGCACAATCTGGTTGGACAGGAATTGGCACACATTGATCTGGTTATTAATTCTGGTAAAAGAAAGTCCCTGGCCATTACCATCAAGCAGTCTCCATTTCCAGTATTACAATAAGCTTGGCATTAATCTGCCTGGAAAGGACATCAAGCAGGTGGTAACTGTCAAATATTTGGGCAGTGCTGGAGGGCACTCAAAAGACATGGACACTCATGTAGCAACAACTGCCACCATGTTTCAGACCCTTAAGGGAACTGTGTGTGGATGCTGTGACATCAAGCTGCTCACAAAGCTGTGGCTCTATAGAATCACAGTTATATTAACTCTACCATACGGAAGTGAAATGTGGATGCCAAGGAAAGCTGAAGAATATATGACTGATGTTTTGATTCACATCAACTTCAGCAGCTGCTTCATATTAAGTGGTAGGACAAGATCAGAAATAAGGATACTCAAAGTCAAACCAAGCAACTGCTTCTCATTACTGGTTCAATTATATTGGTATGGACAATATTAGAATAGAAGACCAAGAAATTCCAAAGTGTGTACACTAAGGAATACTGCTACATGGACAGCAGTCAGATGGATGCCAAAAGCTTTGGTGGCATGAGAAGATTGCCACTGATGGCCATAAATTGAATATCCAGCCAGGCCACATTAAGGACCTAGCCAGATGTAGATATGGGTGTTGCTTGATCTGCAAGGAAGTTACATCCCTTTGAGATTTGCCATGACGACAATGATGAAACTGTTTTTATCTGTCTTCTTTGTCTCCTTTTGTTATTTGTTGTCCATTATCAGAATTCAAATTTATTTAAATCAAGAAAAAAAGTGATCAAACAAATTTTGTTTCAGCCAGAAGTGGATGCAATAAAGTGGTTATTTTAGACGTTTCTGATATTACTGGATATGGGGCAGTGGCAGAGATTAGAAGAGAAGGAACATAAGAACAGCCATACTGTGTCATACCAAAGGTCCATCTAGCCCAGTATCCTGTCTTCTGACAGTGGCCAATGCCAGGTGCCCCAGAGGGAATGAATAGATCACCACCAAGTGATCCATTCCCTGTTGCCCATTACTAGCTTCTGGCAAACAGAGACTAGGAACAACGTCCCTGCCCATCCTGATTAACAGCCATTGATGGACCTATTCTTCACGAATTTATCTAGTTCTTTTTTGAACCTTATTATAGTCTTGGCTTTCATAACATCCTCTCACAAAGAGTTCCACATGTTCACTGTGCATTGTGTGAAGAAATACTTCCTTTTGTTTGTTTTAAACCTGCTGCCTATTAATTTCATTTGTTGACTTCTAGTTCTTGTGTTATGAGAAGTAAACAGCACTTCCTTATTTACTTTCTCCACACCAGTCATGATTATATAGAGGTGTATCATATCTCCCTTCTGTCATCTTTTTTCCAAAGTCCCGATCTTGTTAATTAGTCCTCATATGGAAGTTGTTCCATAACCCTAATCATTTTGTTGCCCTTTTCTGAATCTTTTCCAATAGCAGAACTAGGGGCCACCCATTGAAATTAATAGCAGAACTAGGGGCTACCCATTGAAATTAGTGGGCAGCAGATTTAAAACAAATAAAAGGAAGTTCTTCTTCACACAGCGCACAGTCAACCTGTGGAACTCCTTGCCTGAGGAGGCTGTGAAGGCTAGGACTATAACAGGGTTTAAAAGAGAACTGGATAAATTCATGGAGGCTAAGTCCATTAATGGCTATTAGCCAGGCTGGGTAAGGAATGGTGTCCCTAGCCTCTGTTTGTCAGAGGGGGGTGATGGATGGCAGGAGAGAGATCACTTGATCTTTATCTGTTAGGTTCACTCACTCCGGGGCACTTGGCATTGGCCACTGTTGGTAGACAGGATACTGGGCTAGATGGACCTTTGGTCTGACCCAGTACGGCCCTTCTTATGTTCAATTCTAATACATCTTTTTTTTTTTTAGAAGGGGCTACTACATCTGCATGCAGTACGCAAGATGAGGGCATATGATGGATTTATATAGAGGCAATATATTTTCTCTCTTATTATCTATCCCTTTCCTAGTGATTTCCAATGCTTTGTTAGCTTTTTTAGCTTTTTTGACTGCTGCTGCACATTCAGTAGATGTTTTCCGAGAACTATCCACAATGACTCCAAGATCTCTTTCTTGAGTGGTAACAGCTAATTTAGACCCCATCATTTTATATGTATAGTTGGGATTATGTTTTCCAATGTGCATTACTTTGCATTTATAAACTCTGAATTTCAGCTGCCATGTTGTTGCCTAGTCACCCAGTTTTGTGAGATCTCTTTGTAGCTCTTCAGGCTGCATTGGATTTAAATATCTTGAACAGTTTTGTATCATCTGCAAATTTTGACATCTCATTGTTTACCCCTTTTCCCAGATCATTTATGAATATGTTAAATACTAGTCCTAGTACAGACCTTACTATTTTCCTCTCTCCATTCTAAAAACTGACCACTTATTTCTACCTTTCTCCCCTATCTTTTAACCAGTTACCGATCCATGAGAGGACCTTTCCTGTTATCCCATGACAGTTTACTTTGCTTAAGAGCCTGTGGTGAGGGACCCTGTCAAAGGATTTCTGAAAATTTAAGTACACTACATCCACTGGATCCCCCTTGTTGACTCCCCCAGAGAATTCTAGTAGATTGGTGAGGCATGATTTCTCTTTACAAAAACCATGTTGACTCTTCCCTAATAAATTACATTCATCTATATGTCTGACAAGTCTGTTCTTTACTACAGTTTCAGCCAGTTTGCCCAGTACTGAAGTCAGAGTTACCAGCCTGTAATTGCCAGGATCACCTCTGGAGCCCTTTTAAAAAATTGGTGTCACACTAGCTATCCTCCAGTCATTTGGTACAGAAGCTGATTTAAGTGATAGGTTACAGACTACAGTTAGTAGTCCTGGATTCCACATTTGAGTTCCTCAGAACTCTTGGGTGAATACCATCTGGCCCTGGTGACTTATTATTGTTTAGTTCATCAATTTGTTCAAACCTCTTCATCTGGGATAGTTCCTCGGATTTCTCACCTAAAAAGAATGGCTCAGGTTTGGGAATCTCCCTCACATCCTCAGCTATAAAGACTGATGCAAAAAATTCATTTAGTTTCTCCACAATGGCATTATTGTTCTTGAATGCTCCTTTAGCATCTCAATTGTCCAGTGCCCTGGTTATTTAGCAAGCTTCCTGCTTCTGATGTACTTTTTTTTTTGCTATTACTTTTTTGAGTCTTTGGCTAGCTGTTCTTCAAATTCTTTTTTGGCCTTCCTAATTATATTTTTATACTTCATTTGCAAAAGTTTATGCTCCTTTCTATATTCTTCACTAGGATTTAAGGATGCCTTTTTTTTCTTCGTCTCTCACTGCTTCTCTTACTTTGTTGTTTAGCCATGGTGGCACTTTTCTGATTCTATTACATTTTTTAATTTGTGGTATACATTTAAGTTGAGCCTCTATTATGGTGTCATTAAAAAGTTTCTAGGCAGCTTGCAAGGATTTCACTTTTGGCACTGCACCTTTTCATTTCTGTTTAATTAACTTCCTCATTTTTGTGCAATCCCCCTTTCTGAAATTTAATGCTACAACATTGGGCTGCTGTGGAATTTTCCCCGCCAGCTATATTCACCTCTTGGACCAGATAGTGTGCTCCACTTAGGACTAAATCAAGAACTGCCTCTCCTCTTATGGGTTCCACTGCTCTAAGCAGCAGTCATTTAAAGTGTCAAGAAACTTTATCTGTACATCCCACCCCAAGGTGAAATGTACCCACTCAATATGGGGAGAGTTGAAATCCCCCATTATTATTGAGTTTTTGTATTTGTATAGCCTCTCTAATCTACTTGAGTACGGAGGAATAGAAGTCAGAGAGCAGAAAAACCTAAGAAGAAAAAGCAGTTGAAAATTATGGGTATGTGTTGCAGAGCAGTGTGTGAATCTGCACCCTGCCTTGCTGCAACTTCTATGAGAGAAATTAAGCAGGAGCTGGGTTATGCAGTCATGTTTGCTGGTCAGATTGCAGGAGTTCACACACCTTTCTTTTCCCCTTGGTAGCATAATATTTTTCAATTCAGCCTAGGCCATTAAAGAATTTACCGATCCTAGAGAGCATGCAGCTTCTACTGCAGGTCAGCACAAGAGTCAGTTATTATCTGAGGAGAAATTGAAATAAATGGTCTGACAAAGTATAGCTATTCCTCTAGAATACTGCTTTTGGCATATACTTCGTTCTGTTTGTAGCCACAGGCCTCAGTCATCTTCCTGATTTACTGTGTCTGAGCAGTTATCAGAGTGTGCTTGGGAAACGCAACAAGCTCATCTCCTTGTAGAAGACACACAGAGGTGCAGAATTTCAATACAGTGTCAATAACTGTGATTCAGAATTTTTCCCTTGGACAATGAACAGTATTCTGTTGGGCCCGCTCCAGCCACAGCACTGGGTTGGAGGTTGGACACTGCTCTAGGTCAAGGGCCAGACTCTGCTCCGGGGTGCTGGGTCGAGGGCCGTGGCTAAGCCACATTCCGACTGGGCAGGGACTGGACCACACGGCGGGACCCTGCTGTGGCACTTTGGGGTGGGGGCCACACCATGCTTGAGGTAAGCGCCACTCGGACCTGCACCCCTGAGCCTTTCCCCACGCCCCAAGACCCTACCTAAGCCCAAACCCTTCAATCCCAGACCGGAGCACCCTCCTGATCCCCAAGTCTCCCACCCCCACCCTACAGCCTGAACCCCCAACCAGAATCTGCACCCCTTCCTGCACTCCTGCCCCAGCCCAGATCCCCCCCCCCCTGCACCCTAACCCCAATTTTGTGAGCACTCATGGCCCACCATACAATTTCTATTCCCCAATGTGGCCGCTGGGCCAAAAAGTTTGCCCACTTCTGATCTAGGGTATCCTATACATAACCCAAGCCTGAGAGAAAAGGCTGAGTCAGGGCCTGGCCAATCACTGGAACAGCTTCAGGTCATTTTGTATAACAACCAGCCAGAACCAATATATACTATTTTTCCTGTGGATTTTGCAGGACATTTGGGCACTTTTACTATGACACACAAATCCATAAGTGTAGTAATAAGGATTGAAGCTATTTCTGTAAGTAAAAGGAATATCCTTTGATTAGACGGGTTAAAAGTAAACACCTAGTCCTGAATATTAGAGGTCATCCCAGGACAGTAGAAACATTACTTAAATCCTTGAATAACTTTTAATTATCCCTAGATGGCCATACTTATGGCCATTATGAGAAAATTTCAATACTTCCTGGAGCAGTGTAGGATGCAGAACCAAAAGCCATAGACCTGTTCGTTGCTCTATACTTCTGATAGAGTATAAGCTACAGAGAGCCAATCTGACATTATTTCAACATAAAAGGTTTCTTGTTAATAATATTTAGAGTAGAACCCTTTTGACATTTACAGCAAGGTGTCAGAGGTGGTAATCTAAAGGAAAAGAAAGAGAATGTGGAGGAACATCATATTTTGGCACCTTTCCATCTGTTAGGGAACTCTTCAGCTTAAATTAGAATAAAAATTCATATTCACATATACATTCTCAATGTTTTTTATTATTATTATTTGCATACTCTTCACTGAAATGATAAAAGCATTTAGAAAGGATGAATCTAGCTGAATTTTGCACTAATTAAACCTGTAACAAATATCTCATAATTAAAGCTTTAAACTGTGAAAACAACAGAAAGCTTCAAGTACTGAACAGGTGATGCATAAAATTTACGGGAAATCAATGCTGCACTTCATTAGATGATGCAAATTATAATTTTTTAAAAAAATTATATCTATGTGAAATATTAACTAAGTATCTTTAAAGGGATTTATTGTAGTACAAAGTTAAAATATCCTCAGAAAATGAGGCTGAAATTAATTTTCAGTAAATGAAAATAAGCTCCAAACATAACTACTGTTGAAGAAGAGGCTTGAACACATATCTGTATGTTTTAGGGTTTTCTAGAGTACCCATCACCATAATTACTGAGTGCATACCAATTAGATTAAGTTTTCAAGACCTAGTGACCCAGAGAGCCTGGAGCCTCTTTTTAACGGCCTGATTAAGAGCTTTTCCAATCTTTAAATTCTGGGTTTTCTTGGGAAGTATCTGTGCCATGAGACCCAAGGTGAGAGTAAGAAGGTAGGACAGGTCTTTAGATTAAAGAGAAAAAAGAGTTGTTACAATTTTCCTTAGACTGATTTTATCTCCTTGTGCTTTAGACCAGACCTGTACAAAAATCAGTGAGGTTTTGGTTTCCTGGCCATGCTGATTTTTTAAAAATTGTTTCCCAAAAATGAAAAATGTTGGCAAATGAAAAAAAATTCAAAATTTGTTTCTGAAATATTTCATTTAACCCAAACTAAAACATTTTAAGTTAACATTTTAAAAATAAGTTTGAAGTAAGAAGTTGTTTCAAATCAAACAAAATTGAAACATTTCAATTTTTTCAGAGGTTTTTTTGGGGGGTGGGGGGGAGTTTAGCTGAAAAATTCAGCAAATTTGACAAAAAAGTGTGGAATGTTTTGGTCAACCTGAATCTGCATTTTTCAGTGGAAAAAAAGGTTTCAGCCAAAAGGTTTCACCGAGCTCTACTGCAGAGTGATCTAGCTGTGCGTGGGAGGGACTTAGGCTGTGTTTATTTTTAAATATGTTATGTACCATCAAAGCAGTATTAAAATCAGGTTCTATGGCCCAGGCAAGCAGAGAGAACTGAAGATACTTAGTTCAGGTTACCTCCTTTTTTCTGTTTCTCTGCATGCAATACAGACACATTCTGCAATAATATAAAGCAAGTAACTCCTTCAATCGGGGGTATTTTTTGAGGTTTAGCTCAGTCCCCATGCAGGCAAAGTTGGAGACTCTGCTACGGTTTCCTGCAA
This sequence comes from Dermatemys mawii, assembly GCA_007922305.1. Lineage (NCBI taxonomy): Eukaryota > Metazoa > Chordata > Testudines > Dermatemydidae > Dermatemys > Dermatemys mawii. The sequence goes on along the minus strand of ML677333.1, from coordinate 65,702,140 downwards.
GGTACAGAGCAAAGTCACTAGAAAAAAACCCAAAATGAAAGGCTCCGTATAAGCTAAATATGGATTAGCTCTGTGGCTTTTTTGTCAGGTGAAAGGAGTAGCTCATGAGTTCTAAATTGGTGCAAAAGAGTACACAATATATTTTTTTCTACAAGAGGACTTGTGCACTTCTCTCTTATTGTTCTCTCTATAATCCTAGAAGTTATATGAGAGGGCATGCATGCATTCATTCATCAGTTCTTGTACTCATAGCTGGATTAATTACATTGGTACAGCTATGACAATAAGATTTACTGGCTAACTTGCACACACTCTCTCTCTCTGCTCAAAAGTTTTAAAATCATAAAAGTAAACTATTGATATGGTTCCTTTTAATGCAAACTGAAGAACATTTAAATCTGCAGTACACTAAAATGTAAAATGTATGCAAGAATAAAAGAATACTATATTACAAAGTGTACTTTTTAGGGCCAGAGTAACTCTGCTGAGAAATATAATTTCTTTCAGCAAGAATTGTTTCAGTTCTAAAGGACATTCTCACACACACACATACCAATTTTTCACTGCATGTATCAAAAGTGAATATTGCTCTAAAAATAAAATAGATATAATGAACACAGCAAACTTTACAGTGGTCATTTCATGATGTAGTGTCTAGCAGTCAAAGGACAAAATATGCAAAGAAAATAAATGAAAAACACCACCACCCTGCCTCATTTGGATGTAGTAGATTACGCATAAGAATTTAAACAAGAAACCATTCAGCTCTACAGCAGGGATAACATGCTGTGGTGCCAGGGATTATAAATATGCAGGTATTTCACAAATCACCGATGAGACCTGCAGGCATGATTAAATCAAAGATGACCAGAACAAATAATCTCTTTATCAAGGAGACAGCTGGGCAATCAACAGGCCCCCTCAACCAAAACTACTCAGTAGGAATTATTTTCCAGAAGGAAAGCTGATGATCACGAAGGCTTAGATATCAGCTGATATCAGGAAGAATTCATGCTGATAATCATGACAAAGAAGGCATTACATGAAAGTGCTCTACCATAAAAGACCAGTGCTTCACTTAGGCTCTGCGTACATTGGCAAGTTCTCTGCAGTAAAGCAGTTTTCTGTGCTGTCACTCCTGAGGTGTAGGGCCATCCCTACCATACACAAAGTACGCAGCTGCGTAGGGCACCAGGAAATTTGGGGCACAACATTTCCTGGTGCCTTGTACAGCTGCATGCTATTCCAGTCCCTGCTCCACCTCTTCCCATGTCCCCTACTGCTGCTCCGCCCCAGCCCCACATCTTCCCACCCCTGCTCCGCCCCACTCCACCCCTTCCCCAAAGCCCAAGCCGTGCTCTGCCCCACCCTGCTTCTTCCAACCTCTGCTCTGCCCCAGTCCCGCTCCCACTTCCCTGAGGGCTCCTGCAGGGGTCAGGCCTGCACTTGTCACGTGGTAAGTGGATCAACCTGGTCTCAGCCTGCTCCGCTCCCCTGGCTGCCAGCAAGTGCTGGCAGGTGGTTCCCCTTCCTCCCCCCAAGGCTGGGAGCCAGGGGACTGGAGTGGCGTGGGCTTAGGCAGTTTCCCTCCAGCCTCCCCCATCGCCAAGGCCTTTGTAGGGCACTAAAATCGTTAGGGATTGCCCTCCCAAGACGCGTGCACAGTTGTACCACTGTAAAAAAACCACCCCGAGAGTGTAAAGCTTTCTGCGCCGGGGCTACAGTGCTCTGGTGCCAGTGTAGATAATGTGGAGATTACAGTGCTGTGACTGGCCTCCGGAGGTGTCCCACAATTCCTGTTCTCACCTCTCTGGTTATCGGTTTGAACTCTACTATCCTGCTCTCAGATGACCAACCATTATCCCCACCTCGTAAATTCCTATGCAAATTTGAAAGCCCCCTTCTTGTTTGCTTGGTGATGTGTGCAGTGGTCTCAGTGCATCTTTCCAGGTGACAATGCCTGCACCATGCACCAGGAGATCCCCCGCTTGCAGCAATGCCAAGCTGCTGGCATTTAGGAAGAGGAAGCTGTGCAATTCCAGCTATGCTCCAGCCGTTGGAATTCTGATACCTATGGACAGATGTCATGATGCATGACAGAAAGGGGCCACGACTGGGACACACTGCAGTGCAGGGTCAAAGTGAAGGAGCAGCGGAACACCTACCACAAGGCACGGGAGACAAACCGCTGCTCTGGTGCTGCACCCATGAGCTGAAGGTTCTACAAAGAGCTGAACCAATACTCAATGGTGACCCTACCTCCCCTGTGAAGGCCTTTGTGGATACTTTGTTGGCTTGCGTGCCAGGCAAGAGTGGACCGAGCCAGGAGAAGGAAATCTTGGATGAGGATGTGGAGAAAGATGGGGACCCAGAGGCAGAGGATGACTCAGAAGCCAGAGATGCATGCAACCAGGAGCTCTTTTCTACCCATAGGAGCCTACCCAGTCACAACATTTGGATCTTGGCAAAGTGCAAACAGGACAGGAGGCCCTTGGTAAGTGGATCTGAAGTGAGTTGTTGAGGGCAAGAGAGTTGCAGAAAGCAGGCTTGTTTCCCATCCCTGCTCATCCTCAGCAGTGAGATATCTTCCATTATGATCACATCCTGTGGACAGTGTGGGGACAGGAATGATTATCAGATCCACCCCCCAAGTGCTGGCTCTTTCCAAGAGCCACATCCCCGGTGTACAGCAGAGTCTGAAGAGTGATTAACCCTGTCCCTGTGTCTACTCACCATTTTGGGGGGTGTTGTGGCTCACGTGTGCTTGCCTGGGGTCAGCCAGTTAGTGACAGGTGTGAGAGTACTGGCTGTGCTTTAAAGCACTGAATCAATGTTGTCTGTGTTGCAAACAATACTGCTTCTGTAAAATGTTCCATTTAAACATCACAGAGATAACCCTGGGAGCCCAGCCTCCCTCTTTGTTATCGGCGGCAGAATGGCTGTGCAGAATTAGAAAGTGGCCAAGAAGAACTAAGGAGGCCTTTCTGCAGGAGGTTATAATGCACTCTGCCATCAAGAAACAGGAATTGAAGGAGTGGTGGGACAGTGAGAAGAGGGACTGAAAGAAGACTGCGGCAGAAAGAAGCCATGAGCAGCTCTTAACCATTATGGAGTACAAAGTGGACTTGCACCAGGAGATACCAGTTCTTCAAACCGAGCATCTCTGCACCCACCCTCCCCTGCAGCCGCTGTCACAAAACTCTTTCCCATGCATCTCACCCCACATATACTGACAGCACACTGTTATCAACCTCCTGGCTCCACTCTCTACAGCATTCCACTCCTCCCTTCTCACACTCAGCAGGACTCCTACTACCCACTGCACTCAACACCCATCCCTAGAGTTTGACCCTGCTGAAGTACAGTACCCATTGCATTGTACTCCAAAGGAGAAGGCTGGATATGATCCTTGGACATAAACAAATCTTTAGCCATCCTGAGACCCCTCCTCCTGGGACCGTCCCTTCTCCTCTTCCTCTCTTTACTGATGTACTTTTGTCATTTGACTCTCTCCTCTGGTTGTTGTCTTTTAACAAAAGAATTGTGCTGGTTTGAAAGCAATCTTTATTCTATTAAGTGAAAACAAAAAGAGCACTGCAAAGCAACAATTATGTTAACCCCCCTCCCCATTGCATCAGTCACCTCCTAGCATTACAAGCACTGCACTTCTTAGCATAGCAACAAATATTAGTGCCTTTCAGCTTCAAATTGCTGACTCAAGGCATTGCTGATCCTTATGGCTTCATGCTGTGCCCTTCTTATAGCCCTGGTCTCTGGCTGTTCAAACTCAGTCTCCAGGTGCTGAGCCTCTGCAGTTTAGCCCTGAGAGAAGCTTTCCTCCTTCCCTTCACAAATATTATGAAGCATACATTATACAGATATAAGCAAAGGAATATTTTCATTGTCCTGGTCCAGCTTCCCATAGATGCATCACCAGTGGGCTTTTAAATGGCCAAATGTACACTCAGCAGTCATTCTGCACTTAGAATCATAGAATATCAGGGTTGGAAGGGACCTCAGGAGGTCATTAGTCCAACCCCCTGCTCAAAGCAGGACCAATCCCCAACTAAATCAACACAGCCAGGGCTTTGTCAAGCCTGACCTTAAAAACCTCTTGCTCAGCCTGTTGTTGAACCACTCCTTGCTGCAGTCAAGTTACCCAATTTACAGCTTAAGCCACGGCATTAAGGGGTAGGCTGGGTCTCCCAGGATCACAATGGACATTTCGATTTTCCCAACAGCGATCTTTTGGTCAGGGAAGAAAGTCCCTGCTTGCAGCTTCTTGAACAGAACATCTGAAAGATGCTTGTGTCATGTACCTTTCCAGACCAGCCTGTGTTAATGTCTGTGAAATGCTCACAGTGATCCACAAATGCAATTTAGAATCTGCCTGGGGCAGTGGGGCGTGGAGCTGTGCTGCTGATGAGGTGAAAGGGGCCAAAGCCGGGTTGGGGCAAGGGGCGGCCATTTGCTCTCTGCCCCTACCCTCCTCTGCGGGCACCTGTGCAAGCAGCATGCACCAGCAGAGAAAGACCTGACCTGGCTGCCCTGACTCACTCTCTCTGCCTGAGGCAGTGGAGTGTGGGTGGGGCTGATTGCTGATGAGGGGCTGGAGCTGGGTGGGGGTGGGGGTGGCTGTGGGCTCTCTGCCCCCCCCCATGCCCTGCTGGCACCTGAAAGCAGGACCCCTTCCCCCCCGCAGCATGTGCCGGCGCCAGCAGAGTGACCTGGCTGCCCTGACTCTTTCTGGGTCAGTCAGGGGCACGCTGCTGCCAACAGGCAGGTTCCTCGGCCGCCCTGCCAACTGGGAAGCAGTGGGTGAGTTGCGCAAGGTCCCAAATATCGGGACAAAGGGCATTGGTTGGGACGCGGAACAAGTCCCCTAAAATCGGGACTGTCCTGATAAAATCAGGATGTCTGGTCACCCTACACCAGTCAGGTGACAAAATTTTACCAGATGTGTTAGAGGGGACATGCTTCATCCCTCTGACCTCCCCTTGTGGCACCCCTGCATGTAATGATGCTGTCTCCGTTTCCATTTAGGGATATACATGCTTTCTGGGATTATTGTGCTATGATTAAGTTGCCCTATGTTTATTCCTCACTTTTGACTTTAGGGTCATTTTAAATAGATTCCTCATTATTTTTTTAAAATCCCTACTTCTGAAGTTTAGTGTCAGTGACAGCAGTTGGCAAGATCCCAATCCACAGGATGGTCAACTTAATCATATTAGTTCTTGACTCAGTACAGCTACTTTTTGAACCAACTCCTGTGCATTACTTTGAACTAAGTTGAAAGTAGCCTCTGCTCTTGTTTGATTTTGAACTAACTGTTCCAAGAAGCAATTTCTTAAAATATTGAACATTTGCTTCTCTAAACCTTGCCCTGATATGACATTTGATCAGCCTGCAGGTAGTTAAAGTCGCCCATCATTACAGATTTGTTGCCCCTGATCTTGCTCTCCCCATTTCACACTCAATATCATCTTTCTGGTGAAAGAGTTAGCGGTATAAATCTACTAGTATATTTGTATTCTTATAATCTGGGAGTTGTACCTATATACATTCTATTGCAGGGATCGGCAACCTTTGGCATGCAGCCCATTTGGAAACTCTGCCAGCACATCCCTTGGCCCGGTCCGCTTCCTTCAGCGCCTGGCCTGGAACAGTGAACCGTGAACCGCAGCCAGTGGGAGCTGCGATCAGCCAAACCTACGGATGCTGCAGGTAAACAAACTATCCTGGGCCACCAGCAGATTTCCCTGATGGGCCACATGCGAAAGGCTGCCAATCCCTGTTCTCTTGTATGGGTCTCTCCACTCAGATAATCCCTCTCATTAGGTTTTATGACATATGGTATAGATACAATGCTGCTCCCCAATTTCTACACACAAATCAGTCTTCCTTGTATAATGTACACACCAGTGACACAACATTACACTGACTTAGCACTCCACCATGTCTGAGAAATTTTTTTATGTCAAAATTCTCTTCTATTGCCAGGCATCCAAGATCCCCTAGTTTAACTTTTTCAGCTTCTTGTGTAGATATATAGATATTTATAGCACTCTTAATTGTGCACCTATTTCACTTTTTATCTGGCACCCTGTTATTTCTCTCTAATGTACATCCATTATCATGTACTTTTTGGTTTATTCCTTCCAAGACAGTAAATACAAGCATTAAAACACAAACTAAAAGGCTAGTCTCATAATATTTCAAATCTGACTAAAGGCAATCACACAGCAAGAACTGTGTGAATACTGGAAAAACGTTTCCTGCAACTACTTATTGAAAATTTTAAATCGATTCACCTCACTTGTGCTCTCCTCCCTTATGTTTTGACTTTCAACAGCTCTTTTAGCAAATGAAGACATTGGATAATATTTGCAGAAAGGAGATTTCGTATTTTTTAAATGTTTTTGTACCAGACGCCTGTATCTAAGAATTATGGTGGGGGGGGGGGGGTGTATGTGTGTGTGTGTGTGTGTGTGTGCGTGTGAAAGACAGAGAAATATAACTTCAAATTATGATAAGTTCAAGAATATCATTATCTATTCTTAGGCAATATGTTTATAAAATTTTTCAGTCCCACACTTCCATAGCCGTGCTACCAACAGCAACAGGGGCTTCAAACTGTGTGCGCAAAAGCCTATTATTTGTGAGCATAAATTAGCATTTCAAACTGGTAAACACAGTTTACCAGTTTGAGACAGTGCTTTAAAACTGGTAAACTGTGTGAGCAAATGCTACTTTATACGTACAATTGTGTGTACTTGCAATATATGCACCTGTTGATTCTCTGAAGTTGTAATGCCCTTAACTCATGTTATGATTTGGTGTTGCAGCATGCCATAAATGGTAAAATGAACTGCTGAAAGTTTTGTCTTAAAGGATCGTAATCTAGACAAGAACTTCTCAAAGAGCCACAATTAAGTGAGTGCCTCTGGCTAGTATGCTAGGTTCCTGAACTTCAAGAATATTAAGCTTCCCAGCCTGGTCAAAATATGTAAGGGACTTCATTACCTTTTAGCCTTCTCTTAGATACACTGATCATAAAGGACTATCTTTCCCCAAAGGTATACAGAATGTAAGAGTGGAAATATCTTTCTTGGATAATTCCTGTACAGGGCTTGAAGGCATGTACAGCCTTATTTTAAAGAAAACAAATCTCTGGAAAGCAAATTGGATGGGGTCAATAAGGCAAGACTTAACCACACCAAAAATGTTACTAGACAATGCTGAAAATAAGAAGCTTCTCTCATACTGTGAGTAAATAGTTTTTCTTGGGAAAAGCACTGGCAGCCGATTGTGTTATCTTATAACAGAAGATATTTGGGAGTAAAAAAAAAAAAAAAAAAGAATCACTGACATTCTTTTACCAAAACCAATACTGATGACTTCTAACTTGCCGAATACACCTAAATTTAAAAGTGAAAAAGGTAGCAGAGAACAGGATGACCCAGAACTCTTGAGATTCACTATTATTCCTATTTGTTATTGGCTTACGTTTAAGCATTTTTGTTGTACAGCTGATTTGTACCTGAACTATTTGATAGTATCCTGATATATGCATGTTTTAGATGGAGCTTCTGCACATTTTTATGCATCACCATGCACTTTTTAAAAGTACAGTGGATATGTTGCTATGTGTACTTCAACATATTATTGAAAGGTTCCCAGAAATCTTGGCAGATTCTGGGATAAATTCATTATATGGCACTGAGTTGGTCTACCTACAGGGCTTGAGGCTATTGGCAATTCCTTGCTTAAAAGGAGGCATGGATTAGCTCAGCTATACTCTCTGGGGCCTAATGGTCTGGCAGTCTGATGATGCTGCAAGAAGCTCAGACATAAGGTAATTGCTTCTCTCTCGCTCTTTTAAAATATATCAGCAATTACACGTTAAGTAATGTACCAATGATAATCTGTCCTTTTCTCCGAGACTTAATGCGGGCAAGTATTAAACTATATAAGATTCATCCTCCTTTAACTGGATGCAAATATGTGTTGTGGTAAATTGAGATCTTTGCTCTTTTTCTTGAGCATATTATGTTCTTTAGTATTTTCAGAGGTCTATGAGTCTCCATTAATGTTTGCTATTATTTTTCTTATTGTTATCCATAATAGAGGGATATAATTGAATACACCAACTATAGCAACGTTACAAATATACAAAGAAGATAAGAAACAATGTATCACATACAATCTATATCTATTCTTAATTTTAAAATCTGGTAAGTGCTAATTTTGAAAATTTGCTTAGTTACATTATAGTTCCCTATTACTGAATGCTAAAAAAATGAAATCCCTCATCTGGTTGAAAGGTCTTTCTTGTCTTATATCAGATCTTCTCTTCACTCCCAAGACCAACAATCTTATTCAAACCTTTAATCCAGAAGTTCTTAAACTGCGGTCCACAGACCACTTCCCTCTAAGGTGCATGCCTGGGCAGCCACACACAAGAGAATGAAGGGCCACACACAGGCATGGCTCCACTAATTAGGTGCCTGGACCCTGGAGAAGGTGTAAGGTGAGGTGATGGCCTTGAGGGGAATAAAGGGTATGTAGCAAAGCAACAACTCACCAGTGCAGCACCTCCTGCTGGTCGTCCAGGAAATAGCTCTTTTCCAGCATATGAAACGCCTAGTGTCTCGCCTGCAGCTGGCCCTGTGTCCCTCCTGGATCCCAGTGCCTTTTACTTTGGGGCTCTGCTCCCAGCAGTACCCACTTCCTCTGAATTTCCCCTCCCAGGAAGGCGAGGTGGCAGTAGCCACCTTGTCTCAGTGGCTACTGCCAGTCTTCATCTAGCCCCTGCTCACTGGGGCAAACTTCATACAGTCATGGCCACTCATCATCGGCAAGGGGTTAGGACCAGTTGCCTCTGCCTATTCCCTGGGTGCACCTTTGCAGCTCCAGTAACTTTGTAGGTCTTCACCAAGGCTTGCAGTCAGGGGGTGTGCAAGGCTGGAGCTCTCCAGCTGCTATTGCCTTTCCCCAGCACTGCTTTACTCCCAGTACCCTGGGCTCCCAGGTATCCAGGTCCTTCTCTTTCCACAGCTAGAGAGAGACTTCTTCCCAGCCGCAGCCCTCTCCAGGGCTGCCTTTATCCCCTGTGCTTCAGGAGTGGGGCAGCTGTCCCACTACAGGGTAGGTGGGAGGGGGAGTGGGGTGAGAAGAGGAGGTGTGGGGAAATCTGGTCATTCAGGGCTGCAATGGCCAGAGAAAGAGGTGACTTTCTCCAGCTCCAGGGATGCAGCTGCCTGGGAGAGACCCACCTCCTTCCCAGCCCCAACTCAGGGACTGTTGTGATGGTTGGGGGGGGAGAGGATTAGACTCCCTCATTCATAGCCCAGCTTGGGGGCTACCGCGGCAGGAGAGAGAGGGCACATCTGTCGCATTAGAAAGGTAAGACTACTGATATTGTGTGCTTTTATTTGTAGACCAAAAAACGTTTATTATTAAGGGTTTTTTTATATAGCACTTTTATCCAAAGCACTTTACAATAGTTAGCTAACAGTATAAACAACATTTGAAAAACTCATTAAAGTGGTCCACCAAGATCCTCAGCAATTTCCAAGTGGTCCGCGGAAAAAACAACATTTGAGCATCACTGCTTTAATCCATTTCCCTGCCCTCCTCTGTGAATGCTCCCCATCCCTTGTTTGAAAGTCTGGCAATTACCTTCTCCAAAATGCTGCCAAAATTCTCCTTTATCTTGGTCTTTTCTGTCAGGCACACATCCAGGATTTATATACCTTGGAACAAGCTCTAGTCTAGAAGAATCAGGTTCACCAACACCAACAGGACTAAAGCTCCAAAGTGGCAGCTGACATCTCTTTCTACACAAGACTGACACCCAGTGGCCTCTCTCCTCAAATTCCCCTATACGCAGTTCCCATCCCCAAACTCTCCTTCATTCCTTCACTTCACTCCATTTTACATTCCTTGTACCTTCTTCCCACAGCAAAAGAGCAACAAAGAGTTCAATTTTACCACGCCATCATCCCTACAGACTGGGGAGTTTTCCTAAATGTTTTCACCTTCTTTGTCAGGAGACAGGAATAGCACCTAGTGCAAATATTTACATCCCCCACCCCTTACATTCAGAACTCTTGGAAGGGGAGGAAAAGAGATGAATACAGATGCTGAACTTCTGTCTGCCTCTACCATCTCCCATTTCAATTAAAATATCTCCCAAGGTCTCTGACAGTATATTCACCTGTTCCCAAGTATGCCGGTTTTGGCTTCCTATCACTTTCTCTCTACTTCTTGTGATTCTTCAGAGTTCAAGGTCACACATTCACTTGTTGTGTCACACCTGTGAGGAACACATTTCCACATTCCTCTGAGACACTTATTTCTTTAAATCTCACCTTAAAAACCTTCTGTTCTCTTTAACTTGTGATTCACTGTTTCTAAAAAAAATGATACCCTTTATGAAGCATTCTATATAAAATTAAAATGTATTAGTGTTGAAGAAGCAAGAAATATTACAGATACTAATATGGTGAAGGAGTAGGGATCATGCAGGGTACGTTCACAGAAGATGGCTGTCTTAACCTTTGCATATTCACTTGGCAGTCTGAGTTTTTACAGACCCCTACCAACACCCTTGGAAATAAGCAAATCTTATCACTACAGTCCACCAGCCCAGAAGACTGTTGTCTTACTCCTTACTGTGCTCTCCTGGAACTGTGAACTGAGCACCCACCTTCTGATTCTTCACATGGAAATTCCCTCCATCTTCTAGTTTCACGGGAATACATGATATGGATCCATGAAAACCATGATGGGCAGGAATCAGTCTACTCCTATCCTTAGACACACTCACTCCAAACAGAGCAGCAGCTGAAGTGAAACACACACTATACCACTACATACAGCTGACAGGCTGACTGGAGGATAATAGATGGCTCATGAGTTTATAGTCTCCTAGCAACTTTGTGATAGCTGGGAAAACTTCTAATTCCTAGTGCGATCCCTTAGTAACAGCACTAAGGTGGAAGTGATCTCTAGGCAGCTACTACAGTGACAGAGGGAGAATTTCTCTTTGTTAGATGCCTTTTGGGGTGATCAGGCTACTTAATGCCCACTCTGTCCAATCACAGGGGTGTAGCAGCATCAGGCATCTGCTGTATGTGTGGGAGCACATACTTGATTTCTAGACTAGAGATTCCAGTCACAAAGCCCTTTAAAATGAAAAATAAAGTCGTGGACAGCTCTAAGAGAGGGCATATGGGAAGATTAATAGGAAAGAGTGATAAGAATGGAATCAGCCCAGGAGTTTAAAGTCTACTTTATGACTAGAATTTGAATTCATTCTGATTTTGGCAGAAAATTGAGCCTTGACCTATTGAAGGGGCCTTTTAAGTATAAGCCCCTATTTACTGGCATGTTCAGAAAAAAAACATTGTGCTTAAATTTCTTAGAATCGTTTTGAGGCCAAAGGTAATATTTTTTTAAAGGCAAAAAATCCCACTTCCCCTTTTAATGTTTCCAGGTGTGAAAGTGGGTGTTTTCTTTTCTTCAGAGCTGACTGAAAATATAAGTCATAAGAATTTACAAAATAAGTGTTGGGTTCTTTCTATTTGCCTTATGGTATCTTAGCCTTTAGGGAGCACCCAGGTCCTGTTTTCAAGCGTTTTTCCCCCCACAACCATAAGGACTAGAAACTGACTCTGACTCTTTCTCAGAAAAGGAAAGCTGTGATTCTCACATAATCACAGGATTGCAGAAGGTGAGACTTGATGAAAAACTCCAAATATGAAACCTGTGATAAAATCATAAGAGTTGGCAACACTTAATTATGTGCATATGTATATTATTTACACACACACTTTCCATATATACAAGATGTTTTCAGTGTTGCAGCTGTGTAGATCTCAGATAGAGACACAAGGTGTGAGAGGTAACATTTTATTGGACTAACTTCTGTTGGTGAAAGACAAGCTTTTGAGCTTAGAAAGAGCTCTTTTTCAGACTCAAAGCTTCTCTCTCACCAACAGAAGTCCAATAAAAAGGATTACCTCTCCCACCTTGTTCCTTTAATATCCTGGGACCAACATGGCTACACCACCACTGCATATATACAGAGACACATTTTCATTCCTACACATACTAATATTCATTCATTAACATTAATACCATCAGGGGTGAAAGTAACTATAGACAGTAACTAGAAAGTAACTATATACCAGTATGGGGCCTGGCCGGGGCTGGTCCACCCCAAACCGGTAAGTATCTGTAGTTAGGGCAGCTGTTCCCTTTGCCTCTCCCCAACACCACCACTGTTGGCAGCAGGGGGGGCTGGACGCAAAGGGGCAGGGGGGCGCAGCCACGTTAAAGTGCTGCCATGGCTACCAGCAGGGCCACTGACTGGCTGGGGGAGGGGCGGGTGGGAAGGGGAAGGGATGGTCCTTTGCCGCAGCAGCACTTTAACGTTGCTGCCCTTCTCCAGCCCGTTGGTGGCCCTGCTGGTACGGATCCTACCAGCAGGGCTGCCCACGGGGGAGGCAAAACGGGCAGGGACATTAGTGTGGGCTGGGTACGGGCCAGTACGAGTTCCTACTGGTACACTGTACTGGTTCACTTTCACCCCTGAATATAGTAGGACTAAACATGTCCTTGTAGTCGCTGAGCCATAAGGAGACCATCTTATCTCCTGGACCAGTTACCCATATCTTGTGTAACAGTGCAGGAAGGGATGCCAGCTCTTCAGAGCCAGGTACAGACCCAACACAATTTACTCCTTTCCCTCCCTGGAGCAGCAAGGGGAGTTACAATCTCACTCTTGGGCTGATCCAGGAACATCTCAACAATGCACTAACTCCAGAACAGGCTTATGGCAAAGCCACAGTTGACTGCATAGAGACTAATACAAATCAGACACACAAGCATATACCTGAAGGTTGAATTACTGATGATGATGATGAAACAGCAGCTTCGGGACTGCCTGATTTGCGTTTGTCTGTGAAAAATCTACACTGTACTGTTGAATTAATATTTTTTCTTAACATTTATTTTTAGATAAAGTCATTCTAAGCAACATTTTTGAGATTTAAACTTTTTATATCTTTTTTAAAACAAAATGCTAAAAAATGTAAATCTAAAACCTAGTTAAAATTGTAATGGGTTAGAGAGTAGAACAGAGACCACTGTGTTTGTGTGCCTGCGGAAAGGTTAAAGGGAGAATGGATGAAGAGAAAAAAATCAGGCCAATTCTGAGAGTCACATACTCTTGTCTTGTCACTTGCTTACCTCCCTCTGGTCACACACCCACAAGCATTATATTTTTCTTTGAACTCATTGGGGTAGGAGCATAGTCTTATTTGTAAGAAGCAAGAATATTTTTGGCACTCTAAACATAGGTTAATAAGAAAGTCAATAAAAATTACAGTAATTCACTGATCAACAGGTAAAATCCAGTGTGTATAATATTTTGTGCTTCTTCATCATCACTTCTTCGGCGATTCCAAAGTACTTTACAAATGTGAATTAAGCTTTCTGATATATTCATATTTTCATATATTTTGTGAGTATTGATTTGTTAGCTGCTGTTGCATGGTGCCATTTAATTATGGTAGATGACATATAATGTTACAATTGTAAAATAAATACATGTGAAGGTTAAACAAGGGTAAAATGTATATTTAATTCCTAAGCAAAAGGGTAAAGTTTGCATATCCATCTCTCCCATTTTTATGATGCTCAGAAAAACAACAACACATAAATGATACTCACTCCTGTTATGTAGCGAGGTCTATACTGGATGGTTCCAAATAAGCCAAGTATGACTATAATAATGTGCACAAAATTTGCCAGGATTGGTGCCCACTGATAACCAAGGAAGTCAAATATCTGCCTCTCCAGCACACAAACCTAGGATTTAAAAGCATCAGAATGTATAGATTAGAACAGGTCAGAAAAACCAGATGTGAAGACATGTTCCCTCCCCAAAACAAGAAAATTGCCGAGTTTAAAACTACTTCACTCAGCAGTATAATGTAATGAGTTTGTGATTTCACCCTTTGATTTTAGTGAAAGCAGCATTTCTCACTGACAGTCTACTGAGTTATATGCAGTTAGCTAAAATATTCATGTGGGTGATTTTGCTGAGATACTAGACCCTGTTCACAGGGATGTTGTGTTTGCAGCAGAAACAGCACAAATCATTTTGTCATATACACTGGCAAATGCTGTACTTCTACGATGGTGCTGAAAGTCAGTGGTGGGTTTAATACTTGAGCTCAGGGAAATATTTTCAGCTGAAACTTTTTCAATGAAAAACATGCATATTGGATCAACTGATTTTGGCAAATTGTTTTAGTCAAAACATAAATAAATGATTTTTTCCCCTCTGGAAATGTTGAAGTGGTTTATTTAGACACTATCAAAATGAAACATTTAGATTTTTCAGGATAGATACATGAGGGAGAGGCATCATTCACAAAAACTGAGGAGTTTGTGTTTGCCAGCCCTGTTCCCCTACCCCGCCCCTCATCCTCCCAATATCCAGTTGCCTGGTGGTTTGGGCTCTCACCCTTGATGTGGGAATCCCAGGTCTGAATCCCTGCTTTGGAGTGGCGACAGAAACCCAGACCTCCCTCTTCCGACATCACTGCCCTAACCACCAGATTACTAGATATTCTAGGGTGGGACTGGCTCAATTTCTCCTGCTGAAGCTGTTCTCACTTGGTATAAATAATTAAATAATAATTGGAGCATGGATCAGAACCTGGGAATGTCCCTCTCAGGTGAACACTCTAACCACTAGGCTATAAAGTCTCTTTCTGAAACATTTGAATTGTCATTGTACCAAAGTGGAACAGCTTTAATATAAGACACTGAGGGCAACCCACCACAGAATAACTTATAGCCCAAGGGTTAGCTTAGAGAAGGAATTTGAACCTGTTTCCCCACATCCCAGGTGAACACCCTAACCACTTGGCTATGTGATAAAGGGGGATACCACTGCCTCTGTTTTATGAATCCAGCTCTTCATTCCCTTTGCTTTTATTAATAGAAGGTTAAAAATACCCCAAATCTAAACAAAATAATCTTTTTGACTCAAAACAAAGTTCTTATTTTTTTTCTATTTGCCTCCCCAGCCACACGCTTCCAGCAAACTGATCAGTTATTTGCACAGCTGTAGTTACACTCTCTCCTCAACATCTTTTCTCCCATCAGTAAGTCTCATCCTGAAATCTCCTCTTTCTCCTTCACAACAGACCTGATTCATTCTGTTTTTCCCCTAATCTATCCCTTCTGTCACTCTGGTTCTCCCTACTCCCAAATACTTACTGCCTTCCCTTTGACTTGGCTATAAGACACATCCTAGCTTACCTTTTCTCTCTCTCCGTACCCTCCACCCCCACTTCTGCCTGCCTTTATGTGATCATGTCATGGAAGACTGTATCCTACTGTGCATATGCACAAAGGCGTTGGACTAAGGTGAGCACTCTTGAGTAACCTTTATTCTGGCATTTCCTAACTATTGAGTGCTTGACTTTGCAACCTTGACATTCTTTTAAAGAATGTTTATAATATACATCAATGTAAACTTTAAAAAGTTTACCTACACGCAAATCAAATACAAAATGCATCATTGGCAGGGAATAGCCCCACCAAACCTTAATAATGGCACCACTGCTGTAAGTTACACAGCAAATACGAATAGTTACACAATCATCAAGATACTTTTTTAGAAATATTTACATCATGTTAATCTCCAGACAAGATAGAACAGTTGGTGACCCTTGCCAAACAAGAACACTTGAGGTAGCTAGCCAGAGTAAGAAAAAATGAAGCATCAGTTTGGTTTAAATAGGAACACCTTTCAGAATTCAGCAGAGGGTGTTAACTGGTGTGGTGACATTTCATTAACATGCAGCTCTGGACACTGCATATCTGTTCCAAACTGCATATCCGAAAAACACTGATAACATTAAATGCATGCTCCAGAGAAAAAAATTCCCGACCAAAGCTATTTTACTAGACAATTCTTCTAGTGAGAATTCTGAGCAGACAGAAACCTTATTGAACCAGGATTTTTTTCTTTTAAATCAGCTGCTCCTATATGAAGTTGCAACTCTACCCCACCTCAAAATCTGCTAGTGAATATTTACTCAGTTTATAAGACACAGTGGATCGATTGAATTAGGTGTTTCTGTCATGAACACTTTTAGTTCATTTAAAAGTTAATATCTGTGTCTGAAATTAAGTGCTAGCTAAATAATTAATTTTAGTTCCCTGCAATTCCTGAGGTGGTATAATTTATTGGAGGTATTTTCCTGTTCACAAAGGCATTCCAGAACCAAAATACAACAAGACCTTGTTAAAAAGTTACTAACTACATACATTACTATTAAAAGGACAGCATTTGCCAATCACTGCCACATAGTGATAACTGAGATACCACATTTTCACCCAACTATACGGTGTCTATGGACAAATGCTGACCTCTTAGCCTGGAATTTTCAAAGGAATTTAAGGGAGTTTGGCATCCCAATCCCACTGAATTTCATTTGCTTTTTTAAATCCCAGATTTATTGGCGACCACTGTAATTCTTCCTTTCTGGAGACAGGTTAGCACTGTACAGTATATCAGATTGATAGCTCATCCTGATTTTTGCTTAGAATTTTGCTTAATGGAGTCATGGACCATGCTAGACAATCACTGTTTTTAAGTTACCCAAGGTTCTGCAGGCCTGGTTCACAATATTATACACAATATTTTCAGCAACACTGCACGTCAGAAGAATTCCCAAAGAAACAGGACAATGTACTCATTGTAATTGCAACGATATGACTAAGAGACTGAGCTGTCTTGCAAGTTTCTCAGAATCCAGTCCCACTGAACCTCCAAATGCATCATTATAAAATTGCTTTAACTATTAATTTATATAAATGAGATCCATCTGTGACACTCTGCCAGTCTTTGTGAAATCCAGTAAGAGTATCAACAAAATATCTGCTATTCCTAAAGCATTATTATTAACTGCCTAACAATGGGAAAATGTTCATTTATAACAGAGAGCTCTTATTTTCATCCGCTGAAAAAACAGTAAGATGAGAATGGCAAAGCTATTGTAAAAAAACCCAAAAACTGTGCAGACTTTTAGTAGAATAACTATGGGTGGGGGGGTCAGTCAGTTACGAAATAGAGGGGATGAGGCAAATTATTCAAACAGTAGGAAATCACACAGATAAGTGTACCAATTATAGAAGAAAATAGAAGTACTGTAGTTAATTATAAAAAAAATAGGGAACAATATTCCCACTGTAACTGCAAGGCTAAAAAGAAATTGCATCAATATATATAAAAGTTTTTTGGTGACATCTAATAGTTCTGTCAAAAATTGCTTACAAGGCTACATAAACCGAGTAAGAGGATATTCTATAGGAAATCTTAACATATTTTCATTCATTTTTCTTTCTATTATTAACCCTGTCATTTTTCTAAGGCTATTATATGACTGCTTTCTTTAAACCGGAAGCCTACAAGGTTCAGAGACAGATAGGGGTGGGGGAGCCCAGCTATGTTCATAATTCTGTTGCTTTTATAATTATTATTACTTTTATTCTAGTCTCTTCCTTTAAGCAGTTCTTCTTTTTCCCATACCATTTCAACATATTTTATATCTATGGGCTTGATTCTCTGTTCCTTCAGTTCTTTCACTAGGGTAACTATAAGGAAGCAGGCAGCAGTCTCCTACCAATATAAACAAACTTGTTTGTCTTAGCAATTGGCAGAAGAAGAAGTAGAACTGAGTAGACTTGTAGGCTCTAAAGTTTTACACTGCTTTGTTTTTCAGTGCAGCTATGTAACCAAAAAAAAATCTGCATATGTAAGTTGCACTTTCATGATAAAGAGATTGCACTTCAGTACTTCTATGAGGTGAATTGAAAAATACTATATCTTTTGTTTATCATTTTTACAGTGCATATATTTGTAACCAAAAACAACAATATAAAGGGAGCACAGTGTTGTAATTGAAATCAATATTAAAAGTATAGAAAAAACATCCAAAATATTTAATTTCAATTGGTATTCTATTGTTATAAGTGTGATTAATCACGATTAATTTTTTTAATCACAATTATTTTTTTTAGTTAATTATGTGAATTAACTGTGATTGACAGTCCTAGTATTTAGATACACTTGATATTATCCGACCTACTGGAAATATCAGTATGTCCTCTGCTTAGATAGATGGAGAGTGTGGAGCTACTAATGTCTCATATTGATTTAATTTTTATACAAAAATTGTGGGCCTGCCTTCACTGGGTGACTTTAAATGAAAGATCATATAATATCAGGGTTGGCAGGGACCTCAGGTGGTCATCTAGTCCAACCCCCTGCTTAAAGCAGGACTAACCCCAACTAAATCATCCCTGCCAGGGCTTTGTCAAGCCTGACCTTAAAAACTTCTAAGGAAGGAGATTCTACCACCTTCCTAGGTAACCCATTCCAGTGCTTCATCACCCTCCTAGTGAAAAAGTTTTTCCTAATATCCAACCTAAACGTTACTCACTGCAACTTGAGACCATTACTCCTTGGTTTTGTCATATGGTACCACTGAGAACAGTCTAGATCCATCCTTTTTGGAATCCCCTTTCAGGTAGTTGAAAGCAGCTATCAAATCTCCCGTCAGCCTTCTCTTCTGTAGAATAAATAATCCCAGTTCTCTCAGCCTCTCCTCATAAGTCATGTGCTCCAGGCCACTAATCATTTCTGTTGCCCTTCTCTGGACTCTTTCCAATTTTTCCACATCCTTCTTGTAGTGTGGGCCTCAAAACTGGACACAGTATTCCAGATGAGGCCTCACCAATGGAATCTCAACTGACACATTAGAGTTTATTAACAATGATGTGTGATAATGGAAAAAAATCCTGAACATCCTTATTTTGCTGTTTTAGATCCCAATTCAGCAAACACTTCAAAGCATGCTTAAAACTTTAACTTAATGCACATGTCCCACTGGGTTAAAATGGGATGGATTTAAGCACATGCTATAGGGGAATTTAGATTACAAAAAAGATCTTGAAGCACTATTCTTTGTGGGACAGTTTATCTGAAGGGTTAAAGCAGCTATGTTTTTCTGGCTTAAACACAGTAACACAGACTCAGGGACATATCATAAACACTCCATTTTGGATTTCTGCAAGAAAATTTGAAGAGTCAGCTCTATGAAAATCATGTTCTACCCAAGTTAACTATTGCGCTGCTGCAACTTGTAAGCTACAGGCTTATTATACACAATATTAACTTAGAGGAGCTATTCTAAAGAGAACTAGTCACTATACAGCATTTGATTTCCTGTTCATAAACAGTAGCAATAGCAAGCTATGCATGATTTCAGTAAGACATGCATATATTCTATAAACTCTAGGAGATATACATTAAATCAGCAAACGTACTATAAGTGGCTCAGACTCAAACTGATAAGTCATCTCAAGATAGGAAATTCATTTTATTCCTTAAAAATGAAACCA
Organism: Dermatemys mawii; assembly: GCA_007922305.1. Classification (NCBI taxonomy): domain Eukaryota; kingdom Metazoa; phylum Chordata; order Testudines; family Dermatemydidae; genus Dermatemys; species Dermatemys mawii. Next base: position 65,682,643 of record ML677333.1, on the reverse strand, counting down.
TGTTATAAGGCAAAACTATCCTGCTTTTTTACCCAGAGCAGGATTCAGTCACTCAACAATAATAAAGGAAGACTTTAAGGGGTGGAGGAATTATTTAAAAGCAGACAAATGGAAAAAAATACCTTGTAAAAACATATTAGACAAAAAGGACAGAATACATCAAAAATACCTAAAATACTTGCTTAGGTGCACACATTGATATTTTTCATCACACATTTCAACACAACATTGACTGCAGAATAGTGTCTTTCCATTCTGTGATAATGTTTTCTATTTTTAAAGGACCATGGGGCCAGATTTATAAAGGCATTTGGGCACTTAAAGAGGGAGATAGATACCTAGTGGGATTTTCGAAAGTACCTGAGTTAGGCACCTAACTCCCCTCAACTTCCATGTAGCTGAAAGGAAGGAGTGCTGAAATAGGCCTATAATACATTTTTTAAAATCAGAGGAGAAAAAAGGTAGTGTGCAAAAGTATGAAAGCATGGTTCTGCCTGCATTCAGATAGATGCAGGCACCTATCAAGAATATCAAAATTGTTACCATGTTATTAAAATATATAACAATACAGAAATTCTCTGATGCACAAAGACGTGTACATATTACACAGAGTGCCAGATTATGTTCTCTCTGTTTACACATCATAAACCTACAATACATCTATAACCTAGCGTTTACCCCAAGGTATGTCTAGATTAACTCCTCTGAAGATTAATTTAATTATCCTACATTTATACACGTGTAATTGAAAGCAGAATTTGGCCTATGGTCTGCACAAAATTATCTACCTACAATTAAAACAAAAACAAAAAAAATCACCTCATCCATTAAGCCTTTTTGGAGGGAAAGGTGGCTTGAAAAGGGTTAGAAACAAATGCTCTGTAAGAATCCTCAGCCAATCAGTTTTGAGATGCATTAGAGACTGCTCACAACTCATCAGAAGTGAGAGATGTGAAGGTAAAAATCAATGCGGAATGGTATCAAAGGAATATATCAGGTGAAAATAGACGGTCTCTAGACATGAAGGTGGTTCCCATACCAAGATTACTCAAAGCTATTGCCAAAAAAATAGCTAAGCCATGCTGGAACTGATAAGCACAAAGAACTTACTGGTTTGTAGTCACTCACTCCCCATTAAATTTGAATATGCAGAAGCCTGACTTCATCTGACATTAAAAAATTCTTTTTAATATACTCCTGTTAGAATATTCATCATCATTACACAGTGTGAAGTATTTACTAGATTTCAAGCCTTGGCATTGTCTATAAACAGATCTTTCAACTTTGCTGACCACTTTGCTAGTGTTGAAGAGAGAGATGGGATGTCGGTTATCTCCTGAAAAGTTTGCAACTACTAAACTTTGCCTACTACCTGGACATGAAATCATCAGCCCTTTGGGAACTCCAAGCACATCTCAGCAACATGGACTACAGCAAACACACTTGTCCTTTGCTGGCTCCCCACAGAGCAATGAGTCAAGCACAAGATCTCAGGCTTTATCTTCAAGGCATTCAATGGGCTGAGAGCAGTGTATTAAAATGATCATTTAAAGCGCCAGGATGAATGCTGTAGTCAATAACTCCGCTCCTCTGGCACAATGGAAATTTGGAGCATAAAGATAAAACTCATCTGTGCAGGGTTCAGGGCTTCCTCAGGGGCCAGCCAGTGTGGAAACTCCTACAGGAACTGTGGTCTAGAGCTGATCAAATGATGACAATTCTGTTTTGCAGCAACTTATGATTTCAAAATTTGTTTTCATTCTGCACTTGAAAAAACCCAAAACCTTTTGAATGATTTTGTAAATGTCACACACTCCAGGAACTGGTAATTACGGTACTAGCCTGGGATGAGGGAGACACAGTTATAAGTCCCTTCTCTGCCTCATTCAGATCAGACCTTTTTCATCCCAGATTACTTTAAACCAGGCAGGGCAAGGACTTAAAGCCATGTTTCCCACATCCCAAACCAGTACTCCACTACAGAGTGAGTCTGACTCTCCTGACCAGTGTCTCTCTGAAGGTTTTTGGGTCAGAGAGAGAAAGTTTTGAGGAAACTGATGTGTTTCAGAAAACATTTTTGCTTCAAAGCAACAGCCTATTTTGCCAAAATTAAATTTTGGTAAAAGTGTTCTGACCAACCAGAAGGTGATTAGGTTTATGATGGTCTGAAGTACAGCTGTAGTGCAAGATAAACTTCTTCAATCTGCCTTCTCTTATATTAAAAAAAGACACTTTAAACAAAACAAGATCCTACACACATGCAATTCTCCTGCTCTCCTGTCGGCATAATTACACCACCTTCCCGAGTGGTGGTAGCTATATCAGCAGGAGAGCTTTTCCCGCTGACATAGCGCCATCCACACTGGCACTTAGGTCGGTGTAACTTATGTCATTCAGGAGGCTAGCTTGTTCACATCCCTGAGTGATTTATGTTATACTGAAATAAGTGCTAGTGTGTACAAGCCTTCACACTCATGTTACTCCATTAGTGTCAGTGATGTTACTCTGATTTACACCAAGATAAATGAGAGCAGAATCAGACCCAATGTTCCACTCACTTAGGGTCTGATTCTGATGGTTCCTGAGCACACACAACTCCCACTAGTGCTAAGCACACAGCTCTGAATCATTGGTTACCCACACATTCACTCAAGCACAGTGGCAGACTCCAGGTAACCTATTTTGAAGGTTAAATCTTTTTTTAAAAAGCCAGCTAAGGCCAGATATATTTATCACTTTGGTTTTGCTGTTATACTTCATATAATAAAATACTGCTAAGTAGTAATTTGTCATATGTAGTTACAAGAATGATATCTGTTTACTTAAATGCGTTATGGGACAAAATATTAGGCTGTCTAATATAGCTGCTTAGTTTATGCCACATTGTTGATTGTGTAAGTTTGTTGCTTCATGAAAGAATCAAGCATATACAATGAAGCAAGCATTGTAATGTCACAATTCAGAGTTTCCCTATTACGTCTGCCTTCTAATCTCCACTTTCCTTGCCCTCCAATTTGGTTTATTTGCTTCAGTGCCCATCACAATTCCACTTGGAAGCAGCAAATGCTATAATCTAGTACTGCTGCAAGCTCTCCTCCAACAGAACCCTCCCCTGCCAATAGCTGCCATCATTCAAGTGGCACTTGCTGGCATCATAGCATAGAGTTGCAGCAATTTCTTTTCACTCTTCCATACCTCATATCCCCAGCTGTTCCAGGGGGGTGATCACCTTGCTGGTTTGATGAAGTCTAGAAACTCGGCAATAATTATTGTGCTGGAAGTGCTTAAGGCAGTCAGTAGTGGCATGGCAGGAATTGGAATGCAGCCCAACCAAAGCAGCACACTCTAATTTGTTGCACTGGATATTTTGTAGTAAGAAATAATCATGACAGAATATGAAAGGCAAATTAAACTCTCTGAGTTCAACTCTTCTAAAGAACCTCCCACAAAACAAGCTGACAACTTTAGGTTAGCTGCTTAAATCTATCCATTCATAGTGCTCTGACTTAGTGTCTTAAAGTCTAGTGACCTCTTAGAGATATACAAAATGTGATCATCTAACCAACCGTGATCTGTAGAAAGAGAGTTGTTTATAATTGTTTTTGACCCATTTAACAAGGATTAGACTAGGAGATAAAGACTAAGGCTATGGCTACACTAAAGATCTTAAAGCGGTGCAGACAAAGAAGAGTCAGCCTTCTCCATTCCTGCTATTCTAAGACAGGATTAATCCCCATTGAATTTACAGCGCTACTGACAGCTCTATGCCGGGAATATTGTGACAGAGCACTAGAGAAAGCTTACGTAGAGGTAAACACAAACATACAAAAGAACAATAAAGAGCAAGCACGGGGTGTTACAAGTCTTCTTTATTTCTGTCAGTGTGCTTAGTAAGCGGCTTGAATAACCATGTAAACCACAGCTTCATACTCCTGGCTATTAAACAAACCGCTAATGCTGGGACTAAGAGGACCAATTTCAGGGATTTGTACTGTGAATAGCTGTCATTCTCCAACATGCCATTTCAGTTATGTTAACATTAACTTCATACTGGTCACCTCAGGAATGATAAGAACGTCGGCTGCTGCCAGGCCCACTACTTGGTCCCACTGTCTAAAGTGAGAACCTCCCACACAGAGCATTATTTCTGATCTGCTACTAACCTTCTTGCTCAGGTCCTAACCCCAAAGCCATACATCGCTGAAGAAGAAAATTTAAACCCTCATGTGCTAAGGCAACAAATACTGCATTCCTTCCAGGAGTTATTTCATTTAAAAATATTGTTCACGTCTGACGCTAGTACCTGCTTGTGGAATTATAAATTAGTTTGTGAGATGGCATTAACTTTCCTATCACCAGTATATCTTCCCTCTAAGGAGGATATGCTCTTCTTAAATCTGAGAAGGATGTCATAGTAACGATATAACTGATATGGTAGAAGGTTTATGCTTTAAATACTATACTGGGTTCTGTTCCAGACTCTACCCCAGACTCTGAATTTAGGCAAATCACAATCTCTCTGGATAAAAATGTTGAAAATTATACCAATTTCCATCTGAAAAGAAGAGAAAATAATAATTACAGGATCCAACATTCAATATTATCCTGGTCTTTTCTCCCGCTTCCCTGCAAAACACAGTTAAGAGGGAGGGAACAGGGCTAAGGCCACACCAGTAATCACTGTGGTGGGATACAAAATTGATCAGATGCTTTTCCTGTCAACTAGTTTCCACATCATTTTTGGTAATAAAACATTAAGTGCAAGGACTAAATCAATTATGGAAATCAAGGAGAAAGCTTATTAACCAAAAATAAGGAAAAGACCTATAAATTCTAGTGAGTACTAACAATTATTTCCTCTGGAAGACAGAAGGCAAAGTTTTGTATATGTTACTTTGAAATTTCTTTTTTTAACTCTGCCACCATATGTTTTTACCTACTGAAAGTTGATCTACAGGCTCTTGGGACTTGCCTATCTGACAGACAGCCTCTTTCAGCTAGGGTGACCAGATGTTCTGATTTTATAGGGACAGTACTGATTTTGGGGCCTTTTTCTTATATAGGCTCCTATTACCCACTACCCCCCATCCTGATTTTTTACACTTGCTGTCTGGTCACCCTAACTGGAGGTAGAGTCTCTGTAGAACAGAGGGCTGCCATGATGTTCTCCATGTGGGTTCTCACCTTGGGAATTTGATTCCTGATCTTGCATAGGCTTTGTGTCCAAAATCCAGATTTTATTAAAGTATGCTACAAATTGAAGTGTGTCTCAGATATTTGGAGAAGAGGAGATTATAGGAAAGGAGGAGAGTGAGGGTTGGATAGGCTTTGTTGTTGCTGTGTAAGGATTTATCTTCTGGCACACATTTCTTTTACATTGAGAATAGAAGTTATGGCAGGACAATATGGGTATCTACTTCTGTGGGTATGGGTATATACGTACACTGGATCCTTCTGATATTGAGTTTTACTGCAGAAAACAGTTTCAGGATATAAACAGATAGGTCACATAGACCCCATCCACATAGCCCTTATGCAGACAAAACTAGCAAAGTCCATGGGAATTTTTCCTTTGTGAGGCCTATAGGTTTGGTCCTCATATGTACATTCCATGTACCTATCTAAAAAAGCTTAAAGCTTTTTTCCCCATTCAAAGATCAGCGAAATTACTCCAATCTCACCATATAAAGCTGTGGTTTTCAATTTGTGGTCTGCAGATCCTTGGGGTTCCCAGACTATACTTTTATGGTTTTCAAAGAGGTCTGCACCTTCATCTGAATTTTTTTAGGGGTCCAAAATTTTAAAAAAAGGTTAAAAACCACTGCTACAAACAAACAGTGCATGCTAAAAGCCCAGATGTAATTAGTGTGGAATATCTGCTATATTTGCATCCAAGTCACAGAACATGATGTAAAAGAAGTACTGTAGTCTCCCCTATGTGTAGCATAGGACTTTAGTATTTTGGTGTTCTATTTGAACATAATGTAACCTTAAATTAGAGAGGCTAAACTCATTTATAAAATACTATGTCAATAAGATAATTTCACTAATTATGCTCCTTTACATTTCTTTAAGGTAACAATCAATCAGAAAATATTCTCCTGATGGGAGATGTTGCCTAATGGCTAAACGGAAGGGCTAAGAATTAAGAGAGAGTTCTCCATGAAAATTTGGATTCGTTTATTTACACATTTTGTACTTCTTGAAAGTCCTTATACACCTTCTGTTTTAATTGGGTCATACTTGCATATGTGGTATAAGCTCATGTTTAATGACAACGCTAGTTCAAAAAACATAAACATAAAATATTGTCCAGAGTTATTGAATAGTTTAAGAGTTTGACTAGATGAGATTAAGATATGGCTGGACAGATATCAGAGGTGGGCAACATGAAATAGACAGTCAATAGTTTAGAAATAAAAATAAGCCTAATAAAAAACCTCTGATCAAAAGATCCCAGAACTCTGGATCTGATTCAAGCCCTTATTTTGGGTGACTCTGCTGGGATGAGTGTCCTTATGTTGGAGCTAACCAACTCCCCATCCTTGATTACTCTGCATCTCTGATTTCTCTAAGGACATGGTACAACCTAAATCTCACAGTGCACAATACAAGCAAGAACATAATAAAAATATATTAAAAAAAGCAGGAGACACATTAAAAAGAGGAGGATGCCAGGAACTGACAACACCATGCCCACCACATAGATCTTCTGGAGCACTGTTCATCCATCGATCTCAGTGTCTTACAAAAGGAGCGTGTCATTATCTTCACTTTATAGATGAGGAAACTGAGGAAGTGAAAGGTGAAGAAATGTCACCCAACAGGCCAGCAGCCATGCCAGAAACAGAACTGAGATCTACTAAGGTCCAGCTGGGTGCCTTATCTGCTGAGCCATGCTGTCTCCCAAATACTCAGTGATTCCAAAGAAGACTGTTAAATAACTTTTCCCTCATTTGCAATAACCTGAAGCAGGCAACCATCTATTTATCACAAATTAATATGTCAGTTAACTATATTACCAAGCTTTAATAATGTATACCAAGAAAAATGTAAGTCTATTAGGTACATTAATAACAACAAAGTGATAGTGTTTCTGATGCCTTAAAAGCATCCTAAATATACTTTAATTTTTAATTAGCCTTTTTTAGCAGATGAACACTAGTTGGCAGAGCACCAGAAGGTGACATTTGTTACTGCTACAAGGTATATACCCAGAATCCGGCAATACAGTATAAATAAATCACTACATGTATCTTATAATTTAAAAAAAAATCATGAAAACCTGTCAGATTAGTGTAGTATCATGCAAGTTGAGGCGCAAGAGGGAAATTCTTTTGGTAGTTCAAAGTGCACTGTTAAGGAGAAAATATATGCCCTGAAAGTCCTGGATAGAAAAAAAAAATAGAATGACAGAGGGAAAATTCCACTGAATACTTTATCAGCCACCTGTCATCCACTGAATGGTAGCCAACACAGCTACAACTTATTAAGTTACACAATGGAAGACAAAGTTGCACTGGTGAAGTAGTACAGTACTACAGGGAAATGATGTGTAACTTATGCTAAGCATAAGAAACTCAGGTTGCATTTTAAAGGAACAGGCCAGTTCAGAATGAGAAGTAATGATTAGCTATGAGTAAGTGTCAGAAGATTTGCATGCCTAGCTGAACTTTTTAGAACTCACCACTCATCACCACCCTCTCAGTGTCTTCCTATAGGCTCCGTCCAGTATTAACCCACAAGCCTCCAACAGACCCCTCTTTTTCATATTTTCTTTACCAGGCTCAGAGGCTCCATTAATCTCGTTACTGACTCCAAGCATTATACATTTTGCACACTCTGAGACAACATGCTTTGGAGAGTTCTCTGCTTCCTTAAAAGTGTGCAGGCTCTGAATATATCAGTAGGCAACACAGAGAGGCTGCCAGAAGCCCACAACAAGATCATAATTAGACTGGGATGTGAAGAAAGAGAGAGCTGTGGATAGAGAAGGCCTATTTGCTCTGGGACATTTGATGGTTAACCAGTTGAAAGGTAGCTGGGATCTACCTGAGAGTTAGTAGCAGCAAAGAATGGAAAGGGGCAAGAGTCATCTGGGTGAATTGTTCAGAGAGAAGTGGGAGGAAACACTTATCAGAATTTTTAAAAAAGTTCTTGTTGGTTTGGGGGAGGTTCACGTGTTCACTTATTTGGACAATCATAGTCCTCCCGTCTTCTTCCGGCCAGGACTTGCAATCATTTCTGTTATATGCAGATAGCAATGATAATCCATTACTTTTTATTCCTTTTCAGATTAGACTACTGCAATGTGCTCCCCATAGTACTACAACTTAAAATAGAAAAATCTATCCTAGGATTGAAGCTGCTGGACCACCTGACAGCTGTTTAGTAAGGGGTGTATGTATCTTGGTAGTAGGCGGGTGCCATGGAATCTGCACTGACTATATGCTGATTTCCAGAGGGAGTTTGAGGTGCTGGATTTCAACTATAGAGCACTACTTGGCTTGGGAACTACTCATCCAAGAGAACATTTCTCTCTCCCTGCTAGACTTCTACAGGTGTGGTCAGCAGAGGCACTAGAGTTGCAATACCTTCAGTATAAAAGAAACAATGGGGGTGAGAGTTTCTCTGTTGGTAGGGCATTGGTCATGAAAAAGTGCATCTCAGCTTTGAAAATCGCTCCCCATTTGTTCAAAGCAGATCAAATCTTTCAGCGTACGTTGCAAGGTATATCCCAATGCCTTTGCACAGGGTATGGTGTATGATATGGGTTCTTTGTGACTGTGGTTTCACTGGTATGTTCATTTGATTGCTACATCTGGCTGGCTATTTACTTATTTTGGAGAGGCTGCTTTTTTTGTGTCACTATCATTTAAAGATTGTCAGAGACCTTTAGCCCACGACACACATTCTTTAGCTTGATTTGTAACAAAAATAATGAAATGCCTACAGAAAATAAATCTGGCAAAAAATGCACAACCATTTGCTATCAGAAAAATATATAGTTAAACTACACATTATGGCAAATGTCACTGCTATGGATTGATTTAATTTCATTAGGAAGAATGAATGATACTAATAGAAAACTAGCGAAGACTTCAGAAGACAGGGATCTTAACCAAAAAAATTAAAATACAGTGAATAGTTCCTGGTTTTCATTTTATGTAAATCCAGCAAAAAGTCTAGTATTTTGAAGAAGCTGGGTTCTAAACACCTCAAAAAAAAGAAAGCCACTTATTGATGTCCCTAAATTTAGACTTAGCAACTTAACTTTAGACAGTCATTTTTAAAAACCTTGGTCCTTAATATTTCAGGTCAGAGAGCAGTATTTACCTCAAATACTAGGGCTCAGAGGAAGATGAGGATGACAATGGTACAACCTAAGGGATATTTGCTTTAGCTATTTTTGAAATTATTTGAAATAAAACAAATTGAATCAAAATGTTTGCATTGATTCATTCAAACATTTACAGTGACCTTAAAAAGGCTCTGAGTTCCAAATATTACCATGGTGCCTAGGAACCCCAGTCAGAGCACCCATTGTGCTAGCTACTGTACAAAACAGAACAAAAAGACAGTCCCTGCCATAAAAAAAAGCATCTGTCTAATAGACAGGGCAGATTTGGGGGAGGAGGGGAAGGGGAAGACACAAAAGCAGAGTGAAAAGTGTGATAATAGCAAATGCTTTTTTGAGGGGTGGAGGTGCATTTACTTAGGAGTGGGGTTCACTAAATGGGGGCAGGAAAGGAGGGGAACAGGGCAGGAGATAAGAGGGGGAGGTGTGGAGTGAGAGAGGGGAAGGTTGGAGCAAACAGTCATATAACAGAGATCAGTTATGTTGAAGGTAGAAAAGGTCCCTGGTTTGCTGCTCGTTCTCTAGCTGGCTCCTCTAAGCAGCTTTTCCCCCAGGCCACTTGGTAGGCAGGAGGAAAGGTACTACATAGTGCCTCCACAGTGAGGAAGGCACTACCTGTCCCTCCAGAGTGAGGGAGAGTCTCCATGCATAGTTCTAGGTCCAGCAGCCTGCTGGGGAAAGGGCGGGACAGGCCGCTCTACTTCCCCAGTCTCAAAGGTCCCAATGTGTTCCTTAATTCCTCCTACATCCATGAGATCCTCCACAACTTAACCTCTGAGCTTTTAACATCCCCTTTCAGCCTTCTTAGGACTCTCTTCTCCTCTCTTTTATGGTCCTTGGTTTGTGCTTAAAGCACATCTTGCACATTCTTCGGAGACACAATGCAATCCGGGACACAGTTTGAGCATCCACTAAATGCAAATTAAACAGCAGTGGTTCCCAACATAGGATTATCAGAAGTCCTGGGCCCTGCTTCTCGTGTTTAGTAGCACAAAAAGTTATATAAACTAAGATATTTTATCCACATTTCTAGATGGTTCTAGGATGGCACTCTCTGTAACTGGACCTTACCCTTTTGAGGTTCCATTCATGACTACTCATCATAATAAAATAAATCCTCCCAAGAACTTGTGCAGCCACAAACAAAACTCAGACAAGATCAATCACCTATAACTTCTAAACTGAATGGTTTGCTATTCAACAAATCTTAAATACGCCTAAATCTAAAATAGAATTACTAGGCACATTATACCTAACCCACCACTAATAAAAAAAAAACCCTTTACCAGTGTTCGTTATTTCGCTCTAAGGCTCTTGGGTCTAATTATAACAAGTCCTGAGCACTCGCTATGCCAGCTGAAGTCAATGGAAGCTGCAGCTGAGTGCTTAGCAGCACTTCTGAAAAATTAGATCATTTCCTTATACATAACTGTTGTGCTCACAACTTACCAAGGTTTAGTTTTACCCTCAGCATGACAGTCTCTGTGAATGTAAGCTAGTTTACTCATGACAACTTCATTAAAAAGAAAACCCACTACTTTTTTTTTTTCAAATCTTCAGATCGTTTGATAGCCTACCTATAAAACACAAATGTAAAAAGATTATTAAAATGCTTTGGTTTGTTAGCAACTATACCAGTCCCGGAACCTGAGTAAATCTGCTCTCTCCTGATACTTGACTTATTCTAGGATGCCTTCAATTATTTCGGTTGAGCTCTCCATGTCTTTCTGGCCTTTACAGAAAACAGAAGGCACACACGATAACTGATGTTCCCCCATCTGTTTCCTCAATAAATGTTCTCTACTACAAAGGACCGGTGTGCAGAAAGCAAAATAAGACCCACTTATCAAACTATACACTCAGTGCCACCAGAGAGCCACACTGTGTTTTGATAAGGATTTCCTGGATGATGTGACAAAATTTTGCCTGCATCTTAGAGGTATCTTGGGCATCTGGAATACAATGCTTCAACCAGATAATGAAAACAAATCACTTTTAATTAGTTAAGTCTTGCTTTCCACCTCCCCAAATCCAGGATTAAAAAAAAAAAAAAAAAAAAAGACCTCTGGCTCTGACATTTGAAAACATGATGCAATGTTATTTCCTAAAGGCCCCAAATGACAAGATTAAGTAGTGGCTAACTCTCTCCCCCAAACCTGCTGACTAGTATGTAAACATAACACAACTTTCAACGTGCAATCAGAAAATCCATATATGATAATGTGGTGCAATTCTTAGGAATTATAAATCTCTTTTCACAATTTTTTTAAGTAACTGAAGCCATATGAAATCATGAAATGTTTCCCTATACAAAGAGGTTAACCGGTCCATAGCTAACAGCATATTTGTTCTAGTGAGATTAGGAAAGATGTTTGGTTACTGATAAAGTCTGATATCTCTGTTTTCCAAAGAAAGTTTCAGTTGGACATTTTCTGCTCTTTAATGACACCTTCCAGAAAAAAATTAAATGCTATGCACTGTTGATATTTAGGAAATCAGTGGATAACATTTACTCTTGCACTGGGACTGAAGTTGTGATGTGCCCTTACATGGGCTGTGCAAGTTGGGGAGTGGGGACTCCTTGTATGGTTTCTTCCACTTCACACACTCATGCAGAGGTCAGTTATAATCTAGCCTTAAATGATGCATTTGGCTCCTCTCAAAACATTCCTCATAGCCTAGAGCCAAATCTCTGTCTTCTCTATTTCCAACTATGAGACTCACTGCTGAGGGATAGTATTGACTGAGGCATATAGATTAGAGAGATTAAAAGGAAAAAAAGGGACACATGAATAAGTATAGCTACAGTCACCATTTCCCCCTCCCACTTGCAGCTGGGTGTAATAATGTTAGAGTTACTCCTCTCAGTTTCTCCTCTCTGGTTCCTTAAAGTTCATAAGTTCTTCTGGGTCTGGTAATACTCCTGCCTGGGGAAAGTTCATTATTCCAGCTAGTGCAAATAGCCCTTGAAAGTCCATTTATCACAGACACAGTACATATAGTAACAATAGTGAGAAAAACCAGTCTAACAAATCACCTCATGCCCCAGCTCCAGTGTCCTCTGAGACATCTGGGTTTCCTTCACTCCAGACACTTGTATATCACAACAGAGATCCCAGTCATCTTCCTGGCTTCCAAGCCTCTGTCTGGGAAAGGTCAGTAGGCTAGCCCCTCCACTACTCTCCTGCCCTCAGCTTTCTCCACAGAACTCCCCTCCAGTGACGTCTTTCCAATCACATTGTCTTCATATCATTTATTATCCCCAGCAGCTGCCCTGCTTTTAGTCAGGTCAACATGAGATGCATGTGTACCGGCACATGGGGAGCTAGACCCACTTCACATAAAGGGGCCAACTACCCTTTGATACAATTGTAGCTATACTAGCTAAAAAAATATTCACAAGAATGAAACTTGTGTGATCAAGGACCTAATCTTCCCACCCGATTCAATATCACATAGTTACTCAGATGCATTATGGGTAAACTTTGCCTTCTTTGGTCATATTTAGTTCATGGCACTGCTGGAGGCAGAATCCTGGAAAAGATGAATCAATGATCATACCTACATTCAATTAGTAAAAAGTGACACTGAATGCAGATTAAGTTGAAAAAGCAGAACTTTGATAAACCCTGTCCGTGAATTGCTCTATTCATGTAGCTGCATTGCTTCCAGATAAATTCCTCACATTCTCCATTTTCCATAACAGTCCCTCCAGGGATCATGGGCCTTCTGACTCCAGTTCCACTGATCATAATATCCATAGCTCTAAATCAAAAAACTGCCAATGATGTAAAGCATATTTCAGTAAGAATGCCTCAGGCAGCCTCCGTCAGTCCTATTGCGGAGGTGGGCTCAGTGACACCAGCTAGGGAGCAATGAATATCCTAGATAGGCACCACTAGATACCTCTACCTTCAAAAGAGAAAAAGAAAGGGAAAGAAAAAAAGATTTCCAGAATACACAGCTCTCCATGACAAAGGTCAAGTCTCAGATGAGTTAGTCAAGAAGAGTTTTAAAGTGGTAATGTAACAGGAAGAAGAAAAAAAAAATCAGAGCAGCCATCGAGGTCATGAAGATCTCAGATGAAAAGGAGTCTATGGCATATCAATTAAATAATTATGTTTTTTTTTCCTTTATAAATGAGGCTTTTGGATTTGCAACTGGTCCTTTGAAGTAAAATTTTCTGATTAAGTTATACATTATATATATATATATATATAGTTCACTAGCTAGTGGAACTGCAAAAAAGACAATGCTAATAATTCTCTCACTTTGGACGTTCACTCTGCTCTCCCTGCAATCTGCAACAAAATTAACCTATCATCTGAGAAGGGGCCAATAGAGAGGCTGTTCTGTTGGAGAACAGAAAGCTCTCTTAGTGTAGTACAAAATACAACACAGTGAAAAGAGGGATTAATTTGCAATGATATCATATGAAATTAATTCTCAGCTCTGAATTCCAGCACCAATGTGGACATATACAATGACCAAAAACTCAGAAAAATAGGAATTGTGGTTTTTACCATAGTGTTTTCTTGCTAATGTTTCAACAGGTTACAAATCACATTCCTTTCATTAGAATATATTTAACCAGCAGTCCATTATTGATTTGAGCTTTACCATTCAGTAGCGGATCACAGTAAGAACTCATGGAGCTTGTAACTAGACATCAGCCGACACATTTCAGAATGGCCGCTGATTGGGTGGTACACAGCTTGAGTCACTTTAGGAGTATCAAAGCTGGGTAGCCCAAAATGGAGGCACTCAGAATCTGTGTCCGCCTTTGAAAATATTGACCTAAGGTCATTGGTCCGGCAAACATCATAGAGGAACAAATGTACAGCTGGAACCCAGTCCTACATTGTGATCTGAACAGGTAGAGTGCTGCACATGTCTGGAGCCCACTGAAGTCAAAGGAGCTCCATACAGGTCATCTCATATGAATCACAATGCAGAATTAAGCTTTGGACATTAAACCTGAAAGACAGCCGCAATATGCAAATAGTCTATTAAACTGTTATAAGAGTCTATGTTTAAACACCAGGTGTTTTAAGTTTCTATTAAACACTACTAATGCCACAATAAAAAGCTATGTCAAAATTATGTAATCAACACTATACTCTGCATTTTAGAGACTTATTTAATTTAAAAGTGGTACAATCCAGAGCATAGGAAGGTGCATACCAACACAAGTCATAGATGATATCCTGGCCACAATGAAGTCAGTGGCAAAACTCTGATTAACTTCAGTGAGGCCAGGATTTCACCGCAAAGACTCAACCTACTTTGGTATTCTATATCTCATGGTCAATGCGGGATTTTTCATAAGAGATGGGTAACCCCAGCCCCTGCAATGCCCAGTGCAGAACATTGTGGGCACATTGTCTTCCTTATCCCAGATTATAATCACATGCAAGATGTGATAAGAATAAATTATAGAATAATAGGGAATGTCAGCAGGCCTTTTGAGGCTGTCATGCCAGGGCAAGAATCTTTTGAAAACAACATCTTGAACAGACTGGTATTTTGCCAGGCTGTACTTTGGTATGGTTTTTATGACCAATCCAGTGTAAAAAAAACATTCTTATATCAAACACATTCACTAGCCTCTAAGCCTGAATTTATTTTCAGATAGAGTTTTTGATGTTGTATAAGATTGGATTTGTAAAATATTATCTTTACTAAATTTTCAAGGGCACATTACAAAGATGAGTCTGGTACAGAGAGATACAGCTGGCAGATCAAGACAAGGTTTGCATCTCAGGCACAATTCAAAATTTCATGTACAATGCTAATCTGTATCCATTAAGTGTTGCTATATCATTTGTATGAGCTAGTACTAAGCCATTAGGATTATTAAATTGGTTTTGCACTGCTTGGCTTGCTGGTTCACTTTCTTGCCCTCCTCCATAACAACATGGGAGAGCTGGCTCTGTTGAACATTACCAGGCTTCATTTACTTACACTTTAGATGACATTAGAATCAGCAAGGAGTTTACATCCAAGAATCCTGTTGTGAATATTAGACATTTGTATGCTGTTCTTGTTGGTGGATGTGCACTTGACTATGTAAATTCATCAGTATAAAACTAACATGTTAGCAAAGTAATAAAATACACATACATTTTTTTAAAAAAAAAATGGACACTGGGTGAAATTCCTTCTTGTGCAGATGACTGGCACAATGCCGATGTTCTAATTAAATCCCACCTATATTAAAGGACCATTCTGTCAGCCAGGGATCCACAGTACGTAGAGATGTGCTGGCTATAGAGGGCATAAGTATCACTACACTAAGGAGAACCCTTTATTTGCCAATCAAGCTGGATTTCAAGCTGCTTGTGAGGCCAAAGCAACTCAGAGCAGTCTTAGCTGAGCTAAGGATCTTGCCTCGGGTATATTTACTTCTGGATCATTTTTCATAATACAGTTCAACCAATTCTTTCTCTACAAAGCATAGGAGACCTCTGCACAGCAGACATAGCAATCGAAATAGGATGGGAAGGTGAAGAAACAGGAGGATGCTGCTACAGTACCTAGCAACTGGGGGAAACCCTGCAGGCAGCAGCAGATCTGGGAGGCAGGTAGTTGGTTTGGGTGCTGCCTACTTACTTCACCGAGACCACAGGGTTTGTATTGTTGAGAACCTGGTCCAAGTATATCCATTCCAGTAAAGAAATAGGGGTGGATATAGTATCCAGCTGGCTACAGTAAATAGGAGTTTGCAATGTGATGACATTGTGAAAAAATGTTATTCTTGAATGTGTACACATAGGGGAATCACATAAAAAAAAAACAGGAGACACAAGGTTGATCTACGTAGCTTAGGTTTGACCATTCTTGGAGCATCATGTGCAGTTTTAGTCCTTAGATTAAAGAGGATGTGGAGAAACATGGTGGGAGGGAACCAAAGAGCAGCTAGTCTTACTAAGTGTGGAGAAAACAAATGAGGCAAGAATGAAGGAATTTAAATTTACAGTCTAGAAAATGGAAGAATCACAATGGCAGTCTATAAATACATTCAAGATAATATAAAAGAAAGAAAAAGGATAGTATTGAGAAGGGAAGGAGCAATGGCCTGAAGCTCAGAAAGGAAAAAATTAGGCTTGATGTGAAAGGAAACATTCTCAACAGGAAGAATAATTGGCCAGGGAAATCACTGCCTAAGGGAAAAGGGGGAAGACAATCACAGCAGATATTCAAAAACAGGTTAGCTAGAATCTTACTGGGAATGATATAGTGAGCGGTACTGCGGGGGGTGGGGGGGGAGTAGGTTCAGCCTGAGTAATGTAAGTGACCCTATGGCCAGATATGATTAATAGATATATTATTTAAAAGGCTAATATTCATGGGGCACTAAAGTTAAGATATCAAGCATGAATCCATCAGAAAATAACCCAAGTAAAGAATTATACCACACTAAACTTACCACCTACATATTTTGTGTTCTGAGAAAAACAAGAGAAATTGAAAATACTAGATATGCACAAGATAAACAATTTAAGAAATCAATACGCATCCTGTAAAAATTACATTTATGCAGAAAAGCAAGACTCAAACATTTTCTCCAAACAGATGACAGTAAAGGTTTAGTGCACCATTTAACACAGTGTATCATTATTATTATTATTTGATTTGGGTTTTTTTTTCACTTTTCCTAGACCTATATTGCCAGGATGTTGGAGGTAGGGGTGCTGGGGGTTGCAACAGCACCCCCTGGTTTGAAGTGATTTCTATTATATACAGTAGGGATGGGGAACCTGTGGACTGCATCCAGCCTGCTGCTTCACTTCTTCCAGCCCACAGCAAATCTCTGTGACACTGGCTGGAAGCTCCAAGCCCTGGTGCTCCCCCTGCAGGGCTGGAGCCGTGTGCACCAGCTCATCCCGTTGAAGGAAGAAGCTGGGGTTGCAAGGCTATTAAAAGTTCGGTCATTTCTGGCCCCACCCTGGAGCCTAGGGGAAGCCCAGAGCCTCCGCACTCCCTCACATGGCTGGGAGCTGCAAGCGCTGGCTTGCCTCACTACAGTGGGAGAAAGCCCTGAGCCTCCACGCTGTTCCCCCATTCCCCACGGGCTGTGTGGCCTGCAACTGATTTTTTCTGTGGGTCAGTGGCCCCAGATAGAAAAAATGTTCCCTATCCTGATATACAGGGTTTACCATTTTGTTCAATGGCTTCCCACACCCTCACTACAAAACTTGCTCCAATGCCACTGTATATTGCACAAAATTTAGACTTACTCTTTGCTATCAGTCTGCACGACTTCGCAATAAAAACAAATCAACAACTGGGCTACTTGAGGAAGCAAAGGAAAGGTAATCATGATATGTTGCTTACTAAGTATGTACAATTATCTTTATGAAAATGAATGAAGTTTAAAATCTATGCTGAAAAGCAGAAGATGAAATCCTAGATTCAAAGAAAGTTTGGGTTCTGAATCTCACTAAATCAGTGGCTAAAAACACTCATTAGGTTACTCAATAAGATATATATATATATATATATATATATATAGCTTTTAGTGGCAAAACCGTAGCTAGAAATGTTAATGCAATTTGTCTGAATCTCAATTATGAATTTGTTCCCAGATTTTAATAACTGTGCAGGTCTCAACTTGGAACTGAACTATCGCCCAAAGCATCAGTATGGTATTTAATTCACAAATGACACTTATTCTATTTTTTTTCATTTTGCAAAAATGAATTTTGAAAGATAATACAATATTTCAGACATACTGTATGTGAACAAGTTCTATGTTCTGTACCATTTATCTTTTAAGCTCTAAAACAATAATTACATTTAAATTACTCTTCAGCTCTACTGCATTAACATAATTGTGTGTCAACTAACAAGATGTACGTATTAAATGAGATATTTTTAGACTTACCACACATTAATAATGAATTGCTAAATTTACAGTATATCTTGGCACACTTTGCCTAATAAGTTGCTCCTGCAGGAAGTGCCATTAAAGCTAACAACTGTACTATTTCCTGTTGACCACTGTGAATTCGATATTGCCTTATAAAAATCATGGGACAGCACTCCGCAGTGTTGCAGAGCTTAACATTTTTGT
Organism: Dermatemys mawii; assembly: GCA_007922305.1. NCBI lineage: Eukaryota > Metazoa > Chordata > Testudines > Dermatemydidae > Dermatemys > Dermatemys mawii. Next base: position 65,664,209 of record ML677333.1, on the reverse strand, counting down.
TTACCGAATTCTGGTTTTTAAAAATAGACAGAGGTGTCCCAAGTGAAATGGCACAAAACTATCTTAAAACAGTTTGTGACTATTTACCACAGGCAGGATAAATAACACCTTCAAATAAACTACAGTGAGGTCAGGAAGATCCCTATGATACAAACACCAATTAAGAATTGTTCCTATTTTATGCAGGGCTAGCAGAATCCCAATAAATGGACAAAGGAATCTGGAGGATGAAGCTGACCTATTATAGCGTTTCAGTTCTTGCACCCAGAAAATGAAAGTTTTTTCCTCTTATCATCACAATGTTGTCCAAGAGACTTTTCTGACAAAGCTGAGAAGTAAAATCATGTCTCAAAAGCAGGTCTTCAAAAAGAGAGACTTTAAATCAATTTTACCTACTTAATATACCAGTTTTATTTGTCACCTTCATTTAAGTATATAATATTGTATCATAAAATTCTGAGGCAAAACTGGATCAAGATTTAGCACAAAAATTACAGACAAAAGCCCAATCAATGGGTCATAGCTAAAGCCTTATGATTTTTTCATGATTTCTCATTTCATTTTTCATAAATTGTGTTACTTCATTTTATCCACATGGTTGGGATGGCAGATCCTGCCCCCAGGAAGTGGGAGGCCCTGGGGAGGGGTATGTTGCCGATCGAGCCTGACTTGTAATTACTCTGCAGCAGCAGCTCCTGTCCCACAGGGCTGGGCATGGCTGTCCATGCTGGGCACCGTGACCTGGCACACAGGATCATAGTGCTGCTAAAGTCTGGCCCAGCCACACCCCCATCATCATAACGGAGGAGCGACCAGGCCAAATTTGAGGAAGTGGCACATGCACCAGGTTGCAACTCTACTCACTCAAATTTGGTCTGGCCTGTCCCCCGTCATAATGACCTGCAGCTTAGTTCTCGTCTGAATGTGTCTAGTTTAAAACTTCCAGACATTGGATTTTGCGGTTCCATTGTTTGTCAGATTGAAAAGCCCTCTATTATCAAAATTTCTGTTCCTCGAGTAGATACTTACAAATCATGATTAAGTCACCCTATAACCTTCTCTTTGTTAAGCAAAACAGATTGAGTTCCTTGAGTTTATCACCATCAGGCATATTTTTCTAATCCTTTAATCATTCTCTTGGCTCTTCTCTGAGCCCTCTCCAGTTACCAGCATCCTTCTGGTTTTGTGAATACCAGACCTTGCCATAGTATTCCTGCAGTGGTCATACCAGTGGCAAATACCTAAGTAAAATATCAAGTATTCCCTTGTTTACTCATACAAGGATTGCATTAGTTCTTTTGGCCATACTGTTAAACTGAGAACTCAAACTCAGCTGATCATCACCAAAAGCCTCAAGTCCTTTTCAAAGTCACTGCTTCCCAAGATACAGGATGGAGGATTCAACTCTACATTCTTTTTTCCTAGAATGTATAACTTTACATTTGGCCATATTAAAACACAATTCACATTTGTTAGTAGTTTATCAAGCATGTAATTGAACCTATTTATTTTCCACATTTAGGCTGGTCTCTTGTATTGTATCTTCGGGAAAAAAAAATGCTTTTGTAGTTCTAGTCTCTACCTTCATAATTCTTGGCTCTTCTCTATTAGTTTCCAAGATTAGCTATTTTCTTTGAGTCAAATATTGAATCAAAATGAATATTCAACAGAATATTCAACCATAAAATTAAATCAATCCTTAAGAATCCAAGGGCACTTGTAATTTATGGACCATTGAGTTTTCTAATTAAAAATAAAGAAGTGAACTAGAAAATTACTTACGTCTGAAAATAGCAATTGAACATTTGCACTAGCTACTTTTGTCATCTACTGGATTAAGAATGTCATGGATAGACCTGCAGACCCAATACAATATACAAAAATATCACAGTTATTGGAACCACAGATGGAAAAGGCTTATTAGATTATCCAAGCCATCTCCCTTTCAGTGTAGATTTTATTAATAATTTTGTTTAGTCTAGTTTTAAAAGTCCCAAGAGATTAGGTTTCCACTACTTTCCTTGAAAGGCTATAGCAGAGTCCAGCCTATCTCACTGTCAGGAAGCTTCTTTTTTTGATACGGTCTCTCAATACTCCCACCGTAATTATACCACTATGTACCCCTCTAAACTTCTCCTCTCCATCTTTGTGTTTTAGTATCTTTAATACCTAGTGTTACTGTTAGTTATCACTTTGCTATATAGGTATAGCTTGGCTCTTTAAAATCTTCTCTTATAAACTAATTCCTCCAACTTTTGGATTACTTCTTTCCTTATAACTGGTGTTTGCATCACCTACACATTTTTGTAATCTGTGAATTTCATTAACATACTGTTTACTCCTTCTTCCAGATCACTAATGAAGACATTATTCAAAGCACCAGTCCTGCAAATATCTATGCACATGTTTAACATTAAGCAACTGCATAGTTCCACTACCTGACTTTACCTTGAAGTCCCACATGTAAGACTTTGTATGACTAGAGCCTAAAGACTAGACCTGAGAGTAGGGCCCACTTCTAGGATGAACAGATGTCCTGATTTTATAGGAACAATCCTGATATTTTGGGCTTGGTCTTATAGAGGTGCCTTTTAACCCCCCTTTCAACCTCCCATTTTTTCACACTTGCTGTGTGGTCATCCTACCCACTTCCCACATCAATATATTTATTGTTATCATATGTCTGAAAACTAAAAGATTATAATCTACTGTGTTCCTAAGCAAACCAATTGAATTGCTTCCTCCACCCCACAAATGATTTGATGAAACACAGTAATAGTTCTTTACTATTATCCAAATTTGAATCTGTGAATACTATCGATACCATGGGATTTAGCATGTGAATCTTACAGTGCAAATAGCAAACACTAGAAATGATCACAGGAAAATCTCAAGTGACCATGAGGGTGAAATCTATCTGCTTAAAACAGAGATGGTGCTCAGATACTATGGTGGCAGTGTGAAACTCAAATAAATTTGTTGAATACCTTTCAATCACTAACCTTCCTAAATATTCATGAACATACTTTATTAATTTGCCAATCAAAAATGGGGCTAAAATCACTGAGTAAATTGTTCACTATGAATGGTTTGTCCAGCGCATACTGTGAAGGATGGTAATTTCACTAACACATGCTACATGAAATTAATGAATGCAATTGCACAGAAAGATCTTGCACCAGTGAAATTTGTAGATCAAAAGATTAATTAACATTGATTACAGGGATTTAAGAACTACTGAACAAGAACAAATGTCAATAGGAATGTATTTAATTATATTAATTCAAGCAAATATGCATATAAATGTAACATTGAACACTGTTTTAAATATGCAAACATCAAGAAATGTAAATACAAAAGTTAGTTTTCATAATAATCCGAACTCACTCCACATTGTGCAGGATCTGGATTACTACAGTTATGGTCTTAATTATGTATCTTAATATCAAACACATCTGTTTAACTCCCACAAAAGTCAATTGAAGTTGTCTATGCCTATCTATGGGCAGAATTAAACTCAGAAAGTGTACATCTAAAACCAAAATTATTAATCCAAGCATTCATGGACCAAATTAAATGAAGAGATGCTATTATACAAGCAATGAACTCTTCCACATATAGATTGCCTCTTTTCGTGAAGAAAACCAAAAAATTTTCTCAGATATCGTGAAAGGCTTCCCTACTGTAAATTCACTTAGAATCATCTTTAAAAGGTTTACCACTGCCACATGGACAGGTTTAGCAAACAAGGTATAGGATAATGTAAGGGAATGCTGCTGTAGCATTGTAGCGTAGACATACCCTTACACAGCTGTGGAACTGCACAGGGCAATCACAATACAACAAATATTGTGCAGCAAACATCTAAATAATTTAGCATATTTTATATAATTATCTTAATTTGTAGTCCTGTTATTAATACCGGTGGAGAGTTTTTTGCGCCCCCCTCCTCTTTTTTACTGTAATCTACAAACTTAAATTTCATTTCCTCTATGTGTGTGTGTGTCTCATTTCCTCTATGTGTGTGCGCGTACACACACACACATGATGGGGAACTAACAAATTGGCACTCAATTTCTCCACTTCTCCTCCTATTATTCCCCTCCCCACACACACACACACTTTGAAGGATAAGTAATTTTCCAAGTAGTAACTTTTATCCTCTAGAGAGAAAAAAAGACCCCTGGAAATTCTAAGCTTGCACAATCATTTTCTGAGGGCAAGGACTTTGAATCCTTACTCAACTCATAACTTTTCCCTTATCTTTTTCATAACTGAAGTGTGTTGGATGCACATTGCTCAGACTCTCCACAAAATGTCACCATTGGGCTAAAAGAAAAATTACAGAATATTTCAGCCCAAAAGATTTTTCAATACGATATAGTATGCAAATACAGAATGGAAGTCTGATGGCAAAGATTAAATCAACATCATTACCATGGCAACATCTACTTATTTGTAATTCTACATTTATTTTTCTTTAATTTACTAAAAACAAACAAAGAAAATTAAAGTAAAAAAAATAAGTAATGAATAAACAGTTTACCTTTGTGACTTTAAATCACCTTACTGACCTCCAGGGTAGAACACAGAGTTTTGAGCCAACTGCAATACATAGGTACAGTTATGTGACTAAAGATTGAAATGGTAAACTCACACTCCAATTTCACTTGGTTTTTATTGGTTTAAGTTGCCTTTTCATGTTATTTTAACATTGACTTTTGGTATTTAAACAGACTTACTTTTTTCCCTCCCTCTATCCACAGGGATTGTGACTGTTTTAAGATGGATTGTATTTTGTATTCTTGAGGTCCTTGGAGTCTTACAGCTGTCAAAAGTTACTCTAGAAAGGCTGGTGCTGCTTCCTGGGTATAGAATGAACAGATTTATTAAGAGGGGGGCAGGGAGAGAGAAGACACATAAGGACACATGTTGCAGGCAACTGGCCTGTGAGTGTGTGGTAGAGACTTTTGGTGAAAAGGGAGGGACTGTGGGAAGCATTTGGCAGCTAAGAGCAGGGAAAAGGATGCCAACTCCTCTTGCCCACTTCTGCAGCAGTGTAAAAGGTTAGGAATAGCTCAGAAGCTGTTTTACAAAAAGATGTTTTGTAAACCAGACAGGAAGGATGGAACCGTTCTGAAAAACTGCCGAGTTTTCTAGGGGGGCCCTTCTGCTCAGATGGCTGGTGGCGCCTTCAAATGGCCAGTCTTCAGGGGTTGCAACAAACTGGGACAAGATGCTAAGTTCTGTCAAACCAACAGATACCTGGATAGACCTTGGTGACATTGGTGGTTGTCAAAGTAATATGGTCACCCACCTAGCTCAATGGGTTGGAATGCAAGCCTTCAGCAGCTACTGAACTCTGTTTCATAAAACTTCTACATATTGTGACTTTTAAAAAAGATCATAATATAAAACTTTCACTAGGAGTTTTCATTTTTCTGGACACAGACCTATTAAACTGAAACAAACCCAATGAATAGCTTTGCATCCTTAAGAGATGTATTTAAGTTCTCCTTCCTGGTACTTTGCTAGCTTTACAAATATGGGACTGTTTTGGTCAGTCATCAAGTGCTGGTAGTTTTTCCTGACTAGTGAACCAGAGTAAATCAGTGCTTACAGGAACTACTGGAGAGCTGATAGAACTACTAAGCCCCATGCCTGCATGCTGGCCCAGAGCCCTGCTAGCACAAAACCCAAGTGTTGGCTCTGGTTATGTCTTTTTCTGATGAATTAAAGAGCTTTCTCCTAGCAGAAATCTCTTCCCCACCTATGGACTTGTATAGACAATCAAGTCCATCAGATGTGAACAACTGCTTTTGTACATTTCACTTTCATTATTCTGTTTCATTTTTGGTCTATTTTTTCTTCATGAGCCAGGACTAAAACCATTAACAACTATCAGAGAGGTAGCCATGTTAGTCTGGATCTGCAAAAGCGACAAAGAGTCCCGTGGTACCTTATAGACTAGCAGATGTATTAGAGCATAAGCTTTCATGGGTATTCATCTGATGAAGCGGGTTTCACCCACAAAAGCTTATGCTCTAATACATCTGCTAGTCTATAAGGTGCTACAGGACTCTTGGTTGCATTAACAACCACGAAGTTGAAAAATTTTTGAATTAAAATAAGTCTACTTCTAAAAATTCAGATGACAAAGGTTTTTTAAAAAATATTGCATAAAAATGACTCAACCAGTCTTGAGTTCCCCACAAACATGCATTTTGTCTTAAAGTATCACAATAAAGCAGGATATATTTCAGGAAACTTAAGTAGAGATGGGGAGGAAAGGGTTTCCCCATTCCGCAAAAAAAAAAAAAAAAAAAAAAATCCAAGATCTCAAAACATTGCCCATTGGGATGAAACCAAGATCTTTTATGATTTTTAACTGGGGACAGGTGAGGAGGTGAGGTGGAGAGAGAGAAAGAGACCTACCCTAAAATAGTCTGATATCTGGGGCACTTGCATGAGATGTGCGAGACCCAGATTCAAATCCTGGCTCTGCCTGATTCAGGTTGGGAATTTGAATCCATGTCTCCCAAATTCTGGGGAAGTGTCAAATATCTGGCTCTTCTGGGGTAGGTCTAAAACTCTTCTGTTGGTGCCATTTCACTTTCTGTAAATAAATATTCATTGGGACAAAGACTGACTTTACATGCCTGGGGTTATGGTACTCACGAGATGCAGGAGACTTTGACTAGAATCCTTGGACTGACTTAGATAGAGCAGAGATGTGAACCTGGGTCTTGCACATTCTAGGCAAGTGCTCTAAGACTAGGCTATTGGCTATTCTAGGGTGGACTACTCTGTCTCTCCAGAAATTCCATCCTCAAAAGCCTTCTTAATGGATGTTTTGAAAACCAATCATTTCTGGTGAAAGGTTTCAGTTTTGATGAAACAGCATTTTAACTAGTTTTGTCAAAACATTCCTGATCTACTTTTGAGACAGTTATGAGACAGAAGAAATGCAATGGAATAATTATTTCAACTTATGTTTTTGATTTTAATTTCTGCTCCACTGAGCAAACTATTAAAGGCGATATCTCTAAGTCTAAGGAGACAGTGTCTCCACGACCACCAGTGGCAGCAGAAGATGCTATTCTAACAGAATGCCAGACAGTGCTAATTACATTTTAAACAACTATACGCTTTTTGCTCTTTGGGAGGGTTACAAACAAGTGGCCAGATTCTCAGTAGAAGTCAGTATGTGTAGCTCCATTAAAGTTAATGGATCTGGCCTAAGTTTCTCTCCACCCCAGTAAAGCTTTTGAAATATACCTTTTAATCTCTTAAGTAATACGGATGAATTTAACTAGATGGTTAGTCTGGTTTATGAGTATATATATATATATATATATATTAAATTGCCAAATTAAAGGAGCACAAGCTATAAAAATGGCTCATAAGATAACATGCATAATCATAAAAGAAGAGGTCCATCTGCTAGGGTTCTGCATAGCTCATTTGCTAAGTTCAGTAATGGGGATCTGCAGTTGGTTGATGAGTTCTGGACACACCAGCAAGTGTTACAGCAGGGCATGTAAATTGCAGTAGATGGGTATTAGGTGCATAGTTCTGCTGGGCTCAGTGCATTGAAAACACTTTAAAAAATAAATGTGTTCAAGACAATATATTTAATGGCACTTGTTTACTGTCTGGAAAGTATTCCGTTATCACGTAATTTAAACAAACTGCCTACACAACAGTGACCAGTAAATAGAAAGTTCATGGGTCAAGCAAGTGTTGGCAGATAAGCTTAGAATTTAAACTGCAGATAGTGTGGTAACTTGTGTCTCAGCTCATGCCATCGTCATTTTGCACAAAATTTCCACTCAGTTTTGTTGCTATCAAAACAGTAAAGATTTACAATGATGACAAAACAAGGTTTTGTTTCCACACTTAGTGCCAGAGATGAGGGTTTTATTTTCCAGAAAAGAATTATGTAATACAAATATCAACAATATTAAGTGTGAAAGGACTTAATCAACTCAAGTTTGCAAATTTCTCGGAAACAAGGTATTTTGGAGGAATGTCCTGATGAATCTGGAGAGGCTTCTCCAAAATTACCACCTCAGTTGGGAAGGAGGAATGCTTAATGGTTTGTTGTTTGCTTAAGGTTGACTGACCACGGGGATAACAAATGAAGCTTTGGAACATATATACAAACCACATGCCCTGACTTGTAACTTGCTCAAACTATTACCCCTGGCTTACCCATAAGATGGCTCTGAGCTTGGCTTGTTCCCCTACGGGCCTATTCAAAGCCTGCTGAAGTAAACAGAAGCCTTACCATGAGCATTTTTATATCAAAAACTAAGTGTTTAATTTCTTAAAGGCACAATACCCTTATTTCAGGAAAAACAGCCACAATCAGCCCTGCCTAATCAATGCTAATCAACAGCCAAGGTAGAGAAGAGACTCAATTAAACATTATAGTATTTGACCATATGTAATCCATACCATAAATACAAGAGTACCTTTCAGTCACACACAAAATAAACCAAGAGGCATGATCAGTCACACTGAAACTGCTAACGTCAGGGAAAAATAACCCCAGGAGTCAAAACCCTGTGTTGGAGATGACAGTGTGACTTATGCTAGGATGACAAGAGTTCCAGAGGATTTTGGCCTGTCAGAGATCCCGATAGTTTATTTGATCCCATCTCTCATGACTACTTCTATGACAATAATATACAGAGCAAGCCAGAGCCAGACAGAACCATCAAGCTGAGCAAGAGTGAATCAGTTTTAGAGCACAAAGTCTGCAAGAACTGAGAGAGATGGAGAAGAAAAGGAACAAAAAACTGAATGAAAGGAGAAAAAAGAGTGACTGCAGGTGAAAGTAAAGAGGGGACCAAGCAAGACAAGGAAAGTAGCATGTGATCCTCATACTCCCTGAAGAATTTGTCCAATTGTTTAGCAGAACACTACACCTACCACAAGCAAAGACAAAAAACCTCAAAACTAGACAATGCCTACGACTGAGTGGCTGCTGAAGTGGGAGGAATGAGAAGGTATAAGGAGTCTTCTACAGCTCAAGTGTACTGGATCTCTGGCCAAAACCTGCTGTCTCTGTTCCACTGTCCTGACCAGTCAGGAAAATGTCAATATCATGCAGATGTGCACATTAGTGAGAACTGCAAATACCAGATTAGCCTAGGGGAAAGTACACTGAGCTCAAAACCAGAATAGCAAGGTCTGGTCCTATTTCTAATGACTATTTATATTTCTGAACAAGATCTGAGCCCTATCTTAGAAACAAGACATCATTCCCCCATTTAACTAGGTTAATTGAGAAGCGATACAAGATCACATCCTACAGTGTAGGGAACAGAACCCAGGTCTCTAATATAGTCTTATGCACTAAGTAGGGTTGCCACCTTTCTAATGGCTGGAAGCCAGACCCCAAAGGCTCCACCCCACCTCTTACTCTCAAGACCCTGCCCCTTCCCACTAAGGCCATGCCCCAGCTTTGCCTCGTTCCTCTGATTAAAAAACCCAGACATCAGGACTTGTCAAATGGCACCCAGACACACAATCCAAAACTAGGACTCTCCAGGTGAAAGCCAGAGGGGTGGCAACCCTACCACTAAGCCATGGTGTCTCTTAGAATGCATTACAAGTTTATGAATGTGGTTACCCAATCTCTTAACCACTAGATCACACTCCCCTCCCAGATCCAAGAATAGAGCTAAAGGAGAACAGTTATCATCAAATGGTACAGCTCTGTGCTAGGGATCTGAATTTCTAGGGTTTTAAATCCTCCTGGCAATCAGTGTAGAGAGTCCTTACAGTCGTACACAATGGAATTTGGTTTTACAAGGTTTGTTTATTTGAAAAAAGCACCACACCAACAATTCTCACACTGAGAAGATCCTTAATATTTTATAGTTAAAGCCACTGTAACCTAATTGGGTTTAGTCCAACACACAGTAAAACACAGGTGTTCTCTATTTCAGTTACTTAACGTACCCTTCAATTGCTTTGTGTCACATAGTAGCAGCAGGCTTGAGGATTAAGGGGTATGCTAGGCACAGTCTCCATCATGTTTCTGTTATAACTATCTGTATCTTCTGGGGTGGGGATAGTTCAGGGCAAGGGCAGGACCACAGTCCCACAACACTCTATGTAGTAGTCCTCAGACAGCTTTCTGAAGGTCTCCTTTCTGGCTTAAATTTGCCATAACGGGCCCAGATCAGTGTGAAATTGTGTGCATGTGCTCAAAGTCAGAACAAAATCTGTTCATATCATGAGAATTTTCAAGTAGTGGAACTCTGTTAGCTCTTACTTCATTCACCACCTTCATGAACAAAGCCATACTCTGATCATCAGTTCCCAATCACTACTCCTTTACCTTCCTTCCCCCAGCCTCAGTCCATTTAACTCCAACCTCTTCCTGAACAATGTTCAGCCTTAACTCTGACCATAAGTACAATATACATACAAATACACACAAGTGCGATTTCAAATATGTAATGCTATAAAATATGACTATATAAAATATGACTATTATAGAAAAACAACCCACAATGACCATTTGCAATCTAATACTAGACCCCAAGTACATACCAGTACAGAACTGCTTATTAAGTAAAGATTGAAAACCAGTCTACATGCTCAGAGTTCAGAGGTACTGGACTATGGTGGAGATATATGGGCTAGGAGTGATGTGAGGTAGTGGAAAATAGGAATGGTAGTATGGCGTATATATAGCTATTGAATTACTTACATGCTTATTTACTTGCTAGTTACAAGTCCATTGGTGGGCCATGCAATTAGTAATCTTAACCCAAAATTAATAACTTTTTTGTGAGAATATATTAATGTTTATGACATTAAATGACTACCATAAATTATACAGAATATAATGGCTTTGTAAAACTTGGCATTTATATTTCCAAACTGAGTATTTATATTAGTAAACCTTTATTTTCATGCTAGTTTTAATAGAGTGGTGAGAGCACATGATTAGAAAGTAATTTGGTGTGATATTTCCTTACAAGCATATCTAAAAGATTCAGCGAATTTATTAAGAGCAAAGAAAGGGGTTTTTTTTGCCATCCCTGTGCCTCCTTCTACTGAGACCTCATGACCTTGTTTTTTTTGTTAGGCAACGTGGGTGGGATAATATCTTTTAGTGGACTAACTTCTGTTGGTGAGAGAGGTGACTTTTCAACATTACCCAGAGCTCTTCTTCCAGTCAGGTTTTTGATTTTCAGTCTGAAGTCCTGATTAGCTTGAAATGAATACCAAAGGTTTAATCCACTGAAGGTAACAGCATGAATGTTTTTATTTTCATTCATTTTATTCAGTGCAATTTAGTGAGCAGCTTACGCTGCAGCAGTGCATCTTGCAGGAGTTGTAAGCCATTTTTATACTTCATTTACATAATGGAGATATGATTTGAGGTCATGATACATTCAATACAAAGAGCAACAGTACTAAGGATTTGAGCTGGGATCTTAGCTAAGGAACCTTAGTTCCAATACTAAGGATCAAAAAAGCAAGGAAATTAAAGGATAATGAGCACATGATGCAGCCTTAGAAGAAGAAGGGGTTTTACTCTCGTTTTAGACTCAACCGCTGTTTCTATTATTCAGTCAGTCATTGTGTTACTTCAAAATAGCTTTGTGCGCTTAATTTCACTATTTTGTTTTGAAATTAGAATACTGTCTCCTCTAGGGAATATTTCCATAAAAAGAATATCATTCTTGTATTTGTATCAGATAAGATCTTGCACAAACCATGTTACTGTTACATAGTGGAATGCTAACAAATAATCTGTAATAATTTTAAATATTATTTTCCCTGAACAAGTCCCATTCATTTCTCTGGGGCTTTTCTGTCAAAATAATACAATACCTATTGCCCAAGCAGCTGACACAGTGATCACTCAATCGTATCAGACAGCAACTTGTTTTGGTAAACAGTATGTATCTTGTATTTACAAGTTATTCATACCATACAATCAGAGGCATTCAGTTTCTGAATGTGTATCAATTTATTTGAAGATTTTCAAATAAAATATTTGCCAAATAACTTTTCCCATTATTTCATACAACCTTATTTATTGCAGTAAGCCACAGCAGGGTATGTATTGGTTGGCTGACTGCAGAAAATGGCCATTTTAGAACCACAGGTGATTTGTTCTCGCCAATTTAAAGTCATGATTACCAGAAAAGCATGTTGGGAAAGAGTCCTATAAGAGGGTGAACACACACTGGAAAAATCAATCAGTGATCAGAAAATCATTGATAAAGTAGTTCCTAAGGAAAGGGATGAATTCTGGGGGCACAAGACACTCTGAAAAGTCAAAACTAGAGCATAATCCTATTTCTTCTCTTTTGTTTGTTAATAAAAATCTAGCTGCTTTTTAGACATGCGAGCCTCCCTGTGATTAAAAGTGATGGGGACTGTATCACACTTTACAGGTATATGGGCACTTCCTTCACAGAACATAAGCTCCATAGGAGAGAACTTCTCTTTTAGGATAAGTCTACACTGCAATTAGACACCCGCAGCTGGTCCATGCCAGCTGACTCAGGCTCGTGAAGCTCAGGCTAATGGGCTGTTTAACTGCTGTATAAACGTTCAGGGCTGTATTCTGAGTTCTGTATCGGGGAGGTGGCTGTGTTAGTCTGTCACCACAAAAACAACGAGGAGTCTGGTGGCACCTTAAAGACTAACAGATTTATTTGGGCATAAGCTTTCATGGGTAAAAAAAAATCCACTTCTACACATGCATCAATCACCCTGAGTTCTGGCACCCTCCCGCCTCACAAGGTCCTGACCTAGATGAATGCTCCAGCCTGAGCCCCAGTGACTACATAGCAATTAAACAGCCCCTTAGCTCAAGCTGGCTGGCACGGGCCAGCCATGAGTACTTAATTCCAGTGTAGACATACCCCTAGGGCCATTACAGATATTTCAGAAGTTGACAAATTTTAACATAGCAACCATTTCCATACTGAGATTTTGCTACCAATATTAGCTGTGATACTTAGGGCTGAAGGGAGTATTGAAGCTCCCAAAGCTATTAAGTTATTGATGTGGTTGTAAGGAATACTTTTTAAATTAGCACGGAGTCTGTTTCTTATTAAGGATTACTTACCTGTAAAAGGTACTATTAGAGTTCTCTGCCTGTGGCACATAATAGTTTCATCTTCTGTGGGCTGCAATGTTTTGGTGTTATTTAGGTTGTTGGGTTTAGTGTGCAGATGCTGGGTGGTGTTGGTAGGCAGTGATCTAGTGGTTACTTCTGATCTTAAACACTGACTTTAGCATTTATACTGTGTGCAATCTGAGACTCAAATATGAATGAGGAGTACTTGGGACTCCATCTCTCCACCACAGTCAATGGGACATCACACAAGGATTTTAAAAATGTGGGTGATCACTGCTCCTCGGGCATTGCCCAATTCACAAATGATCTTTCTTACAAGGAGACTCAGCATAGTCCCAGGCTGTGTAGGAAATATGGAACAAAAGCAGTCCTTCACTTCCCAGACAAAATCACTGCCCTCTTCAGAGATGAAGTAAATACAAAACAAAAACCCAGCCCATGCTTCAGGGAAAACATTTTATTTCTTAGGTGCTAGCTAGCTGGGCCCCCTTCCCCTTTTTTAGTTAAACCACAGAATAGGAAGATTGCTTCAAGGTTTACCAACCTCAAGCATAGTTAGAAGGAGGCTACTATCCCTTCCTACCTGAGGAGAGTTAGCTTAAGAGTGCTGCTTCCTTGAGTCTCCTTGCTCCCCAAATGCCTTATTTGGAGGAATCACCTTTCCCAATCAGCAGCTCAGATTGTGTCTGAGGCAAAATGGCTGCTTTAAGTGCTTTCTTTTAATTTTCACCTTTTTTTAGCTCAGCTGGAAGCGGCATATGTGCACCCCCTCATGCCACCCATGAGAAAGTCCTGCCCAAGGAATATTTATTTAGAAAATCATGAGTGAGTGGAAAGTTATTACTGCAGTATCGGCATACAGGAGGGGAAAGGAGTACATGCACATCTACAACAAAGATTACAAATTTAACTTAAGATCATCCAGTGCCCCCACATTCTGGTCCTCTCTATGAGCTGGAAGGCTGAGATCTTTGATCTAACTTAATTCCAGAGACTAACCTGACAAAACTTTAACCTCACCACAAAGTGAAAGCAGAAACGTAATTAAATATCCCAGATAAATCAAATAATTTCCCCCAAAATATTATTTTTGTGCATTTGAGGCACTGAGTAGAAGAACATTGTTTACGTATGGATTGCCCTATGAGAGGTTCCAGGATTTTGTGAAGGAAAAAAATTAGCCAGTATTAGCTTTCTTAAATTAAGAGAAAATATAGCAAGTGGGCTGGTTAAAAGCCCCCAAAGGCCATCCTTTTCTGTGTGAACTTCCTCCTTTTTTCCCCCTCAAGATGAGAAACCGTCCTTAAAAGTATCATAATCTAGACCAGTAGTCTTCAAACTGGGGTGCGCACACCCCTAGGAGTGCACGAGACCACCCCAGGAGGTGCGCAAGACCCCAGTGCCACCGCCGAGCCCACCCAGGAGACTGCCAAACTCCTGGGTGGGCTCTTTTGGTCTCACCGAAATGCCGCCGCAGAAAGTGGAAGCTTCCGCTTTCTACGGTGGTATTTCGGCAGATATACCCCTTGGGGGCCGTCAGACTTTTCCCTCCGAGGAAAGGGGCCAGGGGGGGGGGGGGGGTGGAGTTTGAAGACCCCTGATCTAGACTACAGAAAAAGAAGGCATGTAATACATTTCTATTGTTACACAAATTAACAAAAGTTTTTGTTAATGAATGCCACTTGGACACCAGCATATACTCAGAATGACTGCTGATAGGGGCCTTATTTCTAGATAAGCCAGAGGTATTCTAAAAATAAAGTCTACAACATTATGATTTTCAAAATAAGGAGAACATTTACTTTGTGTGACTAATCTAGGAATAAGAATCCAAGTCAATGGCTTTCTCTGGTGCTCCCTTTCTGGAACCTGGTGCTCTCTTGTTATTTACAAAGAAGGCATAGCATGAAAGCTTCAACTCACCACCCAGCTAGTTTGCTTCATCCCTGTTCAAGAGGAGAAATTCCCTATGTGGGGGAGAATGTTTCAGATACTGTTCCTATTTAATTCTCAACTCCTCTGCAGAGACTATCAATCAAAGCAGTAACTAGTGCAAGCTTTAGTGGTGGGTTTTGTGATTGTGGACACCTGTTCACTGGGAACTGGATTGAGACCACTGAATCAATCCACTTAGGCTCCTGAATTGTCTTCTAGACGACAACAAAGTTATCACAAGCCTGTGTTTGCTCTGAATTGGTGAAAGAGAAATACAATCTCTCTCATACACCTACCCGGGGCAATCTAGGCATCCTTCCTACATATAAAGGCCAAATTCAAGGACAGTGTGGGGTATGAATAAATAGATTGGTGTTGGTGTACAGAGTGGAATGGTAAAGCAGGTTTGGAGCAGAAAAATATAAAGCCAAACCAATGGATGACTAGGTCATTGTAAGATTTAAGCTTTGTCTACACTGCAGATGCTTTGTAATTTATACAAGTGCCGTTTAGTGTAGATGCAGCATAGACCAATTGGATTTTTCTATCAGCACAGTAATACCATCTCTTTTCATGACATTGCTTCCAGCAGAATAGCTATTCTTCTGTTGACACAGTTGTATCTGCACCAGGGTTTTTGCCAGCATAGATCTATCAGCTAAGTAGTGTAACGTTCTCCCTCCTTCCCCCACCCACACACACCCCGTAAGCAACAGCTATGCCAATAAAACTTTGTAGTGTTGACCTGATCAAAATATGTTCTTCCCCAAAAGGTATTCAACAAATTCTTACTGGTTATTTCCCCTTGATTTCCAGCATGTGATCAGGAAAGACACATATTTCATATAAATAGGTGTAAATTACATTAATTTGCACCATTTACATATCTATTTTAGCTCTGAAAAAATGTTACTAAACAATAGTTAACAATGAAGAAATTTTGGTTATATATCATAACAGAATGATGTAATTACAATGTGATTACCATGGGGTTACAATTTTATTAATTACCCTTAATTGCAATAAATATACATTTTTTTTAAAAAAAATCAAGTACTTTAGCTACACGGTAGCTGTCTCCGATTAATCTAAATCATGCAGTTAACCTTCCAGTTATGTCAATTTGGTAGTAATGAGACATATCAAACATAACTATAGCGTAACTGCAATGTAATTAAGGTCACTGTATTATATAGTGTAACAGAGATTTGAAAATGTTCAACATCTGGGGAGCACCTATTAGTAGTTGTATTGTAATCCTTTCATCAAGGAAACAGGAGCCCTCTAAATATGTTTTGTTTTGAGTTTTCCCTTAATTTCCAGTTCAAGAATAGTTGTGGGCATTGTTGGATTTGTGTTTTATTTTGGGGGTTCTCTTCCCCTCCCATAAGTTTGTTTGAAAGTCTTCATGAAGGAAACAAAATATTAAGCAACAAATCTCAACTGAACATATGATCCTTAACGAAGCTTACTAAATCAAGACAATCAATCAATCAATCAATAAATAAATAAAGCCATTAATATGGCCCCTTGCAATATGAGGTTTCTCAAGAAACTTGTACATTTGAATTTATAAACTATATAAAGGAAAACTACAGGCCCCACTTAAAAGGTAGTGTCTAGTGGAGTGAAATACTGCAGCTATTTAACAAAAATCAACACTACTCCACAGTTGCAGTTTGCAAGAGGAATGCAAAGAGATCATCATGTTCAAGTGTTTCTGCAAAGGAAAAGTTGATAGGAGGCATCTCCTCGATTAGAATTTGTCCAGCATTAATGACTAACATCTTTAATGAACAGAAATGATCAGGATCTTGGTTCTGTCTCTCTTCTGAAACAGCATTTCTCGCAGCACAGTGATTGGAAATCTCCCCCAGTAGGTAGCCTCACAGGCAAAACAGTGAGCACCATCTGCCATTTGTTCCTTTGAAAATCTCCCCCATTAGGTATTTAAGAAGATTTTGGTGACATATGAAAAGGGAAAACTGATATTAACAAATCTTATATAATGAAAGCAATTGAATCTAGATCCTGCAAATGATTGCAGGAAGGCATACCCTTTTATCAGCATAGGCTCATTGAAGTCAGCAGGGCTTCACATGGGCACGGAGATGTTCTATGGTCAGTTTTGACCCTAAGTCTGCACATTCCCACTGAAGGAAGCATCAGCCAAAATAGCTCGGAGCTTCTGTTGGCATTCCTTGGCTCAATCTTGTTCCTGTCAACTACCTGAAGGGGGTTCCAAAGAGGATGGAGCTAGGCTGTTCTCAGTGGTGGCAGATGACAGAATAAGGAGCAATGGTCTCAAGTTGCAGAGGGGGAAGTCTAGGTTGGATATTAGGAAACACTACTTCACTAGGAGGGTGGTGAAGCAGTGAAATGAGTTACCTAGGGAGGTGGCGGAATCTCCATCCTTAGTGGTTTTTAAGGCCTGGCTTGACAAAGCTCTACCAGGGATGATTTAGTTGGTCTTGGTCCTGCTTTGAGTAGGGGGTTGGACTAGATGACCTCCTGAGGTCTCTTCCAACCCTAATCTTCTATGATTAGGAAAGTTAAACTCTGGAATAGACTTCCAAGGGAGATTGTGGAATCCCATTCAATGGAGGTTTTTAAAAAAACAGATTGAACAAATACCTGTCAGGGAGCTCTAAGTTTATTTGGTCCTGGCACAACTCTTGGGGCTGGACTTGAGACTTTGAGGTCCCTCCAAGCCCTACATTTCTATGATTCTTAAATTCATAATATTAGGCACATTATGAAAGCCTAAAAATAAGAAATGTGGAACCAGGCTGGCTTTCTCATGCAAAGAGAGCAGGTGGCATCCCTAAGTTGTAAAACATTAGAGGGCAGCAAAATGTTCACTTGCTGTTTGTTTGGGCAGGCAAGTGTGAACGTTTGATGGTTTGCCTAAGGCAGCAGAAGACCTAGAGCTGGCCTGACGCACTCAAAGATTACTGCTGTAATCTTTGCACTCAAAGAGGAAAAGTGAACTAAGAAAAAAAATTGAATGCAGCTACTAATACAAAGACCATGTTTTCTTTCTTCTCTGTACAATGTGGAAATAAACAGATATTTTGGACCAGTTTATTTGTATGAGAAGTACCTGAGTATTAGGAACTGACAAACTGAGAATAATTATTTATTACCTGATAATTGTGAAACTACTGTATTGTTTCCTTTTCAATTATTTAAAGTGCTTCATCTAGCTGGAACTGAAAGAACTGCTGCACTCCTGCCATCAACAAAATCACCACCAAACAATAGATAGCTAATTTCCTTTAACTGCTATGACTTTTATTAAAAGTTATTATATTAGGTGGTTTGGTATTGAAGGTCTAAACTTGTCTCACAATACACTTTCAATATCATTCCTCAGTACCACTGTTTTGCAAAATATGAGACCAGCAGCTTCAGTTATGTGTTAAAAGATGCAGTTTGTGCAAAACGTGTGAGCCCCAGTAACAAAACTGGCCAGGGGAATTACAGTATATTTATTTAGTTTTTAGCTAGAGTGTTTCAAACAAAAGACAATAGAAAAATTAAGATTTATCGTAAAGCTCTTATCTTTTAACAGACCCTTAACTTTCTTACACCATTGAATATAAATATATTTTTTTCAAAAGAGAGCAGAAGTAAAAAATCTTCAAAGTGTTATAAGCATTAAACAAGATGTTAGCAGAAAATTGATTATATAGAATCAAACTAATGGACCTTGGCAGTACTGTCTGCTTATGCTCTTTTCCTCTTTTTCACTTCATCATTGTTCATTCAGGTTAGAGCTACTGGTAGAGATCTTTAAATCTACTGTTGTCAGAGATCCCAGACTCCTAATGCTGTATGAAACATCCAGCGGTCTTTTGTTAACATGTTGCTTTCATTTTTCTTGTAGTGTATCTAATGCCAGACTGCTTTTTTCCTGAGTCTTTTGGTTTAAACAGCAAAATAATTTGCTCTCCCATCCTCATGGAGAGGACTATTGTTCCATGACAAGACTGTATTTGATGTTGGGTAATTAATAACCACAAGGTAAAAGGGCTATCCATATTACCCTCTACCAGACACAATAATCATTTATATGCAGCACACACTGCAGACTGGAATATTAGGAAAAGTCATGCAGTAGGTATCAAGTTCTCAAATTTGAACATTCTTTAAAAAAATTGCAATAATGTTTTGTGACATTCCTAATATCTATCCATGAAATGACCAAGCTTCAGAGGCACAGGAGAACAGTAATTTCTTGTGGTATTCGTGTGTAATTTAATTCTAAATTCTGGAACATAAAAATCCCTACTAAATAAAGTAAATCATTCCCCTGTCCATTAGGCCTCTATTCTTTACAACTTTTCAATTCCATACAGTGTCTTAATGTAAAATTAGTAGCTTCCTCAAATATCTTTCTAGCAAGACTGATGATTTTAGAGAGGTTTTTTTAGTAACCTAGGTAAATTATAGCTTTTCTGAAGTGCCAAATGAGTGATGGAGGAGTGTAATAGGGTATCTATTTATGTTTAGATGAAACAATAATTTAAAAGATATATCGAAGACAACTTTCATTTTTGCTCTTGTACATCCAGACACCCATCACTACACCTACTACGGACTCTTTTTGTGAGAGTGCCACCTACAGGCAGAAGCCTGCAACATCAACCTTCCTGCACTGTGGTCCTGTAATGCAGGATATTTTGCAAGATTAGGAGAAGCCATAAGGAAAAGATAGAATTGAGTAAAACTTTAGTATTTTACTCAACCAGCGGGAAAAAATATGATGATTGTTTTATATAAACACATTTGGAGACATTATCTGAGTTCTACCTACTGTGCTGAAGAATTAGCCCCATACATTTATTTCATAAAGTAGATAGATGTTCTTTTTCAAGTATGCATATCAACCAATGCATGTTGTGTGTTTCTCATGCTGCATATATATTAATTTATTGGATACTGGCTATTTTCCAAATTTGCACTATGTATAGTATTGCTAGCCACAACATATTTTATCATCTATGTTTAAGATTATCGGAAGACATGAAAATGTAAACCATTGCAATATGGGCCCATTTTATTAAATATACAGTAATCCCACACAGACTGAAAATATGCTGTCATAACTGATATAGTGCAATCCTTTCAATAGGTCTGCTCTATAGCCAGCACCTTGAACCTATTAACAGGAATTCCTGATTAACAAAATCTGGGGAGCTTCACAACCATAGTGAGTAGTTTTACTGAACAAGCTCATACAGCCGAGAGGTGCCATAATGGGCCTAACCCAAAGCCCACTGAAGTCAGTGGAAAGACTCTCACAGGAGGGATTGGATGGGATATGTATTGTCTCTCTTTGGGCCTGCAGGAAATTCTGAACAAAAGACACAGTAATACAGCCTAGGCCTGTATTATCTTTATAGTACTCCTGCCTCTTTGGCAGAGGGGTACGTGATAGGAGGCACTCACCTCTTGAGTACCTCCTGCTGTATGTGGTATTGCAGGCTTGTTCCTGCTCTTACCACCCCCCATAAGTTGTTGACCTCACTTGGCAGATCTTCAGCGGCTCAGCCCTTGGCTGGGTCACACAATCAAAAATGAACCCCTTCCGAGTTAGCAAAGAGGTCACCAACTGCTTACCCTTACCACAATGTTCATCCCTGGCTCTAGGCCTTTACATTCATCTTTTGCTCAGGCTTCTGAAAAATCCTTGTCCCCTTCTTGAAGTTTACACTACTTTGCTGATGGAGTAATCTGGGACTACTCACTACTCTGGGTTCAACAGCAGCCATGTACTGCTCACTTCTTATTCATTGGTGCTACTTTCCTGGGCCTCTCCCCTGCACATCTCAGAGTTAAAGGAGCCAGGTGGGAAGAGAAGATAGTGGGATTTGAGAAGTTTATCTCCCCACACTTTATGCAAATGCAGACAGAACCAAACTAGTTATGTCTCGAGCTCCTTTGGTCAGCGAGACACACCCTGTCTTGCCCGTCTGGTCCTGGTCAGGAACTGACCTACTAAGGCCCTAGAGTTCCTTTTATCTGACCCTACTGGGCTCTAATGGGTTGCTTCCATGCACTCTGTCTAAGCAGTCCTGGATGACCCAACTTCACTCCTCCTTCCTACAAAGGCCAGATTCTGTAAGACACTGATGAGGTGAATCAACTGGCTACTGAGAAGCCAAGTGGAGGACCCACTAGGACTAGAGCACGGAGCTGCAGTGGAGATATTAGGCCTCTGCCTCCAATGGATTCATGGGGGTTTGTGGCACAGCTCCCATTGTCTGTTCCACAAAAAGAGCACAAACTGCCTCCTAATGGAACACAGAAGGAACTTAATGAGGAGGCTCACAAGAGATTCCTCTCCCATATCCAGTCACATGGGTTGAACCGTGGGTGGGGGTGGGGAGTGAGGGGGCTCTTGGTCAGGCCCAAAGTGTGAAACTACTGAGGTAAAAAAACCCAAAATGAACTGTTCTAAAAATAAATTAAACCAAGTTGTACTGTAGAGGAAAATTTTGTTGATAAATCCTCACCTTCAAATAAGCCCACCAGAGGATTTTCCTCAACTTCTTGGTCCCAGGACAGAACATTTGGCACTGGCTAGTATGTCAATAAATGACAATACTCTTTGGAGAGTTCATGATTAGATATATTTGATCTGCTTATTTAGTAATACAACCACAGTCATGCTTTACTAGATCTTCAAAAATATACTACCCCTTCATCTCTGCTCCCCAATGGATTTGCTTCCTCCAGGGGTTATTAATGTTACAGCACCATTATCCAGATAGAGTTTATAACAAACTGAGATACAGTAACACTTACTTGCACTTTTAGTGCTTAACAAGAAAAAACAATGTGACAAACTGTGAGCTATGGGAGTACTTCCCACTACCCAAAAGGCCATTGATAGAGAGTACTGGGTGGGGGGAAGGGAGGAAGAGGGGGAAGACAGTATTATAAGACTAAATTTCAGTCTGATGATCTGTGATGCAAACTATTTCAGCATCAATGTAAACAGCAACCTGAGGATTACTGGTGCCACCTCTTTCTAGTTGCCTGAGAAATGTTATGGCATTCTTCTTTATTCTATCATTACACTAAGAGGTCAGTGATGACTTGAAGAGCATGTTCCAGACTTCCTGTCTGGATCTGCTTTCACAGGAATTTAAGGTGTGGGGTTTGTTTGTTTTTTGCCTCCCCTCCTGAACCCAGCTCTTTAGGGAATTAAAGATTTTGCCCCAAATTCAGTTTGGACAGTCGTAAGCAACTTCCATTGATTTTGGTGAGAAAAATGCCTGCTTGCACCAGGGGAAAGCTTGGTTCTCTATCTTCTGATAGAAGTGATGACAGAGGTCTCCCAGCTCCCATTTACATTACCCTCAATCTACAAAAGTCTGGACAAAAGGGCTGATAGCTGTTGGGAAGGGAGCATTGGTTGGGTTTTGATATAATTTTTGATTAATTATTGCTGATTTAGAGGTAAGGAGTTTAATCTTTTTAAGAGATGGTATTTTTCATTTATGTCAAAAGAGCCTAGGGCACAGAATAGGCTCTATTTATGTATTATAAATCAAAGTAAGTAATAAATGATAAATAGCAGCAGCTAATGATGCAGACACAGCACTCCCTATCCCCACCAAATGCAGCAGTATAGATGGATGATTTTACAAGGTTGCATCCTTGCACACAGCACAAAGAGGATGTCACTATTCACAGCAGTTTGTAGAGCAACCCAGAAATATGTATCGTGCAGTTGTGAGACCTAAATGCACATGTCAGTGAATAAGGGGAATAAAACTGTATATGCTTATATGCTTGCTGGGGAGTTGATGGGTAGATATTGCACCATGAACAGGGTTTTTTAGCATAATAATTAGTAAGTGTGTAGGCTACATGTGAGAAATGGAACCCTGACATATAATTGTGCCAATTTCTATATCATGCACAAAACTCAGAAGATTCACATTCTCACTAGTTCTATAAAAACAGATTTGGGCTTCTTGACAGATTTTCTTAAACATGTTTACAGAAAGTAGTTTCTGTAATAAAAATTACAACCATTCTTCCCCACCCCACACACAATACTTTTAGACTTTTGGCCACTATATCACATATGGTGGGGAATAAAAACATTAAAGATTGTGAAGTGCTCACAAACTATGGTAATAAGTACCCAAGTGTATGTCTACACTACAGCTGGGAGCATGCCTTGCAAAATGGGTGGACAGACTCACATTAGTTTGGTCAAGTTAACGTGCTAAAAATAGCAGAATGGGTGATATCCCAGGCTGTCAAGCCCATCCAATCCCATGGGTCCAAGATCAGTAGCTAGTCCAATCCTCTGCTGCTGCCTAACAAAAACTTTCGTACTGTTATTTTAAGTGCATTAGCTCAAGCTGAATTAACACAAGTCTGTCTTCCCTACTCCCAGCTGCAGTGTAGACATACCCTAAGGCAGGGTAAAGAGAATTCCTATAATATTTTATTCCAGCGTTCAACTACAGACTTGCCCAAAATCTAGTCTGTATACCACATGAGAGTTCTTATTATTGAGCTTACACTAAAGAGCATAGACAAGAACCTACGTCCAACCTCAAAATTAGGGAACCTCAATCATTAGACCGTTTCCCATGCTGTGCCTTGCAGAGACTCTGGCCCATATTATGTAGTAATTTAGACTCAAAATACAACTTACCATCACATTTTAATTTGGTGAGGTAATGTGTGTCTTCTAAATCCCATTTGGTGGAAGAAAAAAAAAATTACTTCTATTGGTGATAATTAAAATAAATCACCACCCCCCTCTCAAATATCCATTCCTGATACAAACATGCACTTGTATCGATGCTAGTCACTCTGGGTCTACAATGGCTGAATAAAAAAACGTGATTCTGGATATGCTGTTAACATCTTCATTGCTGTTGATGTACTAACAAGAAAATTACATGCATACAATCTTCAAGCACTATAAATAATAGAAGTGAGTAATGAGATGGACACAGAAAGGAATCAAAATAGAAAATATATATGACTAGTTTCACAAAAGGTTGTAACAAGCAATGGAAGATAAAAAAATGTTCAGTACTACTCCTCACAAGGCACATTAGAGAGGTCTCAGTTCAGCAGTCAATGCTTATTTAGCAGGCACCAAAGTACATGCTTAATTTTAAAGCAGATATTTAAATGCTCTGTTGATTAGGAATGGTCTTAAGGCAAACTCTTAAGCAAATGTTAACTTGAGTTAGAAGGCACAACCCAGGAGAGGTGAGGCATGTGTGGCTGTAAGATACCTCTGGGACTGTAGGCTTTATTGTGCATTACAGCAACCTTGGGGAAGGCTCTAAATTACTGAGGGCTCCCTACGGCTGCTAACAAATTACCGTGCAACCCAGAATAGATATAGTGCAAATTGCAGTGCATGTCTCCCAATCCATATCTGCCCACTTCTGTTCCCAACACCCTCCTATCCCAGCTCTGCAAGAGGAGATAGCATAAGGTCATATATGTTGGCCCTACATTGCTCCTCTGAGTGGGGGATTTCTCTGGGGAATACTGAGAGTTCTTAGGGCTTCTGTGGTCGTAAGCGTAGTAGTGTACAGGGTCCAGAATAGGTCCTCTAAAATCCAGGCAATAAACAAAGTATTAGACAGAGTCCTCTATTCATCCAGAACAAGTATTTGAAATAATGTACCTGAGCTTAGAATCCTGTCAAAATATGAGTGTTTATGAAGCAGGTTAAAAGACAGAAACTGTTTTTTTGTCTCTAGGCCTGCTGCTATCACTCAGGATCACTTACTGCACATGCTGTAATTGAAAAAAAAGGTTGTTCTGTTTTGAATGAATATGTTTCACTTAAATTTTGGATAGAAAATTATGACAAATATTGAGGGGAAAAAAGGCTGGCAAATATTTGGCAACAGAAAAGGATTTTAACATCCTATTTACTGAGGCATAACAAAATGCATACAAAGCACTGATCCTGCAAAGACTTATGCATGTGCCTAAAGCCAAACATGAATTGAAGTGTTTGTAGAATCAGGGCTATAGCTTCCAATCCATGGATTATGCAAATATGAATTTGTTAAAAATCCTGTTTACAGTTAGAGAAGACAGTATGAAGATCACATATCAGTTTGAAATGGGAGCCATTTCTATGGCATCCTTTTTGTGACTCTATTCTGAACTATTAATCTAGGTTGCACCTCATATGATATATTTTCAGAACACTCCAGCCGTAACTTTAATCATCTGTAAAGTATTCACTGTTGGAAGTTTTAAGGAGATGCAGAATAGGTTATTTAGGGTATGGCAAATTTTCCCAGCCTATTAAGGACTTTGCATATCAGAAGTGGGCATGTGAAGTCTTCATCTGTAAGAAAGAAAGTCAGAGATGGAACTTAGATCAAAGATGGATGGTAAATTACAGATGTGTTTCTGCCATATGAGTTTCTTGGCTAAAGCCCCAGATTTCATTTTGAAACTCTTCCATTCATTAGCTCAAGGATCTTTGTTTTTGGAGGAGGCTTGGATTATAAGGCGAAGAATGATAGATCTCTGGAGGCTCAGGAAGTGCATACATCTTCTTGAAGGGCACTCAGCTGCAGAACAAAAACACCTGACAGATTAGGATGAGCCATGTCTCACTGCAGTGAGGCTTCATCCCGCACCCAACGAAATAAATGGGAGTCTTAAATAACTTCAGTGAGCTTTGTTTCGACCCAGTCAGTACAATGTAAGGCATAGTTTATAGCCAGGCATTCACACAGTAAAGGAGGTGTCAATGTGGCAAGCAAGACTTTTCTTGCCCAAGATAGGAACTCTCAAAGCAATGCTCTTCTCTGACCATGTGAGGAGAGGAGGAAGCTAATCATTTACCAGCAAAGAACCAATGTTTTAAGTACTGTAAGGGAACATGTGATATTGCCCCTTATATTTGGAATTCCCATTTGAAAGGATGTAGATTTCCCTTTCCTTCCTGAGTAGCACAAAGGATATAATCTGAATTATAATGATAGATAAGGAGAGATTCCCATTCAGATTCATTAAAGGGGATACTTTGAGGGTCACAAGTAGTAAATACTAAACTAGAGTTTCCAGTTCTGTTTCTACAACTTTGAAGGAAACCTCTGTTTACATATCATGTTCTTAAAAAAAAAAAAAAAAAAAAAAAAAAAGGCTCAGGAACAGATTAAACACCACATTCAGTCATAGAAAGTCACTGGTGCTTTCTACTCATTTCCCTCATAGTACCTTGGCCAGTCAGAGAAATACTTACAGTGAATGCTGGACACATATTGAAGATGTCATCATGAAGGATTTGTGATAAGTTTCTGTTTAACTAAAAATCAAAACTCCCTCAATCATTGATTGTGCATAAGTCTGCTTCATTGTTGCTGACATCTTAGGCATGTGTGTTCTTATTGAACTTAAATAATTCAAATAGTTCAATAATTCTGCCCTGATCTGCCAAAATACTTAAATACACAAGGTGCAACTGGTTTCTTATTTATTTTTATGGCAGCAAAAAAGTGATTTATAGGAAAAGTAGTAACTTTTTAGCAGACTGTGCTCAATCTCTGAGAGGGTTGTAGTATAGGTTTACTAGTCTGCAAAGTAAGAATAATTCAATAATTGTCTGTGTTTGTAACACTCCTGTTGTATGCAAAAAGAAAACATATAAGAAAATATTCCGTGCAGGACAGATATTGATCTAGCTTAAGTATCTCTCTATAAATGCATAAATAGATACTCGGAACAACAAGGCTACAAAAAGAAACAAAATAGATATTAAACTGGCCTGGGACAGGTAATGTTAGTGAATTTCCACCATTAAACATCACCTCTCTCTTAACTGGTTATTAGTCTTTATGCACATTAATGCGGAGGAAAAAAAGCTGTCTTTGTTCTTCTACCACAAATTTGGTCATACAATGTATAAAGCACATCAGATCTTTGCATGTTTTACGTCTGGTTCAGTACAGAGTACAGCCTCTTCCTGTGTTTATGTCATATAAAATATGAAAGAGAAGAGAGTGCTCACCAAGCAATCTCATACGTAGTGGTGCTAGTCCTGTAAACCGTATACAGGCGTCGCATCTTACGCGAGGGTTACATTCCACAGTTACCGCGTAAAGTGGAAATCGCGTATAGTGAAACTCTCATTGAGTTCAATGGCGGGCGGAATCACCCGCACTATAGATCATTAGTTCTCAGACTGGGAGTCATGGCCACTTATGTGGGGGGTCGCAAGCCCTAACCCCGACAGTGGGCTGCCAGCCCAGCCCTGGTCCCCACGGCGGGCTGCTGGCCCCGGCCCCTGCCCCTGCCATGGGCTGTCGGTGGCGGACTGAAGCTGGCTCCGACAACTGCCACAGGCTACCAATGGTGGGCTGCCCCAGTCCCGAGCCTGACCCCTTTGCCGAGCTGCCGGCCCCCGAGGCAGGCTGTCAGTGGCAGGCTGCTGCTGGCCCCAACCACTGCCACGGGCTGCCGGTGGCAGGCTGCCACTAACTCTGAGCCCGACCCCTGCGCTGGGTGGCTGACAGCCCCAATCCTAACAGGGGGGTCATGCTCAGAGGCTTGGTGTTGGAAAGGGGTCCCAATGCAAAAAGTTTAAGAACCACTGCTATAGACTGAGTTTTTAAAGTGTTGTTTCTTTTTTTTCCCTTGTTTTTGCTGACCACGTAAAGCCAAATTCATGCATGTTAAAGGTGCCTAAGATGTGACCCACCTGTATTTCATTTCAAAGTCTTTTTCCTCTCTATCTTGCAGTGTCACATGGGAGAATCTCACACAAACAAATGCAACACACTGTATTCAGATGCCCTTGTCATTGTGCAGCTGAGACCCCCAAATGTGAACGTGGCAAACCAAGGCAAACACTAGACCATTGCCTGATACTATGTCCACTGTCAACATACTGTACCACTAAGGAACTAGTCAAGATGAGTGACAATGTTGGGTTTGGCTGTGGTTTTGGATCAACAAGCTATGATGATGATATCAATATACAGGCAGTTAGTACAGCCTCTAAAACTGTCATTAAAGAGGGCCTAAAGATTAACCTGTTTGTACTGTGTTTATGCTCAGTTTTCACAAAAGAAAGAAACGTACAATTGCCCACTGAAATCAGATGGAGTCTTTCCATTAAGTGCTTAAGTCTGTTTCATACAAATGCAGCTATGTGCTGGTCACATAGGATTTGAGTCATGGCTTATTTTTCCAGTTTTATGCTGTCACCATTCCATTAACAAAAAAATCAGTGGAGTCACACCAGTATAAAACTAGAGTAACAGTGGTGTGATAAGCTATAAACTTACAGCTCTGTAATCAACAAGACAACATGAAATAATTTAGGGCAGCCTCAGAGTTCCTTTTAACTATGGTGTGGCCCCTTGGAAACCACTTTTTAGCGTACTTCCTCTCTGTCTTTACCATGCCCACAGCTATGAACAGGGCTGGAACTGGTATTGCTATGCTAGTGCTATGCTAGCTCTGAGCCAGCTGAGGAGCCCCCATGCTGGGAATAATTCTCATCAGGGGAGTTATAGGGAGGAGTACTGCAAAGGGGCAGCACTGAGAAAGCAAATGTGGCTGAATACTATTAGTCAATAAATATTTACCATTACAATAATTATTGTTTCTTCAACAAATGCCATCTAACAAAATCCTTAACAGTCCTTATTTCAAACTAATTTGATTTGCACCATTAAAATCATGTAAATGGCAGCAAAATTTAAAAGGAAGACTTAGTTCTTTCGACAATTACAAACTGCCCTATCACATTCTGTGAGATTTTTAATTTAAGGCATGAAAAGCTTATTACTTTTTTTAAAATAGCTTCACACGTGAAAACACACTATAAAGGAAAATATGCTTATTTGAATAATTAGACAGATTCCATTGTTGAGTTATAATAGGGCAGGCAGCATAAAAACACATTTTATTGTTCATTATATAAAGTGTGTCTTTCATAAGGCATGTTAACAAAAAAATTGACTCATCACTTGCTTTTGTGGGTTGGCCAGGACTGAATTCTGTATCATTCCCAAGGTTTCCCCTCCTCCTCCTCACACACCCCTGGCACAGTGCTTCTGGACCTTTTTTATTTATACAAGCCACATTTCTTTCAGGTAGAACTAGGTTATTTAAAATTTATTAAAACCACATTAAGCTATAAAAAGTTTAAGTTGCAAATAAGTTATTTTTTGAGGGACAGAAGTCCAACATGTTTAGAACACTGTTAAACAAGACCCCCAATTATTTGAGAAACTCACACGAAGCCTGTTAATCTGATATTGCAGTTTGTCACAGCCTTTATGACCTGCCTTTACGTCCCAGTTATCTCTGGCAGACCAACTATCATTCAGTACAGTCCCAATTCTCTAAGCACTTAAAAGCTCACAGCTAGTTTAAGTTTATGAAGAGTACCATTGAAGTCAATAACATGAGTCATGTGCTTAAAGTTAGGCACATTTTAAGCACTGGAGCCGAGCAAATAATTGATTTTTCAGTTCAGTGGCCAACCCCCCAAATTGGTTTGTTTTGAACAGAATATTTCTTAAATGTAAAACAAGAAACTAAAAAAAATTGGATTTAAACAACGTTTCAAATGTTATTTAAAATTCAAATGTTTTGAGAATGTCATTTCAAATAAAAAAGTGTCAAAATGGTTTGGCATTTTCAAAATTGTTGTTTCTGGCCAGTGACTTAATTTGATTCAATTTCCTGAATCATTTTGGTGCCTCAAAATAAATTTCTCAGCAGATGTATTATTTGATGAAAAAAGTTTGCTAAATTCTATTAAGCACATTAGATCAAGCCTCAGTTCATCAATGTTCATTAAAGTCAAGAGGAAGACTCCCATGGACTTCAGTGAGAGTTAAATTGTGTGCTAAGGACTAAATCGTATGGGGAGGCATATGTGAAGAAGCACATATGGGATTGTGGGATTAGGGACAATATGACCTGCCAGTTCATCCAAGTGCTATCCAATTTTAGAAACAACTTCCTGGTGCTTTTTTTACAATAACTCTTTAAGTTTGGATTCTCATACAACCAAAGGAGACATAATTTGTGAAAAATGCAAATATATTCAGTTAATGTCAAGAAATTCATGAATAAAAATGTTATGGTAAGAGAAAATGACATCTTTAAGAAATTAAGATTAACTGAATACAAGTTTTAGTCACATAAATTGTAAGTCATAGTGGTTGTTACCTCAAGAAAAATTTGCATTGTAATCCAAATAAACCTTGCATTGATAAACAATTATTATAAACTTAGTATTATAACTTGAAAATTAGATTATATACAAAGTTTTCATTAGATCATATCATGTAATTTATTGAGCAAAGGTCCCCATTGGAAGCAACAAACAGTTCATATAAAGAACCAATGGCACAATATGTCCCACAGAATTCAAAATTAACTGCAACACTTCTGTCCATAATTGGAATAACAAGAACATATCTTCGTGTTGTATAATACCAAGAGTTAAATCTCAGCTTCACTGAAGTGGCAAAACTCCCATTGGCTTTAACAGGATCGGGATTTTGCCACAAATCTTAATGTATATTGTAGTAGCAACCAGGAGCCTCCTCAGAATCAGAGGCCAGTTGTGCTAGGAGTTTTACAATCAGATACTAAAGAAAGGCCCGATTACTGCATTCAAGGCTTTAAAGCCTGAAGCCTGCAATGATTTAAACATGGTCTTAACTTTCTACATGAGTAGTCCTAATGAGGTCAATGTGTAATGCTCAACATTGATATAAGTCTTTGAAGTATCAGACCCTAAAGTGACAAGTGATAGAAGATTGAGGGATAAAAATCAAAATATGAACAATTGTTGTATACAACATGCACTATTAAATTAATATACCAATTATTCTTGGCTGCTCCTCTATCTACAGTTAATTTGACTAATTAGTTATTAACTGGTCTTAAGAGTCCTCATATTTTTAATTATTTGGGCTGATTATATATTTGGAGTAAACCATTCTATTTTGCTATAAATCTTTTCTGTCATGTGAAAGCCCTGACTTTTTTTAAAAATGTCCCTTTTGTTATTTAGAAAAAGTTTAAGAGCCTTTGGCATAGCTATATTGAAGTAAACACAGTGCAACATCCCACAGAGTAGTTACCATTAACAAGTCATAAGAAACATGAGGATTGCTATGCTAGATGAGACCAGTGGCCCTTCTAGGCCAATATCCCATCAGAGACAGTGGCTGATACAAGATACATGTGAGAGGACCATGCACCACCACAATGAGAAATAACTCAATCTGTCCATGGGGTATGTTTCTTCGTAGCCCTAGGCAGTCAGCATTTGGCTTATGTCCTCAGCCAAGAAGACAAGTTCCTTACAAAGCTTTTATCCTAAATAATATAAAGAGGATGTTGTCAATTTAAATGTCTACTCTTTTTTTATAATTGCCATAGAGCTCTTGGCCTCAGCTGTATCTTGTGGAACTGAGTGTCATAGGTGAATTTGACCGCGTATAAAAAAAGTATTTCTCTTTATTAGTTTTAAGTTTGGTATCTTTAGCCCTCATGCAATGACCCCTTATGCTTGTATTATGATGAAGTGAAAATAGGCGCACATTCTTTAACTTCTCCCTAAGTTTTTGTCTTCTTGTATATATCTATTATGTCCCCTTATCTAATTTCTAAAATAAACATTCTGAGTAAGTTTTTGTACAGAAGGCTTGCTGTGCCTTTATTTGTTTTAAAATTTTTGACAAGGTAGTCAGAACTGACTATAGTATTCCAGATGAGTGCTTATTTATATATAATTACTAATATTTTCAGTATTATTTCCTATTCCACTATAACCATTCCAACATTGTTTGCTTTTTTGACTGCTGGCACAGTCACTGAGCTGTTCATAACAATGTCAGGTCTTTACTGACAATTTAGAACCCAGCAAAGTATGTTTAGCTTAAATTATTCCCATCAAGAGCCATTAACTTGCTTTTGTCAACAAAAATGTTATCCATCACTGTGCTGCACAGCACCTAGCTTTGTTAGGTCCCTCTGAAGGTCTTCTCAGTCTCCTGTGAGGATCCAACCATTAGAGACACACCAGAAGGAAAGGACGAAAGAGGTTATGAGGGGAGCAATAGTGCCCAGGACACATGATGTGACTACAGAAGAGAGATAAATGATCTAAAGGAATAGGAGACACTATGAGTCAGCAGATACAACACCAGAGAGACCCTATAAAGATCACTGAACTGAGACAGAATCTCTGGAGGCAAAACCCCACCGGGATAGAGGAGACTCCACAAAAAGATAGTTGACTAGATTCAGAGACAAGTGAGAAGTAGGTCTCCTTCACTATGGTTACTGGTTGAAGAGACCAATTTATCTCAAAGACTATGTAACCAGTCAAGGCTGTGGTAAACACTCCAATTCAGCTGTCATTTGCTGTGCATATAAAAAGCCCAGCACAATAGGGAACAAGCCTGGTTAATGCTCCAGATACTACTGCAAATAAAGTTAATAGGAATATTTTATTAAATTGAATTATCATATAATTAAAAGTTGTATCACAAGTGACAATATATAGACATGTATATATGTACATTATATACAAACACAAAACTATATTAAAAGTTGTAAAGTCAAGGACTCAAAAATGAGGAAATGCCAAAATTAAGGTTGCCTGTACAACTTTAATTTGGTCCCCTGGTGTAGACACATATTACAGTAGTCTTCAATTACATAAGTACGTACAATTTTTTTCTTAGCCCAGCCCCACGTGCCTCAATGTTCACATCTCAGGCACAGTTTTCTTGCCACCCAGTCCCACCTTCCCCTACTCCTATCCCAGTCTTCTTGCCTAGCCAACCTCAGTTCCCACTCCCCTTGGCCATCTGCTCCCAGTTCTGCCCTCATGGTACTTTACCTAATGTGTATTTTATCCCTCCTCCAAAGCATGGTGGCATTACAGCGTCTCAGAAAAAGTTTTATAGAGTTGAACATGGACAAACAATGTGTTTTCCCTGGCCTTGAAAACAGCTAAATCATTGTGCCGGAGGCGGGGGAGGGGGGGAGGCGGAGCATGGAAAATTTCATCCTGAAAAGTTAAAGTTTCGCAAAAAAAAATATAAGCAATTCAGAATAGGGTTTTATAACGGGAAGTACTGTGTAACCTTAATAGTTGTTCAACCAGACCAGTCTAGAATGCAGTTGAATGAATTGAACATATACCAGTAATACAAAAAAATCACAAAACATAAGGGGTGTGTGCACGATTTTCTTCTAAAATATCAAACCACGTTTCATAATAAGATAAATGAATCTGTAAATGAGATGATGTACCACATTCTACACTTTGCAAGCCAGACACCATTCAATAACCTGTCACAATATTAAAGGATTTCCGCAAGGGAACTGAAATCTCTGGTGAAAAATAAAAAGTGCAAATGCAATCCTGTGCAATTGTCAGAGCAGCCAGCCACACTTACCTTTTATAACTAACTGTAGATAAAAGATGTAAATATTTAGGGAGTGGGCAGGACAGCAGCCTAATAAAGGAGGTTACTATAAATGTCTCTTTTTACAGTATACCTATCCAATTTACACTTCTGAGAGAGAAAGCTAATCCCCAGTTCTAATGTATCAGATTCTTACATTGATCAAATAATCAAAGTCTCTACTTTAAGTATAAGATACAGACTTTTATTATACAGAAAAAAATATCCTAGTAGAAAAAAAAAACTCTTAAAGGGTGAAAAGAAAGCTAGAAACAGAACATGGAGGTTACTTTAACCTGCACCAGAACATAAATGATTACTTGCACAATTGTGGAGTGATAACAGCCACTCCCTAGTTAAGGTTGCAGCTGTGTTTCTATCATAGGAGAAGTTTAGGACTTTTCTTTAAAATACACACACAAATCATACTGGCATCAAAACTGTGATGTTAGATCTGGGGTCAAACTAGGATTTTTTTTCTATACAGTATGAATGAATTAAATAAGGGATACCCGAACTATAACACACTAAATATAGACGTGTTCTACTCTTTGTGCTATTTGCAAGCAGAAAAACAGAACAAAAAATAAAACTGAACTTTCCTAGAAGAGATTAATGCACAGCACCAAACTTGATGAAAGACTCATTTAAAAAAATATTAATTTTAAATTCAGGAATGTCTTTGAGGATTGCCACCTATATGATAGCAGGTCAAATGACTGCAGAATCCTAAATTTTCATTTGAGTTATAATCACTTCCAAATAGCTGTGTTACAAGAACATTAAGGTTGCAAAAAAAAAAAACAACCCAAAAAACCCCAAGCACTTTAAAATGTTTGGCATTGACCAGCAGTAAGGGTGGAACCAACAGATCCATACTGCAGAGTATTCTCACTGCAGTAACTGAGAGCATGGAGTGATCTTTTGTGCAGGCCAGTGACTAGAGTAGGATGAAACATCTCGCCAGTGAGTTTTGCAGTTATTTAATGATAGCAGAGGATTGATGACTCTCTGAAAGTTTAGATTCTATTCCAGATTTTGAAAGGGGGATCACTATATGCAAACACTCCCAGTCTCCCTCTTTGGCCTCTTTGTTTGAGTCCTAGTCTTCCCCTAACTCCAGCTCCCAGTCCCAGTCCCACTCTCCAAGCTTCTCATACCAGTCTCCCCCCCTCAGGTTCATTGCTTAGATAGTCTCAGTCTCTCTTCACTCCATCTCCCCCAGGCTTTGTTCCAATTTACTCTCTCCACTGCTTCCTCCACTCAGGTTCAGATCTTGGCCCTTCTGCATTTGAGTCAGGTTTTTCCTCCGCCAGGCTGCTGGGAAGCTAATAGGAGGTGGAGAGCATTTTTAGCACAGAAGAGGCATGTCTTCTTCCTCTCAGTTCTTGTGTCTGGCACCAGAGTGACCCACAACAGCCAGGAGAAGTAACTGCGGGGAAAGTCCTACTCAGCTGCTTCAGTCCTGCTAATATTCCAGACATATTTGGAAAATTTTGCTGCCAAACTCGAACAAGTCTGAGCAATTGTGAATTCAGATTTTTCCAAGTCTTATGACTTATCATTTGGGTATCACCCCCCGCAAAGAAACAAAAGGCTTATCCCTTACTTAAAAACTATACCTCTGCCAACATTTCAAGCTTATGCTCCAAAAAATGGAGGTGCTTGAATTTTTCATTTCCAATATGGCAAAACAACGCCTTTCCCCCACCCTCATTCTGAGAAATGACCGAACTGTTTTTGCTCAAGTTTTCTAGACAACAACATGACCTCTTGAGTTGCTCCTGAGCACTTCGTTATCATTTGGACTCCTGTGCTAATGGAAGCTCCCTTCCCCTACATGTCTTCAGCAGAACTCCTACCCTCTGTATGTCCTTATACTCCCACAGCCCTTTGCACAGAGCTCTCTCTTCTCATGTCTGCATGTCCATTCCCATGAGATGATTGTGGGGGAGGAGCAACTCAGGGATACAAAATGAGAGAGCTGTGGGTAGCGGGGGAGGCAGGAAGCCCCAGATCTTCCCTTTCTTCTCCACCCAAAAAACTCCTGTGGCTCACAATACTGAGACTTGACCTCTGATAAACCATGGAAGGTTTGTCTGGTGGACAAGGCAGGGAAGCACTAAGTCTTCTCTCCATGATTTCTCCAGCTGCACTCTCTAGTCCTGGCAGTCCCACACCAAGTAATTCGGTCACTGGTGGGGAACCATGGAACTGCTTGGGGGGGCACATGAAGACATATGGACCATCTGGTATCTTTTTTTTTTTTTTTTTTTGAGGGAACTGCCAGTAGCAGAGGGGGTCCAACTGGGGGACACTTAGGAAGAGCTCCAGGAAACAGGAGGAAGTGCTAATATTCCCTGGGTGTCTAATGTCTGAGAACGCCTTTGACCGCCACTCCTGCAGCATTATCTTCACTTCTATGAAGTGAATGGTTCATCATAAACCACCTTAGTGCACTCTAACCACTTGCTTATGCTAGATCCTAAGTATCAATGTGATTTTAAACACAGATCTTCCTCCTCTACCTATCTGCCAGGTGGAGTGACACCAGCATCATCAGCTGCTTTATTCTGATGGAGAAATGGATCTCATTATTAAAATCCCTTGAAGTTTCTTAAGGCATCCTTGCCTTGACACTTCCAATGGTGTGGACAGCCATAATTCCCTATGTGCATTTCTTAAAAGCAGATAAAGGTCATGAATAAATTACTGAGCACTAGAGTATGGAAAGAAAATGGACTGGTACTAAAATGAAGCCATAAAGATTTATTAAAACCTTCCTTTCATATAAACATTTCTTTTATAACATTTTGATACCAGGGAGGCCAAGGTTGCAGTGCCATTAGCAAGTGGTGACCTTTATTTCCCTCTACGGACAATAAATAGAGAGGCAAAATGCAGTAAACCATTTCCTATATTTACCAATGAATTATCCACCTCATTAGCTAGTGCTTTATTCCCATCCCCTTGATGTACTTGTGTTTCCTCACACCTATACAGTATAAATGTACTAAAGCTTTGGAATCTAAATGAAAAGTCTAACAATCCATCACTAGGCAACAAATAAAAGGACAGAAAGTCTGTTGTTTTAAAAAATTTCCCATCCCAGCGAAAGGACCAACAACATGTCAATTCTCAGTAGTAAGTAAAAGATGGTAGCAGAATATTATTTTCATTATAACATTTTCATTTGGTTTCTTCTCCACCACCCTGAAACCTCCTTAATGCACCATAACTACTATTTGGCTTCCTCCTGTGGATTACATGTCATTGTAGCCCTCAGTCCTAGACTAATCTAAGCAAGAATAAAATCCAGCTCTAAAACACTAGGATTTATAAGGCTTTTCCTCATGGCTCAATGACAAGCTACATTTTCTTTACAAAATAAAAATAATATTCACATATTACCATGCATTTTGGATCTGTTTTGTCTTTTAATTTAATTTATTTTTCTTGTACTCTAATTTAGGCCTGGTGAAGTGTTGTATTGAAGGATCTAGAGATTTAAATCTCAAATCAGACACTACAGTGATGAATGACATTAGCAAAACCTGGATAGGTACAGATATACAAAAAGTAACTTGAATAGCAGAAAGATAGATCTCCATGAAAGGAAAGAACACATATCCCATCTTTACAATCTGTATGTAATGGAGTGGCACCTGCCTCTCAACAACACCCCTTCTGGTTGGATGTCTGCAGTCTTTAAAGAGTCCCAGCTCTGGTACTGGGCTATACCCTCGGGGCTTCCTATCTGGTGACAATGGTTTTACTCTCTTTTGGCCCCTCTGGCCCCACCTGGGCCACTATACAGTTCAGATCCCCTTCTGGGGATTTATCACTGTCCAGTTGTTAGCCACTTCCCTGCTGGCCTATGGGGGAACCCAGGCCTGCCCACTACTCTAGGTCCCAGTCAAGGGACCCTAAGAATAGCACTCATATGCCACCTTTTCCCTTTAACAAAACTGCTTTGAGGTTCCTGGGCCATATCCCCACAGCCCCAGCTTTAACCCTTACCTCAGGGCTCTTCTATGTTCAGGCCCAACAGCCAGACAGGAGCTCTTCCTCATTTCCTGCCAGCAATGAACTGCCCCTAGTGCTTCAGGTCCCTTTCACCATCCAGGAACACCACCTGTACTCCTCTTGCTCCAGCAAGGAACTGATTTTGGTCTGTACTACAGCTCCTTTTATACTAGCCTGCAACTCTATGATTACCTAACACCTTGCAACATCCCTTGATTGGCTGCTTTCCTGCACAGTCTCTCTAGGCTGCTTGGAGGACTTAGCTCCACTGCTCTTTCCCAGGACAGATGTGGCGGGACCCTGAGGCCTCTAATAGGGGGACCTCTGGGCCTAGTCCACCCAATCACACCATACTAGAAGTTGAGAATCAAAGATGGCTGCTCATTGCTGCACTCTCCCTGTGCTCAAATACTTTAGGTATCAAAGTAAGTACTTTGTATGTATTATTTGTGCACCCCGCTATCTCCCATCCTCTGTATGTTGTTAGTCTGTAAGGTGCATGCCCATCCTGCAAATATTTAAGTATGTGAGCAACTGTACTCACTCTAAATTCAAGTAGTTCTACTGAGAATTGAAAAACAAATCTGACATAAAGAGTTACCTATACACTAATTCCCACTTAAGTCTGCCTGTATGAAAACAAGTCTCTGAATTGCATCAATACATTATTATTTTACCAGAAATTAGTTAATATTCATATATTTGATTATGTAAATTGCTACATAAATGCCAACATTTTTCATTTTTGGTACTTGTCATCTCGTCACCATACAATTCTGTGACAACGATAACTGTTAACTAGAACAGTTCTGCAAATACTTGGGATATGTTTACACTGCAGTTAGATACCCATGTTTGGCCTGTGCCAGCCCAAGCCTGGAAGTCTACAAAGCAATGAAACAACCCCACAGCCTGAGCCCTGCAAACAAGAATCAGCTAGCATGGGCCAGATGTGAGTTTTTATTGGCAGTGTAGGCATACCCTTAGGCATGCGAGCAACTTAAAGTGTATAAGTCTCAAACTAAGGCAATTGTATGTGAAAGAGATGAGTTTTGCATTAAGAATTCTGCATACCCTAGTTACCTTTAAAAAAAAAAAAAGATAATTTGTACAACTGAGTTTTAACTTCAAGTGCCATTCTGTATGTAGGAACCTGCACTACAGGATATCTTGAAATCCAGCAACTTCACTTTTGGTACATGCACGATGATAAAGTTTTTAAGGTATGCGCACGGACACTCAGAGACCTGAGATTCGAGATAAGCAATGAAACCTCAGTCCCACTGAAGCAAGTAGCAAAATTCCCATCAAATTAATTCCCACTGACCTCTGATGGGGAGTATCAGGATTTCACCCCAACGCCCTAATTTTTATATTTTGTATTTTTGTGCTCTCTTTCAAAAACATTGTATTGTTATCAGAACCAATCATGAAAGCACCTTATAAATGTAAACTATTGCTCCTTAGGAGGAATTTAAAGTAGCAAGAAATAAAATAAAGTCTTTTGGAAGAGATCTTCACTCAGAATATAAAGTATGCATATTATCCATGCCAATTCCATGTTCAGTCACAATGAGGGCACATATTAAAGGAGCACCACATGATACTTGCTATTTAACTGAAATCACAGTGCACGGGAGCTCAGCACTCTGAATACCATCCAGGGCCCATGCTGCAGTAAACCAGTGTACTGTGACACTGCTAAAAACACTTTCTATTGATTGTTTCTACTGAGAAAAGGGCATGAAAGTAATAAGAGAGATTTGGGCAGCAGAAAGCTGAGAGAAGTAACACCACCAAAGGCTGGAACTTCAACAAAAACAGAAAGCATCATGTGTGTTACAGATCAATGGCCTGAAATAAGCAAGAAAGCTTTGTGCCATTTTTTAAAAAGTGTTCAAGATGCTGCAATTAATTTCTGAAAAACAGACCATAACTTTTTATGAAATAACCTAAGTAATAAACAAAAATGAAGCAGTACCCGTGCTTACTTTATCAACAGTGAATTCAGGGCTTGAAAGCTAAGGTAGGGCATACATTTAAAGTGGAACTATTCCTGCTTAGCTTCTTGTGTGCACAGCTATTCCAAGATACAAATGCCTTATTCTGAATTAGCTTAATCCACTTTGCAAATGGATCCAAAAGTGAATTATGCTAATTTGGAAGAAAGCACTCTTATCCTGGAATAAGGGTGCTCACACATGAAGTTAATCAGGAATAGCTATTCTGGAACAATTTGCCATGTAGATAAGCCCTTAGCCCTGGCCTTACACTGGGGGCGAGGGTCGACCTCAGATATGCAACTTCAGCTACGAGAAAAGCGTAGCTGAAGTCAGCGTATCTTAGGTCGACTTACCTCATGTCCTCATGGCATGGGGATGACTGACACCGCTCCCCTCTCAACTCCACTTCCGCCTCTTGTCTTCGTGGATTACAGGAGTCGAAGGCAGAGCGATCGGGGATCGATTTATCACTTCTATTGCGGATCGGTGGGTAGTGAAGACATACCCTATCATATTCAGCTCTAGAATGCATGCATGTATCTCCTTCAGTGGGTGCTATACGCAGATATCTATATAAACTCAGCATTTGGCCCTTACTGCTCATAAAAGGAGCCAGACTGACACCACTGTGGAATCAATTAAATTCATAGAACAGGTACAGCCCATTAACATGCCTCCAAATGTGACATGAATAAAACACTTACATTGGTTCAGTTTCCACTCTGTTCCAATTCAATCCAGAGCCTCTCCGCTAACAAGGATGTGGATTGTTGCAAAGTGTGCTGGCGGTGGGAGTTCCTAAAATTAATTTTGTGCCAGGGAATGGTCCTGGATTTATGGCCATAAAGAATGAAATCTTCTATAAGTAAATAAATAATTGGCTTTTATACAGTGCCTTTCATCCTGAAGGTTTGCTGTAAAGTGATTATCAAACTGTACACATAGAGCAGAACTGAAATGCAGCCAGCTGGTGTGCAGGCCATTAAACAACAACGCAGGGTGAGAGGGGAGGCATTTAACTAAGTGCACTAGACAAAACTCTTTACTTATGAAATCTGTCA
Organism: Dermatemys mawii; assembly: GCA_007922305.1. Taxonomy (NCBI): domain Eukaryota; kingdom Metazoa; phylum Chordata; order Testudines; family Dermatemydidae; genus Dermatemys; species Dermatemys mawii. Next base: position 65,623,588 of record ML677333.1, on the reverse strand, counting down.
TGGGATATTTGGTGTCCACACAGAGCAGAGAGAACTGCAGTTTTCAAGGTCTTGTCTGTAAGAGTCACACAAAGACAACTGCACTACAGTCACTTCTATCTCAGGATGAATGAACTCTATGGAACCAAAGAGTTTTCACGTTCCTAGCCTGAGGTTTGGACTCATAACGTTTATAGTAACGATACCAGTTTACTTGGATTAAAAGAACCTACCAGCTATTAGATGGTAAGTTTTGGTTACAACCAGCCTGGGTTGTAGTTGAACCCGTGAGCTTGAACTGAAAGGCTTTGTACCCTATTACCAAGTTCTTGAGCTATTCAATCCCTAAAGGTCTCTTTTTTTCTAACAAGAAACAAGACTCCATTTGACTTTTGTACTGCTCATGAAATTCAACACTACTGAGCAAGAACATCATTGTGTATCCAGATTCCCTCCAAAAGGAAAAAAAAGGCTCAAACTAATACAATTCTGAAGATCAAATATTTTTATTTCTGTACTAAATACACAGACTTGAACTTCATTTAATTCACCGGGCTATTTCTCACCCCTTTGATATTAGCAAGATTTTTTCCCCCACATGCATCTCTATTTTTCTCATTTTATACATATATCTTTAATATTTGGTTACAGACAGTGCTTTCAGGAAGCTGGAAGAACACATAAAAAGCATCACACAGATGCAGATCACACATTGCTTTGAACTCAGCTTCCAAACTGCATAAACATATGATCTAAATGGGACAGAGGATCGATTATTTAGTGATTTGAGTATGTGACTGGGATTCAAGATCTAATGAATTCTGGTCCTAATAGACTTGCACCCTGAATTCCTCTGGAGCCTCAGACCAGCTAATTAAATATTGTTTCCAATCTGGCACAGAAACGATCTTCCCGTCTTTTACTGTCAGACTAAATCACCATCATGGTCCTCGCTGGCCTTTTAAATCCACAGGTTTGGCTGTGACCAAGCAATGGAAGAGTTACAGTGGTTGGGGGTGCTCTTTGGGACACCCTGCCCTAGCGTTAAAGCTACAACAGGTCAGCTTTAATTTGCACCACTGGAGAACAGTATATAGTGAACCATCACCCTGCCATGCCTTCTCCCTCCCCCTTATGCTAGGCTGGGGTGTGGGAGTTCCAGAATAAGGGGTGGAAGAACTGAGTGGCAGAACTGATGCCAGTGGAGTTACCTTTGCTGCGTTTGTACCAGCAGGCATGCCCTACACACAGCAGGAAATCTGCAGGGGCAAACTCTGTCTACTTAGCAGTGCAAAGTGAACTTGGCTGACCAGAGAATCCAGCCCTATGAATTTTCAGGTGCACTCTAGATTGTACAATAAATGCCTGTTCTCTACCCACTGAAGTTAGTGGGAGTCTTTTCATTAACTACAATAGGTTTGGATCAAGCTGAGACATCAAGAACATTTCTGTGGTCAGGAGAAGGGTGCAGGGTTTTATTTTCAGGGGCACAGAAGTTGTCACCTGGAAGCCAACAGGTCAATTTATTTTTATAAGGAGAATTGCAAAGGTGGAATAACTGGCTAAAAAAACCCACATTCTATGAAATCATTACAAGGTACAATCTGAATATGCTAGCTAATACATTAGCATTGTCCTGCAATAATAGTGCTGGAAACAAATTCAGAGTGCCTATATAACCATTTTAAGGCAGACTTTTCCTAAACAGGACAGTGCATGAGTGACAATCACTGGATTTTGTGTATAATTTTTAATGCTTGTACATGCAACAAAAGAACTGGTTAATGGGCTGTATAAATCAAAACAAAGGAATAGTGTTTGCAGCTTTCAACCTCTGCTAAATAGAATTTGTCACTGGTTGTATCCTGGGTGGGCATGCATCTTTAAGCTACTGCTGGTAGGGGAAATGTGGAGGTAGCTCATGGAGGAAGTCTCCATGTATCAGTGAGTGAATATTTAGCAGGATGCAAATGGCAGTCTCCCACCCACACCATTCTATGCCAAGTGTACTATGAGCCCCTCCTTGTTCTGTCCCCTTTCAGGCATTTAGCACTTGTGGTGATGCTGGAGTCTCTCAGTCCTTGCTCCATGAACCACATGGATCAAGATTGTGCCTGGACCCTGTGCTGGAGTGCATGTTAGAAGAATAGCACCCTGCACACTCCCTTCCATGCTGTGTACACATGTGGGGCTAGGGATCATCTAGCCCCATACCAGTTTATGCCAGTTTAAATAAAATGACACTGGATATGGCTAAGTAACCAAGCAAACACAGAGTAGAGATTTCCCCAACACATTTTCTTACAACCTCCATTTAGAGGATCTTAGGGGGCATTGACGAGTTTCCATTCAGGGATAGCTCCCCACTGGAGAATGAAAAACTCTTCATGTGTGATTTCTTTAACACCTCTATCTTTGATTAAATAACCCAGGTTTGGGAACTTAGATTCTTAGAGTTCATTAATAGCAATTAGATTAGCCACTGAGATTTCGGAGATAGTACGTTGCCTTCTTCATTCCAATGAACTTCCCAGTCATTTATTAAAATTAATAACATAAAGGATTCCATTTAAATTACAAAGTTAAATTTGAGATGTTAAGAATCAATCCAATCATGTTTAATTTACATGTAAGAGCTATTAACATAGCTTTCAGGAGAGCAAGCGAGGCAATACCTTTCTCCTGCTACTAAGACAAAACTTTCTGTTTCGACATACAACCTTATTTAGGTGGTTCAAACCAGAGGCATTTCAAGGGTGTCATCACTTGGCAATTGAGTATGTAATGTTCAAGCAAAATAGGTCCAATTTAAAAATTCTTTGAGATACTTGCTTAGTTTAGTCCCAGTCATATTTCTCTCAAGAGATGTGTAATCCTAACACACACATACCGCGTACCTGAGCTACCTGTCACTCATGAAGTTGCTAATGAAAAGATCTGTGAATGCATCATATACTATAATATTTCTCTCCACTAAATACAGATAAGAAACCATACAAGTGAAAAATCACACAGGAACTGAACACCACCTGGAAACTTCAGCTCATATAGAATGTTGTTCACTTACTTATAATGAATTCCCTGTGGGAAACACTCTTGTCCAGGATATTTAGAACACACGACTGGGGACAGATTTTCCAAAGAACTCAGCATGTTGGCTGTTGATCTCTTTTGAAATTCCAGACCTAAGTGTCACAATGGGAGCTACTAAGCACTTTTAAAAATCTGGTTCTTATTGATGTGGCAAAACATACAAAAAATGAGGATAAACAGGAAATTCAGGCCCCAACCCCACATATATTTATCTTTATATACAAACATTAACTATGAATTAAATATATAAAGGAGCATTTTGTTAAACTTCCCTTCTTCAGGAGAACCTTTTAAACACTGTTCGATTCCAGAGATTTCAAACTGGAATATACTAAAGACAGCTAGTTGAACAGTAGTACACATAATGAATAACACTTCTCATGATTTCGCATGTGATAATTTTGACAACACTTTTACTGGTTATCTTGTATGCAATCAATTGGAAGTAATCAGTTCCCTAGTTGCCTTGCACAGGAATTTATGGCCAACATTGATGGCAATAATAACTTTCATTGACAGAGATGTACACTTTGATCTTCTGCATTGTTATATCAAAATGTAAATATTTAATCTGTATAACAAATACAAGCAACAATTAATAATTAGATTTTTCCTCAAACTGTTCACCTTTTATTTAAATGTAATGACAACTACTTTGGCATCAAGGCAGCAGAAATGCATTCCTCTTTGGAGAGAGCACCATATGGATTTTGTTTCTCAGAAGAGAAGGGAATGGCTACAAGTATGTCCCTAAGGTTATGTGGACGTCCATAAACATTGTACTGAAGTGTTTCAGGGGAATGAGTACAAGAGCCCAGCTAAGTACATAAAAACAAATGAAATTACAATGAAACATTAAGTGCATAAAAGTGAATTGACTTTGCCAGTGCTGAATGATTTTCCTCAAGAACATCAACTGCAATCAGATCAGTTTGCAAGTGGCTTCTAAACCTAGAATATCTAACAAATTGAAAATGGACATTTTTCTATTGAGAGTTTATTTCATATACTCTTAATTGCTATCTTTACTCTCATTGTTATTTAATAGAACCATATGACTTGGGGCCTATCCAAAGCCCAGTGAAGTCAAAGAGAAGACTCTTACTAACTGCACTGGGCTTTTGGATCAGCAAATGGTAACTATGCTAAGTCTGGTCTGGCAACTCTGTTTAGAATTCTAAGAGACTGATAAATTTGTAGGCCCAATGGGACCCTCAGATCATTTTCTAGCCTATCTTCTAAAATGGTATCCAGTCTTGATGGAAAATCTACCACTTCTCTAGGTAGCTGGTTCCACTCATTATTTACCCTCTCTGTTAATATTTTGTGCTTTATTTCTAATCTGAATTTGTGAGGCTTTAATTTAATTTGTGAGACTGTCTTGTTTCCACTAGATTAGAGAACCTTTTTAGTACCTGGTATTTTCTTCCCATGAATCCATGGATGCACAATAATAAAGTCATCACTTGATCTTCATTTAGGTAAGATCAAAAGAGAGCTCCTTAAATCTCTCACTATAGGGCTTTTATTTTCAGTCCTCGTGTCATTTTTGTGGCTCTTTCCTGCATTATTTCCAGTTATTCAACATCCTTTTAAAAAATTGGACACTGGACACAGTATTCCAGGATTGGTCTTTACAGTGCTGTATACAGAGGTAAAAAATAAAAATCAAATCCCTACTTCTACTCACCACTCCCTGTTCATACATCCAAGGATTGCATTAGTACTTTTTGCTACAGCCAAGCACACGGACAAGGTTGAAGATTAGTGTATCAATGGCACTGGGTTTTTTTGTTTTGTTTTTTAAATAAATTTGCTTAAACCACAAACAGCACATTACCCATCAATAGGTGTCTCACCTATGGTACTTGTGGCTAATAATTAACAAAGCAGTGTTGCCAACTCTCACAATTTTATCACAAGTCTCACAATATTTGGTGTTTTAATTAAAGTCCCAGCTCTTGGAGACAAGTGATGATATGAGACTCTCAGCTGTTGTTAAAAAATAATAATAAAAAAAAAGCAGTAAGCCTTTGACTATCCTGGTTGTGGAGAAATAACCTGAGCACCCTTTGAAGTACCAGAAAACAGAAGACATCCCCAACTTCCCCCATTAAAATAATTATTTTTAAGCCAGTCTCAGATTTTTGGGGAGCTGAGGGTCGATTCAAGATTTGAATATTTGAAGCTGGCAGTATTGGGCTACTGCACAGACAATAGTTTTGACTAGGATTTTTACCCAAATCCTTTCAACAACTTTTAATATTCCAGCCTTTATTTTTATACTTTGGGGGGTGAAACCACTACTATAGGACCTGATTCAGCAAACACTTTTGGATGCACATTACTTTATTCACCAGTCAGACTATTCAGGTAGGTAGAGTTGCACATAACCTTAACACTGCAGGATGAGAGAGAGATTTTACAGAGACAGGTAAACTTGAGGGGGTTTTAGGTTTGTGAATATCACGTATTACTGTGTCGGTTCAAAAGGTATTGAGTATTTGTTACCTCCTGTAATTGAACTATATCTTCCCTCTCTCCCTCCTAAGTTGAAAGTAAATCAAATTAAAACAAAATAAAACTGATCTTAAGAGTAACCTTTGATATACATTAGGGATGAAGGAAGCCAAACGCCCCAACCAAAATTTGCACTGACACCAGTAAGGAGCCAGTATATATTGTAACATAACTATTATTACTAGCTAGGCATCATCAGGTGTTGAGTAGGTGTTGTGACCTACTCGTCCATGTTCTTTTTCTTAGCGTGCAAGCAAGTTTTTAATCGCATAAGAAATCTTGTGGTGATATACAAGGTTCTTGATAGGAGGAGTTGCATGACCAGGAGGAGAGTTTGCTCTGACTTGAGTCAATTCTTGAGGAAGAGTTACTGCCTGGGAACCTGGCACTGGTGTTGTGTTGAGATTCCTGGAAAAAAAGGTTACCCTGCATGCTGTTTGACCACCTATGTTCCAGGAGTGGTTTGTGTGTGTAAATAAAACAAGTTACAGGCTGTGCCACTGATCTCTCCTCCACTGGGAAGCTAATCTGCAAGGTCCCAAACATCTTCTACCACTCAGAAGAGGTTATACTAGTGTCAAGAAAAAAGGCAACACTGTTTTATTAAATAGTACCATTCTCCCTCCTCCTCGTTTTCACAACAGCTCTACATTTGTTTTTTTAGGGTGTTCTATTTATTTTTTCCCTGCTTGCCTCCTCTGCTTCTGTTTTGACAATCTCTCCTAAGTAGAATGTAAACCCAACATTTATTGCAGGAGAACTTTTCCACACATGGTATTTGAATAGGTTTGAAACTAGGCAAAACCTAGCAAAAAGGAAGAGTCATGTTGATTCTTGCTGAGGGACTTCATTGTGCAATGGTTTTTTTGTGTTTTTATGCTAGCTTGCAACACAAGACTCATATCTGCCGAATTCTTTATGTCTTTTTCAAAAGTGCTTAATTTCTGCAAAGATACATAAAGAATTTTCCAGCTCAAAGTGTTCCTGAGCTAATACAGGAAGATGTAGTCTCAACAGGAGACATAATGTGTTTACTGGCTGAACTATAGCTCTGTTCTTTGTGGTATTTCTTCTGCTCACTTAATGGTTTGTAACAGGAGAGAGCTCCAGGGAACAGTATGACCCCTCTGTGTGTCTGAGAGTTCTGGTCGGGATGTGCTGCAGCTATTAGTGCTCAGCATGTAGGAGGAGAAGCAGTTGTATATGCCAGTAAAATGCAGTTACTTTGGGGCTTTTCTCTTTCTCTCTCTGAAGCTAATACTAATTTATCCCATCTCTAATTTAATTGCAATTCAGTGATTCCTACCTTACTATTTTTCTGAGCATGTGGGAGTCTGTGTATCTATCTCACCTTGTCTCTCCTTTCACAAATGAGGTGATTATTTTTATCCTTCAGCCCCTAATTATAATGAAGTGAGGATCATATCCTCTTCCAGGGTTGCACTGATGACACAAACACTATTATAAATGACTCACTACTGGCCAACTGACAGGTAGGTTTTGTTGGCTTTTGTGCCAGTTCCAATTGCCAACTCTGTTGCCTTTCCAAGAGCCTGCCCTGGGGTCTGTAAAGCCCCAGGCCAGGAATCCTGTTTTTGTGGCAAAAAGAAGAGACTCTCAGCTTTTGTTCTAAAGAGGGAGTAGGCTCCTTGCACTCTTCCTCACTGAGCCAGTTTTGAAAGCTGACCTCCACGTCTGATGCAGAAAGATGATGGGAGCATGGAAAGTAGCATTGCCAACCACAACGTTTAAAGAAAAACCATGAATCAGCCACTGAGAACCATGAAATTGGCTTAAAAAAAGGACAAGATTTAAAAATAATAAATGTGGGTTTTTTATATATGCCTTCTGGTACTGGAGTTCTTTTGGGTTTATGTTTTTAAAGCTTTACTTCACAACCATGAGGGTCAGAAACTATTTTTTTAAATTAATGAAAGCTGAGAGTCTCAGTTAATAAACTGATTGCAGCAGGTGGGACTTAAGGGTAGGAAACCACCAAATATTGCAAAGACACAACGAAGTCATGAGAGTTGGCAAAACCAGATCAACACATCCCCATATAAAATAAGACCATTACATTTGGGTATATATACTCTACAGAATCATTTCATTACCACCTCCCTCAAAATGCTCAGACCAACCGTTTGCACATGACAGAGCAAACAAAAATGCTAATGTCGGCTCTGGCACTTCTCCTTTAACTACATTTTTCAGTTTAATTTCCTTCTCCCCCTCAAGGCACTGCTAACTAAGCTTACGACAGGACTTTAGAAAACGTGTCCTGATACAATGTGTGCAGATGTGTGGGGTTTATGTATTTAGGCAGTGCATTTCAATATTAAAGATGTCCTTTCTCTTATGAGCCCAACTTCTTACAGAGGCCTTAATACACAGAAATTTCAAACAGAGCATTGTTCTATTTAAATCTCTTGCTAAGAGAGATTCTAATGTTTAGTTTGTTTTCTCAATGCCACCACTCTCCACGTAGAGTTTAAAGTAAGTCTTCTCTATCCACTATTCAACACAAACCATACATTCACCAAGTACCAGTAAAATTAACCAATGCTTTCCCCCTCCTCCACCTCCCATTAAACAGAGTTGAAAGGGTGAGGGAAGTACAGACCAGCATGAATTCCCTCTGCTCTCTCAAAAACCAACCATGCTGCACAAAAAATTTAAGAGTTTTCTTGATGTTCCCTAGAAATTGTGCTGGGTGGTTTGACTTATCTTTGCCCTTATCTTTAATTAAGTCCTTTTTTTAAAACTTTGTTTCATCTCTAATTTTCCTAATATGCTCAAAGCTGGATTTTAACTCATAAAAATAATAGAGTAAAAATAATTCCTCCAATTACAATATTTCGGAAATGAGATGAAATGGTTTAGATCTAAATATACACACAGGAGATGAATATAGTATTACACTGACTTTAATTATGGGATTAGCACTGCTCTGTTAACAGTGGCATAGAAGTACCATAATAACTAACGTGGACTTTATTAGTTCAGTATATTGTAATTCAAAAGTGCGTTCTACATAGTACTCATTTAAAGGAGTTGCTCAAGAGTGCAATGTTGCTGCAGAACCAGAAGTGTATAATTTGCCTGCTTTGGAAAAAGTGCTCTTGTTCTTTTAGGTCAAGGAGGTATAATGCCAATTAAAGCTCTAAAAGATGGCAGCATAGACATAGTCTATTAGAGAGCTGCATTTCGATTTGAAAAGCAAGATCCAAAAAAAACCCCAAAAGAAGTTCTGAGTAACAAAGGAAAGATGCTGGGGTTTATTCTTCAGTTGTTTGTGACTAAGCCCCTATAACAGTGAGAATTACAAAGGGAAATACAAAACCACATGAGAACAGGGGACATGAATACTTAGAAATGGAAACAGAAAAAGGCCAGGTGTGGGGAAAGGGGAGGGGAGAGAATGCCTATTTTCACAAACAACGACAATGAGTCACTAAGAGCCAAATGTTAAAAGGCTGATGCAGTGATGTGGCAGCAACACATGGTTCTTTATGCTTGATCTCAGTTAGAAGGATAATTTGGCTACAAATTTGAGCAATGAAGATGGAGCTGAATGTGAAGGTGACATATGTTGTCTCTAGATGAGATGGCAGTTCTACTGTTAGTGAATCAGCCACTTCCTCTAGTCATTGGAATGTAAATGGAAATAACTCTGGCCCAGATGATGCCATTTTTATACTTATCTCAAAGGAACCAGATTGCTAAAAAATGGAGACCTATTGTGGGAGAAGAGGGATGATGAAATAAAAAACCTTGCAATATTAAAGGAAACTCCTTACCCCTCACCCCCAACATTTCAAGAGGAAAAACAGACCCTTAAGAAAGAAGGAAAGAAGAGAGGTGACAGTTCCTAGGCCAGACTTTGTCTTCAGGAAGATTCGCTAAAGTCACTAGATTCCACATAGTCTGGAAAAAGAGAAGACTAAGGGGGGACACGATAACAGTTTTCAAGTACGTAAAAGGTTGTTAAAAGTAGGAGAGAGAAAATTGTTTTTCTTAACCTCTGAGGGTAGGACAAGAAACAATGGGCTTCAGTTGCAGAAAGGGAGGTTTAGGTTGGACATTAGGAAAAAACAGGGACATTAAGCACTGGAATAAATTGCCTAGGGAGGTTCTGGAATGTCCTTCATTGGAGATTTTGAAGAGCAGGTTCCACAAATATCTGTCAGGAATGATCTAGATAATACTTAATCTTCTCATAAGTGCAGGGGACTGGACTAGATGACCTCTCGACGTCCCTTCCAGTCCTATGATTCAATGACTCTATAAGCACAGAGGTCTGCCTGTGAGCATCTGCTTGCAGGACTGGGCATTAAGCCGCGACAGTTATTGAACTTGTAAAAAGTTAGATGTTTAAAAGCACAGATTTTCTATTTTGTTCTACTTGCTCAAAGCTTCTCACTGCACATTTCTTGACTTCCAAACAATACATATAAAACATATTAAAATACAAAACTTACATGAATATAAGGGCACACTTCTAAACACTCCAGAATTAGAAAATGCAAAAATCAAGACACTCAAAGTAATTTGAACTTACCCATGTTACATATACATGACTGACTGGGCTGTCAACAGTGACAGGGAAGGGAAGAGTGGGGAAACCCTACAACAACATTATATACTTTTTTCTCCGAGTATTATGAGATCTATACAGCATAAGTCAGTTACTCTTTTTCATTTACACCATCTATTATTAGCCTCAAGATTTCACCAACTGACAATCCAAACAAGCAGTTTCATATGCTTAGTACCCATTTTATATAAGGTATTCCAACAAAAGTCCATTAAATTATCTCAATTTCATTCTCCTTCTAACTTGACTCCCCAGCACTGGGTGAAGGTGAGCACTGTCTTATCACTTTAATCATAAGAGCTCTCTCAGTCTCTATTATGGATAGATTCAGACTTGTCAGTAAGTAAAAGAAAATAGCTCACAAGTTGCTAATAAGGATTAAGTTTATTGCTTGTTCTATTGCCCCAGACTTTGTAGCTCCCAGGACTGCCTTGAGAGAAAGATGATAACATCTCAAGGGGTTTCCCTCCCTTATTAAACAATTTGTAAAACAAATAAAAATCCTTTTGTCAGTTGAAGGAGGAAGAAATTACTGCTTTCCTGAAGTGGCATCCTATTATATTACTGCCTCATCTCTTGATTACTGTTTTTGACAAAAGTGTTCAAATGGATGTCAGAGCATCTATAAGAGGCCTACTTCCTTTATGTCAGTATCACAAAAAAGATTCACTCAGCATTTAGATTTGGGAGCAGCACAAGGATGCACTGGGAAGATGTGGCCTGCAATAGTGAGGCCTGCAAAACTCTTCCTCTACAGGTTGATATTAGCATGGTCTCAAAGTTAATCTTATTGGTGGCTTTTTATAGAACAGCTCCCTAGGTACTTCAACTCAATTGTTGTCCATCATTGACAGGCATATCAGGCTTGGCATTTCAGGCTTTTGTGATTAGTATTCATTCTCTCATACTCTATCCTAATTATGAGTAATCCCTACTGGGCCTTAGTGCAATGTCCCTGATGTCTCTCATTCATCTGTGTGCACTTTAACCCACAGCATAGGTTGGGCAGCTTTAATCTATGAGTTTTTTTCCAGAAGGCTATGGTTTGGAGCAGCTAAATTGTAAGCACTTTGTAATTGTACACACTTTGGGCTAGGTTGTGGCTTTAGTTCTTACGTAGGGGGAAGTGCAGAACAGCACTAGAAAGATCATTTTTCTTCAGTCGGGGAGGGTGTCATTGTTGTTCCTGGCATGATGGCTCCACGGGCCAGTGTGTATAGGGATGAGGCAGTCCACAGCCCTGTCTCCTACCAGTACCCTTTCTGGCATCCTGCTCCCCAGCAAAGTGCATGAACAAGCAGGCCCTCTATTGCCCAGAGCCCAGGAACTACTGGACATGAGCTTGGGCAGTCATGTAAAGGGGAGTAAGTTTCTTGCCTTGCCCTTCATATCTGCACAGAGGCTAACCCTATATGAATACAGATTGAATTGTATTATACAACTCTCTTTGTGTGTGATGGAAACAACTGACTGGGATGCAGAGTACAGTGGCTGCTATAACTAGGGGCTTAGTGTGGTAAACTCCTGCCTAAAAGATTTGGGAACTTGCTTTTTACTTAGCTCGGCCACTTGGGCCCAACTACTGTCAGCGCTACATGTTTGATCGATGGCATGATCACAGCACAGGTGGGTATCTGGGGCAGCATATTGACTTGAGTTCCCCCACTACCAGAATGATGTTTTGTTTTGTTTTTTTTCAAAAAAGGAATGTTTTAATAAGTTTTCATCTGACAGTAGCAAAGCAGAAAGCAATGTGACTTAAGTAACCTCCAGAACTGCATCACTCCCAGCACCCTTTGAGAATACTTCCACTAAGAAAAGTGATTCACCTGACAGGGCTTCTGCCTTTTTTCTCCCTCTCTCCCTTTAACAGTCGTGTGTGGAAGAATGGATGCACCACTGGCACACTCCCTTGTAGCTGGGTATGAAATAGCAGGTGTTTCCGCTCATCAATCCCATTGACAGTTGCTCTCGCCCTGTGGTAGATACCTTCTCGCTACTTGGCCCTCTGGTCAGATCACAGTTTAATCCTTCCCCTTCTGGGTAAGAAAAGTACATCTGGAAGTCCAAAAGTCCCCCAATACAAGAGATCCTTCTGCCCATCCGTAAGGGTCAGTAGTCCTTACATCAAGCTTGTATGCCCATATCTCAGGGCTGGGAGAGAAATTCACTCCCATCCTCTCCTCTCCACTCTAACACAGTGCTCTTGTATTAAGCAGCTAGGTTTGCTTCTAGTTGCACTGTTGTTTCCCTGGGCCACTTCTTACCACCAAGCTTCATGTACTGCTTCTTTACAGCCTGTACTCAATGCAGTCTCTCTCCTCAGACCTCTGGCTTCTCCTCCATACTCCCAGCTCTTTCCCTCTCTGCTGGAACACTACTCCTTGAGGATTGCCTGTCTGTGCTTTGCACCCTTTCCCAAGAAATTCATTTAATCTCTGTGGCCTTCTTCACTCTGCCTTCCCCATGGCCATCTCAATAAGCAGGAACTCCCTACCTCGTCCCTTCTGGGTTTCTCTGTCTTGAGTCCCTCTCATAGACCTCCCCCATAACCGTCACCTCCTTCTTTTATGAAGAAGACCCAGCTGGATCTAATAATAAATGAAACCTGGTACACCCTCCATGTGCAGCAAGGTGGGTTAACTGAGCTTGCGAACACCTGTTAACCCTATGTTCACCTGTAGGGGGTAGACACCGGGTCCCAAGCCTTTCTACCTTTCTTGTCTCTCTTTTCAGATAATCTCCTCACAACACCCACTCAAAAAAAAAAACAAAAAACAAATCAACAAAGATACCTTGGAACCAACATGACATTTGCAAACGCATCACACTGTTCACGCTGCTTGTGTTATACCCTTTCCCCACCTTTTGTCTGTCTTGTCTATTTGGATTGTGAACTCTTTGGCTCTTATTTTGTCTAGCACAATGGAGTCCTTAGGCACTACCATAAAACAAATAATAAGAGCCATGAGCAGGGCAATTTTGGTGGAGAGTCCGTAGGTTTGGGATTCCCTGCCAGGAAGGATCATGCTAACAATGAGCCTTGCCATCATGATAGCACAATATAAGACTCATCCCTATTTGAGAGTTTATTCAAAAAAGGAGATTGTTGAATGGCTAACTGCATCTGTTTTGTAATCAACATCAGGAAACTGATCCTGAAGAAGGGTAAGTCTCTCTAGGCACAACCTAGAGCAGTGGTGGGCAACCTGCAGCATGTCAGGGTAATCCACTGGCGGGCCGCAAGGCAGTTTGTTTACCCAGACTTTCAGCAGGCACAGCCTCCCATAGCTCCCAGTGGCCGTGGTTCGCCATTCCCAGCCAATAGGAGCTGCGGAAAGCGGTGGTCAGAATGTCCCTGAGGCCGGCATCGCTTTCCGCAGCTTCCATTGGCTGGGAACAGTGAACCATGGCCATTGGGAGCTGCAGGTGGCCCTGCCTGTGGATGGTCAATGTAAACCAGGCGTTCTCAATCTGGGGATTGAACCCTCTCAGGGAATCACAAGGTTTTTACATGGGGGTTCTTGAGTGGTCAGTCTCCACCCAAGCCCCGCTTTGCCGGCAGCATTTATAATGGTGTTAAATATATAAAAAGTGTTTTTAATTTATAAGGAGGGGTCACACTCAGAGGCTTTCTATGTGAAAGGAGTCACCAGTACAAAAGTTTGAGAACCACTGATGTAAACAAACCATCTCGTGGCCCACCAGCAGATTATCCTGACAGGCTACATGTGGCCTGGAGGCCGAAGGTTGCCCAGCACTGGTCTAGAGCCAAATTAGACTGCGCTCTAATGGTTCTACTAGTTTTTGTGTGGTGCCCAGTTACTGTGATGATTGTGCATTAGAAATTCATATGCAAACAGCAGGAGAAAAACAAATGGCTCTCTAATGTATTGAGGAGCAGAGACAAATTTTATCTTTTAAGTATGGTGGGCATGGTTATCATTGAAAGGATTATATAAAATATAACTTGCAGTTCCCTTTAGTTCTAGTCTGCTTGATCTGCAAGCATGTGTATGAACTATATCTCTTGAATTTGCAATATACTGCATCTGGTATGCCAGAATTCAATACTTAGAAAAACTGGATCTTCTTTCTTTGCACCGTGTATGTGTACATTTTTTTTTCCCCATTCTTTATAAACTACCTTTACATGGCTTTGATGCACCCACTCTAGAATCAAAGAGTGATGGACTTAGTTTGCTTTAGTTTTATTTGTGAATACTTTCTAAAGGAATAATCTAAAATTTGCTTTCAACTTGCATTTTTGGAGATTATCACCTTCAAAGCCCAGATTATTTGAATTCAGGGCATATTAAGAGAGGCAAAATTCATGCAACTCTTCTTTACAGTATAGTATGATATGATTACAAGGATAGAAGAAATCACATTAGGCATAGGTATGGGGGAAAAATCATTGCAGACAAAATTTCAGAGGTTCCATTCTCTTTCTGACCAGGTGATATTACAATTTTTCATTGTATCCATATTTTAGTCAGCTCAGCAATAATGGATCTAGATATGAAAACCTCAATTGCCTTTGCAATCTTCCTTTGCCATTCAGCAAATAAAATATGCTACTTTTGTTGCACTCTGCCTAAATAGTACCTATTCTCCTTCCACCAATGAGTGGCATGAGCATCATACTCCCATGCACAGAAGAGCTGGGCACTGAATGTCCAGTATAGTTAATCTAAGTATTTATTCAGTGACACTGTATTTTTACCAGATTATCAAACAGAAGGCAATCACATTGTTTAATGTCACATGTCTCTCTCACACATTTTCTATATTCACAAGCTCACGCAAATGCCTACTATATGCTGCAGGGGAGGGTAAGTGAGATGTCCCAGTTAGTGGTGCTGGAACAATTTTTATAGTGGGGGCGGGGTACACTGAAAGCAGAAATCCTGTATTCCAGTTATTACTACTACTTCAAGCCAGGGAGTGTGACAGCACCCTTATTCCCAGCACCTATGTTTCCAGTTAGAGATTTTCTCTTACAAATTCATGCTTCCCATTATTCTTCCATTAGTTATTTGTGAGGTATGATCCCCAAAACAATGTAGGCATTCCAGAGTTAGGCACCCAAGTCCCTGTGTGCTGCACTACTGTGATCCACAAAACTCCTGCTTAAGTGCTGCCTAAAACTAAAGACATTTGAACTTACTCAGTGCCTAAAGTTCCCTAGCAGCCTATGTTTTAGACCAGGGGTCTCAAACTCAAATGACCATGAGGGCCGCATGAGGACTAATGCACTGGCCCAAGGGGCGAGGGCCGCATCACTGACATGCCTCCCCCTCTTGCTGCCCCCGCTCCCGCCCCTACTCCACCCCTTCCATGAGGTCCCGCCCCTGCCCCGCCTCCTCCTCTGAGCACACAGCTCTCCACTCCCTCCTGGAAAGCGCTTGGCACCGCCAACAGCTGTTTGGCAAACAAAGCAAGAGCAATATAGGAAGTCCAGAGCTGGAAACACAAGCAAATAAATCTAATTTAACAAGAAATTACCAGCCTCAGGTGATTCAAGCTTTTTTTCAAATGTAATATGCTGATAAATCTGACAGAAATTTCAGCAATCTCAGCCTAATATCAATTATAATTTTATAAAGACTCCCTCTCCCAAACTGATCCTCATAACCCTGTTCCCCATTCCCACTTTCCCCCGTAACCCAGCTCTCTGTGCCCCATCCCCAAATCTCCACTCTCACCCCTATTACCCAGCTCCCTGTTCCCCAGATCTCCCCCGCACTCATGCTTGTAGCCAGCTCCCTGTGTTCCATCCCCAAATCTCCCCCACTCACCTTCATAACCCTGCTCCCCATTCCCAGATCTCCACCCACTCACCCCTGTAACTCAGCGGGGAGCCTGGTTTACTTCTTCTGGCTGCCGCTGCAGAGGTAGGGTGACCAGATGTCCTGATTTTATAGGGACAGTCCTGATTTTGGGGTGTTTTTCTTATACAGGCTCCTATTACCCCCACAACTCCATCCCGATTTTTCACATTAGCTGTCTGGTCACACTATGCAGAGGGCTCCTGGGAAGCGCTGCTCCAGCTCATTCACTGAAGCTGCAGCAGCAGCGCCTGGAAGCCAGGGCTCGGCAGTGGCCCATCCAGGCAGCAGAGAAGCCTCCGCTTCTGGCCCCTCCTTCCCAGAAACTGCTATGGTTGGGAGGGGAGCGCCAGGGAGCTTGGCGGGCTGCAGGGAAGGGCTTCGCGGGCTGCATGTTTGAGACCCCTGTTTTAGACCTTGGGGAATGCACACTGCTGCTTCCTTCTAGGCACCCTGGCGTCTATCTCCCACCTAAACCCCAGAATAATTCTCAAAGCAGGAGAAGACAGGTGTGATAAATAAAGTGTATGTGCGGGCGAGCTCCCTTCTATTAACACAAAGTCAGTTAGTTAGCTGTAAAAATCCCTCTTGGTCTTTCTCTGCTTGCTTTATCTGTAAAGGGTTTACAAGCCCACAGTTAAAAGAAAAGGAGTGGGCACCTGACCAAAAGAGCAAATAGGAAGACTAGAACTTTATAAAATTGGGGGAAGGTGGGAATATGAAGGGCTTGAGGGTACCTGTGACAGGGAAGAGCGGCCTGCACTGGTACAACAGTGGTTAACCCTTCCTTTCTAGCAGAGAAAGCCATTCCCCTAAGGTTCTGCTGGGCGTGCTCCAACTGGAGAACAGGTATGTATAAAAGCCTGCACAGTTGCTGAGTCTGGGCTGATTGCTGGAGGGGAAGGAGGCATGCTGCTAGCTCCTGAGGAGGAACAGACTGTGCTCCAGGATCTGGAGTCCTAGACGGAGTACAACAGAGTGGAGGACCTCATGAAGTGGAGAACGTGGTTTTTATGGTAGGAAGTGACCTGGGGCACTTTAGAGGCAAATGGTGTTTGAGCTGCACAGACACTTAGTGTGTTTTTGGTGGATCCCTGCTGAACTGGTGGCAAGAAGAACTTGCCATGACCAAGGCTCTGGGTTGGGACCTGGTGGAGAGGGTGAGCCTGAGTCCTCCTACCACCCCCACTACACCATGAGAATCATTTGGAGTCTGGCTGCTAGGCTGCACTATTTTGCCTGGGGGGGGGGGCGGTGTTATATGGACTCTTGCCATTGGGCAACACTGCTCTGACACTTAGGGTGAGTTACATGCCCTTTAGCTGTTAGGGAACACTACCGTGCCCAAGTGGTGATTGCTTGGAGAGAGGTCATTAGGCTGCATCAGGCTGCCCCCAGAGAGGTGAGCATGTGAACTTGGGAGTGGCATGGTTCTGACACCCTATCCCACCCCTGCCACAAAAGTGTGGTGCCAGGCTTGCTGTGGTACCCCACAGGGAGGAATTCCCAAGTGCTCCTTTCTGGGTTCAAAAGAGGTTTATTTTGCATTTGGGTGGTAGCGGCATTTACCAAGTGAAGATCAGAAAGAAACTATAACCTTGGGAGTTTAATACAAGCCTGGAGTGGCAAGTATTATTTTTTAGAATTCTTGTAGACCTCCACTTTCTGCACTTAGAGTGACAGAGTGGGGATTCAGCCTTGACAACAGGTGCTCATCTTGCTTCAGTTACATGGGGGATAGGACCAAGTAGGCAGCTACTGAGCATGCCTACCAGAGGAGGTCTCATTCAAAATCCAGCCAGTAGAGGCAATTGAAACCACATAATGGCTTTTAGCCCAGTGGTCAGAACACACACCCGGGATTTGGGAGTCCCAGGTTCAATTCCTCCTTCTCTGCAAGAGGGGAAGAGAGGATTTGAGTAACGGGTTTCCCACGTTGCAGAGTATGTTAACCCCTGAGATTATGGAATATCCTGATGTGAGGGCTTTGAAGCCATTCAACTGTGGATAAATAATGAGAGTAATTGGCTCAGGGGACTGGACTCAGGATTTACTTTCAGGTTGGTGCCCTAACAACTGTTCTACAGTGTCATTCTCTTGTTCTCCCTGGCCCAACATCTGTTCTACTGTGGCTGAACACTTAAATAGCCATTGGGCCAGAGACAGAAAATGACACTGGTCCAGTGGTGAAGGCACCCACCTGGGAGGCAGGAAACCCTGGGCCCAGTCCAGCCCAGGCTCCACCACCTCCGCAGCACATCTTGGGTGAAGCAAAGCAGGTGCCAAACTTGTTCTCACAAAAACTGCCTCGGGCATCTAAGGTGCCTAACTCCAGGTGGCTGGTTCACATTTGTAGATTGCTAGCATAGAGGGATGTCACCCTGAAGCCCAGATGTAGGCATCTAATTCTTAGGACACTCCGCTCTAGTTGGCATCTACCATTGGGTTGTTTAGGCACCTCCCTGCCTAGTGCACCAGCTTTAGTGGATCACCTTTTTAGGTGCCTATCTCTCTCTGTTCATTGTGTTGGAAGTCTGAGTGCCTAACTCAGGCTTTGCAAATCTGTATTGTTCCTGTGTTTTTTCTTTAAAGCTAGACACTCAACACCTGTCAGGGCCTGTATGTGGGCAATCCGACCTAAGGGTCAAAACCCAGAGCAAAGTCAGGGGCATGGTCAGGAGTCATGCCAACAAGTCAGAGATAGAAGAAACACCAAGAGTCAAACTGGAGTCAGGTAGAAGCCAGTCCAGGAGGCAAAGGCAAAGTCAGTAACTAGTGCCAGTGAGCAGGAACAAACAGTAGGAACCATACAAGATGGCAAGAACCAGGGGAGAGAAAGGGATCAGCAGCAGGCCTGGCAGCTAGTTGCTTAGGAAAAGTGAGTGTGGCAGGAACAGGAAGATTTATGTTCAGAGGTGATTTGCTCAGACAGCAGATGTAACTTCTGTTTGAGGGGCATCATCTGCAGTTTCCTTAATTAGCCTTGGAGCACAATGGCATTGGTTTGATGCCTGACCGTGCCTACATTCCTTTTGGATCCCACCTTTGGAGTCTATGTTAATCTCTTTAAAGTAAGATAATAAATATTTATAGCTCATAATCATGCTTTAAAATTGGGGGATTTATATAAGTGCATGTTATATGTAAAACAAGAACCAGGTATAGTGGCTCAGGGATACTAGGATCAGAGAGGTAGCCATGTTAGTCTGGAATTGCAGAAGTGACAAAGAGTCCTGTGGCACCTTAAAGACTAATTAAAGTGTTAGAGCATAAGCTTTTGTGGGCTAATACCCACTTCGTCGCTTGCATCCGACAAAGTGGGTATTAGCCCATGAAAGCTTATGCTCTAATACTTTAGTTAGTCTTTAAGGTGCCACAGGACTCTTTGTCACTTCAGGGATACTACACATGCTCAGATATAAACAGAGCACTGTCAGATGGACCACTCATTAGTCCTTCCTGGTATGCGGGTGAGAGCAGAGTGCAACATCCAAAGATAGATGACTTTGCTGCATAAGAAAACCATTCTAAAGAAAACATGTTGTTTTTTTAACCAGACGTAAAACTGTATACTGTTGCTGATGTTTCGATAGGTTTAACATTGACAAAGCATTAACCAAAACACAATTATGGTTAAAGAAGAGGATGACACAAGAGTAGGTACAACTGCTACAGATTTTAAATACCTACGAGCCAAATCCTGCAGTCTTTACTTTGAGAAATTCTCATTAAAAAAAGGAGTTTTAACTGAGTATAGGCTGCAAGATCTGGCCCTTTATAAATTAAACTAAGACTCAATTTGCAATGATCGGACTGGGGGGGGATTTCAACATAACACCGTACATTGTGTCAGTACATTTGGAGCAGAATTCAACCCCAGATGGTTCTAGCTTTGTTGAGCACTTCATCAAGCCAGACATGCAGGACTTCAGGCAGATATCTCTGACCTGGATAGCCCATCAAATGTTTGGCAACTGGGTGTGCCTGGAATGCGTGTCAAGACAACTCTGGAAGGTTTTACCATAAACATTGTATGCAGCCTTAACTGTGAAATAACTATTTATTCTATATAAAAGAGACCTGGAAAATAAATTTCCTGTCTTTGGATCTGACCTATACTCAATAGAGGCAGACTGAGGTAAAAAGATGCAAGTCTTTATTCACCCACCAAATTTGAAGGGATTCAGCTTCGGTGTTCCTATTTGATCCAGTGCTTGGTATTTACCTGAAATGCTAGTCCCCTCTAAGGAGGAAAGTGATTCAATGCATTAATCCACCAGAGACAAGAATTCAAATCCGAACTTGGGTCAAAGTCAATATGAGTTCCCTTTTCTTAGTCCTCATGTGTGCACATCAGTAAACCATAATACAGTTTGGCACAACTTTCTTCCCAGATGAGTGTATGAGGCAATAGTTTTCACATATGCTAACCTTGCAAAACAAAGCCACTTATAGTGAGTTTACTCTAACCCTTGAATAATATTCCTGTTATTGGATAGGGCGAATTGAAGGAAAATTCGACAATTTTCAATTGTCGATAGTCCTTCTTGGATGTTCACTTATACCATCACAGTGGAGGTGGTAGTTAGGTGGGAAATGGCAGAGGCAATGATGTGCTGGATGGGCTGCTCGCTAGTTCCGTTTTTAAAATTCTACAGTCAAATTGTAGAGAAGGGAATATCTACAGATACTGCTAAAATCCCTGTCAGAAAGGGCTTCTTCCTGAGGTTCACAAAAATATTTACAAAATGCAATTATTTTATCACTTTCTCAATGTTTCAATTGTCAAGTTTATTTAAAAAAAAATTCCCCGGGGACAATAACTGTAGATCAGCCTACAAGGTATTTACTCCTCCTCCTACAACCCTATGCAAAATCATACAAACTAATGTACAGCTGTACACTATGGACTGTGCTATACAATCAGTTTACTCATTTTATTTTTTCAGAAACAAAGTATATTTCCAGTAATTGCACTAAAGAGAAGTTAATTTGCGAAATGGTGTATAGGGGAGAAAACTGTACACAAGCTCTCCGCCACCACAGTTTTTTTCTCTCCTGGTATACACTGTGCATTATAGGGTTGGGGGGCAAAATGTGTTGAAGGAATGAACAGTCTATATAATTAGGCCAATTGCAGCTCTTCAATAAGCAAGCACTATTCCACTGACTTCTTCAATGGAGTTCAGCCAGGGCTTCATTGAGTGTATGAGTGGGGAAACTTGAACAGAGAATACTGGTACCATGTTCAAGTCAATGCTGAGAGTCTTTCATTTTCATGAATAATAAATTCACACACAGATTACCAGCCAGGCTTTTAACTTTCTGTAATATACCAGCACCAAAACACACCAAACTAAGCAGATTGGTTGAAAACTTCTGGCTGTGATTTAACTTCCACTTTCTTTGTAAAAGTGCAATAAAGTTTGTGACGTGTCATGTAGCTAGAGCTTTGCATCCATCTATTGGTTTGATGGGGAGTAACTTCAATGTATATGCCTACATTAAATTCCCCCTTTGTGTATGCTGCAGAGAATGAAACTACTTAATAAAACCATTCACCTCTTCCTTAGTTAATATCAAGCATGCTTTTTGCATTGCCAAAGCATTGTACAATGCCCCAGTTCAACATCTAAGTATTATCCCCATTTTACATCTGAGAAAGAAACACAGAAGGCCTGATTCTCCGCTGCCTTTCATTGTCATTCAGACCTCTAAGAGGGTATGATTACACAAAATGTAGGGAAGTGGGGAATCAGGCCATGACAAGGTAGAAGACTTCCTCAGGCAACACAGTGGTTCTGATTCTCTCAATTTACACTGATTTTACCAGTCCAACTTTCATCATTGGCCTCACTGGAGCTAAGATTCTACCCACTGACGTCAACAGAATTCTTCCTGGTTTACTCTGTTGTAAATTAGTTTAGAATTCAATCCATAGAGTTAGCAGCAAAGCTCAGATTATAAATCAGGAGTTCCAGGATCCTAGACCTGTGCACACAATACTGCTACTTTAAAGGATTACCTAGTGATAAAATATAAGGACAAGGGAGGAAAGTTGATTTAGAGTACAAAACCATTTAAAAGGAGCACTAATAAACACTTAACTGTGTCTTTTCTCTTGTAAAATGTGCCACTACTTGAATAAAGCAAATTAGTAAATTAAACCTCTTTAACATTAAAGGGAACTTTTGTGCCTTGAAACTTTATCAAAATATACTCTTAGAACCAGAGTTTATCACATATTTACTATTTTTGAAGACCTATATAGCTACAAAGCTCTTTGGCTCACTTTTATATGGCATATGTATGGTCCTACAAATGTGCTCCTGTATGTCACAATTAGTATACATTCCAAATGGTGGGAAGGATGTGATTAATATACTGTATATTATTTATTAAATTGAGTTAACAAGCATATAACATCAAAATATATTGATGCATGTTTCAATGAAGTCCATTTATTGGATTTTTGTACCTCAATTTTTACTCATTACAGACTGATGTTTAGTTTGTGTAACTCTTCAAACAATAACAAAACTGCTGTCAATTTTAGGGCTAGATCCTCAGCACGTATAAATTGAAGCAGTTTAATGAAGTCAATAGAGCTACAGTGATTTACGCCATCTGAGGATATCCTTAATTTGTATCCATTCCGGCTTTCTTACAAAATCTATAGATTCACTGTGTTCAATTCCTATATAGTGTCAGTGTTTATGGCTTATTAGACTGCTGGATATCTGACCAAGATTTGCTGATAACAGTTTTAAAATAATGAAATTTCAGGCAGCAACTAGACTCTCCATAGAGGTAGAATGTACATTTTTAGAAATATACTTCTGAACATAGGTTTGTTTCTCTCAAGCATGCCCCACCTCTGTTCTCCCACCAGATTATAACCTGGTGTGTTAATAATGATACAGTGATGTCAATGGGAGTTCTGAGTGAGCATGCCATATAGCAGCAGGCACACAGTGAGTAAATACTATTCAATTGCAGCCACGGCTATCAGATGAAATGACTGCATCTGTATCAATCAATTTCATAGAAATAAAATCATGGTAATGGACCGTTAGCACCGGATTAATGCCACCTGTTTTGAAATGGCTCCTGCTTCACTCTATGACCTCAGCATTTATATGGCAGCAAAAGACCATTATCTATTCTGTTCCAGTGACATTCACTCCGTCGCCTCATTTATATAGTTATCCATTCTTTGGTGTCTCTAATATATCATGTTTTTCATACTCCCGCACTTATGTGCTGTATTATTTTTATCCACTTGGACCCTTTGGGAGAGGGAGATTTTCCTTTCTCAAAGGATTTTCACAGCTACAACTTCTGTTGCCGTTGTTGTTACCTGATCATCCCACTCCCAGCTCTCTCTGTCCTTCTTTTAAAATGTCACATCCCACAAAAGAAGGCAGTGCAGGCGTGATATTACTCACTTATTCTAATTTATTTCTATTTTTCTCTTTCAGAGTTCTCTAGGCACAGTACCAGGGTTTGAGGAGACTTTTTTAATGTAAAGTCCTTTGAGGTCCTCAAATAATATCTGTAATTTTATAATAACAGGAAGAAAGAATTTTCTTTACCTAGAAGAATCACTTTATGCTCCATGTTAAAATAAATATTTGCATTCCTCATGTTCAGGATTTTTAATGTCCTTTTGTGGTTATTTTGCCATTTGTTGTACTAAATCAAAGAGTGAGGTATAGGAGGTTTTTGGTCAGACCAGATGTAACAACATTTTTACAATGGTCCCCATTAAAACACTCCCAGTTGCCAACAGTTAACACCTGAGATACCACAGCCTTCTCCCATATTTAGAATGGTAATTAAATTATGAGCAAATGCTGTCTCTTACTAGATACTACTGTTTCTACAGTAGTATTAGAATGACCCCCTACACCTTTAAACAGGAGGCTATTTGGCTGGCTGGCCGAATGAAGGGAACAGTGCTTTATGGCTGGAGGGGTGGGGGAGGATGAAAACTGCTGCAAAAGGGTCAGTATGGTAACTGACTTATCCCCCTAGAAATGCAGTGTTTAAAAGGGGCAGCTCTGCACCAGAAGCCTCACTTTTACATGGAGCAGGTTGAAGCAGGACCCATCCTCCTCCCCTTTAGGTGGTAAAATCCCAGGTAAAGACCTGCTGCAGACATTATGCTAGCTGCCCCTTTTTTAGAGGAGGTGGGAAGGAATTTTTCCCTTACCACCATATTGGCTTAGGTGCAGTTGGGGTTCTTTCACCTTCCCCACAGATGGTTTAGGAAGGGCTCTGTTTGTGCATAGAGTCTATTGTCCTTATGCTATGTCACAACTCATGATGTAAGTGTAGGGCAGATGTCCAGTGCAGGTACTCCACAGGGAAGGGATACAATGACCAGATAAATGGCTTGGAAAAGAACTTAAAAAAAGGGTGTTTGTTTAAGGAACAAATGGGGAGTGTTTGGGACTCCTATGATTGGTACTGCAGCCTGCAGGGATCCAACCCCCTATTTTTATAGCCCACCTTAGCCCTCCTATGAGAGGGGAGGGAGGATGGTAAGGTCTCAGCAATAGATTTGCTGGAGGGATCTGGATGGAAAAAGGGAGCTGGTAAAAGCCCCCAGGGTAATTATGAAATAAGCATAGGATTACCTGCATTATACACTTTTGTGTCAGGAAGACCCAGACATCTAATAATAAAGTTACGGCCTGATTAAATCCATGTCAAATGTCTTCTTTTGGTATAGCCAGACAATGACTACCGGTAACATTAATTTTAATGTAAGTGATTAATTGGTGTGATTGTCTTCTATTGGATATGTATACTTTTTAGACTTTACAATTTTTTTCCCTGGGACTGGCAAGCTGGTTCCAGTTTGACTATTTAAACTGAAAGGTTAAGCCTTTATGAAAAGTAGAGGGGAAAAATCTATAGGGAGATGGGGGGGAAACAGGTTGCAGTTTACTCGGTGGAAATCTAAAGCACCAGTTGCAGAAAGCAAACAAACAGATCTTCCAGATTTTCAATGCATCTTTCTTGCTAAAATAAGGTTTGTCAGCACAAAAACCTGCCCCTTCAAAGAAGATGACAGCATCTACATAGCTTCTGCTCCAGGGAAGGAAATTGAGCAAGGCAGGCTGTCAGTGCCTGTTTTACCAGCTCCAGCTGTCAGAATACACCCCCAAGTTAATCCTTCTTGTACAGCATGAAGATTTCCCTAAATTATACAATACTTTTATAAATCTGAGTTCATTTTACAAATTATATCAGACAGACCACTGCCAGGCAGACAAATAGGAGACAGATGAATATGCACATTATCAAAGAACTTACTGCCAAACAAAAGCAACCAAAATAAAGCACAGACCTAAGCCACCAGTAGTAACACACACTATTATTTTAGGCAGAGGTGATAGTGCCACCTATGGCTAAGGTTGCCCAGCACTTGCCTGCTTTCAGTTCTTATAACTTTGCCAAAGTCAACTGCTGAGGCTCAAATTTTCCATACTGTGTGTCTGCCTCAGACTGATTCTTTTTCTTTTTTTTAAAGTTTCTACTAAAACAATTTACCCACTTCTGAGAACATAAATAATATGTAGCCCTTCTGTGCTTGGAGCAGGGACATGAAATTTGTTAGGGGGCTTTTTTTGTTGTCAAGATGTGCCTTTTATTATGCTAGGACACTCTGCAGAAATTATAAGCCTCTGAAAAAATCTCAGTTTGCACATGGTCAGCTGGGACTTGGTAGAATTGGGAGGGCAAATTCTCTGAATATTCCACTGTACTGTGCATGAGACATTCCATACAGATCAGACTGCACATGCGATATCCCTGCAGAATGATTGAGTATGCTGCATGCATCTCAGGACTACAGGGCCTGAGCAGGACTTTCTCTGCAGTTTTTCTTTCTGTCTGTCAGGAGATGTTGTGGTTCCAAGCGCTGGACCAGAGAGCTGGAGACTGTCTTCTCTGTGCTCTTCCTGTTCCCCTGGGTGGAATGGAGGGAAAGGAGAATGCTGGCTGACTCAAGTGGAATGAGCAGGACTGAGGGAACAGCCACTGAAAGAAGGGGCTGCTGGAGACTGGAGAAAGCAAATGTGGAGGGGGACAGAAGTAGGCTGGGGGCACGGAAGCAGAAAGGTCTATGAGTACTTGAGAACAGTCCCCTACAGAACCTGGAGTTGAACCCAGGAGTCCTGAGTCTCTACATTCCCCTGTTGTCAGCAGACAGCTGTGAAATCTCTTGGCAAAGTGCATGTCTCATTCCTCTTCTAATAATGGTCCATGTAGAGGATAACAGACTACAGCTGCTATCACTTACTGTTAGTTCAAGTGGTCAAAGTCTGAGGATCTAAAGGGCTGAACCCTGCTAATGACCATGTTGGAGGGGTTATTGTGGTTCCATGTGATGGAATTTCTGCTTTTTCCACTTTGATATTTTTAACTGGGAAACTCAATTCTCTCTTTAGCAAATTCAAGCACTCAGCAATTGGGAAATGCTAGAATTATAGCTTGCCATGCAGCCTTAATTTGGCCCCCTTTCTTGTAAATGATACAATCTCTATTTATATGATCACATACTATTTTTGCCAGCACTGATTAATTGAGAGGATGGAAGAATGCCACAGTAGGCAGATGTGGGGAGTAATCTGTCCCTCCCCCACCACATACGTTAGGTCTAATCCTTATGTCTAGTTTAGGTATTGTTTTAAGCCCTGAAGCATGAGGCTTACATTCCTTCTGAAACTGTTGAAAAAAATAGTTACTTTTGTAACTGTTGTTCTTTGAGACATGTTCCTCAGGTACATTCGACTTAGGTGTGTGTGTGCACGCTGTAGGAACAGTAGCCAGAAGATTTTTCCACTACTTGTATCCTTTGGGTTGGTTCAGATGCCGCCTGGAGTCATGCCTCCATGGTGCCATATAGGGGCCTGCTGACCTGCTGCCACTTCAGTTCTTTCTTGCCAGCATTGCTCCAACAGAGGGGAGGCAGGTGGGTCTTGGAATGGACATGACCAATACATCCCAAAGAACAACAGTTATGAAAGGTGGGCAACCATTTCTTTTCTGCAAGTGCTTGCTTATGTCAATTCCAATTAGGTGACTCCCAAGCAGGAACCTGGAGGTGGGGTGGGAGCTCATGGGTTCACTGACTGAAGCACCACTCTGCCAAAGGCTGTATCCTCTCTAGCCTGCTGGGTAATGGCATAGTCAGAGGTAAAAGGAACTTAAGTGGGTCACCTGGACTCTATATACAGCGCCATGGAGCCACAACTCCAGGGGGCACCTGAACTGTCCTGATGGGTATCACTAGGGGAAAAACATTTTGGTTACTGTGGGCACACACTTAATTAGAATAAATTTGAGCAAGCACTTGAAGGATGATTGATTATAACAACTCTGAATATTATGGATAGCCAGATAAATGTCCTCTTATTTTCTAAAAAATACATAGTTAATGTCTTCAGGTAATGATTTATAATAAATACTTTTCATTTTCATTGGGCTTTTAGCCAAAGATCCCAAAGCACTCCAAAGTATTATTGCTGATGGGGAAACTAAAATAAGTAGAGGTTAGACTTATCCAAGCTTACTGAGTAAAGCAGTGGAAGGGTGGAAAATGGAACCCATTGACTGGTCCCAAAGCCCTGCACTAACTGCTAGACTATATTGTCTCAGGGGAATGACATGAGTTATGAACGAAGAGGGTATCCCACCAAAGTGAAGCTAGGGCCTCTTAATTTCATACAATTTAAATGTTTCTCTCTCTCAAGTATTCTCAACAACATAGGCAGCCGAGGAAGGTACTGAAGGAGAGTTCACGCTTTCGGTACCATTATCAGGTGCAAAAAATATGATGCTCATTCCCAAGCATGAGTACAATAGTGTGCATGCACGCTAGTGTGTGTGTGCAGACACACACAAACACACGCTGAAAGAAAAAAAAACAACTATAGGTTTGGGTACCTGGACCAAATTACACCAAATTTGTCCAGTAAAAGCGCAATTCTAAAAGCAACCCTTAAAAGATCCCTGAACATCAGTGCACCTAGTATAATTGGATGATGGAGAAATATCAGTCCATATCCAAAGTTCACTGATCATATAAAGTACATAATACCATCTGCTTCTGGCCCCTCCCCATCATAGGATATGCTGGAGGTGTCCTGCGATCTGAGGGAGACGTGGTTGGAATTGACATCATTCCAATCATACCCTGGTGGAGTGGTAACTAGGGTCCGTTCTAGTTGGTAAAAGTTAAAACAGCTTTAAGATTTCTCCATCCGATAAACCAGCCCCCAGCTGGCATCAGGCCTGAAGGTTTGAAACATGGTAGAAAACCATCTATGCTCCATAATTAATGATGTACAGAAAAGGAAGGGAAAGAAGTGCCATTTGTGGTTCCATACTTAGGTTTAGTTTACTTTTGCACTTCAAATAAGAATTCACAATCTTTGTTTTTTATGAATACTACAGTGTATTCTCCCCAAAATTACAGCATTTACTCTCAGTATAGGCTGAATTTTCTGATAATTTACAAGTAACTCTATTTAGTTTAGGAGATCAATTAATTTAAAAATGAGCCTTTCAGAAATTTAGCACCTTGTGTCAGAGTCCATTATGGTACCTAACAATCATAATAACTGAATGATGCAGACTTTTCACACTTCTTGTATCATAAAAACTCATTGAAATCTCTTCCCTATACCACACTTAAATATTTTGTTTAGGCTTAATGGTAATTTCTCCCCACTGTACTTTATTACAAAGTTTCTCCTTCAACAGAGACTGAAGAAGAAATGATCTACTACAGACAATTCCACACATAATTGCCCTCTTTCAAAATGGCTGCCAATTCTTATTGTTCTCAATGGGACTGAGGCCATATGGCATAACTAATTTACCATTTTGAGAATGGCAGCCATCTACTCTTGAGTATTCTTTCTTCTCTGCATTCTGATAGCACACGTGTTTACCCTCTTCCCTGAGGATAGTTTATTGCCTCAATTTCACTGAGAAGAATGGAAGATGATGGTCTTTTGTGAAAGAGGGAATTTCTTTTGAGTTTATTTGAAAAAAAAAAATTACACACCAGTCTCTGCTGAAACAAAATTTCAGGTATGAAAAATAACAGCATAGCTCTGTCTTGTACTGATAGTTCGGGAGTGAAAAAAGAGAAAATGTTGTGTATCTTTACCAATAAATTTAATTTAATTTAATCCAAGACCTAAAACATTAAAATGCCTTAATCATAATCATGCAGGATTATTGCACGGGAAAGTTAAGGTTATTTGGTGTTCTAAATATGCATTTCTATATCTTAGAATGTTTGGATTTCTTTTAAATTTAACCTTAACTCTGAATTTCCTGTGTTTTACTTTTAATTACTGATATATGGTCTTACCTTTACTTCCATTTTAATATAGGTTTTGTCTGGGAATATCTCATCATATACAGAGTAAATTCAAGAATATCCTGAAATTCTAGAAAAAATTGCCTTGACATTAGACCTGACATCAAACATAATAATTGCTTAGGAGGCATTCTTGTCTGTATACACATTCAGGATGCCCAAACACTCATAATGTTGTATATATAAAAGCATTTACATCTTTTTAAAACCCCTACCAATTAAGTTTTGAAATGTATGTTCCTCCATGATGCATATCTTGCAGTATGATTTCTGCACTACCAATGAATGTATACACATTAAAAATGTCATACATTTTTCATTTGGTGATCGGAATAAAAAAAATACTATAGCAAATAGGAATGTTTTGGGATTTCAAAATTAAAACTCTCCATATCCCAGGTCAGTGGATCTTGGCTTTATGTCTGCATTTTGAGCTCTTTTATTTCTACTCCCCAATGAAATCTATAAAGATAAATATTTAACCTTCTGCCCATATCTAAAAGTATTCATACTACCTATCTGTCAGTATTTTCCTTGATCACAAAGAGAGGTCCATTTCTTCCCCAACGATGAAGAGAAAATTCTGAATACAGATATTAGTGACAGAATGTGCTCTCTGATTTGGGGCACTGTGATAAATGACAAGCAAACAATATGGTTAAAGACATAACAAACACAAAAAGTCTTAATGTGAAATGAGTAACATGCATGACTTCTCTTATGCTAGTTAAGACTATCAACATAAAACAAAAATCCGTGAAAAGACTGCCTGTAAATTAAGGATTTCATTAAATGTATTCCTAAACACAGACTTTTTAAAATCTAATAAAAACAGATAGGTGGAGCCCCCAGTCACCAATCATTTTTTGTATGCAAATTTGTCCAATTAAGTCATGACAATAACTCTCACAGATTTCCAGAAGAATATATGAAAAGGAATGAAATTATCAAAGAATAGTATGTCAAACCTTCATGATCTGTTATAAAGGGGATTACTACATGACATTGAAAGCAAAGAGAATGTTGCAGCACTAATAGATCACCTTGGTTTCCTGCTGTCAAGCTGATTAAACAAGTAGACAGTATAATAACCTATTCATGCAAACAAAGTTATTTACTTCATTAGACAAAAAGCTTGATTTGTTTTATGGTTTTATTTTCTTTTGATTTTCTGCACCAAGCCATCCTGATTCTTTAAGTAATGACGTTTCCAAGTTCATACACTCTCATGGAAGCACTCATATTAAAGAAACACCAGAGATATGAAATACACTCATGCACACATATATGTGCACACACCATTGCATAGGCACTGTAATTTCACCAACTGATTTTTCAAACACTCAACCAGCAATTAAGACAATATATTTAGCAGTACCCAGGAGAACTACAGAACTTGAAGTTTAATACAAAGTAGCTTGTTGAAAAATATGATTACTTCCTATTATTTTCCAAATGAAGAAAATAAAAATGGAGCCTTTAGAGAGCTGTTTACTGTATACTGATGAACTTTTTTAAATAGACTAAGTGCTTAATAAGGGATGTGGTATGCTTTTTAAAAAACCCTAAACTGCATTCACAATAAAATAATTATATATAATCACATAATGTTCTGTAGAATTATACACACACACAAATGCACTATATATCCAGTGGTAATATCAAAGTAGTACATTGACTGAGATATATGAAAAATAAACTAATCATGTGCCTGTCCAATTTTAACCCATACCTATCTATCACCAAATCAACTGCCTACAAATCTATCTCCCTGAGATTTATTCTTTTGGTTTTGCACATTTTGTGGAATTCTTCTTTATCCCTGCAACATAGTTCCTCTGACATCATGACATCACATTTGGATAGGATTGTTTCAGCATAGGGATTTACTTATTATTCTGTGCTCTATAAGCAACCTTAACCCATTGCTTTAAAAAAAATACTTCAAGATTGCCAGATATCTATCCCTAGAAGCCTTTTTTCTTCGAGAGATATATAGCCTTCTAATAAAAAGGCAAACAAACAAATTCCTTCACAATATCTGTTTAGATGTATATTATCAGTAGGAGCATTAATTAGTAAAATTTGCCCTTGAGCATTTCTTGAAATAAACCTGGACTTGTCATTTTTCTTTCTGAATTCTACAAATTATAGTTCTGAAATCTTAAAATCATAAAAATAAAGCAAGCTTCCTTAGAAATAGCTCATGACTAGAAAATTTATGGATTTTCAATTCAAAGGCAGCATTAAAAATAATCCCCATAGTAACGCAATTGTGAATGCTAATTGCATTTCAGTAAATTACTTTACATTCATCAAACAACATAACCAATGAAAGGCATTGCTAGCTTCTTTTATTATAATGATCTTGTTTGCAACTCCATAGATATGGTCGCATCAGACTGTTACAATGTTCCCACTCCTTATATTCAGGGGTTTATAACTCTGCAATAAAAAAATTATGCTGAAATTCACCAACCCTGCGCAAGAGTTGTTCTTTTTAATTGAAAAATAGGTTGCAATATATTCGGTGGAAAAAAAGAAGTCTAGGCCAAATTTTTCTGCTCCGGTATCTAAATAGAACATCTAAAACAATTGATTAGCCACAATAAAGTGCTTCAATTTCAAAGGTGCTGAGGTCCCAGTTCCCTTGGAAATATTAGCCTTTTATTTTGAATAAACTTCACTCTGCACATTTTTTAATTAAACTTTGATTGTTTGTCTTTGGAGCTGCAAATGTTACCAACAAATGGGAAGCTGTGATGGTTACTATATGTCTGTATCTATATCACACTATATTTTGTTTTCTGAGCACCATTTGGATGGCAAGACTGTACTGTCCCTTCCCTGTTTAGTCTTTACGTGCATTGTAGACTGAAATTTCGAAGAGATGTTGACAAAGGACTATGTCCAGTATCTCCTAGACAGAATAATGGAAAGTCATTAACCGATATAGCCTCCCAGTGGGAGCACCTTAGAACAAAGGGATAGCTCCAGCCTAGGGTAACCCAGTGCATCCAGCTTGTATTCACAGCTGGAACAGTGGAAAACTGCCAGAAGAACACAAGAACAGAAACCAGATGTTATAAAGGGCTTTTTTTTAAAAAAAGAAACAGACTCTGGGAGGTTCCAGGAACTAAAAGGGATATGTTTTCTGAGGTAGGTGGAATATTTTGACTGCCAAACCTAGGCAAGCTAAACAGAACACCTTGCAGGTGCATAAGGGGAGAACCTAAAGCAGGGGTGGCCAACCTGAGGCTGAGAAGGAGCCAGAATTTACCAGTGAACGTTGCCAAAGAGCCACAGTAACATGTCAGAAGCCCCCCATCTGCTACCCTCCTCCAACTCCCAGTGCCTCCCACCCACTTGCAACCTTGCCCATCAGCACCTTCACCTCCCTCCTGCCACAATCAGCAGGAAGCTCTCCTGGGGACGGGGAAGGAGCAAGGCTATGACAGGCTCAGGGGTGGGGGCAAGAAGGGGTGAACTGGGGGGCAGAACCTGGGACAGAACAGTGAGCACCCCACAGTACATTGGAAAGCTAGCATCTGTAGCTCCAACCTCGGCGTCGGCACCTATGGAACGATTCACATATTAACCTCTGAGGAGCTGCGTGCCACTCTGGACCACAGGTTGGCCACCCCTGACCTAAAGGCCGATTAAGAGAATTCAAAGGTCTGGGGACTGTGAAAGGACTGATGACAAACCATATGGGTTCTAGGACTGGTGAGGGCTAGGGTTGCCAAGTTTCTACTCTCACAAAACTGAACACCCTTGCCCCTCCCGCTATCCTACCCCTCCTCATCCGAGGCTCTACCCTGCTCACTCCATCCCCTTCTCCCTCTGTCGCTTGCTCTCCCCACCTGCATTCACTCACTCATTTTCACCAGACTGGTTTAGGGTTGAAACGCGGGAGACAGTGATGCTCTGGCTGGGGGTGTGGGCTCTGAGGTGGGGCCAGGGATGAGGTGTTTGGGATTAGGTATGGTTATTTTCCTGTGGATCTGCCAATATTTTATGCTTTCTCTATGAAGTGTGTGTGTGTTTAAAATGTTTACTTTGCCAAGTCTGAGTTCCTTGCTGTAACTCTCACATGTTCCCAAAAGGTTAAACTGTAAACCAGAGTACCCAAAGGTGGAGTTCTGTGGAAGGTGTATTTATGTTACTGGGGAGTTTGGGGGGTTCAGCACTGGTGTTGGGGTCTATGGCATCTTTTTTCTTAAAGTGGCTTTTGTTAGTGACACAAAATTTGAGGAATGGAGTCTTGCAATATTTAGACCTTTTTTTTTTTTAAACAGCTTCTAAAACTGAAGGTACAATTTTCTGTATACATGGTTTTTTGCATATGTAAAATTGTTTTACTTGTGGTTTCTACATATGATTTTAAGGTTATGGGGCAATATCCATTAACTCAGTTACCCAGTAACTCAGTAAAGCCCAATCTTGCAAAGAATTTAAGCATGTGCATAACGTTGTTCACAGGAGTAGACTCATCAGTTCAACAGGACCCTTCAATTCAAGGTAGATGGCTGGTGTTAGGAACAGAGAATCTTCCTGTGGATCGAAATCACTGGTTTTCTATCTTTTTTTCATTTGACGATCCCTATTTTTTTTTTCAAATAGCGATGCAGACCCCTTTGAAAATTTTAGACCTAGTCTGATGTTTCCCAGCTGTCCCACAGAGCACAGGTTGAAAATCAGTGGTCTAGATTAATTGGTTAAAAGAAAACTAGTACTTAATGCCAGATGCGATGATCAAGAGGGTGACCTCACCATTGTCTGAAGGACTTTACCCATTATTAGCAAGTTCCATACAAAGGCTTTTCATCTGAAGGAAAGAGAATACTAGCACTACTGTTTATTACTGGTGACACCACAATATCAGCCTTGGTTTAAACTACAAAATAAGGAGCTACACAGAACAAATTCAGATTCAAGACCCGAAGCCTGTAGAAATTCAGACCCTGTGTGCTGAGAGTGTGCTACTGCATATATGCTATGTCTCTACTCGTGTGCAGTGGAAAACCTTATTTTAGTTATGACATAAAAGTATCCTTGCTTTTTCACTCATTTATTTGCACGTTTATAAATGGTTCCCCTGGCACCTCACCACTTGTATGCCTTACATCAGAAGAATACAAAAGTCACAAACGACAGGTCTTTACAACTCCACAAGCAAACCTACACATCCTGCCAATAAAACAGTCTGGAGCTCAACTCAAAGCTTGATTTAACAGAGGCATTTTAATAACCTTGAAACTCACTAAGCACTTGATCTGCTAAATGCTGAGTGCACTGGCCCCCATCTAGCAAAATATTTAAGCAAATGCTTAACTTTAAGCATGTGAGTGGTTCCACTGAAGTTAAAGTTAAGTTCATGCTTAAGTGTTTTAATGGACTGGGGGCCATAGTTTTAAGCATCAGGCAAAATGAAGCCCCAAATACAGGATGTGGCAGATGAGATGTCACAGTTGCATTGGTTTTATGCTGCAAAAACCATGCTAAGTCCCACATCATTCCCTCCCACCCCTGTTATTATGGGGGCACATTTACCAAGAGTTATGCATCATTTCAGTTGCAAAATTCCCATTGCCTTTAATGGAAATCATGGGTTTAAACCCCCACACATTCCACTGCATCAAGTCACTCTCTCTCTCTCTCTCTCTCTCTCTCTCTCAATTTTCTCTCTAATTTATATAAAGAGAGGAAAAGAATTACAAAAATACAGCTATAAAAGATGCTATTGGAATGAGCTGTGGAAATTTGCTTTTGTAGTGTCAATTAGGGCAACACCAGTAGCTTAACGTAGCATTTGTTAATTAGCCCCAGTTCATATTCCTTTTCTTGGGAGTTTCAGTTTTGTAATGTTCTTCAATATGGTATCAATCCACGAGGATCTATAGGTGTTGGCAAGGCTGTTTGTTCTTGAAATCTGGACAGTTATAAATTTCAAGCAGGACATATGCAGCCAAAAAAATCCCATATTTACAAAACTACATGTTTTGAACTAGTCAATTTGGAAAGATGAATGAAACTGCAGATAAACTTAGACTCAAATGGATCAGCTACAAAGTCTAATGGTGTTGCTATGTGACAAAACCGGGGAATTTTCTCTAGGTAGAGATAAAGGCAGACAAACAGAACGTGAACCTAGTTACGTCAATCCAGAATCTTTCTACTGGCTACATAGCATAGCCCCAGTTCTCCCTTTTGCATCAGTAAGATTGCATGAATTAAAAAATTAATTCAAAATAAGGCTGAATTTGAAGTATGGAACTGTCCCCTTTAAAACTGTGTGAATGGCCTGTGCACAATCAGTTATGGGAGGAGTTCACTGGTCCTCCCTCTTTCCCCTGCCCAGATAAGGACAGTGTTGCTGAAGAAGCCATCTCAAAAGCAAAGACGTCTGCTCAGAGTAGCAGCCTAAGCAGCTCAAGTGATTACAGTGATAACTGATACTGGTTCTGACAAGGCCCTAAGGGTGAGAAGGAAAAAGTCACAGTGGTTGCTAGACTGAGAAGTGCAAGAGTCATTATAAAGCGTGTGTGATCTGACTTCACGGTGTATGCTTGATGAATGTTCTTGTGCTGTCACAGAAACGTGGGGCTAGCTGACGAATCTCTATCATCTGTTGTTACGATAACATGATTCCAGAATCTGTTAGCTGCCATCAGGGCTGATGTTTTTACAGAGATTGGCCATACCGGATTTCAGGCCTCTGTTATGGAGAATTCTTTTTGTATAAGGCACAAGCTGACTGTATCCCTTGCCCAAACCCTGTCCAGCTCTTTGGACAGAAGCTGCTGTAAGGGCCAGCACTGAGGAACACTGATTGCACACCTTCTCTGGTTGACCTGCAGTGTGTTGGAGTTGTATAAAGCCATCTGAATACAAGCCGTACCCTTGACCCACCTGTGCACTAACACATGAAATGTCTTATTTTGTCCGACAAATGTCTGCTTCCATCGTTTTTCTTCTCCTGGCTATATGCTGTATGTCTATATACCTACAGATTGACTCCTGTGAGTCCCTCCCTGCTATTGAGCTCTCCTTATCTGGCTATTAAAAACATTCTCCCTGGTCAGCTCTAGCATATAGTGTCAATGGCTGTCAGTAGAATAGATTTAATGTGCCTGGTGCAGCTAGACTTACACTTTTCATACATGCATCTTATGGAGAGACTTTGGGCACACCTTCCTTGCACCATGACATGTCACCCTTTGCACTCTGCTTTGCCTGTACACCCCTCCCTACTATGACTATCACCTCTCTAGACACAAAATGGGGATGAAGACACTTAGCATAGCTGTACATAAGCCATGAGCTCCAACTTTTTCAATGTACTGTAGTTCTTTCATCTATGCTATGCGATTCATAACTAGAAAATGACACTAGACTACCTATCAGATTTGTTGTTTGTAGGTTGATTTGCTTTAAAAGCTTCATCCCCAGTCTTCTCTGCTCACAGACATGGTACACAGCATATGGTGACTGGATGTCAGTATTCTCAGTGGGAAGGCCAAGAACTACATTACACTGGAAACCGTATTCCTTTCATGTCTTTAAGTTGGCCCTTGCAGGAAGGCTGGATGACCCAGTGTTCAGATAACAATCTAAGACTTGGGAAATAAGTCTCTGCAGTGCCAGACTCTCTGTGTGGCTTTGAGAAAGTCCCTTAACTTTTAGAAAAGTTTGTGAGGCACTCAGGTACTTCACTGGTGGGCACCATATAAGCACTTGTAGTAGCTGGGATGGGGCTGGGGTATGACATAATACTTTGCTCTGCTTATAGTTGTGCTATAACTGTTCAGTGGATGGATGAAACACTCCAGAGCACTCAACATGCTACATGATGCATGCATTTAAAATGTGCATATTTTTAAATTCCCCCCTCCCCAATGTAAATAATAGCAGCTTCTGACTTTGTGCGTCTGTGATGTTTGCTGAATCAGAGGTGGAGTAAAGCTGAAGAGTGAGTACCATCCTGGAGGAATGCAGGCCAAGCGGCTGATGATAACAGCAAAATGGAGCGAACAGCAAAATGGAACGTTGAGACTGATGATTTGGAGGAGAAATGATTCAAGACAGGGCTTCTAAAGAATAATTCTTCAGAAAGGGAAGGGCTGTCATTTGCCCACAGAGATGGGTGCAGGGATGTAGGAAGAGAACAAATGACTTCTGTACATTCTGTTTCTGTGTCACACACTCTGCTCACCTATCTCACTGATCTCATTCCTGCCCTAAAGCACTTATCTCTGATTCCAGACACAGGAGAGCTGGGGACAGCCCAGAAAGGAGCAGGGGCACTAACAAAGAAATAGAACAAATTGAAAAAATAGTCAAAAATCTGTCATATGGAAAGTGCCCAGTGCAAGGTGACTGACTTAGCTGTCATATCATCTGAAGGGTCTGCATAGCCTGATATATTCAAGAAGCTGCTTTGGAAGTTATTTGGGAAGCATTTATTTCTCTTTGGGGGAAAAAATCTCATTTTCCTCCCCTGTAAATCATCTCATTTTCCAATTCATAATGAAAATGAATTTCAAATATTTCCGGTATTTAAATGTTTTAAGAAATAATACACTTTAACATTATATTCAGCTATGACTATTTTTGTTTTGAAATGTGCACACGGGGTTTATATAATACGGCTAATCATTTGGGAACATAATTGTAATAGCAAAGTCAAGCAGAACCTTTGCATTTTAACACAAAATTTTTGATGAATATGATTAACCTGTACATTGTAATTTTCTATAATCAAATTTTGTGATTAACTTGTGAACGTTTTATATATTTATTATAATTTGATAAGGCCTTTGGATAAACACTTAGTACTAAAGTAATTTATCATGTGCCTGCATGTCCCAGATTATAATCAATACATAATTATCTATTTTCCTGGCATAGCTAGCACCCTTGCCGTCCAATTCAAAAACATAATACCGCCATTTTGATGTGGTCACACCAAAATATAAGCTGTGAGACCCTTCAGCCTTGGTTCAGCAGAAGTTAATTAAAAAACAGTCCCAAGAGCTGCACACATTCATGCGGTTAGCAGCTGTGCTACATGGCAGAAAAAGAGAAGAATTAAAATAAGTTGGTTTTGATGGGAAAGCACAATGAGGGACCCGATTAGAATCAGGCTTGGTCTACACTGGGGGAAAGGATCAATCTAAGTTATGCAACTTCAGGTATGAGAATAACGTAGCTGAAGTCGATGTACTTAGATCCACTTACCACAGCGTCCTCACAACAGTGAGTGGACTGCTGCCGCTCCCCCATCAACTCCACCCACAGGAGCGGGGCAGTACAGGAGTCGACGGGAGAATGCTCAGGGATGGATTTATTAGGTCTAGACTAGACGCTATAAAAATTGACCCCTGCTGGATTGATTGCTGCCCGCCAATCTGGCGGGTAGTGTAGATATACCCTTAGTGCTTTACACCATGTCTCCACTATGCTATGATGTGCTATGAGAACATAACGTGCAGGCTGGCTGAGTCCAGCTAAATGGCACCTGATAAAAGACACAAAGGGATGTGCGATTGTGCATCTTTGCAGTCTTGATCAGGGGCCAAGGTGTTCTAGAGCATGGCAGCCTTTTATAGACTTGTAGATTTTAAGGTCAGAAGGGACCATTACAATCATCTAGTCTGACCTCCTGGACAATGCAGGCCACAAAATCTCACCCACCCACTTCTGCAATAAACCTCTCGCCTATGTCTGAGCTACTGAAGTCCTCATGGTTTAAAGACTTCAAGGTGCAAAGAATCCTCCAGCAAGTGACCCGTGCCCCATGCTGCAGAGGAAGGCAAAAAAAACCCCAGGGCCTCTGTCAGTCTGCCCTGGAGGAAAATTCCTTCCCAATCCCAAATATGGTGATCAGCTGAACCCTGAGCATGTGGGCAAGACTCACCAGCCAGACACTCAGGAAAGAATTATCTGTAGTAACTCAGATCCCATCACATGTCACTGGGCTCATTTGCCATAGTCAAGCCCGCTGTGCTGAGTAGTGTAAACTTTCTATTCCAGCTTTGGGCTTTTTCAGGAGTCACCCATAAAGCCCCAGATCCTCAGTTAGGGGAGCTTTATTCGTGGGACACAAAGGGTTGTATCAGGGGCCAGGATCACAGAAAAAATATTTACCCAGTGCAGAAAAACAAAAATCAACAAAATACTCAATTCCTAGGAAACAACTGACAAAAAAGAACATCAAAATTTGCTAAAGCAATTTGTGAAAATATATTTGAGGAAGAGAGAGACTGCTGCTCGGTCAGGGGTTTCATGAATGTTTAAAAGCCTGTGCTTTGTGCAAAAGACAGTATGCAATATTCTCTATGAGTAAAACTGTAGAAAAAAGGTTATTTAGCAGACACTCAGTTCCAATCCCAAAATTAATATCAATCTGAAGAATAACTGTAATCATTAAAATGTCCTATTGCTGTCTTAGAATTACTAGTTGTAGGGAGTTACCAAAGATTAACTGAAAACAGGTGCTACTAGATGGCCAGTAAAATAAAATAGGTCACAAGCAGTACCAAAACCTTGTCCATGATTTGTTTTACAAGATTGCACAATTCCTCACTTGCCTAGTAAAAACAACTTCTTCATTGAACTGGAAGCGAAGTTAGATAGATTTGCCATTAAAGAGTTGCTAGGGGAGTTCTTTCTTCTCAGCAGAGTTTAGAACAGATGGAAAAAATTAATAATTAGTGAAAAACTCTATGTTTAGGCTTGGCGGAATCCCCTTATATATTTTGACAGATAATATCAATGTGTATTTTTTGTTTTAAATTTTTACAGTTGTAGGAAATTATGAAGGATCAGACAATAGTTAATGACACTAAGATTCAACTAGTTAAAGTTTTATAACTGTTAAAACTAGGGCTGTCAAGTGATTTAAAAAATCATGATTGTGTGATTAAAAAATTAATCACACAATTGTGCTGTTAAACAACAATAGAACACTATTTATATAAACATTCATGAATGTTTCCACATTTTCAAATATATTGATTTCAGTTACAACACAGAATACAAAGTGTACAATGCTCACTTCAAATTTATTTATTAAAAATATTTGTAGTGTAAAAATAAGAGTATTTTTCAATTCACTTACTAGAAGTACTGTAGTGCAATTTCTTTATCATGAAAGTTGAACTTAAAAATGTAGACTTATGTACAAAAAATAACTGCATTCAAAAATAAAACAATGTAAAACTTGAGTCTACAGGTCCACTCAGTCCTACTTCTTGCTCAGCCAATAGCTCGGTGTGTTTACATTTGCAGGAAATAATGCTGCCCGCTTCTTGTTTACAATGTTACCTGAAAGTGAGAACAGGCATTCACATGGCACTGTTGTAGCCGGCGTTGCAAGATATTTACATGCCAGAGGTACCAAAGATTCATATGTACTTTCATGATTCAATCAATATTCCAGAGGACCATGATGGGGATGGGTTCTGCTTGATAACGATCCAAAGCAGTGCCAGCTGATGCATGTTCATTTTCATCATCATGAGTCAGATGCCACCAGCAGGTTGATTTTCTTTTCTTTTTTGGTGGTTCAGATTTTGTAGTTTCCGCATCAAACTGTTGGTACAGACGGAAGCAAATTGCAAACTTAGCTTCTCTGCAACATTCTTATCTTTCTTAATTGCTCCCTTTACTCACTGGTAGTCTGCTGGCTCTTCAAATTCTCTTGTAAGCTTCTTGTTCGATACAGTTAAAAACTCTCTTGAATTTGTTTGTGTCTTTGAGTATTTGTTTTCCCAATTCTAATTTAGTCCTCCAAATTTCCATTTTATCTGCCATAGTTTATATTTTCTTCACTTTGGGTTTGAGTTCCAATTTCTGAAGAAAACATTTAAATATCAGTGTCAATGTCAATAACACATTATGTCAAACCAACCTGATAGCTTTCTTTGACATGGTAACAAGACAAGTGATAGATGTGGTATATTTTGACTTTAGTAAGGCTTTTGCTACTTTCTATCATGAGCTTCTCATAAACAAGCTTGGGAAATACAACCTAGATAGAGCTACTATAAGGTAGGTACATAACTGGTTGGAAAATCATTCGCCGAGAGTTGTTATCAGTGGTTCTGCTGGAAGGGCACAATGAGTTGGGTCCCGCAGGGATCAGTTCTGGATCCAGTTCTGTTCAATATCTTCAGCAATGATTTAGATAATGACATAGGGCAGGGGTGGGCAAACTATGGCCCGCGGGTTATATCCGGCCTGTGGGACCGTCTCTTCTGGGCCCCGGACGGGGAGCCTGCCCCCGCCCCTTCCCCCTTCCTCTGAGCCACATTGCCACGTGCACAACACTTTGGAGGGCGGAGATGCAGGCTCTCGCGGAGCAGCGTGTTTGGCTCCGTGCGGAGCCAGACATACTCCCCGCTTCCCTGGAGCCATGCCATCACACGCGCAAGGCTCTAGGGGCGGAGCTGCGTACTTCCATGGGGAAGTGTGTCTGGCTCCGTGCAGAGCCAAACACGCTGCTTGCAGCCTCATGGTAAGGGGGCTAGGGCTAGGGGGTTGGATAAGGGGCGGGGGCAGTCATGGGACAGAGAGCAGGGTAGATTGGTTGGGGAGTGGGGTCCTGGGGTGGTGGTGAGGGGTCTCTGGAGGGGACAGTCAGGGAGCAGGGGAGGTTGGATGGGGCGTGGGAGCCCCAGAGGTGTGTCAGGGGGCGGTGTGGTGGATAGGGCTCAGGGCAGTCAGGGTACAGGGAGCAAGGGAGGTTGGGTGGAGAGGTCCTGAGGGGGCAGTTAGGGTGGGGGGGTCTCTGGAGGGGACTGTCAGGGGACAAGGAGCAAGGTGGGGGGGAATTGGATAGGTCGGGAGTTCTAAGGGGGCAGTCAGGGGGTGGAAAGTGGGAGGGGGCTGGATAGAGGATGGGGCAAGGCTGTTTGGGGAGGCACAGCCTTCCCTACCCAACCCTCCATACAATTTTGAACCCCGATGTGCCCCTCAGGCCAAAAAGTTTGCACACTCCTGACATAGACAGTACACTTATAAAGTTTGTGGATGATACCAGGTTGGAAGGGGTTGCAAGTGCTTTGGAGGACAGGATTAAAATTCAAAATGATCGGGACAAACTGGAGAAATGGTTTGAAGTAAACAGGATGTAATTCAATAACAACAAATCAAAGGAAGGGACTTCAGAGGGAACAATCAATTGAACACATACAAAATGGGAAATGACTGTGTAGGAAGGAATATTGCAGAGAGGGAACTGGGGGTCATAGTGAATCAGAAGCTAAATATGAGTCAACAGTGTAACGCTGTTGCAAAAAAAGCAAACATCATTCTGGGATGTATTAGCAGGAGTATTGTAAGTAAGACACAAGAAGTAATTCTTCCACTCTACTCCATACTGATTAGGCCTCCACTGGAGTATTATGTCCAGTTCTGGGTGCCACATTTCAGGAAAAATGTGGACAAACTGGACAAAGCCCAGAGAAGAGCGACAAAAATGACTAAGGGTCTAGAAAACATGACCTAAGAGGGAAGATTGAAAAAAATGGTTTATTTTGTCTGGAGAAGAGAAGACTGAGAGGGGACATAACAGTTTTC
The DNA here is from genome assembly GCA_007922305.1 of Dermatemys mawii. Lineage (NCBI taxonomy): Eukaryota > Metazoa > Chordata > Testudines > Dermatemydidae > Dermatemys > Dermatemys mawii. The sequence continues at coordinate 65,580,579 of ML677333.1, read as the reverse complement.
AAGTATATCAAAGGTTGTTACAAGGAGGAAGGAGAAAAATTGTTCTTCTTAATCTCTGAGGATAGGACAAGAAGCAATGGGCTTAAGTTGCAGCAAAGGAGGTTTAGGTTGGATATTAGGAAAAACTTCCTAACTGTCAGAGTGGTTAAGTATTGGAATAAATTGCCTAAGGAGGCTGTGGAATCCCCATCATTGGGGATTTTTAAGAGCAGGTTGGACAAACACTTGTCACGGATGGTCTAGACAGTACTAGTCCCCTGCCTTGAGTGCAGGGGACTGGACTAGATGGCCTCTTGAGATCCCCTTCCAGTTCTATGATTCTATAATATCCTCTTGAACCTTGCCATTTGTGCTGCCTTTTTTTGCTTAGGAATATGCATGACTTTATTATGATACCCTTATTTAGGTATCAGTATTCCACACTGAGTCTAAGGATTTTAATTTCTTCACCTGCAGGTCATATTTTCACTAGCTTCCTCATTTTATTATTTCCCTCATTCTAAATGTTTAACATCAAAGAAGCATTATTTGGTACAATCACAAGAATGTTGATTTTCAGTTATATCAAGGTCACTTTAACTAAGGGCTCAACTTTAGCTACTTCTTGAGCGAACTCGTGCATGTTACTTTGGATTAGTTTGAAAATAGTCTCTCCTCTTGTGTGCTCTAGAACTAGCTGTCCCAAAAGTGATTGCTTAAATTATCAAGAGATTGCAGCTATAAATCTTGTCCCCTGGTGACATTTGACAGTTTCCTTTGTGGGGTAGTTGTATTAAGGTTTGTCTACATGAGAATGTTGCCTCAGTTAAAGGTGTGAATTTGTACTGGTTTACTTAAACCAGTACAAATCCCTTGGTGTAAGAGGGGTTCTTTTGGCCTTGGTTAAGCTGACTGGAAACAGATTTCACCTATAGTACATAAACTGCTCTTTATCTGAAACAAGAATGTTCACATAGGGGTTTGCAGCGGCTTAACTAAATCAGTCGAAAAAAATATTTTAAACTGGTGCAACTTCTTCAAGTAGACAAAGCCATAGTCTTGGTTGCCTCTATGATCTCAACATTGTTCTCTCTCTCTGTGTGTGTGTGTGTGTGTATGTATATATGTGTATATACATATGTATACATATATATATTTATATATTTATATACAGAGAGAGAGAGAACAATGTATGCAAATATATATATGTATATATATTTGCATACATTGTTCGTTTTCTCTCTCTGTATATATATTTGCATA
>ML677333.1:65557181-65578937 GCA_007922305.1 Dermatemys mawii | reverse complement strand
ATAATCTTTCAAGATTTTACTGTTTATTAAACCAGAACACCTCACAAGGAAGAGAGGATGGAAACATAGGACATGTATGCAAATAAAGCATGGTTTCAGTGCAGTTTTTTCCTACGTATTTGGTGTTTTCTTATGAACCTATATGTTTGTGCCATCTCTTCTGCTTCATCTGGTCCCCATTTTCCCAGTACCAGTATTTTCTCTTGCTCTGTTCCCTCTGACACACTGTGGAAAACTTTTATCTCCTACTAAAACTTTTCATCTGATTCTTTGGCTTTTTGTTAGTCTTTCCCTCCACTTGTCTTCCACCTTTTGTCAGGCTTCTGGCTATCCAACATTTCTTTATGGTCCCTACTTTAGTGGCACCCATGTGCAAGAGATCAGAATCAGGCCCCATCTTTGTAGAGCTTTGTCACTGATTATTATTCCTCCAACATACTAAGATTTTATTTCTAAGAAATAAATTTAAAGACAGTAAGTCAAGTAAAGGCTGCAGCTCCAAAATCTTAGTACACCTTAACATTGTCTGAAGGGGATCTGAATATTCATGATTAGTGATTTTATTTCTTTTCTATTTTTAGCCCTGGTCTATACTGAAGTGGGGGGAAGGAGGATTGACCTAAGATACACAACTTCAGCTACTGGAATAGCATGAAGTTGACGTATTGAGGTCGACTTACCGCAGCGTCTTCACAGTGCTGAGTCAACTGCTGCCACTCCCCCATCGACTCTGCCTGAGCATCTCATGGTGGTGGAGTACTGGAGTCAATGGGAGCATGCTCGGGGATCGATTTATCACATCTAGACTAGAAGTGATAAATCAAGCCCCCAAAAGATCGATCGCTACCCGCCAATCCGGCACGTAGTGTAGACCTGCCCTTAGTTTTCATCTTCAGAGGCTGGCTGTTGAGACAATTCACAGTTCATCTGGTATTGGATGCCACATGTAATCTTATGGTTTAGAAGCGTATTACTGTTATTCAGCAGTGGATAGGTAGTGCATGAAGATCATTTGTGCCTACTTTAAAGTACCCCTCTAGAATTTCTAATCAAAATCGCACAAGGATCAAACTAAAGCAACAGGAAAGGATAAGAGAATTAGATGTGGGTACTTTCTTTTTAAATTTCAGATCCATCTCCCCACCATACAATAAAGCTTTCTGCTACAATGTTCCAATAAAATTTCTACCTGATCCATGAGACAACAAAATTATGGAAAAACATGGAGTCTGTGTGGGTGAAATGCACAAAATGTGGATTTCTTAAAGGCAAAAAAGAAAAATACTATATTTTAATGCCATATTTGGATTTCAATCTAGTGAAGAAATTTAAGCATGTGTAACTTCAAGTATCCAAGTAATCCCACTTATACAAGTGAGTCGACAGCCAAAATGTGGGATGATGGGACTCCTCAGGTGCCTAAAGTGAGGTATTTGCTTCAGTTCTTTACTGGATTAGTGCAAGGCTGTCTGTCTCTTTTGGAGCTTGAAGGATGTATAATCTGCTTGAAGTACTGTCTTCTAAACACTGAAAATGTGCAGCTGTTTGTGAGCCATGCTAGTCCATCAAAGAAATATATATATTAAACACTTTTTAAAAATCTGCATTATTTACAATACCCCAGAGACTGATTTGTTCCAGTCTATCATGTAAATCCTATTTGGAATGTGTGTGATGCATTACAAATTTTTGCAAAGCCTATGTCATAATTCACTACTAGGGCCTAATTCTACAGTTCTTGTTCAGACAAAAATCACTGAAGTAATTCCCCCCCTTGAATATCCAACTATGCAGTGTGCCAGGGGGCAGGGCAGTGGGGGAGGAGGTAGAGGGTAGGGAGCTCCGTTACCGTTTCTACATTGCTGTCTGGAATGAAGATTTCATTGCATTTCTCTTTGGGATTAACACTTTCTCTTTGAAATGAAGGATTTCCCTCATTTAAAAAAAAATACAGCTACAACAAATATCCACCAGTACCAATTGTTTTTTAAATGCTAAGAATGTAGATAATCTGAATAGTACTGTATCTCATTAGCATACAGTGGAGCTGGACTACTGTAGGCAAGTTCTGTCTGTCTTTATAATGGTACATGCATATTTCCATGAGGAAAGCTTTGCAGGTATCCAAGAAAACCATTTAATGTATTAGAAATTGAGAAGTCAGCTGTCTTTAGTTCAGGTAAAACCTGTTTTTTCTCTATCTCACTACATATCAAGTGTGCTGGAACTAGAGGTACGGGGTGCAGCAGCATGCCCAGGCTTGAAGTGGTTTCCATCCTATAGGGTTTGTGTTTTCATTCAGTGGCTTTCTGCCCCTCCACTTTACAAATGGGTCCAATCGCACTGATGCATATCATCCAGAGGTCATTCAGAATAGCAAATGAGAGAAACAGCCTGTTAGCCATTTTGGTTTCAGGGTTTCCTGGCTAACCCCAAACAGTTTGGTTTTACAGAAATCTCTTTATTCCATGTTTTCAAATTTCAACATGCTAAGACCCTGAGTCTTTAAAAATTAAAGACCAGATTCTCGTCTGGTGTAAACTGATATTGCTTCCCCTGAATTCAGTGGAGCTCCCCTAAATTATTCCCAGCTGAGAATCTAATTCTAAAATACAAGAGTGTGTACATGTCTCTTATGCTTCTCAATCTGCTCATCTAAATCAGTTTTGGTCCCTTAAATCTTCAAATGACATCAAACCAATACTTTTTATCATAGTGTAGTATCCACTGTATAGGCCTATTTTTTTTTTTCAAACGTGGTCACCTCCAAATACCCATATGATGCTCCTAAATGATGATTTAACATCCAAAGTATAGGATTTGGACATCATGTTAAGGTACCTCTTTTTGGGAACTGGGTTCTCAAGGTATGCCAGTATATATAAATATACACATACACTCAGACCTTTCTGGGTATAATGGGTGCCATTAAAATCTTTATGATTTTGCCCCTTGTCTAATTAGCATACTTAACATGGGGATGCTCTGAATATTAAAATAATATTAATTTTTGAAAATGGCAATTTAATTTTTTTAATGTAACCATTGTGCATATAAATGCCTAATAATCAGCCAACATCTGCAGTCCAAACTTCAACTGAGATCAATTCATTTTTCTCCTTTAGGACTAAGTACGGGCTGCATTTAGTCCACAGTTTGCTGAAATTCAGAACAAATGAATTGCATGGTGCAGCCTTTTTATGGCTGTATATAATTATTGCTACTGCTGGAAAGGCTTTGAGTAGAGGCATCAGTCAGATGTGGGGTAAACAGAAGGAGAGACTGCTAGCCAGAAACCAGTATGACATAACTGGACAATGGCAAAAGGCAAGGAAAGCCAAGAAACCTTCTCTTATTAAAGATTTTTTTTAAAAAAAAAAAAATCAAGTAAAAGCTTTATAACTAACACATATATTATAGTGGACAGATCCACAGCTGTGCATTTGCTCAAAAACAACTTGCATCAGATGAGAATCTGGCCCACTGTATGTTACAAAGACATCAATAATAAAAAATAAAGCACCAAAATAAATCCTCCATTCATATTTAAAGGCTTGTAACTCCCATGGCTGAACCCTGGGTCTATATTGAACCAATAAAACATTTGAACCTCTAGTGAAGTTTGCTCATGCCTGAACTCCTAGGACATCTTCAATATTACCACTGATTATAGTATTATTGCAGACAGCATGATCTTATTTCGTGTAGCCAACACTGAACACATTGATTGTTTAAAAAAATAAATCTGGACGTCATCCCAGATTATACATCTGCCCCTGTAACTCACATTTATTCAAAATGAATGGACTTCTCTCTCTGATGCATTTGTGGGTGAGCTCCCAAGTAGTATTTGGCTACACAGTGATTTGCTAACAAATAGGAGCTAAAACACCTACTGCATATTAGATACTGTATATAGAAGAGAAACTGTGCAAGTTGTGAATTCATGCACATAAAATCTCATCTACCTGTTGTTTTATTTAGGGGCAGTAGGAAATAGATCCAAAAAAAGAGAAAATCCATAGAAAGTAATTTTCTTTTTATTTTTGGTTGTCTTGTATCTCCTTGACTCTCTCCTACCCATGTTGATGCTGTTTCCTTCATACTATAGTCTTGAAACCTTTTAATTCTTCCTGTCGTCATAGGGATTGCTTGTATTCTCAGCATGAACTACACTGAGTTAGATGAGCAGATTGTCCCATTTGCTATTCAAAAGAAGGAACATGTATACACTCTTGTATTTTAGGATTCGGGTGAATTAGCTGCAGGTGTAAACAGTCAGCCGTCCAAATGTTAAGATTATGGATGTAAAAATACAGGTACAAATTGTGCCCACAAAAATAGAGGTTATCCTATCAAAATAAAGGGTACACCTCTACTCACATGACCCCATCAACCACAGTAGCACTGTATTGTTCTTCAGACAGCATCTGGCACTGTTTTTTGAAAAGTCACCAATTTAAAGGTGCCTTAGGAAAGCATCAAAAACTAAAAGGGGGTAAAGTAGAGCTGTGAACATGCTAATTATAGATCAGGAACAGAACTTCCCCAAAATTTAGGGAGTGAGGGACAGCATTAGAACCTGGGGTATTGACTCAAACTATATTTAGTAGGTGTTTATCTACCGATATAAACACAAGAACAACCTAACGGGGCATATTCTGCCACTCAGACTCATGTTGAGGGGTATCTTACTCCATGGATAGTTTTGGTAAAACAAAGGTACGGGCCATCGCAAGGGTGGTCAAAGTGGGTCTTTTGTTTGGATGGTATTATTTCAGCAGTTTTCACCAAACACTACAGGCTGTTAGGTTTCATGCTCTCCAAAGGGATTGATTTTTGCAAGTCCCTCATCTAGCTGGAAGGCATTCAACTATATTTTGCTAGCAAAAGAGTTAATGGATTTAACCTTTTGAAAAATGTACTTCTTTACATGCATATGATATGATGGATAGTTAACTGCATGCATAGTGGTAAACAGAGGTGAAAAACAAATTAATTGGAAGGTAGAGAGTTTATTGTTTGTTCTCTATTTGATAGATGGATCTCATTATTTTTCTTAGGCAGACAAAGCCATAACAGTTTCCAGAGAAAGGAGAAGTGGCAGCTCCAGGAAACTGCTTACAGATGGACAGCCAGCAGGCTAAAAATATTACTTCTGTCCACCTCATCAATAAACTGACTCCATGCAGAATGGCAATTATTCTTTTCCTGCTTGTGCTGCCCTTTGTGAGCCATGAGGACTGTTATTGATAACAGGGTATATAATGCAAAATATATACAGTAACACAAACTCATTTACTATAGTAAATCTATACTGGGTAGCAGTGCTGCTTTTTATGCTATTATTTAAAGTGGCAGTACGCACTCGTCAATGTCCAAGAGGATTATGCTGATCTTGTGCTTTGCTACTACCCCATTAATGATTAATGATACAGATTTATTATTTGCCTATATTTAGATACCATGTATTCTACACTGCAAAAAAGAGCACTACTGAGTTATCTTTAATAGATTTAAACATCACGAGGAAAAGCCTTTATAGTCTTTGATACAGACAGGGCTTGATCCTAATAAGAGTTAAGCCCTCTCTCCCCAGCTCCAAGCACCAGTGAGGGTCCCACCCTCCACCAGCAGGGATCTCGAGTCATGTACTGTGCCCCACCCCCACGCCAGCACCAGCCGGAGTCCCTGGCTGCTTCCCCCAGCACCCATGGCACCCCCGAACTGCCCTCTGTTCCCCTTGAGTACCTGTCCCTGCCAAGTTTTAGTTAGAGGTATATAGCAAAAGTCATGGACAGGTCACGGGCCGTGAATTTTTGTTTACTGCCCGTGACCTGTCCATAACTTTTACTAACAATACTCTTTACTAAAACACAGCCTTATCCATAATAATTTTCATGGAATGAAATGATTCCATGAAAATGAAAATTTCCAAAGACTGATACTAGCTGTTGATGCTCATAACATTAACAGCATAACACCTATTAGTGCCATTGCGACTCCCCAAATATTTTAAAGGGCATAGTCTCAGAAAAGGCAGGGCAGAATATTTTTTATATTAGCTACACTTTTACTATACCTTACATACACTTGCAAGTACTTTAGTATATTTCATTACTGTTTATATTTTATAAAATATAAATAGAATTGTTGGCACTCCAAGACAGGGAGTTGGATTCAGAAGTTAAAACCTTGATCCTGCAAACTGATCCATGTGTTGAGGCCTTTGCACATGCACTGAGTTCAGCAAGAAATTAATGGGGCTCTGAATGGTTGCAAGGATATTCCCATACAGATCAGCTTGCAGGTTGAGGGGCTAACCGAGTACAGTGGAGATAGGCCAAGGAGAATTGTGGATTGCAGTAAGTACTTTAATGCTGTAAAACTATATATATTATTTATATTAATCAGTTCATCCCACCTACTGTAGGTTTCTTGAAACAGATGAACTTTAGCCTGTAAGAAGCAGTACCTCCTTTCGTTTCTCTTAATTTTTGTATTCCTGTAACTACATAAAAAGCCAGCTAAAATCTTTTACACAATTACAAGAAAAATATATCAGAAAAACAGCATTTTGTATCTTCAGATTGCTATTATTTACAAAATTATAATCCTGAGACACAGTTGAACTAAAAAAAAAGTTTTGAAATAATCAGGTTGCCTGTAAAAAAAAACAAATCAAAAGCCTAATAGGTATATCGAATACCCATTTTTCTAAAGAAATGCAGGGCAATATTGATAACATGAAGTTAAGCTGGAAAAAAAAGTAAGCCAGCAAATCTCCAAAGGATGTGGAAAAACATAATGCTAACCTCTATAAACAGCACAAAGTTTCTTGCATGCTAAAAGTACAAATGGAAAATTATGATAAAATATTTTGCATATACCAGACTTACAAGAATAACAGACGCAAAATGCAGATAAAAGTATTTTCATATGATATAGGACTTTCCCAAATTGAAAGAATTCTGGTGTGACATTAGAAAAATGTATGAAAAACTTAACTAAAGAACATCCCCAGCCCAATTCCTCTGATTGTGATATTAGAGAAATGTCCTTATCTAATTAAATTAAACAAAGATAGATACTTGTTTAAAATCCTTGTGACTGCAGCCAATACATTTACTTCAACTACCTCTTAAAAATGACTGATATGCTAGCTAATCTACATCCATTAGACATAGATTAACACAAGGAATGATGCTATTGGACAATACTTAGTGCAAAAGTGTTGAGGAATCTCTTTGAACTGAGTACTATGTACAGTAATTTTGGCCATAAGACTGTTTTCAAAATCGTTTAGAGCTTGATCTAATAGCCACTGAAGGCAATTGCAGTCTTTCTATTTACTTCAGTAGGCACTGCATCAGGACCTTAGTTAACCCAGCTCTGATGTAAAGAGGCTAGATTTAATTTCAACCTTGGTGAAAGTAAGCCAGTACGGTCTGGTATGGCATACCAACAAGAGCAGGTACACAGCCAGCCATACCAGCAGGGGGCAGCTTCCCCACATGGGCAGTTTAAAAGTGCCCTGGGTTCCCGGCAGCAGCCAGAGCCCCTGGCCCTTTAAATCATTGCTGGAACCCTGGGGCTCCCAGCCTCTGCTGCAGCTACTTCTACCATGGAGCTCTGGAGGTGAATTAAAGGGCCCGGGGCTCCCAGAAGCCGCAACCCCGGGCCCTTTATATCACCATCGGTGCCTTGGGTAGCAGCAGTGATTTAAAGGGTCTGGGGCCCTGCCACCTGCTCAGGACCCTGGCACTACATACTGGTAAATCCCTTAAGTTACTTTCACCCTTGGTTACATACAATACTTACCATAAGATCAATTTATTTTTAAAGTTCCCCAGTTGATACATTTGAAAGTTACATTTAGATAGGATACAAAAGTCCAGATACTTTTCAGCTTCCTTAAGCCCTAATGGTATCATCTCCTTTGAACTGCATTCAAATACTACTGGAAAAAAATTCTCAATGCTTCTCTGACAGGAATAACTTGCTCTATGGTTCTGATTTTTAACAAGGATAATTTAAATATTTATTAGGCTCATCGGATTAAAAAGGGAAAAAATCCCATACAGTCATAAGAGGATCCTACAAAGAACCACTTTTAATTAATCTGGTTTTGGGGGATAAGGGCAACGCACATTCAAGCACTGCCATTAACGATGTGTTTCTAGGAAAAACTAATTTTACAAATCTTTGTCTAGTGCAGCATGAACAACAAAAACATACCTACTGTAAGACACACATTTCTTTATGCTCTGCAAGATTTAAAAACCCAGATAATTACTTCGGCAAAGATGCAGTCTAAGATTTAGATGAATAGCTGTCTCCTGTAGCTGAAAAGTACATAAAATGTTTCCAATATTGGTACATTCAAGTGAGCAGTTCCTAAAGCTGACTCCTCTAAGGGCAACAAGGAATTATCAAACTTTTTGTAAGCAAAGTTTCTTTACACAAAATGCTAACTGGCCACATGTGACATTACATTTCCTACTTTCTATAGTGTTAACAGTAAAAAAACTGATATAAAATCTAATTGCATAATGGCCAGGTACGAAATGCGACAGTTTTATGACATGTATATGTACCAGCTACAAAGCAGAGGGAAGCCATCAACTCATTTCATGCAAACTAACCCACAGCTATCATATGCTAACCACTTTCAGTCACTACTGACTGCGCAATATTCAAGCTAGTGACCCAGAAGTGAAATGTTTTGTATGTATTATCCATCGCCATTTGTGGCAACCACATGCTGGACCAGAGGGATCCTTCTTCCCTGCCTGGCTGAAAACATTTATCCAGTTTGCTGGGTTTTGAATTGAGACTATGTTATCAAATGCATTTAGCTCAGAAGTTTCATATTAAGAACTCTGGAATGAGCACTGGCATTTAAAACATCAAGTTTAACTCAAAAACTAAGACAAAACGTTGTCATTTTTTCCTCCTTCCAGACAAGAGACCGCTAAGATCTAAAATTACATGGACACATATTAGCATTATACAACTCTTAGAAGATTAATTTATATAGTAACTTTCTTGTAAGACAATCTTTTAATTATAATTTCCTTCCTTCAGTGATTCGTGAGAGCACCTTTCAGCTTTAGGATGACCTTGCCAAAATATTGTTTCATCTAGATCTCACAATCCCACTCTTGCATAAGAAAAGTGCAGATGCATCCTTAAGAATTTGTACTCTCCATAAACGAAAAGCCGCACTGGTTTAATCTGAAAACTTCTCATGCCTCTCCTTGTCCTTACGCTCTGCTAGGTTTTATGACACTACTTGTCTCACAAGTGAAATAGGTTAGTGGTCTTAGCATTTCTACTGCTCTCTACATATGGTTTATTTTCTTTTTTCTTTACAACCTACGGTAGATTAATTACTTTTGTTCGCTACCTCAGATATGTTAGTGAACATCTGTATTTAATTTTATATCCTATTCAGCAGCTTCTATTATTCTTTGCAGCTTAAAGTGAATTATTTAGGCATGAGCAAAGACTCCTTTCTGCAAGTTTATCTACATGCATGGGAAAAAGAATTACTGTTTAGCCCCGGATGCAAAGGTTTCTTGGAGATCTCTAATCAACCTTAGAATTATACTCTAATGAAAATGTATTAATCTTACGATTTTTCCAAAACTCAAATGTAATACTATTTACCTAAGGCCTGGTCTACACTATGCAGTAAAGTTGAATTTATCCACATTAAATCGATCCTTCCACTTTGCCGTCCTCATTATGATGCAATTAGGTCAATCTAAAAGAGTCTTTAAATTGATTTTACTCCTGCTGGACAAGGGGAGTAGCACTGAAATCGACATTTCTGGGTTGAACTAGTGTTAGTGAGGACGCAATTCAACGTTAACGACCTCCAGGAGCTATCCCAGAGTGCTCCAGTGTGGCCGCTCTGGACAGCGCTCTGAAAGCAGATGCACTGGGCAGTTAGCAAGAGCCCCGGGAACTTTTGAATCTCACTTCCTCTTTGGCCAACGTGGCGAGATCTCCTGCACAGCTCACCATGCAAAGCCCACCAGCAGAGGAGACCATGCAGTCCCAGAATCGAATAAGGGCCCCAGCATGGACCACAAGGGAGGTGATGGGTTTGATCGCAGTGTGGGGAAACGAATTTATGCTGGCAGAGAAATATTTGTCTTAAAAAAAAAAAAATCAGATAACCAGTGAGCAGACAGCAAAATGAAAAAGCTATAATCTTTGTCTGAGAGTTTTCATTCTCGTACTCCCAGTCTAGTAATTTTCCCAAATTCCAGACATGGTAAAACAAAATAAGGTAAGGAGTAAATTCAGTTGCTGGTTTCAGGTTCCTAATCCCTTCCTGTTTCCTTGGAAACTATGACTGGCTCAGGAAAAACAGGCTGAGGATTAAAAAAAATAATAATTTCTGTAAAAATGTATTATTGTCCTGCTCTATGACTTCGTTTCCAGAAGCAGAAAATCTCCAGCAGGCAACAGGCAGCCAGGAGCTGAGTGAAAATGCCATGGCAAATTTCCCAAAACTAGCTTGCAGAAAAGATATTGTGTAGCATTTCAAGGGCCTGTTCCAATTCCCACTGAAATCAACTGAAGTTATCGTGTTGACTCCAATGGCATTTGGATACTTCTCCAAACTCTGGGAAATATCTTATTAAAATGCTTATCTGAGGGAAGACCAGAGAGTTTAATCTATGCTGTCTGGAACTATTAGATATCTTTACAAACTGGAACATTCACTGGACAGATGCTATCATCCATACTGCTTGCAGTCGGATGAATATATTAAATATAAAACAAACTGCATGTGTACACTTTATTATCACAACATTTTTAATATGTTAATTTATATATATTGCATATTTACAAAAGGGGACTGTGAGGAAAGGGCATAGCAGCAATAACCCTGAATTAGGTTCCGTTCTTTTAAAAACTGCATGATATCAACTTTGATTTTTTTAAAAGTGAGTTAAATGTAATTTAGAAACAATGAGATGTAACACTATAATCACTATTACCATGAAAGAACCACTTAGCCTCATTTTTAAGCGTCTGAAACAGACAAAGGTTACTAGGTTACCATCCCTATTCTCTATCAGTTAAGTATTAAGCGCTTATGACCGAGGTTTGCAGCGATCACTCAGACAAGACCAAACATGAATGTGTCGGTGTTCTAACAGAGTCAGCCCACACAATGAGTTTTGTTACCAATATTAATCTTTCAGCCAAGCTTGTGATAAACCATTAGGATCCCAATATATTTTCTTTGATTTCATATCCCATTGTTCATAAGCTGAATCATGGAATTTAGTTTAGCTCTCTATGGACTAAAACAGTTGTTCTCAATCAGGGAATACATGTACCCCTGGGGGTACTCAGAAGTCTTCCAGGGGGTACCTTAACTAATCTAGGTATCTGCCTAGTTTTACAACAGGCTGCACAAAAAGCATTAGCAAAGTGAATACAATATAAAATTTCATACAGACAATGACTTATTTATACTGCTTTATATACTATACACTGAAATGTAAGTACAATATTTATATTCCAGTTGATTTATTATATGGCAAACATGAGAAAGTCAACAATTTTTCAGTGACAGCATGCTGTAACACTTTTGTATTTTTATGTCTGATTTTGTAAGCAAGACATTTTAAAGAGGAGTGAAACTTGAGGATACATAAGACAAATCAGACTCCTGAAAGGGGTGCAGTGGTCTGGAAAGGCTGAGAACCACTGGACTAAAAGAAACACATACGCCTGTCCTGTCATTTAATTTGTAAAGCCCAGTAACTTGACTATAAAATGGTATATGCATTTTACTTCTCATGGTAACATGGAAATGGGGAAACATAATAATGACACAACAACGTAAAAATAAAACTAACTACATATATTCAGCATCCTGTAGAATACCCTCGGGCATCTGTTGTGCAAAAGGTAGGTGTGAAGGAAACTAATCTCTCATGCCTTTGCTATTATTGAAAAGTTTGTCCAGTACTTTGTGTGGCCGTACTCTCACTTCCAACTCTAAAGTGTTGCACTATGTGCACAGTGGGCCCAATCCAAGCCTAGTGAAGCCAATGGGAGTCAGAGAGACACAAAGATTGTATCCATAAGGACTGCATCTAATGTTATGTTAAAGCAAAGAGAACTTCTAATGGGAAAGATCGTTAGCTCTGCAACACTCACAGAAATCTGCGGAGGTGACAAAGCCAGGGAGAGACATAAGGAACCAGATTCCCATTGCCATCAACTCACTTGGCTGCTTAAACAACAAAACAAAACATGTTTTGGGGAACGCTAATAGAAATGAGAAGTCCTTCAAAAAGAATACCATGGTGCCTACACTCAAAAACTTCAAAGGGATGCTTTACCCTCTGATCCATCCTCAATCCCAGATAAGCAAATACTGCAGAAATCTGACCTCAGTAGTAATGCCAAGGATCAAGGGAGCATGGAATGGAATGCCTACTAACTGTATGAAAATAGCAACTAAATATATTATTAATACACAATAATGTGTAATTTTGAAGGATTATAAAATGGAGAAAATGGAGTACACCTCCTTCCAGCTACACAGATTAATGATAAATGTCAGTTTTTCCATACTACTACTTTCTTGCACAAAACTGAAATAAGTGAGCATTGTCACTTTGCTAATTAGTCATGAGAAAAAAGATGTTAAATGTGTCAAGTGTGAATATTTTGCAGCACTCTGCAGCTAAAATTAATTACACTAGATGATCTAATTACATCATTATTGAGTAAAATTTATAAATATGTGAATTATAACTCAAAACTGTTAAAACTCCTATTTCTCTATTTTAGAGCTGTGGCATAAAAGAGAAATACAGGCATGTTGCGTCTTGTGCGAGGGTTCCGTTCCACGGTTACTGCAAAAAGCGGAAACCGCGTATAGCCGAAACCCATTGAGTTCAATGGCGGGCGAAATCGCTTGCCCTACAGAAAGTTTTTACATTTTTATTTTCCCCCTTTTGTTTTTGCCGACCATGTAAAATGGAAATCGCACAAGTTAAATGCGCCTAAGACGCGACATGTCTGTAAGTGTTTTAAAGGTTTTTATATACACATTGCACATTTATGTCGCCCCTTTTCAGCAGTGACACAAAGCAATGCACCAGTAACCACTATAAATAAGAAATCACCTCCATTACATACGCCATATAGTTCTGGATTCCAGACTCTACTTCCTTCCCATATTTAACTGGTTCTGGTTTCCTCAGTCTCAATCTTGGAACTTCCTAAATACATTGGTGCATTTCTTAGAATTTGCCCATTCTACGAAAATTGGTTTGAATACAGGCACTAATGTATTTAATTGAATGTTCAATCATAAGTACCATAGGTAAGGGGGCAGAAAGTTACTGGCTGCAGGAGAAGGGAATCATTGGTTCAAGCAAAATCAGTGTGTTAAACTGTACCCCTCCTCGGCGAGGGGAGTAATGCTAAACTCAACCTAGCTGGGTTGAATTTGGGGTAGTGTAGATGCAATTCAACAGTACTGGCCTCCAGGAGCTATCCCAGAGTGTTCCAATGTGACTGCTCTGGACAGCACTTTCAACTCAGATGCACTAGCCAGGTACACAGGAAAAGCCCTGGGAAATTTTGAATTTCATTTCCTGTTTGGTCAATGTGGTGAGCTCAGTAGCAAAGGTGACCATGCAGTCCCAGAATCGCAAATGAACTCCAGCATGGACCGAACGGGAGACATTGGATCTGATTGCTGTATGGGGAGAAGAATCTGTGCAAGCCAAATTCCGATCAAAAAGAAGAAATGTTAATATATATGCCAAAATCACACAGGGCATGTTGGAGAGAGACTACAATAGGGACACACAGCAGTGCAAATGTTCCTACGCTCCCCCATCATCTCCGTCCAGAGGTTATCACAGATTAGAAGGCAAAAAAAACACACTCGTGATGACATGTTTTCTGAGCTCATGCAGTCCTCCTGCACACATAGGGCTCAGCTGAATGCATGAAGGCATACAGTGACAGAGTCCAGAAAAGCATTAAGTGAGTGCAATGAGAAGAGGCAGGATGCAATGCTGAGGCTGAAGGGGGAAGCAAAGAGACATGCTCAGGCATCTGGTAGAGCTGCAGGAAAGGCAACAAGAGCATAGACTGCCGCTGCATCCCCTGTACAACCACCTGCCCTCCTCCCCAAGTCCCATATACTCCTCACTGAGATGCCCAAGAATGCATGGGGGGAGGCTCCAGGCACCCAGCCACTCCACTCCAAAAAATGGCCCAAGCAACAGAAGGCTGTCATTCAATAATTTTTGATTTTTAGTATGGCTACAATAAGCAATGTGGCCTTGTCCTTCCTTCCTCCCCCCACCACACCCGGGATACCTTATCAGTTATCTCACCTTTTTTTTAATCAATAAAGAATGTATGATTTTAAAACAATAGTGACTTTATTTCTTTTGCCAGCTGTGATGAAAGCGGGGAGGGTGATTGGCTTACAGGGAATTAAAATCAACAAAGGGAGCGGGTTTGCATCAACTAGAAACACATACAACTGTCACACCGTAGCCTGACCAGTTATAGAACTGTTTTCAAAGCTTCTCTGATGTGCAGCGTGCCTAGCTGCACTCTTCTAACTGCCCTGGTATCTGGCTGCTAAAAATCGGCCACAAGCCGATTTGACTCAAGCTCCCACATCAACATAAATGTCTCCTCCTTACTCTCACAGATATTATGAAGCACACAGCAAGCAGCAATAACAATGGGAATATTGGTTTCTCCGAGGTCTAATATAGGTAGCAAATACCACCAGAAAGCTTTTCAATGTCCAAAGGCACATTCTACCACCTTTCTGCACTTGCTCAGTCTGCAACTGAACTGCTCCTTACTGCTCTCTAGCTACCTGTGTATGGCTTCATGAGTCATGGGAGCAAGGGGTAGGCTGGGTCTCCAAGGATAACTTTTGGCATTTCAATATGCTCAACAGTAATTTTCTGGTGGGGGAAGTAAGTCCCTTTTTGCAGCTGTTCAAACAGCCCAAAGTTTCTAAAGATGTAAACATCATGCACCTTCCCGGCCATCCCACGTTGATGTCAGTGAAATGTCCCTTGTGATCCACCAATGCTTGCAGCACCATTGAGAACTACACTTGCAGTTTATGTACTGGTTGGAAAGGTGGTCCAATGTCAAGACAGAGATAGATATACGTTCCGTCTATTGCCCCACCGCAGTTAGGGAACCCCATTGCAGCAAAGTCATCCACTATGACCTGCACATTTTCCAGAGTCACTGCCCTTGCTAGCAGAAGGTTAGTGATAGCATTGGCTACTTGGATCACAGCAGCCCCCACGGTAGATTTGCCCACTCCAAATTGATTCCCAACTGATTGGTAGCAGTCAGGCATTGCAAGGTTCTAGAGGGCTATCACCACTCACTTCCCAACTGTCAAGGAAGCTCTCATCTTGGTATTCCTGTGCTTCAGGGCAGGGGAAAGCAATTCACAAAGTTCCAGGAAAGTGGCCTTATGCATGCGAAAGTTTCTCAGCCACTGGGAATCATGCCATACCTGCAACACTATGCGGTCCCATCAGTCTATGCTTGTTTCCTGGGCCCAGAACCGGCGTTCCACTGTATGGACCTGCCCCATTGCCACCATGATGTCCCAATTGCCACATCCTGTGCTAGCAGGGAAGTCTGTGTCCGTGTCCTCCTCACAATCTTCCTTGTGCTGGCATCTCCTAGTCAGGTTCTGCATATACTGCAGGATAATATGTGAGGTGTTTACAATGCTCACGACAGCAGCTGTGAGCTGAGCAGGCTCCACGCTTGCTGTGCTATGGCGTGTGCATAGGTAACCCAGGAAAAAAAGCACAAAATGATTGTCTGCCAATGCTTTCACAGAGGGAGGGAGGGAGGGAAGGGAGTCTGACGACATGTACCCAAAACCACCCACAACAATGTTTTTGCCCCCTCAGGCATCGGGAGCTTAACCCAGAATTTCAATGGGCAGTGGAGACTGAGAGGACTGTGGGATAGCTATCCACAGTGCACTGCTCCGTGAGTCAATGCAAGCCATGGTAGTGAGGGCACACTCTGCTGACTTCATGTGCCTAGTGGGGACATACACAATCGACTGTATAAAATCACTTTCTAAAAATTGACTTCTATAAATTCGACATAATTTTGTAGTGTAGACAAACCCTTAGGTTTATGATCTACTGAATACCCAACTAGCATTCATTGTTGCAGAACTCCTCCAACAGTGACATCCAATCAGATTTCAGCAATACATTTCAAACAGGGGGATTCATCCTTTATTAAATCATGGATGGTTGACACTATTCACCATCAACCTGGCACTCACCAGCATGGCTGTTTGCTGACCTGCCCCATCTTTAGCAGATCGGATGTTACTTTTTCAGAGAATAAAGGGAGATGCACATATGCCAGACATGTTTAGGTTACAACAAATGTAAGTGTTATTATCAAGTGAAAGGTAATATCAGTATTAACACAACTAAATGAACAGTGTCCCCAGTGTTATGTAGGATTCAGTGAGAAATAGCTACATCTTATGTCTGACGCAAGCTTTGAGAAGTCAGGGTCTATAGATATCATTAACCTTCTACAGTGTGTGTGTGTGTGTGTGTGCGCGCGTGTGTGCGTGTGTAAGTGAAGTGTTCACTTACCTTAGTCTGGTATCAGCACAAATGCCATTTTATCCAACCTAAAGTGCGTGCATTGCGTGTTGTTTTAAATTGCCAGTTTGCTTTCAGACAACAGGCACCCTGTCAATTTATTGGCTCTGTACAAAGATAACTGGGTGAAATTCTATGGCCTGCATTTAACACGAGGTCAGACTAGATGATCTAATGATTCTCTCTAGCCTTAAAATCTATGAGGATTTCACCTAATGCCTAACTCAAGCATGAGTAAAGAATAGCATACCAAAATACAGAGAGCAATATGAAATTTGCAAGCCACTGCTTTAAGTGCTATTGCTTACACTATGCATCTGCTCCAATTTAAGTTTCCATCATCAGTTAAATGTGCTCACTAACAGAGCATGATCCAATAGCATAAAGGTAAAGCGACTCCTATCTGCTTTTGTATGCCTTTGGGACAATTCATTAGGGAACTCTTTGCATAAGTCACAATAACATATAAATCTAAGACTGCACTATTTAAGTGGATTCTAGCTGTTCCCCTGATTGGATGCACAAAACCTTGTCTTACCTAAAAAGGTTTTTGGACAGCAGAACTTACCTAACTCCATCATTTTCAATAATGCAGAAAGAAGAGACATTTAATTGACAGAGGAACAGAATCTTTAAACTAAATCAGTGATACTTAAACAACAACTTTTCTAGCCCTTCATGTGGTTCTCTTCATAGATCTTGGTAAGGCACAATATGCTGTCACGTCAATGCAGTGGCTGCCATGAGAAAACATGCCATTTAACACAAAAGCAAGAAATACAGGCAGACACACTCACAAAGACATAAGTGGGTGGAGGAGTTATCAGTAGAACTCAACTTCTCAAAAATTAGTGGTGCACTAAAAATGTGAGATCTACTTCTACACTTATGAGAAATCAGGTGCTAGATTTTCAAGGAGATTTAGGCACCTAAAGATGCAGATGAGTGCAGAGTAGGATTTTGAAAAGTGTCTAGGCAAGTGGGGCACCTAACTCCCATTGATTTCATTTCCCATTAAATGGGATGGATGGAGACTGAACGGTAGAAAGGAAAGTTGTAAGGGCGTTGGGCTCAGATGAGTTGTTCATCTATGCTGAAGGAATAGAATGATTGGAAGAACATCAGAATTGCCATACAGGACCAGAAATCCATCAGATCCAGTATCTTGTTTGCAGCTGTGACTGTTGCATGATACCCCAGAAGAAGCTGTAAGAAACCCTGTAGTAAACATTTACGGGCAACTTGCCCACAAGAAAGTTTCTTCCTAGCTCCCGAAAAATGTAAGAGCACTGGAACTGAACTTAAAATGATGAGGTGGAAGACGGTGGGGGATTGTGAAGAAGAGGAACACAAATGCAAATAATCAGATAATGACTATCCTCCTGATCTGTTTGTTTGTATGTATGTTGAATATCTTCTCTACCCCCTTACATGGCTTTGTCTTTTCTGATTGTAGGTTTTTTATAGCAGGGACTGAGTTATCCTGTGTGTCTGGAATGCACCTAGCTCATTTCGGGTGCTTCTACAACCCAAAAAAATAAATAATAAAATCACCATCATCTCAAACTGAGCTGTAAATACCATTGTGGATAATACAGTCTTTATCAACTTATCTATATTGTAGCTCTGTTGATTAAAATATAGTATTATACTATATTCACATTAATTTCTGTATTCCTATTATGTATAATTCTTTGGTAGTTCTTAGCAACTGTTTGATAATAAAGTGACACTTCAGTTGTGAAAGGCCCTGTGCCACTGATCTAAACGATTACTATACAATAGAACAAATGAATGTTTTTTACTACATGATAAGAGGGAAAATAAATAATCACCCACAAGAAGGAATTCTGCTAAATTTAATCTACAGTAATTTCATTTTATATTCTCAAACTCTCTAAAACGGGCAGGCCGACCAGTGTTCTCAAGCTGAATACCATACGACAGGGTAAAGCTTTGACAATTCAGATGCACTTTGACAATGCATCAATTGAATTTATTACTGAATAGCAAAATGGGTAAATTTCTAAACTGTAGCTAGTGGCAAAGAAAATACCAGATAGAAAATAAATGAAAGCCTTTACTCTCTTCAAAAGCCAATCTTTGTAGTGCTTTCATTAGCAATTTAAAAATACCTCTTTAAAATAGACAAAAAATGGATTTGATTGTGCTGATTGCCATAGGCTGTAGTTTTACTTCTCAGTTTTCAGCAATAGGCAATCTCAGGAGTTTCTTTTACTGCTGTTACACTTGTAAAAGGTTTGCTTGTAGAAGAACCAAACAGTAATACAAGATAGATTAGCTGAGTAATTGTTCATTCAGTTTGTCTAGTAAAGGGGTAAGTAGCTTTCAGAACCAAACAGGAAAAGAGATTTAAAGCATTTTCTTCCCAAAGAGAAAGTCCCTGTAGCTTTGGGGTGAAGGCACCATTTGCACCTTAAATCAAACACAAAGTAACAATATTTGGAGGGTATTAGCATTGAAGACGGCGCTGGAACTACATCCAGGAATGAACATAATACTCCAACATAGCAAGGAAAATTCCTACAACACAAAATCTTCAGTTGCCAGCTGATGCAAGAAATGAGGATGGTTTTGTTTCAAACCCAATTCCAGCAGTGAAATGCATTGCAACCCAAAGTAAGTATGACTACAAAAGAAAAAGTTTACGTCTTGCCTTCACACTGAGACACAGCCTGAGCTTTTACTACATCTACCTCAGCTCAAGTCCAGACACCTTTTACGAAAAAATCATGTCTGCCACCTACAATGAGGTTGTTCTGGTTGGAAGTCTATGGAAATGCATATGGACTTTAAAAAAATAACCTAATGACTAGAGATGGTTGAAATATTAATTGTACAATTGTTTCATTGAAGTGCATGAATTTTTAAGTGTGACGTGGAAGCAATTTTAGGACTTAGTTATCAGTGACGTAAAGATCAGTAAAATTAAACTTATTTTGACAATAACTCAGAAAAAGACAAAGGCTGATCTATATTGGCCCCAGATTGCATAGTATTTTTCTACTGTATTAATGGTAACTTGGGTTAATGTGGACTGCTTAACACAGTTTTTAATGTCCCAATACCACATCTTCAGTGTTGGAACAGTAAGGGTTACCCACAGATTCGGAATAATTTTTTCCCCAGTCAGTAACACTGTAGTCTAAGCTTCCTATAGGATAGCTGTTCTTATAGGTCTTCCCATAAAATGTTGAGTATTGAGACTTGGCCTGAGTGCATGACAAGCTTGGTTTTCTCCAACATGTTGAATAATAAGGCACAAAATTGCCAACAAGAAACTCATAATACTGGTTGCAGAGTAATAAAGCCTTTAACGCCCAGGAATAGCCTCAACATTCATAGGTGGCCGACAATCAGTCAAACGGGAACATTCTATGTGTACCAACAATGGCAAACTGGGATTTGCACCATTGAGTTAATTAAAATTCATCTCTTCTTATTATCACTATAAACCCTGATTATCTCAGTGATTGCAAACCCAAATGATGAACCTCACCTACATAGGTCAACACCTGTGCAGCTACAGATTGACAGCTACCAATGAGTGAATTGGGGCTGTTCCTGAATGTAGACACGGCTTCAGGGTAAGAGATCCTCGGTGTAAAGCCATCCTCTTTTTTATCAAATCACCTTCCAAATTAACAACCACTCCCTTCACAAATGCTCATGAAAACAAGTGATCTCATGGCAGCAGCGGTCGGCAGCAGGCTCTCCCCTTGACTCCAGCTTGCACTTCTTGGCGAGCTGGAGTTCTGGAGTCAATGGGAGTGCCTTTGGCGATCGATTTATCATGTCTTGACATGACACGATAAATTGATCGCCAATAGACTGATCACTACCCGTCGATCCAGTGGGTAGTGAAGACATACCCGCTGATGAATATATATCTTTTCTCTTGCCTATGCTTCTTACCTTCCCTTTTCATATGATTGTTTTATCTAGCTCCAAGGGGCCAGAGCCTCAGCTGTTATAAGTGTGTAACTGCCCTGAATGTATTAATGCAATAGAGTTTGTGGATATAATTTGTATGAGCGACGACATCTAAAATGAAATGTTATCCTGAAACAGTTTCATTTGGACAAATTTGAACATTGACTGTGTTTCTATACCTGGAATGCAAGTATTGTCATCAGCACAGCACCACTTAACTGTTTGCATTACAACCAAAATATCTAGAAATCTTGACATTTGGGAACGTGTGATTAGTATAATATTTAATAGTATGAAAAAAGTCAAAAATAAGTTTCATACAAACTAAAATAGAAAGCCAGCATATTATGAGTGCATATTTAGACAGCTGTCTGTATTAAACCAAAAGCATATTACATTTTTTCCATTGCAGCTAGTCTGCAAATTCAGCACAGATATTAGCAACCAAAAATATGAAAGATGAAAACCATCTTACAACAAATCTAAGCATTCAGTTACATTATTCCTGTTTCCCTGACAACCTACCAGCATTCATGATCCAACAAAATTCCCAGCTGAGTTGCGGATAAGATGTTTAATAATTCAGAGGTCTTTCTATTTTTTTCTTTGTATGGGATGGCATTTGTCACTAATGACAGAGCCACCAGCAAACCCCTCTTTGTCCATTTTCCTAATGTGCCAAGTATGATGTAATGTCAGCTTTGTTAAGCTAAGCAAATCTGCTCAAATGCCTTTGCACTGAACGGTGAAAACAAAGAGATAACACAACTCTGACCAAGAACGATGCCCTCAACAGAACAATGGCTATCATTAGTTGCTATCTTTATTTTGAAACTATTGTTTTCTTTCAAAGGAGGCACTAGAGTGTGCATGAAAATACTTGTTGTAGAGTTATCAGCTAATTGCTATTATTGGGCTATTTCTAACTTGAAATACTCACTTCATTGATATGAGAATCATTACAGAAAGTGGAGTGCCTTTCTTTTTTTAATCAAGAATCAGAGCAGTAGCCGTGTTAGTCTGGAATTGCAGAAGTGACAGAGTCTCCTGTGGCATCTTAAAGACTAACTAAAGTATCGGAGCATAAGCTTTCGTGGGCTAATACCCACTT
>ML677333.1:65516828-65556781 GCA_007922305.1 Dermatemys mawii | reverse complement strand
AAGTGGGTATTAGCCCACGAAAGCTTATGCTCCGATACTTTAGTTAGTCTTTAAGGTGCCACAGGACTCTCTGTCATTTCTTTTTTTATGTAATCTCCATTGCAGAAAAGAAAAACAACCAAAACACACAAAGCTGGATTGTATGTTTAGACCCAGCCCTGAGCAAGGGGTGGTAAGATACACCACCCTGGGAGTAACCCCAGGAGGCATTGTGCCTCATAGACACCCCTTTAAGGGATAATTTGTTCCGTACTTTCCCCTTGTACTGGAGAGCTAGTAGTTGGCTTCTGGACAAGGCTCTGACCAGGCCCCTTCCATCTGCTCTGGATAGAGGGGAGGAAATTGGTATACAGTGCCATTTTATTCCTGCATGCCTGGAACCAATTCCCAGGCACCCACACAGGTATGTGGCGGGAGGGTGTATAGTTCCGGTCACAGTCTAACCTTTAATAATGCCATATACTTAAAATAATTCATTTAATCTCAACAGAATTCATAGAATTTAATAACGTATTTCTCTAGAATGTAGTTAAATGGCAATTTCTTGGGCTCTCTTTTTAATTTCTGCATCTATTTCAGAATCAGGTCCATCATTAGCTTGTATTTATCACCTTGTGTGCATTCATTTCCTTTTACATAATCACCTCCCCAGTAAAAGAAAAACAGTCATATATTAGTTTTCTATTTGTTCCCTACATTATCATAACATGTTCGATTTTATTTAGGCTCAAAAGTAAAATATTTTGTTTCTCTAGTTTCAAGATGTTCCTCAAAACCTAATTTTAAAAAATGCTTTCATGATTTCTTGCTCCCCTTCCCTCCAATTTCAATTAATTTTTATTACGATTATTTAAACATTAATATTCCCCTGCACTGTTGGAATCCTAAACAGTACAGGCCAGTACTAATATATATGAAAAGCAGAAAACAAAATTGGCTAGGAGTTGATCAGTCTAGTTTTACTGTCTAAGCTCAGGGAAATGTAAACAGTAAACAAAACTACATACATGATTTAAAATGAGTCAGATTTTTTAAAATTCTCTCAGATTTTTAGTAACACCACATGGATACAAATATTTTCTTTCTGAACACTGGACACCAATATTTGTGCTTATAAATGTTTATTGATCTTGGAAGAATTTGTCCAGGCCTTCCATACTGAAGTTCACATTATTTACTATCTTGTTTTAATTTCTCTTCTTCAATTCTCACATGATGTTAGTGCAGAGATCTTAATAGCTATAAGGTTGGATGCCGATCCCATGAAGCATTACACATACGCTTAACGTTATGTACTGTGAGTAGCAGCAGCAGCAGCACAGCAACTGTGCACGCCAATGGAACTACTCACAGTGTGTTAAGTTAAATCTGCATATAAATCTTCACAGGATTGGGGCCTTAGTAATTAATGGCTTGTCTAATTTACTGACTTCCGTGGGCATTGGTTCCAGTCCTATAACAGAATTTCCAGATTTCAGGTGTTATATAGATACCACACTGAGTTCTAGTACTGCAAACATATATATCCTCAATTTTAAGTAAATGAGTAGATCATGAAACTGCTCATGTGTTTAAATATAAGTGTTTCCAGGATTGGTGTCTTGGTTTCTATCACTAACAATTCTCAAGATAGTTTTGGAAATGAGTTAAGAATAGCAGCAAGATAGTAATCACAAAGACTTGATTCTAAGATTCAGTATGGTATCTCATAGTTTGTTAGGGCTAGAAACAAAATTGCTCAGTTTCTGTTTACCATTGAAAGTGAAGATTAGTAGCTTCCCAACACCTATTAGCAGCCTTAATGGTTCATGATACATCTAGCTTTAATGACAAAGAGTCCTGTGGCACCTTAAAGACTAACTAAAAGTATTAAAGCATAAGCTTTTGTGGGCTAATACCCACTTCATCGGATGCATGCAGTGGAAGTATCCAGGGGCAGGTATAAATAGGTAGGCAAGAACCAGGTTAAAGATAATAGGATGGATCCAATGAGGCTGAACCAGCTGTTATCTCTAATCAGGGAGGGTGGGATATTCCTCTAGCAGCTGAACTGGAGGTGTGAACAGCGAGAGAAGAGAAACTGCTCTTGTAGTTAGCTAGCCATTCAAAATCTCTATTCAGTCCCAAACTGATTGTGTCAAATTTGCAAATGAATTGAAACTCTGCAGTTTCTCTTTGCAGTCTAGTCTTAAAGTTTTAGCTTTAAAACATTCATAAGGCAAAGATCTCAAACTTACATAGGTCAAAACATTTTTTTGAAAGTTCATACACTGCCACTGTAAATCTATATATCAAGCTGAGTAAAGTCAGACTAGCAGTGTTGTAGCTGTGTTGATCCCAAGATATTAGAGAGACAAGCTGGGTGAGTTAATATCTTTTATTGGACCAACTTCTGTTAGTGAAAAAGACAAGCTTCTGAGCTACACAGAGGTCTTCTTCATGTCTGGTAAAGATACTCAAAGCATCATAGCTAAATACAAGTTGGAACAGATTGTTTATCATATGTAGTTATAGTCTAAGGGATCATTCAAGGTGAAGTAGCCAGTGAAACCCCTGTAGTCAAAGGAAAAAACGGGGAAGAGGGGAGTTAGCAGGTTGATTGTTGTAGTAAGCCATAAATCTAGTGTCTTTATAACGGTGATTATTTTTAGTGTCTAGCATAGTTATGAATTTAAGCTCTCAAGCTCATGTTTTAAAAGTGTTGTGCATTTTTCCTTTGAGGACAAGGTCTGAGGGGTCAGAAACTGAATGACCATTTTGTGATAAGTGTCCGCCCTCGGGTAATATAGTGTTTTTGACTTCTATCATTTTCTGTGAGAGTTCATTTGAAAGTGTAATGATTGTCTGGTTTCACCTACTCCGTTGTTATTAGGGCATTTAGTGTACTCGATGAGGTACCACATGTTGTGCTAGGCATGTGTAGGACTCATGAATCTTGAAAGCTGTGTTGCAGAGGATATTAATCATCCCAGCAATGTAGATATGTCTGCAGGTTTTGCATCTGTTGTTCTGGCAGGATCTGGTGCTACTTTGAGTTGATGGGCCCTGGTCTGTGGGAGCTTGCTTTTGATGATGAGCTTGGTGAGGTTGGGGGGTTGTTTGAAGGCCAGACAGCTGAGACACTCTGAGTACCATTCCCAGACCTGAAGAAGAGTTCTGTGTACCTAGAAAGCTCGTCTCTTTCAGAAACAGAAGATGGTTCATTAAAAGATATTACTCACTCACTTTGTCCTCTAAAGTTGGACATGTCAGACTATAAGGAAAGCTCTATTTTTCAGCTTACAGGAAATTTAGATTTTCAATGGGATATTTATTTTAATGGATTTTTAAAACTGGAGTCCAGATGAACAATTATTATTTAATATTTGAGAAATGGTTTACTTAGAATCATATAAATGCAGGCTGGAAGACACCTTAAAGAGTTCATAAAGTCCATCCACCCACACTGAGGGTATGTCTTCACGAGCAACATTAAAGCACTGTTGTGGCAGTGCTTTCACATGGCTGCCTAGTCCTCAAACAGGACTACATTACATATACGCTGGGGAACTTTTACTGTGTGCCAGCAAGGTTCATATGCGGTAGTAGTGTCCAGGATACACTAACACTCACACCCCTCTAGTGCAGACTAATGAACCTTGTAGACAAGCCCCAAGGAAAAATGTTTATATGCATCTTGATTGATTTTTTTTAATGAGTGCTTTATACAATTGCAATTACAATTTATTTTACAGCAGTAAACACTCTGCAAAGCTGCAATGTGATTTTCATAGTCACTGCTCAGTTTAAGAAACGCGAAAAGGCCAAAACTGGTTCCAGTAATTTAGTATATTAGGTAAAGAGGGGATTCATTCAGGAAGGGAGAACACGGTCTCAGTGATGAATGGAATCGACTTAAATCGCTGAACCAGAATATGCAGCCAAAGCAGAAATGAAGTGTGAAAACGCCTATTGCAGCTGATGCAGCAGCACTAGAAACTGAGTTAATAAGAAAATATGTGATATGGAAAAATATTAGAAAAAATTAAGTTTAAAA
Organism: Dermatemys mawii; assembly: GCA_007922305.1. NCBI lineage: Eukaryota > Metazoa > Chordata > Testudines > Dermatemydidae > Dermatemys > Dermatemys mawii. The sequence goes on along the minus strand of ML677333.1, from coordinate 65,552,745 downwards.
AAGTACTAAGGAATAAATTCTGTCCATGGTCTATGAGAATCTGGCTTTGAGCCTAAGGAGATATACTTAATCTCTTAAGCAGGTATACACCTTGCTAAATGACCCATGGAGCTAGCTGCAGAAGAAAAAATCCTAAGCATAGATAAGTTATTGTAAGAATAGGCATACAATAAAATGGTAGAATAACCTCCATAACAATTTAAGTAGTTTCTATGTATTGATAATGAACTGCATGAAATTGTTTAATGAATCAGTGTTGTGTCATAACACCATATTTAATGTCTGATATTCACAGATCCCATGTACAGTTATCTAGTTACATAGCAGATGAGCTAAGATATGAAAAATGAGCACATGAAGAGGAATTCTTGGAGTTTTCTTTAAGTTAAACAACTGTTGGTCAAAAAGTTTGAGAACTATTACAAAAGCAACCAAAAACTAGCCAGCTTGAAATAGAAAAATGAATGTTCAAATATGAGAATAAAAAAAGTTGTAAGTTGTTGCACTTGACTGCCTCTATAAATCAGTTTTTGAGTTTATTCTCTTGGGTCCTGATCCAGCACAAACTGAAGCCAATGGGAGCTGGATCTGGTACTTGGAGTCTATGAAATCGTGTCATTTGAAAACTTTATGTATTATGGCAGAATCCAAATTTCAATCCTCAAGATTTAAGAGACAGGTCTGAGCTGAAAAATATGGCTCTTAATCCAGATTTTGAATCCTCCTGACAGTGATGTTCAGCTGTTTAGGTTGGGCCCATCTATTTAATGGATTATAAATCAGAACCTGACAAAATCAAGTTAAAAGTATATTCTAACGGAATTATTTTTTTCCTAAAACCATGGAGAACAAAATAATATGTCTTTATAAATCAGAAAACAGCCCATTTCCTAATATTTAAAGCCACAAATCTATCTTATGGCTGTGGCTGACTTTTTCTTGTTGAAATTTCTTTGAATTGGTTTCTGCCGTCTCCTTCTGTTGTTGACATAGTGAGAGAAATTCTGCCACCACTAAAGTCAGTGGGAATTTTGCCACTAATTTCAATTGGGCTGAAATTGCATCCAGGACGTTTATTTCCTATTTTAGCCGCCTTTGCTGTAAATAAATATTGATTAACTTTGTTTATGCTTTAGTCCACTGTTCATCTTTGGTTCTTGACTTTTTGTTTTCAGTTGAGTTATTGTCCCAACTGCACACTTGCATCATACAGACATATGGCTGAAAGAGACTTGAGAGGTCATCCAGTCCAGGCCCTTGTGCTGAGGCAGGATTAAGTAAACCTAGACCATCCCTGACATGTGTTTGTCCACCCTGTTCTTAAAAACCTCCAAGGATGGGGATATCGCAACCTGCCTTGAAAGCCTATTCCAGAGCTTACCCGCATCATTAGAATGTTTTTCTTAACATGTAAACTAAATTTCCCTTCCTGCAGATTAAGCCCATTACTTCTTGTCCTACCTTCAGTGGACATAGAGAACAACCTCAGGACTAAACTTGTCCAGTTCTTTTAACCTTTCCACATGGTTTAGAAAATCTGACCTCTTTTTCATTTGAGTTGCTCTCCGTTGGACTCTCTCCAATTTGTCCACATCTTTCCTAAAGTGTGGTGCCCATAACTGGACACAGTACTCCAGCTGAGGCCTCACCAGTGCCAAGTACAGCCTGACAATGACTTCCTGCATCTTAGGCTACATCTACAGTGTAGCTGAAGTGTAGCAGGCTACATCTAGCCATACAGGCGCAATAGCACTGGAAGCAGGAGTAGAGGGAAAGGCAGGTTTGTACTCAGCATGACTCAGCCATGTCTCCGCTGCTGCTAATGGCATTACTGCAGTTACATTGCTATTTATAGCAATTTATTTTATTGCTTGATGAGAGCTAGTGGGAGCATGTGTACACAAGCAGAGGAATCACACCTCTAGCTCATAGTGTAGACACAACCTTACACACAATACTCCTTTTAATATACCCCAGAATATCATGCTATTAGTCTTTTTTTCAACTTGTTTCAAGAATCATTTCTACTTCTATGAAATCCCCATTGGTCTCATTTTCTGTCTTGAGAACTAGAAGCCATGTCTGGTTTATTATTCTCCTTATTTTATGGCCCTATAAGCCCCTAAATCAATTGTGGTTGTCTTCTGCCACACATTTTTCATCTCGGCAATATACTGTGGTCTTGGTATGCTGAGCAATGTGTTTTTTTACATTGCTAGAATAATCCTACTGCTTCAGTCTTCAAAACTCTGCATATTATCACACACAATCCCCTAATATTATAAATAGTTTTTGAAATGTTAACAATGGATATGAACTTAAGCAACTCCTAATATCATGTATATTATACTAGTACAATAATATAGTGCATATTTGAATTCCCTTTTTGCTATACCACCTTGTGAATAATAGTTAAAAGATGTTTAAAAAATAGGGTCTATCTTAAAATCACAAAAGGAAGGGAATTCAATCCCCTCTATCTTTAACAGACTTTGCATAAGTCTGTGATTAGCATGATGTACTATAGTATGAAACAGGATGAGTGAATAATGGGATGCCACAACTGTGAATACTCTGTCAAATAAAATGGCTAAAGTTACTATAGTAACTATAATATAAAGGAAACAAAGATTAATACTCTTTCTTTATGACAATCTACATGTTACAGTATGTCTCTCCACCTTTATCATGTTCCTTATCAAATACACTCCAATTTCTGCCTTATACCAATTTTTAATCCATTTAGAATTTATTTCATTGGTGACCACTATATTTTTTCTTACTCTACAGTGTTGAAAGTTTTCCTGAAATTGGATAAATTGTGACATTATATCTGCTGTTTTCTTCTAGTCTGGCAGCTTTTTAATGGGCTCAAAATTTCAAATCAGAAGATTGAGAGATAAGTCTGCATCTCTATCTTCATCTCATCCTTGTATCCTTAGATATGTCAAAGGTTGTAGAGTAACACAACACCACAATTGGAGCAAGGTAAAGGGCTGAAAAACCTCTGCCTCAAAGAACTCTTCATTGTCATTACTGAATATATATATTGCAGTATTGCCCAGAAAACCTGAATAATAATAATACTTATTTCTTATATAGCTCTTTTCATTAATAGATCTGAAAGCACTTTACAAAGGAATTCAATATCATTATCCCCATTTTAAAAATGGGGAAACTGAGGCACAGGGGACCTTACTTGCCCAAAATCACCAAGCAGGCTCATAGCAAAGCCAGGAATAAAACCCCTTTTTTCTGAGTCTAAGTTCAGTGCTCTATCCACTAGGTCACACTGGCTCTTCAACACTAAAGACTGGATCCCCGTTATGCCTGGCAATAAACAAATGCAGATCCTGCTCTAAAGAACTCCATCGAAGATCTCTATCTTGCAAACTTTCACATCCTTCCTTAACCTTAGTTACTTTCAGTTAATTGGAACTGTATGGATGCTGTAAAAGAAGGGTGGGATTATCTAGGACAGGGGTAGGCAACCTATGGCACTGATGCCAAAGGCGGCACGCAAGCTGATTTTCAGCGGCATTCACACTACCTGAGTCCTGGCCATCAGTCCAGGAGGCTCTGTATTTAAATTTCACTTTAAATGAAGATTCTTAAACATTTTAAAAGCCTTATTTACTTTACATACAACAATAGTTTAGTTATATATTACAGACTTCTAGAAAGAGACCTTCTAAATATATTTAAATGTATTACTGGCACATGAAACCTTAAATTAGAGTGAATAAATGAAGACTCGGCACACTACTTCTGAAAGGTTGCCGACCCCTGATCTAGGACATAGGCTGCCAACAAGGAAATTGACTACCAACAGTGCTAGTGTGCAGAGTGGAGTGAAAAGCATCTGGGAGCACTCAGAATGGAACATATGAAGACAAGGTTGTCCAATGGCTGTAGTTCTAGTCTGGGACTCAAGAATCCCAGGTTTCATGCCCTGCTCCACCAAAGACTTTCTGTGTGACCTTGGTTAAGTCACGTAGTTTCTCTCTACCTCCAATCACCAACTGTAAAATGGGAATAATTTCTTCACAGGGGTGTTGTGAAGATAAATACATTAAATATTGTGAGAAGCTCAAATTCTACAGTAATGGGGGCCATATAAGTACCTTAGACAAGAAAAAAATGTATGTTATCTTGCAAAGTTTGCAAGATGTTCCAACACTTTGTAAAGCCACAATTATCAGCTTGTAAAGGGAGTGGCCCCCTTACGGGCCCTACAGAAGAAAAAGAGAAATTACTTTGCTTACAAAGTAATCTTCATTTTCTTTCAGTTTTAAATGAAGAGATTTTCTAGGGTGGACGCCATAGGAATCTAAATCAAAACTCAAATGCATTCTACATTAAGCAAAGACACAGTATCTTTATTCTATCTAAACCATCTTCTTAAAACCACTGTTTCCGTGCACAGAAACTGATGAGCATTTGCTCTAACTTGTTTTCTTGCACTGGACTCCATCCTGAGGAAGTTTCTCTAGACATGGGGAAGCAGGGTTTTTGTGATGGCTAGAAAATCTCTTTGCAAGATATTGGTGCCAGGTTATGAATTAACTTCTAATATGGCCTTCATTTTCTACTGACAGAAATAATGGAGGTAAAAATTGAGGAAAATAAAACAATATAATATCACTTATTTGACACATATGGAGAGAAGAAATATTGCTCTTAAGTGAAGTAATAGTTGTCTTTTTGTAACATCTGATATTGTAGTGATTTTGATGGGACTGTTTCAGAATGGATATAATCACTGGTGACTTTTGAAAATTTAGGCTTAGGTTTTCAACAGCTAAGAAAACTCACTAGGGAAGAGTCAAATTCTGCCTCCTTGATATGCTATCCCATGAAAATGGTCTCTTAGTGACTTCTAGATCAAATGTGTAAACTTTGCATAACTTCCAGCACTGAAAACTCAACCAGGGAGTCTATTCTATAGAAAGTCAACAGAGATGAGACTCAATAGTCTCAGGGAGCAGAGCTATTAAGGTGGTGCTATTTTTACAGTTACTTTACTGACTATAAAACACACTTTAAATGTTGCTCTTTTGCAAATGGTTGAGGTGAACTCTCAGCTTAAAGATAAGGTAATATGATCTCATTTATGGGATGGCAGAGCCATTGCACCTACTGTATGTTTAGTCTCTCTTTTGATTGATTTGTGACTAGAAAACTAAGAGCAATAGGATCAGATACTAGGGGGTCTCAAGAATTGGAATCTGCCTCACCAAACAACTAATCAGTAATGATGACTGCACTGTGTTACGCACTTTTACAAACTCAGGGTCTCAGAATCAGTTCCGAATATGACACAGCCAGAAACAAACACTATGAAACAAATTGATAAATAGCTACAATGGACAGAGAGCTTGACTTCAGAGAAAAAACAGGGTTTAATAAAACTCAGAGATGGAGGGGAAAGTGAAAGAACTAAGATTATTATTGCTGCCTTGTTTTGGTTGGGCATTAGATTAGTAATGTTTAATGTTCTTTTGCTTATAATATGGCTAATAATTGGATTCATCTAATGATACCCAGAGAACTGCAAATTTGACAGTTTGTTTTGGACAAAGAGAAAAGGCAAAGTAGCTTATAAGAGTGCCGAAAGCAATCTGGTGTTTGAAAATTGTTTTCCAATTATATCATAATGATTTTAATCACCTTATCTCCCTGGGACCTGCCCTTTGAGTTGCCCTCTGGTTTTATTTTTCTAAGAAATCTTTTTGAGGGATGCAGAACACCACATAGGAGCACTGACCCAATTGTTTCTGCAGCTGTGTATGTAAGGCTCAGTCATCGTTATCATTTATTAGTGACTCTGGCATAGCAATTTTTCATCCTCCAAGCATTCTTCCTGCCCTATTATATACCTGCACTGTATAATGACTTACCTGATTTAGACAATACTATGCCAATTTTAACCTGCCTGAACGAGACTATAATTTATTTAGTTTCCATCACTCGTATCATTGCTTTAAAAGACTGACTTATTTCCTCTCTCCTAACTGGATGTTTCCATCAGATTCAAAGGAAACTTCTACGAAGTTTTAAAATCAGTCAACTTTGATGAAGCATATGTACCCTTCATGAAGCCCAGCAGCCAAGTCCAGCTCCATAGTGTCTTCGCTGCCCATGCAGACTGGTAATCAGTCTATCAGCAGAGTAGGAAGAAGCTGAAAGTAATGAATGACCACATATTAAATACTCAAGCAACTCTGTGTGAGAGAAGTCCAGCAATAACAAGTCAGGACATACAAAAGTTAAAGTTTTAGCCACTTGGCTACATTGCACAATCTGTGTATTTTATAGTATAGACTAGGTAACAAAGTAACTAATGAAGGTTCATATGAAGAGGAAATTAATATTGGAACTGCTATGTACCTCAGTTTCCCCATCTTTAAAATGGGGATAATAAGGCACGCCCATCTTTGTGAAGCTCTTTGAGATTTATGGATAAACCATTCAATTGTTGTTACTCTATATGCAACATGGCTAAAGTTAACATTGTTGCAGAAGACATATGAAGCCAGAATTTCTCAAGCACTACATCCCCATCCTCACAGCCCATTTGCGGCAGTTGTGTGAGATACTGTGGTTACTGCATCTGCATACACACAGTTCCACTGCTCTTTCCCAGGTCCATTCCCAGACCACTGCGTTGGGAAACAATTAAATACAAATAAATATTTTGAACTAAAATAAAATCACCCCTTTTAAAATGCAACAGAGAAAATGATTGACAAGGCTTTTAATAATTTATAATAATGATGTTAGGACTTCGAGTAAAAAGTCCCCTGAAAATGCAAGTTTGAAAAAGACAACAAAATATACTGACATTAAAGTTCACCATAACTTCCCCATTCAAATAAAAATTAAAGGCTGTGATGATACACACATGCTGAATTATGAGATTGAAATATAAAGCTGAAGAATTGTAGACCAGTAAAAAGAAGAGTTGTGTTAGTTATATTTTACTAATTTATAATTATAGATAGTGAATAAGTTTGGATGGGACTATATCTAAGTTTTCATCTGGCATGTCTCTTGCCAATTTTTATTGTATGTCCAGAAACTATAAGTAACAATAATTCTGCCTGAAAAATTACAAATAAATGTGAAAATAGCGTAAATCTAATTTGGGTTGATTTGTGACTCAGTTTCCCATCTTACACTCCCAACCATTCCCTGATTTCCCCCAATGATTTCTTCCATGGTGGAAGAGGCCTACACAAAGACTATTTCTGCAAGGTGCAGTACCAATATGTGACTACTTAACCTATAGAACCCCATTATAGATGTTAGGCAATGCAGAGAGCCTTGTTGCAGACCTCTTCACTCAGGGAAAATGTTACCCTATTTGTATTGCCTTTCACCCTTAGGACAACAGGAACTGTTTATGTGCCGGTTCAACCCTTTTTCTGAGGGTCTGTCAATCAAAGGCTATTTGGGGCCCTTTTCTGATGAGTGCCCTCTGAGATCTGGGGACAAGGTATGTACCTGATGCAAACTAAAGACTGGTTCATACCCCTTTGCTTGTTAATTCTACATGACTGTATTCTGGCTGGAACATGAAGTTGCTTGGAGAATCCACAGGACTCTGCTCTGATTTTGTTTTGTAATGAAGTATGCACATCTTTTGTCACCCATGCATTTTCTTTCTGTCAGGTGAGGGGAGCACATTGTTTCTGTTGTATTCAAACAAAAGAAGAGCAAAAGTCTGCAGTCTCACATCAACACCTGCATGGAGCTCTAGCCAGCAGTGTGCTTAATCTCTGTACCAGAAGAATGTGCTGTCCTGCAATTCATTAAAAAAGAGAAAAGGATAAGGAAATATGGATAGAGAGTAGCCTTCTGCCCTTCTATCTTGACGTGGGTAAGTGCCCTTAAAAGGTTCTGTTTTGTTTGTAAACCGGTCCTGTAACAGGAGGAAATCCAGAAGGAATTGCTCCCTGCTGCGGAGAGCAGCGTGACTGATAATACACCCCTTTGGGAGATGCAGCATGTTGCCGTCACCGCTACATCTGGTCAGCTGTGCTGACCACTGCATTTGGTCATGGTGGGTAAAGGCATATTCTGGGGTGCTGTGTACCTCAAAGCCACATGGAAAGAGTGGAAGGATTGCTATTGTACCTGCTTCATGCAGGGACACATGGAAGGAAAGACTTTTTTAACCTCCCTTGCTTCCCAATACACACATTTCCAAATAAGGACTTCAGTTCTGAGAATCGAAAGTTTTCTATACCTCCTATACAGTTAGAAGAAAACACAAAGTCAGGATTTCTTTTTCTTCCATGGCTGTTGGAAGGTTCCAGACCGAACCTCTGTCATTTTCTTCATAGCCAGCTTTAGAGCTCTCAATGGAGCTGCATATCCGTAACGCTTTACTGGAAGCTCAGAGTAAAATGGAGGCAGTTCAAAGCTAACCACAGTATATTTATAATCCAGTTGGATGTACCTTCACAGTTATGATGGGCTTGTGAATTCATATTCAGCATTGCTCTGCAGGGCCTGTCAACTCTTTCTGACAGAGATTCTTAAGACGATTCCTCACTGTTTCCTCACTAATTCTTTTTGCAGTAAAATTGAAGTAAAGAAATAGCAAAATTTCACCCCTAATTGGCCAGCTGAACATATCTGAAGATGCTTTATATTATCGAGGCACTGGTCACAACTTCATAGCTAACGTTCAGTGCAACTTCTTTGTTATGTGTGAAATATATAGGATGATATTATGTGTGTGTGTTTGTGTCAGAGCATGAATAATTATAACTACATAGATTCACATGCACATACTTTATGGTGCTCTAGAAGTGACAAGAGAAAGTAGCTTTCCACTTAAAACCTCTTCTACAAAACCTAGCTAACATATCTCACTATTTTTAGAAATCTCACGGTTTTCAAAACTCACGACTTATTAATATTTCAACTAATATTTCAAGCTGGAAATTTTTACACCCTTTTTGTTTCCACCTAAGTAACTTTGGAGTTTGAGTAAATACACAGTTATCCACATAAATCTAGGTTTCACCAGTTCAAAGTATTTTTAAAACCAGCATTCAGTTCACTGAAAAATAAAATCAGGAGGCTGGTATAAATCAGCTGACATTTTACATGTGAATCTCTCTTCTTTCTTACATAACATTTTTAAATGTACAATTAAATGAACTCAAGTGGTGTGCATTATACAGGAGTGTGTGAGGGGAGGGGCGATCCTAAGGTAAAACTGGCAAACTGTTGTGCTGTTCTTGTGGGAACAGAGGATCTGGGAGTTCTGTGGGTATCAAGAGAACAGGGGTCAGATACCATATGGGGGACATTTTGAAGGGCATCTGTTGTCAAACTGCCGGGGAAAAACAGGGCTGGTATAGCCCAGAGGAGAGTGCTTAAGTAGCTGACAGGCTGGTTGTGTTAGGTGGCTAACATCCAGCTACTGGAGGCAGGTAGTAACATGGTAACTCACACCTGGAGGGCATGAGAAGGGGCCCAGCCAGCAAAAATATTTTTCTTTCTGTCCTTGTGATGAAATATTCCACCCTGACTGTTAAACAGAGTGGAGAAAACATTTTCTTTTTTCAAAATGACTGTACAATTGCCACATATTCTCAATGTATCTTATGGTCAAGAATATCCTGATTCATTAGTTTCCAGAATTGTTCAGCCTTGCATTCCAGGTTTCTCACCCTACCATGAGACAATACTTTTAGGATTCACAATAGGACCCAGATTTTCAAAAGAGTTCAGCTCACATTGAGACACCGAAATCAGTGGCAAGATTTTCATATTAGCCGCTTTGAGATTTTTTGAAAATCTGGCCTAATTAACACAAGTTAAATCCTCAGCAATATATATTAACCTTTACAGAAGACACCACCACAGATGGGCTACTCTCGGAAGTCCCCTTTCATTTATATAATGATACATATACTTGAATTAAAGCACTTTGGGGCAGGGAACATTCTTAACTTATGCTGATGCAGCATTGTGTAAACATACAGTAGTAATGACTGATGATTCGGAGTGAAGTCCTGGCCCTAAACATACTCATTGGCAAAACTTTAACTGACTTTCATGGGGTCAGGATTTCATATACAGCTACAGTCATATCCTGAAATTGCCAGTCTTCTTATTTCTGAAGGTGTGCAGAGATGGTAATTTTCTTCACAGATGCAAATGATATTGAAATAACATATCATCAGTGACAGACAACCAATACACATAAACACAGCACACAAAGTTCTTTCCTTTTGGGATTTTCAAAGTCAGCTGCACAGTCGCTGAAGTCACTAGTTTGGATTCCCTCCAAAACTTACAACTGCTTAAGAAATGCTAAAAATTTATTGGCTTGAAAAAGCCTCTGAACATGTGCAATGACCAGAAAGTCTTCCTTAAACTAAAGGAGTTTTCAAAAAGCTCTTTAAGTTGTATGGCGTGTTGAGGGACAAATCAGTCAAGGGTGGGCAACCTGCGGCCTGCAACCCACACACATCCCATTAGGGTAATCCACTGGCGGGTGCGAGACAATTTGATGACATTGACCATCCACAGGCACGGCTGCCTGCAGCTGTGGGAACTGTGGGAAGCAGCAACCACCACATCCGTGCAGACGGTCAATGTAAGCAAACTGTCTTGCAGACTGCCACTGGATTACCCTGACAGGCTACAGGGTGCCCACCACAGGTATAAAAGGTCACCAGGAGGTGGAGGGTCCCAACTTGGAGCATCAAAAATTCATAGTTTGTCCTTTTCAGGTGATGGCACTGTAATATTTGGGCACAATGAATTACCTTGTGAAAAGCTGTTGTAGCTATTATAGCATGGGGAATCTTATGTTTCCATTTCAGAATTCTTGGCTTTTGTGGCCCGTCTCACAACTCATTTAGAAATGGTTTATTTCTGTATTTCCTTGATTGTTGTTACATGGTGTTTTGATTGTCTTCATGAAACACAGAATCATAGAAGTGTAGGACTGGAAGATGTCTCGATAGGTCATCTAGTACAGTCTCCTGCAGTCACGTAGGACTAAATACTATCTTGATCATCCTAACAGGTGTTTGGCTAACATTTTCTTAAAATCTCCAATGATGGAGATTCCACAACCTTCCCAGGTAAGTTGTTCCAGTGCTTAACTATTCTTACATTTAGGAATTGTTTGCTTATGTATAACCTCTGGACTTTCTCCAATTTGTTCACATCTTTCCTGAAGTGTAATACCCAGAACTGGACACAATACTCCAGCTGAGGCCTTGTCAGTGCTGAGTAGAGAGGAAAAATTGCTTCTTGTGTCTTGCTTTCAAGACTCCTGCTAATACATCCCAGAATGATTTTTTTTGCAACATTATTACATTGTTGACTTATATTTAATTTGTAATGCACTATAACCCCCAGATCCTTTTCTGTAGTATTCTTTCCTAGGCAGTCATTTCCCAAATTGTATTTATGCAATTGATTATTTCTTCCTAAGTAGAGTACTTTGCATTTGTCCTTGTTGAATTTCATCTTATTCAATTCAGAGCATTTGTCCAGTTTGTCAAGATCATTTTGAATTTTAATCGTGTTCTCTGAAGCACTTGCAACCTCTCCCAGCTTGGTATCGTCCACAAACTTTATACGTGGGCTATCTATGCCATTATCTAAATAATTTATGAAGATATTGACTATAATAAGACCCAGGAATTGCAGGACCACACTTGATTTTCCCTTCTAGCTTGATTTTGAGCTGTTGATAGCTGCTCTTTGAATACAGTTTTCTAGGCAGTTGTGCACCTGTTCTACTGATTTTCCTCAAATCTAGTCACAGCTGACATAGCTGGATGGACAAGCAGAAACCAGCTTTAATCTTGGTGCTGTTCTTTAGGAAGTCAAGATTTTTTTAATTGTTTTAAGCACATTTTGAATTCTATCCAGACATTGCTAAAAGAACTATCCAGATAATTGGAAACCCTGAGGTTGTAATGTTTTGCCAGTGAATTACACTGTCATTAGGGAAAGTAATTTTTGGTTTATGCCTGTTAAAATTCAGTGACAGCTCTAAATTTTTTCACAGGTTTATTCTAGGCTGTCTACAGTTTGCACAGGTTTTAGACCTGGTCACTGCTAATGAATAAGTTTAGCTGTTGCCATGCTTGTTCAGTTGTCATATGGTAATTAAATGTTGATGTCTCACTCTTTAAAACAGCAAAATAAGCAAATTTTAACAGACCACACTAGTCAAAATGAAGAATAAACAATGATGCGCCATATACTCAGCTTGTGTAAATCAGCACAGCTCCAATTAAGTCAATGACAATTTACATCACCTGAGAATCTGGCCCAATGTGTCTAGAAAATTCCACACTTGTTTTCTGTCTTAAAGAGCGTAGCGGCCAAACACTTTATTGACATAACCTATTGACTTGAGTGGAGCTGCAGCAGCAGATAAACTAACTTTGATTTTTCAGCATCAACAAAACAAAAAAAAATCTGATCTCATTTGAAATCCATATGCCAAATTTCATACTAAATGCTGCTTCTATTTCTCAACCATGAATCCCTTTAGATAGAGAGTTTGAAAGTGCTAACATTATCCATGTCTTAGAAACTAGTTTTCTGAACCTCATTCAGAGCTCCAAAGTAGCTGATTTACATAGGTTTCACTGCAGAGAAACCTATATAAGAAACCACCCTTATTATGCAACTTCCTGTCCTAAGAAATTATACCAATATATCCCCAAAACTATTAAGTACAATTCTTCTTATTAAAAAAACTAGTACTGTTAAGCAACTGATTTTTGTCAGTTTCTTGGAGGGTCAGTTGAGACAGGTTTCATGGCATAGGAATATAGAAGTCTGTATAATATATGTAGAGTATTTACCTGGTAACATCATATAGCATGCCACATGAGCTGAATTATACATAACAGAACGATATTTGTTACAGAACTATTTAAATTTATATATGCTAAACCTATGTTGCATATAGGTGTTTGTAAACTGGCATGTGGCTTCCTGGAAGTGATAGACTCTATAGGTTTTACCTCAAGGGCCAATTCTTCAGGGCTGGCCATATGTTCTACTTCATCTTTTGGGCTGGTTTAAAATACGTAAGATAATTGGATCACCCCACAGAATACTCCAGTTATCATCATATACATTGAAATGCAAAGAGTAATTCACATTTATTAACTCAAGAGCCAATTAAATTCCTTATGCCTCCTGTGACTCTCTGTACTCTCCTTACTGGTGCTGAGACAGAGCTGACTTCCCTCTTCAAATCATGCTGCTACAACATGATGGTGATCTGCACGAGTTGAAGCAGGCTGGGTGCAGACTGGAGAGAAGATAACTAAGAAGCCACACGGAGAAAGACCTTGTACACCCACACTTTACACAGGTGTGCACATCTCCTTTTCTTGCCTACGGAGAGGAATCTGTTACATCTTTCATGGATGAGATAGTCTGCAGCCTGATCTCTCTTGGCCTTTGGACTGCCACAGATTACCTTTTTCTAGCTGGATTTAATTTATTTTACAATCAGAGTATCTATGTTTTTATTGATGTCGTGATGAACAGTTATTCCACCATCCATGTAGTTCACAAATGCACACGGGCCCTTTCCAAAATAGTTTTATACATTATATTACTGAAAGTAATAGTTTGGGGTCTCATGAATCAGGTAGATAATCCTGATATCACTTTTAATCACACCTTTTCTAAGAAAAAAACATAGGTTGGCGGTAGCACAACTAGTTGCACTATTTTATCATGTTTTTTTTATTACAATTAATTATTTATATTACAATAGCTCCCAGAGGTCACAATAAGGATCAGGACTCCATTGTGCAAAGAGCTGCACAAATATACGATAGAACTACTATCCTGAAGATCTTACTGTCTCAGATTACAAGCAATATCGGAGTGGTGAGGGAGAAGAATACAACCAAATAATGTATAATTTTTACAAACTTATATACATTTTAAAACTTAAATAAATTCCTTTTAACTGCACCCAGCGGCCCCTTAGCCTATTCTGTTCTAAATCCACAGAAATGAGGCATGACCAGAGGATTACAAGACTTAATTATTGTAGTTCCTCTTTGCAGGACATCCAGCAGTGCTTCTCTATTGCTTGTAACTTATTTAGAATGCAGTAGCACTTCTGCTCATTGGCCTCAGCAACCAGGATATCAAAAACACCTCGTGTTGCTGTGCGTAAATGAGAAGATTGACGTGAAGGTGGCACCATTGATTTTTCAATCTCTTAGCAATGTGCCCCTGGGCTAAATTAGAGAGTTCTCCGTGAGCTTCACTCTGATAGGGGATGAGATGCCATGTATCTTTTACATATTCCACTGCTGCATCTTAAGTTAGCAGGAGATCACACCATTGCTCTGGTAGATGTTAGAGGACTCCTTTAATATCCATCTCAGTTATTCTCTTCTCATTGAAAAAACATCTTTTTCAAGGGTGTTTTTGTAAAAACTACTGATGGCCACATATTTATTGCTTTTCACTCCTCCATGCAATTGATTTAGAACTATCATGTCATCTAACCCTGATTTCAAGTGGCTTTTTTAAGTAACCAAATTAAACCTCTCCTCCAGTTCCTTAGGATTTAGCAAGCTCGCTTATTTTTCTCCATTCATAAACTGTTATAAATTTAAACAGGATCCATCTTCCTTTCAATAGTCAGGATCCATCCATTCCCATTGGCTTGAATTACCTCCTCTTTCAGCTTGCACAGAGAAAAGTTTTACCTACAGGAGGCATACCTCACACTTGTACTTGGTGCAGTCTTACTTGGAATCTCTACATGAGCGAGCGAGAGCAGAAGAGGTTGTAAATCACTGTGGTTTATGGAATATTTTTATGAATTAAAAAGATACATAGCTACTGATACATTTGATTTCTCTTGCTCATATAATTTATGGCACCCTACTAAGGCATGAAAGGAACCTTCATATAACCAATAGTTGGCTCATACCCCTGAATTTATATCACAGAAATAAATTAAGCATTCATCCTACCTGGATCTTTGGTTTCCAGATGACCATTCATGCACCCACATAATGAAGAGCAGGCATGCTGAAAATTCACATATATGAAGGGATACATTACAGAAGCAAAATGTTTTCAAGACATTAAGGCTGGAATTCAGGAAAGCACTCTAGCACATGTTTAAGTCCCATCAAAGTTAAGCATGACTTTCTGATATAGTGACTGATTTACTCGTATTTTTAAATAGTTCCTGAATCAGGACACAACATGCATTGATGTAACACATTTTTCTACATTTATATATTTGTACATTAGTAGATTTTTGTAATCTAGCAATATAGTATGTATATTAATTCTTACATATGACTCAGACAGACAATAATCTTGGAAATAAAAAATGTTCAAATTTATCAAGATAGCATATTAATTTGATGAATTACACCAGTAAGATAATTTGTGGGTGCTGTTGATTTCAGAAGTAAACATAACAAACATTTCTTTTGGAAATAAGGGAGTTGATGGAAACATGCACAAATAATAAGGAAGATAAAACCTAAGCAATCCATATTTACTCATTTATCTGATAGGAATGTTTAATAGGATGCAAAGCAACCACACAAAATAAACCCTAGGAGAGAATTCTAAGATTGTTTCTAATTCTAATCCTGTGAGATGCTGAATGTCCTCAACTCCCACTTAAAGTAAGGGAAGTTGAGTGTTCAGCATATTGCAAGACCGGATCCTCTCCAAACTCATAAAAGAATAACCAGTTCAAGAAGGTACATTATTGAACAATGCCTATTATTTTATTAAGTAAATGCATGCTAACTTTAATGCATCTTTTCATTAAAATGTGATAAAAAGAGTCACATGATACTCATTAGGAAGATGGCTGCCTAGTCCTGGACCTCCTCATTCCACACATATCACATATCAATTCATCTCTAATAATTACTTTCCTAGCAAATTGGCAATATGTTTCTGTCATAACCATTTAAATTAATTCCACGGATAAACTTCAAACTGCTGAATATGGATTCCAATGAAAAATCAGAGGCAACAAAAGACCTAAGCCTGATTCCCCTAAGTGGCTGAAAGAGAAAGACTGCAAGGCTATAGCAGAACCTAGCCCAAGATATTGTGCAACTGAAAGAGTCCCTCACAGGCCAACTGGATTCAATCTTAAAATATATTTGTGGCCTCTCTAAAGATGTACATGATGTAAAATTCAAAATGGCTCACTTGGAAAATAAGCTACAAAACACTGCCATTGAAACCAGTGAAATTAAAGAAGAAATCTCCTCAGACTAATCAAACTAGAAGAAGAAAAAAAGACAACTTAGAAAACAGATCTTGATCTTTGCCTCGTACGCATTGCTAAGAGTCTGGAGGAGAAGAATATTATCAGCAATGCATGTAGTGTAACAGTTTAACACTAAATTGGGGTTTATAGCATCATCTAATGACTGAAGTATTATCTTCCCAGCTTGCACTGCTAGATGGAATCTCTCCACTAGCTCTGTTTCTGATGGATTGTGTAATGGTAACCATAAGACCCTTGGAACAGTCAATACTCCTGACGTAAAATAGATCATAATCTTAACCTTAAATAGCACTAGTTATTCAATTTGTGCAGGACATTTGACAACTGACAGCAGACATTCATTCAAAACTAACCAGTCTGTAAATATATATTATATCGTACAGTTGTGGTTTTACAATATCAACAAGAAAATATGTGCCTTCAGGATAAGGTTATATATATTAATATATTGTTTCAGACTTTGCCATGAATTTTCTTGGTGTGCACCTAGAATTTCAGGGAACTTAATCAACCTTCCAAAAGAATTAAAATCCTGAGACACCTCATATCAAAAAATGCGGCAAGTAACTTGACTGCAGGGAAATCATCTAGCAAAATTAGATGCCCATAGAATCCAGAAGACGTGGGTAGGTGTTGAGTATCATTCATCACTGAATTCTAAGAGCAGAGGCACACCCATCTTAATTTATAAAAGTATAACTTTTGAATGTATACAGTCTTGGTCCGATTCAGAAGGAAGATACATTCTTCTTGAAGGCTGTTTCAACTCAAAAAAAGTTAATTATAGGAAGCATTTACAATCCAAGTGGAGGTGATTCTGAATTTTTCAAAGACATTGCAGACATTCTTTCTAATAAAAAAAGACATTCTTTTATTACTGGGAGGCAATTTGAATACTACGCTAGATAAACTTCGGGACAAATCCAATTACATGAGACCCAGCTCTCTAAACACAGTAGATCAACCCTCCTTATTAATGAATGAACTTGATTTAAAAGATACATGGAGACTGAGACATCTCAAGGAGTGTGATTACCCATATTTCTTTACATTATATTCCTCTTACAAGAAAAAAGTTAATACTGAATTATTTTCAGAACTGATTTCAGCAAGCCTAGAAGCAGCTATTAATAAAATATTAATTTCAGATCATTCTCCCATTATATTGACCATAGACACTGGTTATATATCATTAAAATTTTCTAGCAGGAAACTGAACACTCTTCTACTAAAAGATTAAAAGTTTTGTTCCACAGTTGATTCAATTACCTCTAACTTCATAGAAGAAAATAAGTCTCAGATATAATATTTTGGAAAGCTCTGAAAGCTACTATAGGGAGGTGAATGCATCAAGTATGCCTCCCAAAAGAAGAGAAAAAGATTCACATTAATAGAATCTCTGGACAAAAAAAGAGATGAGTAGGAGAGAATGCACAGGGCATTCTCTAATCATTGCCAAATACATAGTGAATGCTTATCCAGCTAAATTAAATTTATATTCAATAGGATCAAACAAAGATGATATGAATGGGGAGATAAAGTAGGTAAACTGCTTGCCAGAAGACTTAAGATGGACCTAACCAACAAGACGACAAGAGTGCCATTCTTGAACTCCAATAGATATAAATTATCAAATTAAGCAATTCTATCAAGCTTTATATAAATCAGACAACCCATTTCACTCTAATAAATCTGATCATTCCATTGATGGTGTACCTCTTAATATCCTAACTTCAGAACAAATGTTGTTTATGGAAAAGCTATTACAACATAAGTGACCAATGGGCTATAAAAATATGAATTTTGGCAAGGACCCTAGAGTGGATGGCTTTCCAACAGATGTGTACAAAACATTTTGTAATCAGCTATCTTCTATTCTTTCAAAGGTTAGCACTGAAACATTCCAAAAAGGAACCATGGCTTGTGACATAAGAACGGATTTAATTACTTTAAAAGAAGAGTTGAAACTTTGTCAGCTTCCACCCCATACCTCTACTGAACACAGATTGCAAAATAATTGCAAACATTTTAGCAACACGACTGAACACCATCACCCAATCAATTATACATACACATCAGGTTGCTTTCATTCAAGGAAGATTGTGCGCAGATAATATGAGAAAAATTGCTCACTTGATCCAGGAAGCGCAGATGTTCCCTCCATAGCCTCTCTCTAGATGCAGAAAAAGCCTTCGACAGGGTTGAATGGCATTATCTAATGGCTGTCCTATAAAAATTCAGCTTTGAATCGATATTCCTGAATTGGATCAGTGTATTATAAAACTCTCCCCTTGCTTTACTATCAATTAATGGAATTATTTCTCCCACATTTCAACCAGAAAGAGGGACAAGGCTGTCCCCTATCATCCCTCCTTTTTACTTTTTAATGTCTCTCTTGAACCACTGGTAACATATGTATGTCAGAACTCAGCCATTGAAGATGTGACTATAAACATGAAAGACTACATCATGAGTTTATATGCAGATGCCATTTTTGTACTACTGAAGAATCCATCCTCATCAATCACATCATTATTTAATGTAGTTCATATTTTTGGAAAGATCTCTAATTTTCACATTAACTGAAATAAAACAAAAATAATGAATATATCCAAAAGACCAGATCTTTCTCACCTGCAGCATTTTCTATTTCAAATATGCAAGGAAATAAATTATTTAGGTGTTAAAATTTCTCCTATCTTTCCCCCCAAAATTTCTATAAATATGGTCTATATATTAAAAGAAATTTCCAACGATGTAGAGAAGTGGCATCTCCTCCCTCCATCCTTACTGGGGAGAATAGAAATAGTCAAAATGAATATCTATCCAAGAATTACTTGTATCATTAGCCTATTGCCTTTCAAGTTCTCTCCCTTACTCTTTACTCAAATAAATAGGCTTATCATGCAATTTATGTGGGAAAAAACCCTGTCACACCAAGTCCTTAAAGAGTTCTGGGCAAATAAGGGTTACCAGATTTATATCTATATTATCAAGCATTCCAAATGTGTCCAACTGCAAAATGGTTCCCCTCCAATAGCTCTGCATATACACTGGCCTACTTTGATGTAAAAAAAAATTAGCTGAACTATTTGGTTCCCTCCCTTCTTTTATATACCCTAAGAGGCTACCCACAAACTCAAGGAAATCCAATCTTTGCATCTACATGGGGCATCCTACAATGTGTTAAGATAATTACAGCATCTGAATTTATTAATTCTTTTCTCTTACCACTACAGGATAACCCATGCCTCAGGATTATGGCCAACTTCAGGTATAAAATGATTTGGATAGAAAAAGGCTTAACGAAAATTCAAACTATAATTCAAGTGATAGACTGGCCTATAATTGCATAACAAATATCAGTTACTGCTGTCTTATAGTTCTTTCTTTCAGCAACTGTGCTCAAGGATGAGGGGTAATTGTTCTGTTTCAACTTGCTCACCTATAGAAGAACATATGAAGAAATATGAAAACAAAAGTCACTTTGTAGGAATTACTTAAATGTGGCTTATACTTTGCATTACCCTCTCAATCTCAGTCTCAAAGGAAAATAGGACAAGTAATTTAGCTTTACCACCACAACTGAAACCTTGGAGGAAATCTAGCCTAATGTGAAGGATACTTCAAATTCTTTAGCCTTGCAATTCTTCCAAAACAAGACATTAAACAGGTACTGCTGGACTCCAGAATTTTTGTTTAAGGCTAAATTGGCAACACAGAGTGTATGTTGGAGATGGAAATAGCCACAAAGCAACATATCACTCATCCTCTATACCTGTCAAAAAACGTGTGTGTTCTGGAACACCGTATTCAGTGCTCTCTCAAAAACTTGAAGTGCTGCTATCTTTCTCCATGTTTGTGTGTATTAGGGCTGTGGTATTACCAGTTAACATTAAGGAATTTCAGTAACTAATTTTAGTGACCAAAAAAGTTATTTTGAGAAAATGGTAATCTACAATTCTTCCCTCATGCACAGACTGACTTAGTGAGCTCTATAATACTCTATTAATGGAAAAAATGGCCCTCTCTAATAGAAACATTTGGAAAAAAATTGAGGATGTCAGCTCACATATGAAAGTATTGTATTTTGGTATAGATTACTCCCTGATAATCATAATTATGTTCTCACTTATTATCTACATTATCACTTTAATAACTGATGTCCTTCATGACCTCTAAGGGTTCAGAGTTTGGGATTTTTTTGTGGGGGGGAGATTGGGGGTTTGTTTTGTTTTTTTGTTTTGCCATGTCTTACAAACAATGAACATCAAATTTTGTTATTTATATGCTATTTCCATTTTGTGCATATATTTATATGTTTTGTTTTGTTATGTGTTTACAACTTATGTAATCACAAATAAAAATAAGGTTTAAAAAAACTTGATGAAAACGTACCTGCAAATTAAGAATGACTCAGTCTATTGGCAAATAGCCATGGATGTCCTGAGCGTGGCAGAGATTGAACAGACCCTTATGATGCTAACTGTTTTCACAAACCTCATCTGAGGCCACATTTAAAGTTTGTTGTTTTAGGGTATAACAAAAGCACAGGAACTGACATGCAGCATCAGACCAGAAGTTCATATATCCAGTATCCCACAGCAACCATCACCAGAGACTTCAAAGGAAGGTGTAAGAACTCCTTTGTAGGAAGATATAGGATAATCTGATATAAATTTTATCCTAATCTCAAATAATTAGAGATTGGTTTTAACCCCACAGAACAAGATTTAATATCCCTTTAAAATTTAGTTAGCATTAATTATGATAATTTTGCCTATTTTCTAATATCTATATAAATGTCCAATAGCTTCTGGAATCTTCCTAATCCTAAAGCCAAAACCCATTAAAATCTGGAAAGACTCCACATTCATAGTTATATGTTCCCCCACACACACTTGTTTAATTTCCAGAAGATTAGGTAATATTTATTTTTTAATTTAACTGTATCTCACAAATACATCCACTTTCTACAGTTCAGCAAATAATCAGTCCACAGGACGAGATACAGGACTGCCAGCCACTCTCTCCCATCCTCTTCTATTACAGGATAAAGTCAAGAATGAGTATGTGTAGGTTGCTAATGAACTCAAAAGAGCAAGTTGCAATTAATCAGCTATGGAAGAGATGAACACAAGCAAATATTGATGATGTGAAGGCCAAAACTTTAACAGGGTTCAAAAAAGGACTAGACAAGTTCACGGAGGATAGGCCCATCAATGGCTATGTGCCAGGCTGGGCAGGGATGTTGTCCCTAGCCTCTGTTTGCCAGAAGCTGCAGATGAGTGACAGGAGATGGACCTCTTCATGATTACCTGTCCTCTTCATTCCCTCTGGAGTACCTGGAATTGGCCACTGTCAGAAGACAGGATAAAGGGCTTGATGAACCTTTGGTCTGACCCAGTATGGCCGTTCTTATTAATTGTGTGCATCCATCTTTTATTGAGGAAAAACTTCAATAAAAGTTTTTATTAAACTCAATAAAAGTCAAAAAGTTTGGTCCAGCCCTGCGGCTCCTTACCGAGCGCAAAGTGATCAGCAAAAAAAACCCTGACTTTATCAGTTCTCTCCTTATCGTTTGGCTCAGAGTGATGCTGACCACAGGGCACAGTCTTGATTTGAATAAGACCTTTTGATCTTTTGTCACACCAATAAACCCCTCAGTGCAGCACAGAGGATGGCCTCCTCCTCCTTTTTGTTTGCATTGTTCATGATTTGTGAATTTTCTTCCGCGCGCTCAGTCCTTCACTAGTGCTTTCATCAAAGCTACCCATGAAAGCCAAATTAAAAGATTAACAAATAAACAGAAATATTCTGAGCTGGGGGGAGGTGGCTAGTGGCACATGGCAATGAATGGTGGCTCTGATCCTGCAATTGACTTCAGTAGGTCTGTGCATAGGAGCAGGAAAGGAGATTCCATATCAATCGTTGAAGCACTAGGGCGTGAATTAATAGCTTAATTATTGTTGTAAAGTAACGAGTATATTGTGGACAGAATAAGGTGCCCATCTGCATATATTATTGTACTGAGCAGCAGGTAAATTTATATCAAAAGTATAAAAATACAATTTAGAGTATTAAAGGCTACTATATGTCAAAGCAAACTAACAAGTATTTCTTTCTTTTGTGACTTTAGCTGAGGGAATTTACGAAGATGTGGGTTCATTAGCATGTAGTTATCCCTTTAAATTAAAAGCAGCTAATGAATTGTAATTAATGGTATTCTACAGAAAGCACTGAAGTGAAAACCTCAATAAAGGGAAATCATCAGTTCTGTGAATATAAAGAGAAGACTTCAAGTAGCTAATAAATGAACACAATGTCCAGATCACTTGCAATTCTCTATCTCTGCACAGTGTATAGTGCTCTTTAAACAGAACACTGCATCTTTTTATTTGGAAGAGAAAGAGCCTCTCTCCCTGTAGAGATCACATTTTGTCAGAGGTGAAAGTAACTGGTACAGCATACCGTCAAGAGGTGGTGCGCCGTACCAGATCGGCTTCCCCAGGCCAACAATTTAAAGAGCCTGGGGCTCCTGGCAGTGGCTGGAGCCCTGGCCCCTTTAAATTGCTGTCAGAGCCCTGCTGCCAGAGCCCCCATGTAGCGGCAGCAGCTGGGGGCTCTGGCGGTGATATAAAGGGCCCCGGGCGGTAGCAGTGACCAGAGCCCTGGGCCCTTTAAACCGCCGCCTGAGCTCTGCTGCTGGAGCCCTGAGGTAGTGGCGGCAGGGCTCCATCAGTGATGTACAGGGCCAACGGCTCCCAAAAGCCGCTTCCGCAGTAGAGCCCTGGGCCCTTTCAATCTCCGCCAGAGCCCTGAGGTAGTGGTGGTAGCTGGGAACCCCCAGGGCTCCATCAGCCATTTAAAGGGCCCAGGGCTCCACTGCGGTAGTGGCAGCCAGGAGCCCCTGACCTTTTAAATCACTACCCGAGTCTTGCCACCACTACCCCAGAGCTCCAGCAGTGGGGCTCGCACGGCAATTTAGAGGGCCCGGGGCTCTGGACACTGGGGTTGCCCCAGGCCCTTTAAATCGCTGATGGAGCCCTGCTGCCGGAGGCCTGGAGTAGTGGTGATGGCAGAGGGCTCCAGAATTGATTTAGAGGGCCAGGGGCTCCCAGCTGCTGCTACTGCAGTGGGGCCCCGGCCCTATAATTCGCCACCCAAGCCCCACTGCTAAATTGTCCCCAAGCCCCAGGGCTTCCAGTCACCTCTGCAGCTGATAGCTCCAGGTATGATTTAAAGGGCCCAGGGCTCCAGCTGTGGTAGGAATTTAAGGGCCCAGGAATTTAAAGGACTGCCGCCTCTTCCTGCTGAGGGACACCCTGATATTAGATCCCCACTTCTCCTCCTCGCACGAGAAGCAGGAGAATCCCAGAAGCAGCTCCAAGGCAGAGGGCAGGAGCAGCACATGGCAGTGGGGGGAGGGACAGCTGAACTGCCTGGCAATTGATAGCCTGCTGCATGGCTGCTACACAGGGAACTTAGGAGTGTGAAGAGCTGATGGGGGGCTGCCAGCCCACCCTGATTCCAAGCTCCCAGCAGCTGGCGCCAACAGGCTGTTCTTCCTGCAAGCAGTGGGCAAAGCAGGCGACTGCCAAACAACATTATAAAGGAGCATTGCACAACTTGAAACAAGCTTGTTCCCTAATTGTTCAGCAACGTAAGAACAAAACAACATTAACCGGGACGACTAAGTGAGGAGTTACAAATCCCCTGGTATGGATGCAGATATATCACATGAAGGTACTTTCCATCAGAATAGCTATTCCCAGAGGGGAAAGGGAAGCTATTCTTGAATAAGGCACCTTTATATCAGTATAATTGCATCCACTCTAGGGGTTGTACTGGGTAATTAAATGGGGTAAAAAAAGGAAAATAGTTATCCTGGTACGAAATCTGAGGGTAGGTTAGGCCTTAGTTATAAATGAGCATCAAGCTCCTGATCGATTCCTTGTGAGAAGTACTGGACTATTGCTGCTCTTTTGCCCTAAGGCCTCTCCTCATGCAGGATTCTACAAAATTCCATCTTGTTAACCCTCTATTTCAACACTGATATAACGTTGCTCAAGAAGTTCAGGAGATAGACAGGAAATGTCAAAACTAAGACTCTGTTTTAGATGCACATTAGCTGCCTGAGACTCATTCTAAGAACAGCAACAGGCAGAAGGATCTGTATGATACTTCCCTCCAGAGCTTGGAACGTAACCCAAGATTACAGAGTCTCACCATTCTTCTGCTGACAGAAAATATCTGTGAAAACTACTAACATTGATCCACACAGAGGATGACAACCTACTGTCAGATACAGGACAATGCCATTTAATGAGCAGCTATTCAATATTTGTTTATTCTCATTATTCAACATGTGGCCCTGGCCTTATATACAGCACACTATTCAAATGCTGCTCTGAATACAGAATTAGTAATTTCCTCATAGACTTTTCTATGGTGCTCATCACTGTAGTATCTGAATGCTTCACAAATACTCATTTATTTTCACATTGATGTGAGTTGAACGGTTGTTATCATCCCTATTCTACAGATGGGGATTGACGCACAGAGAGATTAAGGTCAAAACGATCCACTAATTTTGAGCGCTAAACTCGAGATACCTAGGACCTGATTTTTCAGAATACTTAGCATTATATAACACTTTAGAAGATCAAAGAATACCTCCTGTTGATTTCAGTTGCACCTGAGAGTGCACAGACCTTCTGCAAATCAGACCTCAGGGAATCAGATCAGGCACCCAGAAAATGAGGAGCACACAATTAATGGCCATCTGTGAAAAATTTGGTTTAAGTGATTTGCCTAGTATCATAATAAAACTTGGGCAGAGGCAGAGAAAAAATCAATTCTCCAGGGACAGCATTCACGCCCCTTACTCATGAGACTCTCTTTACTCTTCTTACACAACCCTTCACAACCCACCTTCTACAACAAATGAAGCAAGAGTCCTACAGACAACAGCCTCATTCACTACATAGCTCTGATTCATCCCCAATGTATGATCCATCCTATGCACTGAATGGGGCAGGGTTCCTGTGGAAAAAAATAGTATGTTATCATGTAATTAGATTATATTACAATGCACATGGGACCTGAATTAAGGTTTCACAGGCAGCCACAATTCTGGCATTTTCTAACTTTTGCATGCTTAATTTTGCAAGTTTAATAATGTTCCTTTAACACAGATTTTTGTGTGTAATATAGTATTATAATTAGTTGAGTTACTGGAACCTACAGCCCTCTGCCGTAAACTGTATTGCGATGATGGCACTTTCAGGGAAAAAAAGGAAACTATTTTGCCTGTTTGGTCCATCAAAGCATGCATTGTTTTGTATCATCTGTGTATATGTGATATATTCTATATTATAAAACTATGGGGCCAGAGCCTCAGCTAGAGTGAACCAGCATAGCTGCCTTGATTTCAGTGGAGCTATGCCAATATACACTGGCTGCAGGGATGTGTGACAATATCATTTGCTATTTACTTGTTTGCAGTCAAGTGAAGAATCCTGGTACTATCAGCTTCGTACTCTGCTGTGGTTAATAAAACCTGCATTCAATGCTCTTTTTAAAGGCCCCTTTTTATTGGGAAGCCAATAGTTTTCAGTTGAGTCTCTACGAACACTTCCACATTGCTGTAGTTTAAGAAAATGACTGGTGCCGCATCAAACCAATATTTAAAATAGAGATAATTCCATGGATTTCCAATTAGTGCTTATGTCTCTATTCCTAATCACTCCATTTTAAAAATCACTTGAGAGTGTTTATCCCTTTGTCGCTATCATAGAACTATATTGCCACATTTATCACTTGAGAGCACAAACTGCAATGTCATGGCAATGCAATACTATGGAGTGTTTTCATGACCAAAGAATACGATGACTAACATTCTAAAATACCCATTTTAAACATGTTGCTTACATTGTAAACAAGCATATTCTTTGCAATATTAATTCCATGGATAGAACAGTTGCTATGATATACAAATATATGTGTATACATACACCCCCATACACGCACAATACAAG
Organism: Dermatemys mawii; assembly: GCA_007922305.1. NCBI lineage: Eukaryota > Metazoa > Chordata > Testudines > Dermatemydidae > Dermatemys > Dermatemys mawii. The sequence goes on along the minus strand of ML677333.1, from coordinate 65,526,399 downwards.
ACTACCATTGGAAAGTATCTGCTGCATATTACAACACTGTGGCATTTTAAGCAAAATATGATTTAAACCTTCAAAGGCCTCTATTTCTTCAGAATTTATATCCAGCTGTGGTTCTTTTGGCAGCAATAAAACATTACAAGATTAAATCCATGGCCAGACACTTCTGATTAGCCACTGCTGTGTGTCAGTTCTTAGGTATGTGACTAGTGACAATGAAGCAATACTTTTCCTATTTTTCAAAGATTCCTTTGTAGGTTTGTGCTTTGCATTCAAAAACCTTTATGTCATATTGTGTGGTTATACACTGGGCCTGGGTCTCTAGCTACCTTTGGGCTCCTTGAGGACACAGCAGCAGCGTAAAAGGGCTGTAATCTAGTCACAGAGGTCCAGTACCATTTCACTACTGGGCAGTAGTTGGAGGCAACCGGGATCAGAGAGTTTTTTGTTGTTGTTTGTTGTTGGTTTTTTGTTTTTTGAGATGGGAGAAACTAAATGATGTTTGTATTGTGATGGGAAAAAAAAGAAGAGAGTGAGAGGCTGAGGAAAAGGGCAAGGAAGGGAAATGAGAATGGACACAAAGAAGATCAGTAGATGTGTCAATAGAGAGAGGTGGGTGGGGAGAGAGTTCGAAGAATAAGTGGTGAGAAGGCAGTTGGGATTGTGATCATGGGAGTCAATTAGGGCAGAAGGTTCTCAAACTTTATTGCACCATCATCTACATGGATGGTGTAAGCATTTCTACTGCTCTAGGCGGGCAATGAGAACAGGAGCGGAGTAGAAATGGCAGCAGCTCCCAAGCAAACTTTCGGCAGCATTTTGACAGACATGGCTGCTCTGCCGCTTGCTCTGTCAGCAGCATTTCAGTGCTATAACTCGAACTCCGATGACAGAAGAAGCGGCCGAGCACTCATGTCCGCCGAAAAGCTGCTGAAAGTTTTCCTTGGAGCTGCCGCCAAAACGCTGCCACTGGCAGGAAACTGCCGCCCTCAAACCAACCGCCTAGATCGCCTAGTGCTTGCACCAGCACTGATGATCCCCTTCTGACATCAGAATTACTACAGGACCCCAGCAGTGGGGACCTAATCATGAGCTCGCCCAAGCCCAACCACTGGGGCTGGGTGGCAAAGCCAAAGCCTCACTGCCCCAGGCCATGGGGCAAAAGCCGAAACCCAAGGGCTTTAGCCCCATGAAGCAGGCCTGTAACCTTAGCCCTGCCCAGGGCTGAGGCACTCAGGGTTGGGCTTTAGCCCCAGGCCCCAGCAAATCTAAGCCAACCCTGGTGACCCCATTAAAATGGGGTCATAACCCACTTTGAGTTCCCAACCCACAGTTTGAGAACCACTGAACTGGGGTAGAGAAGTAACATTTCTTAGCTAGGAAGATAGCAGAATTGAAGGAAAGAATAGATCTGTAGTGGAGGAAGTCAGCCTGTCATGGGATTTCCACCAGAGATGCTCTACAGCGCTAGAGGAGGAGCACAGGAAGCGCTTAGTGAAGGCTGAGGCCGAGCTGGCAGACCTTGCAGGAAGATACCTAGGAATGGGGATTGCCTCTTCTTGAAACAGACTGTTAGGCTGGCTGCTAAAATATAAAGATCTCAGGAGACCAGTGGGAGGCCTGTACGTTAACGCTGGCTGTGTCCCTCAGCAACTCAAAATCTCAGTGCAGCGCCGCTGAAACTGTGCTGCCATGTCTTCCCCGGTGAGCAAATGCCCAGAGACACCCTCTTTTAAAGGGATCCCCACCTTGGAGAGAGGGGTCCATGCCATGGAAAGTTAATATAGGCTGAGAGGGACTATATTAAGGTGCCGGTGGCTTCTCTGTAAATCTAGGGGGGAGAGATGCACAATTCTCTCCTGGTTAGATGCACCATTAGCCTGCCCATCCCTCTGTTCTCAAATGGATTCCTAGGACAGCAGAATGTCTTCTACAGAGTTTGTCCAAGCACGAGGCACGGTGACAGAGGCTACTGAGGCCTCACCCCCTTTCCATTTTGGAGTGAGATGTTTAGGTACAGCAGTTTCTCTCTGCGGAGGAACATGTGCACAGATCATGGAGGCACAATCAGTCTCACTGTTATTTTGTATGTGATAAATGTACATAAGAACTAATAAATATTAATATTATTAACCATCGAAGGCAATATTCATATTCACAAATGCAGTAGCACTGCCCTATCCCTGACTGTTTTAGCTACACAGCTATTCATCTTTGGTTTCACCGCACCTTCAACCAGTATTTTGGAAGCTGGATTACAAGGAGTCAAGAATACCTAGATTCTATTGTACTTCAGGAGAGAGCTTAGATAAGGTGAAAAGGAGTAAAATCAGAAGAAACCTGCCAGTTCTCACTCATGTGAATTGAGGAGGTCGTGGGGATATCAGTAAGGTTAGAAAAAAATTAAAGAAAATACACAATCTTTCCTCAGCAATGAAAAGAATGAATGCAGCAAGCTTGCCAAACAATTTGTAAAAGCAACCGTTTCCCGTGTTACTCTTTATCAACATTTCCTGCCATCAGAAAGCATGATCATGACTTCAATCCAGCTATTATAGCAATAAACCATTTACAAATAATGAGCCAAATATATTTTCCTCTCATTTTCCTTCCCCCGCCCCCAAGGAATTTAAAAAAAAAAACACTATTTTTTCCTCTGTTCTCAGGCTATAACACAGGACCTTCTCTGTACAGACTAAAGCATACACAGACCAATATTGCCATTAGAGCAACAGAGCTATTACCAGTAGTAAGGGAAATTCCTGTGCAACTCAAGGTCCTTGCTTATTTTTCTGTATTGATATGCTTCTGTATAAAACTGGAGACTCAAAATAGCACGTCTGAGTGTGTGGGAAGAATCTGGAAAATTTGGGGAGAGCCACACTCATCCCAACACAAGTGTTCCTTTAAGTGCCCCAAAATGTGGGGCTGGATATTTGTTAGGGAGATGGGTTGTTTGTTTCTTTACCTTTTTTTTTTAGGTGATGTAGTATTAGCTTTCACATTTGGTAAAAACAATTTTGCCAGCTGCTCCAAGACAAACACAGCTATATACATGGATATATACATGAGACAAGCCACAAAATGGTAAAACTGTCAAAGGAAAGAAACAAACAACCAACCAACCAACCAAAAGGTAAGTCTAGCAATCCAAGGAAATGTAATGAGATTCTGTTTATATTCTACACATACATCTGCTGCATGAACGCTTCCATTACCAACATGTAAACTACTGAAAATATCATAGAGGAGTGGGGAACTATCAGATCTGTGGCTAGAGCCTCTGGTGAGGCTGCACTGTGTTCAGCGGCGTAGCTTAGTCATGCATGAGGAATGAAAAGAGCTTCACACCAACTTTCACAGCTCCCCAGTTCCAGGGCCAGCTGCAGATCTGCTTTAAGTTACCCTCAGCTGCAAGAGGTTGCTGTGGCAGCTGTGGATCACTGGAAGTCACACAGTCTGATCCTCTTTCCTCTCATGAAGATGCCCCACTAAGCTGGGTACTGGGAGGATGAATAGTAGGATGAGTGCATGGTGTGCCGCTTCAATGTCAATCATCCAATCAGGAAACTTCAACAATACTGTGATGCTGGCAGACCAGGTGCCAGCTTCTGCCAAAGTCCCTAAGCTTCACTGAATGCTGACAAATGCATAGTTGGAAACCAGGCTGGCTTACCTGTCTGTTAGCATTGATAAAGCAGACATTAAGTTTATAGGAATGTGTTTAGTGTTCAAACTTGATTAAATACTTGTTGAATGCTGCCTGTATAGATCTCACTTATAATATCCGTATCCCATGGTATAAGGCTATCTTGAGTGTTGGCATTATAAACCTCTGTGTAGTGTGCTGCTGGTTGTTCCCCCTCCCCAACTCAAACAAAGGCCACTCCTCCTCACTACAGCCCAGCAGTAAAAAGTCAAGTAGCAGGGAAATTAGCAAATCACACATCTATAGCCCAAGCCCAGTGGGCGGGACCTATCAACAATCTGCCTTTAGCCTAGCTTCCTGGCTAGGACGGACAAAATACACAGCTGGCTGCTCTGGCTCCCTGGCCAGGGCAGAGCAAGGAGCAGTCTTGAGCCCCACCATCTGGCTGGAGCAGAGAGCAAACGCAGTATGGCTCAGCCCTTTGCATAGGGCAGAGTAGCAACAGTCTATAGCAGGGGTTGGCAACCTTTCAGTAGTGGTCTGCCGAGTCTTCATTTATTCACTTTAATTTAAGGTTTCGCGTGCCGGTAATACATTTAACATTTTTAGAAGGTCTCTTTCTATAAGCCTATAATATGTAACTAAACTATTGTTGTATGTAAAGTAAATAAGGTTTTTAAAATGTTCAAGAAGCTTCATTTAAAATTAAATTAAAATGCAGAGCCCCCCAGACTGAAGGCCAGGACCTGGGCAGTGTGAGTACCACTGAAAATCAGCTCGCGTGCCGCCTTTGGCACCCGTGCCACAGGTTGCCTACCCCTGGTCTATAGCCTGGCTGGGCAGACAGCAGGCTAACACGTGTCATTCAGTCTAAGATGGGTAGTCTGCCACCCTAGGGGTGGGGTTGGCAGCAGACAGTAGGGGGACCCAGGCTCCCCCTAATCCACTGGATCCCATCCCAGGGCCTTAACAGTGGCAGAGGGATCCGCCACTGAGTCAGCAGGGATCCCATCGAAACACACTGTCAAACTCTGACAGCAAAATCAGACTGAAGTCTGTTTTCCCTGGGCTACTTCCAACCATACTCTTGGGACAGGGCGCCATAGTCCAAGCAACCTCTGTCTCCTCAGGGCACTCCACAGCAAGCAGTTCCAGCAGCTCCTCGGGATCCTCCTACGGGTCCATTAATTCAATACAGGGGCTGGTGGCAAGGCAAAAGCATCTGATTCATTCCCTGGCTCTGGCCCAAAAGAGATGGAGGCCCCTTCTCTTATACTTGCTGTTCCACATCTCTGCTTCTGGCTCTGGAGGCGAGCCTGGCCTGGCTCCATCCCCTACTAGGCAGAGAGTGTCCCCTCCTGCTCAGGCTTGGAGGGAAGCCACTCAGCCTCACTACACTGGGTAACTTACCAAACAGGCAAGAAGCATTAATGAATATAAAGTGCTGGTCCTGTACACCAGGAGGTCCACTGGAACCAGACGAATCACTGTGAAACTTCAAAGGACCAAGACTTTGTTGATTCCCCTCTCCCTCACATACCCATGAAGAGAAGACAGAAGAAAATACTTGTCCAATCAGTCTGAACTCTGAGGAAAGGGAATAAAATCCCTGACCAGGAGGAATTGTATCACTATGCTGCTTGGAAGTTGGAAAGGGCAATATTTCTAAGCATAAGCAAGGGATCTCCACGCTGTTTGGCTTGGGCTAGCTCCAGAAGACATAGAAAAACTTGCATATCACAGCAGTTTCTATCACGTTTAGAAGGTAAGACTGTAATGCATTTGTATGTGTATACAGGCGAGTCTCATCTTCCATGGGGGTTCCGTTCTGCGGTTAGTGCGTACAGCAAAAAACGCGTATAGTCAAAACTCATTGAGCTGAATGGTGAGCGAAATTGCCCACACTACAGATGCAGTTTTTAAATTGTTGTTTTTCTTTTTTTTTCTGTTTTTTGCTGAAAAATTCAGTAAAGCTGAATTTGCACTTGTTAAATGCGCCTAAGATGTGACTCGCCTGGATTTACCTGCTTTAACCCTTTTACAAACTCTCTCATTTATTTTTCTTAGTTAATAAATCTTTAGTTAGTTTATTATAGGATTGGCTACAAGCATTGTCTTTGTGAGGTCTAAGGTACAATTGACCTGGGCAAAGTGACTGATCCTTTGGGACTGGGAGTAACCTGAATAATATTGTGATTTTTGGTATGAGGGACCAACCATCATAACGGCAAGTTTGCCTGGGTGGCAAGATAGACTGGAGTATTCAAAGGGGATGTGACTCCATGCCTAGGCTGCCATAGTGCTTGAGGAGTTAATACTTCTTACTTGGTTGGTGAAATACAGGTATAGAACTCTGAATCAGTTTGGACTTTAGGTGATGAAATCAGACGGCCTGAAAAGCATAACTGAACAGCTTGCAAACACCATATTGGCTGAAATGTTGTCCATACAAATTATTTAGTGAATATGTGTAGATAATACACACATTTGTAGAAAACAGTAATGGATTATGAGTGATTCATGAACAGAGAACACTTCCATTGTCTTTTAGATTGTAAACTTGTTTGGGGCAGGGACTGTGTCTTCTGACTTGTCTGTACAGTGCCTAGCACATTTTGGGCGCGTCTGTAATATAATAAAGCAGCTCAAGCTGCTTCATGTGGGGGATATGCATCCATAAATTTGTGTTGAGACCTTTCTCTGGTGTGCCTGATAACTATTAGCCAAAGACTACACTGCTTGAACCTTTTGGAGACTAAGAGGGTGTTCTTAGCATTCATACGTGAGTTAGAATCTAGCAGTGCTCCTCTGATCCCCGAGCTATTTTCTGTGCTGTAAATTTAACACTTGCATGATTCTAGGGTTTCAGTGACATACATTGGCTGTTTGTATTTAAATAGTATTTAACAGTGATGCCAATAAATCAAAAACAGTGTTTCAGCGGAGCTGAATACAGATACCTCCAAGTCCCCAGACATGTCTTAACTATGAGTAATGTACATTGAAATCTTAATTCCCACAGACAGAGATAGAGTCAAGCTAACACAGAAAACAATAACGGTATCTGACATGCATGACCTTTTTGATTAAAACAACTTGTCTCTCTTACAAAAGGCAGTTACTACATCTCATTAATAGCTTTGGAGTCTATTCTTTAACATAGTGCACCAGTCAATTCATTTTCTTTATTTCTGATGGTATCAGGAACTGTCTTCATTTCTCTTTGAAATAAATGAGCTACAAATATTCTATTGTAAATATTCAGTGATGTGTTTTTCCTCGCTAATGACATAGACCTCCATCTGATGTGCAACATTTTGGGTCAATTTTCTAGACATCAGAAGAAGTCTGTACTCAGTCCTTATTCAGGCAATCAAGAAAGGACCTAAGGATCTGATCCTTTACTTGTAAAAGAGCCAGCCTAGAAATGACATCAGTTCACATGAAATGTACAAAAACAGTCATGTTTTTAAAAAAAGGAATTATTACAGTTATGTGCACTACAGAAAACCCCAGGATAGAGAGAAGGTTTTTTTTAAAAAAAAAAAACACGATTAAGGCTAACTGGCCAGTCTTTCCCCAATTCTGTGCTTAGATAGTGCATTGTGCATAGGGTGGGACCTATGATTTACTGCAGAAAGAGGAATCATACATTGGTTTTAAGTGTGTCCTATTGAAGATGATAATTTTGAAGGGCTAACCCTTTACTTAACATGGCTGCATACACTGATGTAGTATAATTTTTCTTACTTGGTTTTTATGCCGCGTTGTTCACCTTTAGATCACTTTTTTTTGCACTAGGAATATGCTAAGAATTAAACTGCAATTGCATTAACGGAAAGGAGTGAAAGCACCCTCCTATTCCAATTTGAATTCACAACATTTCAAATACGATGCAGTCATTCTTTCTATCAGTTAACACTCATGGGAATTTAGGAGTATTGTTTAGGCCACTGAAAGGCTTCCACATTTTTGAAAACTGAATATGAAGTCTATAAAGTTTAAACAGAAAGTCTGCTTTGTAGTTCATAGAAAGATCTATATAAATACAAGATTCCATGAAAATTAGACCTAATAATGAATCAAATATTACCTTTTCCTGTTGCACAGAATGGTTACATTGATTTAATTCAGCCTGCACACTGAAAATGTAGTGATCTCTTTGACATTACTAAAATACATATGAAGACATTCTAAGAAAATTATTGCTCAGAATTTGCAGGTTTTGTTATATAAAATGGACATTTTTTTCACTCTAAAGTCCTTGGTTATTTAGTTTTCATATTGCAATATAATTACATTATATGTTAAATGTTGAAATGATTCCGAAATATAAATAGTAAATAAAAATTGAGTATATGGTTTCCTGAGTGCATAGCATGTTTATTCCTTAGTACATATAATACACCCTATGTGCATGCAAAACTCCATATATTAAATCTTATGTCATATTCACTAAAGCTGTTACAGGGAGAGCATGCAATTTTGAAAAGCTTATAATTTGGTCAAGTCAAAGTCACCAGAACATTGCAGGGCGCTTCTCAATAGGGTCAATTTTCATCACCAATTTTAACTTTCCTCCTCTTGCCATTTTGGATACAGAGCAGTTCAAAGACAGATCAAAAGAATTTAGGGAGGAGAATGTATTTTTTTCACTTATTTAAGTGCTCAAAAATGGCAGAATCAGAGACTTTCAGCAAAAACACAAAAATTCACCATCAGGCAGAAAACACATCTGAAAACACAGCATGAAAGGATATACCAAATGGAATGGAAATATAGTTGAGACAACTTTGACTATAGCTATTGCATGTGATCCTGCTTATAATATATGAATATATTATTTGTATTAGCATAGTGCCTAGGAGCCTAATCAAGGACCAGAACCCTATTGTGCTAGGCGTTGTATGAACACAGAATAAAAACAACATCCCTTTCCCAAAAAGCTTACAACCTAAGTATAAGACAAGAGACAACTGATTGATACGGTCAGCTGGGGAAGAACAAGGAAACAAGGAGACATTATTGGTCAGCATGATAGGCAGTGATCTCAGAACACCAGTAGTCTAACTGTCGTGAAATTTATTGTAGGCATCACGGCAAAAGAGAGTTTTAAGGAGAGTTTTGAAGGAGAATAATGAGTTAGTTTTGCAGATGTTACCAGTGAGTTCTACCAAGAATGAGAGGCACCATGAGAGAAAGTATGAAGGTGCTTGTTTGAAAATCGAACAAGTGGGTGACACAGGAGGACGTCATGAGCTGATCAGAGTTGGGAGTTGATCTTTTGATTCTGAATGAGAAATTATAGGTAAGGTGAGGATAGACCACAAAAGGTCTTGAAAGTGAAGACATGCAAAGCATGTATTTATATTAGAGAGCATATTAGAAATACCTCTTCAAGTCACTCTTCCTAGGAAAATACAGTGTAAAAAAGAATTCATTGACCAATAACTGATTATATTTTAGCAAATAAAAACTTTTGTGGAGGCAAAATAGATGATGCTTCACCTACAGAATTCTACACATATCTGTGAAGAACGTATCAGTAGATTGGACAATTAATTATTTGTACAATTTCAATGTCGTACATTTAGGATTTAAAGAAGTTTCCTCCATGGAACATTGCCGAATGAATCTTACAGTACAGACCACTGCTTAAAGTGAACTCATTATTCAAACACAATTTAGTCACTGTGACAGAGATGCTCTGTAATAATTTATGAATACTATCTATAGATGTTGTTATTGGGGTGTTTACTAAATGACTGGTTTAAGTTAAATATTGGGATGTTTACTGTATGACTATAGTGACAAAGAGTCCTGTGGCACCTTAAAGACTAACTAAAATTTTAGAGCATAAGCTTTCGTGGGTTAATAACCACTTCGTCGGATGCATCCGACGAAGTGGGTATTAACCTACAAAAG
>ML677333.1:65489469-65506828 GCA_007922305.1 Dermatemys mawii | reverse complement strand
AACAGGTCATCATCAAGTGATCCATTCCATGTCTCTCATTCCCAGTTTCTGTCAAACAGAGATTAAAGACACCATCCCTGCCCATCCCGGCTAATAGCCATTGATGGACCTGTCCTCCATGAATTTTATCTAGTTCTTTTTTGAATCCTGTTACAGTCTTGGCGTTCACAACATCTTTTGGCAGAGTTCCACAGGTTCACTGTGCGCTGTGTGAAGAAATACTTCCTTTTGTTTGTTTTAAACCTGATGCCTATGAATTTCATTTGGTGACCCCTAATTCTTGAGCTATAAGAAGGAGTAAACAAACACTTCCTTATTTACTTTCTTCATACAAGTCATGATTTTATAGACTTCAATCATCCCCCATCCCGTATTAGTAATCTCTCCTAATACAAAGCCGTTCCATACTCCTAATCATTTCTGTTGCCCTTTTCTGAACCTTTTCCAATTCCAATATAATCTTTTTTTCAGATAGGGCAACCACATCTGCATGCAGTATTCAAGATGTGGGCATACCATGGATTTATATAGAGCCAATATGATAAATACTGTCTTATTAGCTGTAATTTTCTTAATGATTCCCAACATTCTGTTCACTTTTTTGACTGCCATTGCACATTGAGTGGATGTTTTCAGAGAACTATCCACAACGACATCAAGATCTCTTTCTTGAGTGGTAACCGCTAATTTAGACCTCATTATTTTATATGTATAGTTGGGATTATGTTTTCTAATGTACATTATTTTGCATTTATCAGCATTGAATTTCATCTGCCATTTTGCTGCCCAGTCACCCGGTTTTGAGAGATTCTTTTGTAGCTCTTCTTGTCTGCCTGGGACTTGAGTAGTTTTGTATCATTTGCAAATATCATGAGTATCTTGAGTAGTTTTGTATCATCTGCAAATGTTGCCATCTCATTGTTTGCCTCTTTTCCAGATCATTTATGAATATGTTGAATAGGACTGGCTCCAGAACAGACTCCTGAGGAACACTACGATTTACCTCTCTTAATCTGAAAACTGACCATTTATTCTTACCCTTTGTTTCCTATTTTTTAACCACTTACCAGTCCATAAGAGGATTTTCCCTCCCATGACAGCATACTTTGCTAAAGAGCCTTTGGGGAGGGACTTTGTCAAAGGCTTTCTGCAAATCTAAGTACACTATATCCACTGGTTCCTCCTTGTCCACATGCTTGTTGACTCCCTTAGAGAATTCTAACAGATTGGTGAGACATTATTTCCTTTCCCCAAAAGCTATTTGACTTTTCCCCAACAAATTATGTTTATCCATGTGTCTGACAATTTTGTTCTTTACTATAGTTTCAACCAGTTTTCCTGGTATTGAAAGCAGGCTTACAGGCCTGTAATAGCCACGATCACCTCTGGAGCCCTTTTTAAAAATTGTCCTCACATTAGCTATCCTGCAGTCTTTTGGTACAGAAACTGATTTAAATGATAGGTTACAGAATACAGTTAGCAGTTCTACAATTTCATGTTTGAGTTCCTGGGGGAATATCATCTGGTCCTGATGACTTATTGCTGTTTAGTGTATTAATTATTTTCCAAAACCTCCTTGAATGACACTTCAATCTGGGACAATTCCTCAGACTTGTCACCTAAAAAGACTGGCTCATGTTTGAGAATCTTCCTCACATCCTCAGCCATGAAGACAGATGCAAAGAATTCATTTAGTTTCTCAGCAATAGCGTTATCATCCTTGAGTGCTCCTTTAGCACCTCGATTGTCCAGTGGCCCCACTGGTTGTTTAGCAGTCCTTCTGCTTCAGATTTACTTGGGAAAAAAATGCTATTATTTTTGAGTCTTTGGTTAGCTGTTCTTCAAATTCTTTTTTTGGCCTCCCTAATTATATTTTTACACTTCATTTTCCATAATTTATGCTCCTTTCTATTTTCTTCACTAGGATTTATAAAGATGCCTTTTTGCCTCTCGGATGCTTCTTTAACTTTGTTGCTTAGTCACGGTGGCACTTTTTTTTACTATGTTTTTTTAATTTGGGGTGTACATTTAAGTGAGCCTCTATTATGGTGTCATTAAAAAGTTTCCATGCAGCTTGCAGGGATTTCACTTTTGCCACTGTACCTTTTAATTTCTGTCTAATCTCGTTTTAGTGTAGTCCCCCTTTCTGAAATTAAATGCTACAGGGTTGGGCTGCTGCGGTGTTTTCTCTGCCACAGCGATGTAAATGTAAATTATCGTAAATGTAATTATAAATATAAATGTAAATTAAATGTAATTATAATTACATTTTTATATATGTAATATATTGCATTATATTATTACATTACAGTGATATTACAATTATATCACTATTACCAAGCGGTCCAGCTATATTCACCTCTTGGACCAAATCCTGTGCTCCACTTAGGACTAAATCAAGTATTGCCTCTCCTCTTGTGGGTTCCAGGACTAGCTGCTCCAAGAAGCGGTCATTTCAGGTGTCAAGAAACTCTTTCTGCATCCCGTCCTGAGGTGACATGTATCCAGTCGATGTGGGTACAGTTGAAATCATTATTATTGAGTTTTTTTATTTTAATAGTCTCTCTAATCTCTCTGACCATTTCACAGTCACTATCATCATCCTTGTCAGGTGGCACTATATCCCTACTGCCATACTATTATTACATCATGGAATTACAATGCATAGAGATTCTATGGTACAATTTGGTTCATTTATGATTTTTACTTCATTTGATTCTATGCTTTCTTTCACATATTGTGACACTCCCCCACCAGCATGACCTGTACTATCCTTCTAATATATTTTGTACCTTAGTATTACTGTGTACCATTGATTATCCTCATTCAACCAAGTTTCTGAGATGCCTATTGTATCAATATCCTCCTTTAATACAAGGCACTCTCGTTCCTACATTTTATTACCTAGACTTCTAGCATTGGTATATATGCACTTTAAAAACTGGTGATGTAATTGAAAGGGACTTTTTTTTTTCATTTGACTATCTCTCATCAGATCCTAACTGTATTTTATCATCTTCCATCCTCTCCTCCTTCCTAGGACATACAGATGTTTCATTAATAGACCCTCTCCAAGGGATGTCTCTGTCCAACCCACGTGTTCCTCTGCACCAGTTGGCTTTCACCCAGCCCTTAGTTTAACCTTTCCTACAGTAGAGCATTCTAATATAACTGCAGCCACCCAATTGTCTGTAATTGTCACTGTCCATATTGACTTCAAGAAAGGCAGTCTTTCAGCTGTTGGGAAGTCTCTCTCAATTAAAGAGTACATGCGCAGACCATATAAATAGCCTATTCACAGAGGAAATGATTATCTCTGTGAATAGGCTATTTATATGGTCTGCGCATGTACTCTTTAATTGAGAGAGACTTCCCAACAGTTGAAAGACTGCCTTTCTAATAGGCTATATTAGAATGCTCTGTGCATGTACTTGCTGTTTTGCTCCCTAGGGTTAATACCTGCCTGACATGTAGCTGATGTAGCTGTAATCTTCCCGCAAGTGATTGTACTGATAGGAAAAAATGAAGATCATTTTCTAAACCCCCTCATATTCAATTTTAGTTTGTTTTCCACATGTTCTGCAGCTGCTTTATTTGTCCATGGGTGTTAGCTTTCCACAAAGGCAGTTTCTGCTGCCTCCTGAAAGTGGCATTTGATTCCACAGTCCTAGGTGAGATCTTAATTCTGGCTAGAGAAGAATATGAAAGGGGAAGTTACTCACCTTGCAGTAAGTGAAGTTCTTTGAGATGTGTGTCCCTGTGGGTGCTTTACTCTAGGTGTCGGTGCATCCCAGCACCATTGATTAGAGATATTCGGTATCAGTGCCAGGATTCGGTGAGTCAGAATATGGTTCATAGCTCATGTTCTTACAAGGGGGCTCAGGTATTCTAGAGGTGGATGGAGCTGGAGATTGAGGCACAGAAGCAGGTAGCGGTTTTGTGAAAGAGGTCTGAGGGTGAGTGGCAGGAAGATGTGGCCAAGGGTACCACTGCGGTCAAGGAATAGGGTAGGAGAATCCATAAGGGGGGCGAAGTAGGGAAACTGAGACTGGTGTATGTAGGTCGTAACCTGAGGTACAACAGGTTCTAGTGGAGGAGGAGAGGCAGGTGCGGAGAACTCCGTCTGCTGCTGTATATCAGGTTCACTGTCAATGAAGGAAGCCAATTCAGGTAGTGAGAGCAGGTGTTTGAAGAATGAGCCCTGTGTAACTACACTAAAGGAAGGGAAGCAACTAGGATGTAACAAATAACTATTTCTATATTCTTTGTTGCTTTTTTCCTACAGAGACCAGGGAAGAGAAACAGCACTGCTCTGCGTCCCATCTTCAGCCGGGAACGGTTGACAAAGAACTGAGGGGAGGGCAGGACACAGGAGCACAGGAAGATTCCAATGAAATGGGAGATATCATCTTAGCGCCTGCGTCCCAACCAGGCACTGATACCGAAAATCTCCGATCAACGGTGCCAGTATGCACCAACACCCAGAGTGGAACACCCATAGGGACAGCACTTGAAGAAGAATCGGGAGTTGCTGCTAAGAAAATCTAGCACATTACTGATGAGCAGTTTATCTTTTAATTTATCCTTTAATGTGTTACGCCATCAGAGTAATGCTTGAAAGCAAGCAATGAATGGGCCTATACTGCCACGGCTGATGTTTTAAAGTTTCTTCTCAAGGCCCTGTGCATTCATCTACAAGTCTTGTCCTCAGGGGCAAGTATCAGACTCCTTTTTTACTATCTGTATTTCCCTTTTGGCTTTTTCCTTTTGCCCTTTTTCAGCTGAAGCTCTAAAGTTTTTATGACTCTTCTGACCACAATATCAAAGAAATCCTTTGGGAACACTCTATCCTGAGCTTCTTCCTAGAAGTGCTCTAGGTCAGACTCCAATACCTCTTCTGTAAAGAGAGCTCTTTGAGGAAGAAGGTGAATACCTACGCCTTGGTTTGTTTCTTAGTCACTTTTTTCCTTTTTTATTTCTTAGATATATTTTCTATTTCTAGATCTGGAGAAGAGGAGGGGAAGGGCAAGGTATTCTTTTGCATCAATCACTTCTTGAACTGCATTTATAAAGACTTGACTAGATTCTTTATTGTTGGTTAGGCACATTCTGCCTAGAAGCTTGAGAATCCATTAGTTATCAGCTTGTTCCAAGAAAAAAACCTGTATTTTTCCTCAGGTCACAAAGATCTACCTTAACATCTTAGGTGGAAACAATTTAAAAGTCTCTGAGTATTTTTTAACTGTGAAGCATGTGCTGAGTAAATAAGGACATGAGGGTTCCTTGTCATTTTGCATATCTGTCTCCTGGGCTACATCATCTATATCAGGCTCTAAGGAATAGGGATTATAAATGTCATTCCAAGCTGGATGTTGCCATTCACCATAGGTGATCTTCTTTCACTTCCAGTCCAGCTCCTTGTCTTTACTTGAGAGTCCTGTATGTAGATCTAACAGTCTAGACCAGGGGTTGGTGACCTGCAGCATGCGAGCTGATGTTCAGTGGCAATCTGCTGCCAGCCAGGGTCCCGGCTGCCAGCCCCACTCAGCCCGCTGCCAGCCTGGATGGACAGAAACCCACGTCGGCAGTGTGCCAAGTGGGACTGGCAGCTGGGACCCCAGCTGGCAGGGGCCAGCAGACAGAACCTCGGGCCAGCAGCAGGCTGAATAGGGGTGATGACCGGGACCCCAGCTGGCAGTGGCCTAAGTGTAGCCGGCAGCCGGGACTCCAGGTCCGCTGCCAGTCTGGGGTTCCCTCTGCGGCCTGTGCTGCCGGTCAGGGATTCCATCCACTGGCCTGGGTTCTGTCCACTGGCCCCTGCCAGCTGGGGTCCCCACTGCTGGCTCCGCTCAGCTCACTGCCAGTCTGGGGTTCCATCCACTGGCCCCTGTAAATGTAAAGTGTATTACTAGCATGTGAAACCTTAAATTAATGAAGACTTGGCACGCCAATTCTCAAAGGTTGCTGACCCCTGGTTAGACATTATCAAGTTGCACCCTAGTAAGTGAGGGTTTGCTTTAAGTCATTCTGGCCATCAATGTTTCGTCCGTCTGCTCAGCTGCAATTTTACAACAGCCTGAGGAAACAGGGTGCAGGGCTCCTTATTGAAGTAAAAGGCTGGGAAATAACTTTGCTGTACATGAGAGACATTATCTTGCTTTTATCTACCAACAAGGTATTTATTTTAGTGAAAGACAACAATTAAAAGTTGATGCCAGAGCTGAGCAAAATACGTCCAGATTTGTTATGAAAATGTTTTGCATTGTTTTGCTAACTCCAGTTGATGCATTCACTCTCAGCCTCATCCAGAACAAGGTGATAAGAACTCCTGAATATCAGATAACAGACAGGTTACATTGTTTAGCATAATACCAGCAAAATACCAGTAAAAGAAACAAAGGCAACTTCAAAAACAAGGAGTCTGGTGGCACCTTAAAGACTAACAGATTTTTTTATTTATTATTACAGATGATCTGTAATTTTCACTGCATTGATCTGAAGAAGTGAGTTTTTTTACCAACAACAGCTTATGCCCAAATAAATCTGTTCATCTTTAAGGTGCCACAGGACTCCTTGTTGCTTTTGTGGATACAGACTAACATGACTTCCCCTCTGATACTTGACACCAAAGTGTTGTGAGTGGGAATCAGAACAAAAACTTCTTTTACTGATTTAGCAGAGCACATAAGTGTATCTATGAAATCAAGAGATGTGAACAGCACACCTCTTGTGCTCAAAGTAACACACATGCTTTGCTGAATCAGGACAACACACAGAAAATGTTTTTATCTTCATTACAATATTGTACATTCTACGTGTGCAATTGTCTCCTCTCCCTCTCTCACTGGTAATACTACGCTTTATCCATTGCTATGACAAAGCTAGCAGATTCTACTGTTTCACTCTTCTACCTGCATTAATATAGGGGAACACTACAGGTTATGTACACAGCAGAGACATCACTGATGGAAAAATGGCTTGTAAAATTTTGGGGGAGGAAAAACTTAACCTTTTCCCCTTCCCAGGCTCATGATGCCCGTGACTGCACTCCACGCAACTAAGAGGAACATTGTTGAAAAACTTTCTGGCCCTTAACATGTTTCTTAAATGAACAACGACAATTTCCTATCCATTCTCTTGTCCTTCCCACCCTCCCCCAAGTAAACACATTACAGTTCAAGAAAATTTTGGAAATTCAGAGTGATTCTGGTGCTTTTGGATACTCCTTTTTCCTGTGTTCTTTCACTAAATCCAGTCAATCATTTTGCACTTTTATTGAGGTTTAATCTTATACTCTTTTTTCCCATAGTGATTAACTGTAGCAAGCATTTGGAGCCAAAAGGCATAAAGAATTCAGACAGGTGTAATTAATGTCAAGCATTGCAGCAAGTGGCATTGCTTTTGCTTTTCCACCTGCTGACCGTCTGCTGTCACCTTCCAAATGCTGTGTCCATCTGTTGAAAAATGACTTCTGAAATGTGCATTTTTTTATTCTTGGAGACTCCTGGCTCCCCTTCTGCTGACTAAATATGGGACCACTCAAACTATCACCGCACACACACAGTTCTGATAGTATTTTGCTCAGTGAACCAAATTCAGAACCATATTCTGTTAATGTCAGGATATAACTACTGAATGTTTAGTCAATGCTGACATAAGACTGAATTAGGAACTCCTCTTTCCATCACAAGGAAAATACACTTTTCTGGCCCCTTCTGCACTCCTCACACACACAATGGAATGTAAGATAAGCTAGCGCCTAGCACAATGCAGCCTTGGTCTATCACTAGGGATCCTAAATCTTACAGTAGCATAAATAATACATAATAAATTACGTAGTTGCTTTTGAAAGACACACTTGGTCTTAAGTAATATAACTAAGAATTGTCATGTTTTAGTCACCAGAGAGCGCGCATATAGTCCCATTATATAACAGAAATGTATAGATAGCCAAAAATGTTAACCACTTGAGATAAGGAACAGAGCATTCAAATAAACTACTTCTTGCACAAGAACTACAAAATTTCAAGAAAACAACAACACTTGATTTGCTATTTTCATTCTGAAACAGCGGGGTGAAAACTGAAGAGTAAGTAGATCTCCTCTCCATGTACTGCGCGGTTCCATAATGGGAAAAATAAAGCATACTGTTTTGTTAATCACACAGATAGTTTATCAACATGATCAAGTGAATATGGGGATAAAAAGAGTAATGAAGTTGTAATGTTTGGCAGTAGACTACGTTTCACATCAAGTGTGGTCAAATATAAACAGCCATGCTAATATTCTGCTTTTAATTTGCCTGGAGTCAATACTATTTTCAGCTATAGTTAACCTGTTGTTATTTTCAGTTAACAAATATTAGAGAAAGAGGACTTGTAGGTTTGACACCACAGGAAGGTGTATATATCCTTGGTCTATTTAAATATATATCTATATTTATATTTCTGATCATTCCATAGAGTTACCAGTGGTTCACTATCAGACTGGGAGGATGAATCTAGTGGGTTTCTGTAGGGGTCTGCCCTGGGTCCAATACTATTCAGCATTTTCATTAATGACTTGGATCAAGGAGTGGAGAATATGTTTATAAAATCTGTGGATGATGCCAAGAGAGGAGGGGTTGCTAGAACTTTGGAAGACACGATTAGAATTCAAAATGACCCTTATAAAATGGAGAATTGATCTGAAATCACATGATGAAATTGAATACAGACAAGTGCAAAGTACTGCACTTAGGAAAGGAAAAACAAACACACAATTACAAAATGGGGATTAACCGGCAAAGTGGTAGTACTGCTGAAAAGGATGTGGGGGTAATAGTGGATCACAAATTGAATATGAGGCAATAATGTAACGTAGTTGTCGAAAAGGCTAATATAATGATGGGGTATATTAACAGGAGTGTTGTACATAAGATTTGGCAGGTAACTGCCCTGCTCAACACTGATGAGGCTTCAGATGGAGTATTGTGTCCAGTTCTGGGGGCCACGCTTTAAGAAAGATGTGGACAAACTGGAGAGGCTAGTTTGAAAAGAACTGGGCATATTTAGTGTTGAGAAAAGAAGACTGAGGAGGACCTGGTGACAGTCTTTGAGTATGTTAAAGAGGTTGGTGGTGAATAGTTCTCAGGTCCACTGATGGTAGAACAAGAAGTAATGGGCTTAATCTGCAGGAAGGGAGATTTAGGTTAAAGAATAGGAAAAACTTTCTGACGATAAAGATAGTTAAGCACAGGAATAGGCTTCCAATGAAGGAATCCCCTATCACTGAATGTTTTTAAGAAGGGGTTAGACAAACACCTGTCAAGGATGAGCTATGTATACTTGTCCTGCCACAGCACAGGAGGCTGAACTACATGTTTTCTTAAGGTCCCTTCCACCAGCCCTACACATCTATGTGTCTATAGACAAATACACACACATACATATGCACAAACATGAATTTAGTTAATCACTCTAATTTTCCAAAGCATTCTGTTCCTGTCTCACATACTTATTCTTTAGTTGAAATATTAATTTGGAGAGAGTTCTCTCTCTCCTACTAGGAATATAGTTATAAAAGTAAAATTTTATCTCAAATCATGCATCATTATGGCAGCATTCAAATCTTTGCTCTCCAATATTCTAAAATATAGTCTTGTCTTTTCTATTGTAAACACAGTTGCAGTTTTAAACCACACAATAGCAATTTACTTCTGCAAAATAACCTTTTTTAAAAAAAAATGCCTCTTGGGAGCAATATATCTTTTCAATTGAACGCGTACGTTCCAAAGCCATGCAAAGGGGCATAAAGCCGCAGCCATAGCATTCTAAACAAATAATGTAACATTTCATTGACATAGAAACAGAGAACGCAGGCATCGAATCTTACAAGTAAACATACAGGACCTGAGTCATCACTGCATTATTCCAATTGTACGTTGGTGCAGCTCAACTGAAATCAACAAAGTCACATTACTGTGAAACTAGAGTAACTGAGTCGAGAATCAGGCCCATCCAGTGTATTTGCTGCATGTGACTTTTGTTTTTCATTTTTCAGAGATAAACATGGATGATCCTATCCAAAATTCCTCCTTTTTATTCTGCAGCTTTATAAATGGGATTCAAGTGACAAAGCTCTGTAGCAGAACTATATTTACAAATAGCTCAACAAGGACCCCTGCCCAAATGTCCTCCCAAGTTGACCTATTCCATGGGCTTCTCCCTGGGTCACTTGCTGTCCCTTTCTCTTTCTAATGCTCTCCTACCTCAGGGCACCAACCCTATTTATCTAGCTGACTTGGTTGTAATAAACACCTCCTTGTCCGGTATATGGAGAAAAATCAGCAAAATAATTCTGCATTCTCCATTAGAATTAGCTGAAATTCTTTGGCTGACTTATTCTTTCAAATGAAAATGCCTTTTTATTTAAATGAACATTTTCATGGAAAAAATGTTCACTTTTGTTTTTTAAAAAATCTGATTTTTTTATCATAAAACTGGAAAATTTCCCACAAACGCCTTTTAAAAATTGCAATTTTTTTCATTTGAAATTTCCCATAGAGCATTTTTCAATCAGCTCTGCCCTCCACATGTGTTCCGAAAGGCAGATGCTCCGTTATGTCATGATAATTCCATGATCTGAGCATAACTTAATTGCTGGGTCCCACATTCCCCCCTTTTTATGCAAAAAGCATGCAGAAGAGACAGTCTTGCTTGCAAAGATTATGCCTTTTCGTAACCCCACATTCCACCAGAGTTCTTACCAGAGTGGTATGACCAGGAACTGTGTGACAACAAGCTCCTGGTGACCCCCAGGTCACCCAGATACTAGATACATCTCTCACTTCTCTCAGACATTCTGTGCTGCTCCCAGGTCCATACAGCACAGGCAACATGACCATGTTCTCTGCTACTCTGACACTACCTGGTCTTGTGGCTGCAGTGTGCACATTTCCGTCTTGTAGAATGTAAAGGGAATCTGCAGCACAATCTTACAGCTGGAGATTATTGAACATATGTTCATTCCTCAATTCCAACCTGACCTTCCCCTGAGGTCATTCATCTGTAACCTTGAGATTTTGATTGCTCAGGAGCTAGAGACCCTACAAGTGTGTAGAAGTGGAAGAAAATTCCATGCATTGTACTTGACTTTCGCTTCCCATAGTCCCCCACATAATGCAGGGTAGGGGATTTCCATAATTTGACTCCGTGACATGACATACAGTCAAAGGAAGCAGATGGCATGTGGTCATTTAATGCATGTTCTATTTTGAATAAGTCACAGAGACAAATCATGTTTTACATTTTGATAAATACAATAAGACTGTGTACAAGTGCTTGACCTCTGAAGACTCAAACAGAACCTTAGCAGTCTGAACCCAAGAGAGAAAGAACTCAATTTTGTAGATTTAAGAGATCATTATACGAGGTGTGGGAGGGGACTTTTTGGCTCAAGGGACACATAGGGGAATGGAAATTGTATGGCAACCATGAATGCTCACAAAATTGGGATTGGGTGTGGAAGGGGGTGCAGGCTCTGGGGAGTAGATATTTGGGGTGCAAGAGGGTGCTCTAGGCTGAGATCGAGGGGTTTGCAGAGCAGGAGGGGAATCAGAGCTGGGGCAGGAGGTTTGGGCGTGGGGAGAGACTCAGGGGATGCAGGTGCCGAGCGGTGCTTACCTCAAGTGGCTCCCAGAAGCAGCAGTAAGTCCCTTCTCTGGCTCCTACGTGGAGGCCAGGCAGCTCTGCACACTGTCTCATCTGCAGGCACCGCCCCGAAGCTCCCATTGGAGTGCGTAGGAGCTGGTGAGGGGCCATGCTGCAGCTTCTGAGAGATGCATTGTGCAGCCCCAACCCAGCATCCAAGCCGGAGCACCAGAGTGGGGCTGAGCCATGTGGTCCAGCCCCCAACCCAGCTCTCCAGCTGGAGCAGGGACAAGGTGGTGTGTCTCGCAGTCTAGTTTAAAATGCTGTGGGCCATAGTTTGCCCATCCCGATCTAGTATGACTTCTTGAATAACACAGACCAAAAAATTTCTCCCAATAATAAAAGTTTTCTCTTAATTATGGCATTACACCATGTCTTCAGTTGTGGTTCTTAGAGTGAAATAAATTACATCATCATCTTCACATAATTGCCACTGGGGCCTTGCCTTCCAAAGATTAGAACTCCTTTGCTGGAATTCCTCTCCCTAACTTGCATTCTTTACTGATCCTGCTCAAGTCTGATTGTTCCAAAGTGAAATCCCTTTGGTCCAGTTATACATTCCCACCACCTAAAACTGCTCCATGGTTCAGTCAGACACGAAGACACAGTATAAAATTACCTCAAAGGCATCTGAAATCCGGTCCCCTCCCACTGGATCACGTCCAGTAAAGAGAGCATGATGGGGAATTTTATGAGTTTATATTTAAAAAGCTGAGGGAGATTTATAGTAAACTGTCTGCAAATGCAAATATTTTTAAAAGCACATCATAAGCTGGGGAGGTTAAAACAGTTGGAATATTTGTTAAAATATTTTATATTTACACTTTTAAAGGCTTTTTATGGGCAGAAGTTGCTTGGCCAGCAAAACACATTTGGTTTATTTTTTATGAGAGATCCACAGCACGTTATGACATGACTCATGACAGACACAATCTTGCCATGAGAATCACGCATCGCTTGTAAGAATAAATCATATACTTGTGGCTTCACAACATTATGCCATCCAAAATATACACCTAACCGTTTAGAAACAAACCTTCTCTTCAGATCATGTTTTCACATCTATACTAAAATCCCACACAAAAAATTCTTTATGGAGAACAGGAAGGTTGCCCATTTAAGCACTCAAAAGTCAGTGAAATCCTAGCTCTACTGAAGTCAATAAAAACAGTGAGGAGTCCAGTGGCACCTTAAAGGCTAACAGATTCATTTGGGCATAAGCTTTCATGGGTAAAAAATCCACTTCTTCAGATGCATCACGTGCTTTCAACCCAAGCTAGCTGGCACAGATAGGGGAGTGGCTTAGAGTACAGGTTCCACTTTCACTTAGGCCAGGTCTACACTACCTGCTGGATCAGTGGGTAGAGATTGATCTTTCAGGGATCAATTTATCGCATCTCGTCTAGACACAATAAATCGATCCCCGAGCGCTCTCCCGTGCTCAGAGAGGCAGGGGGAATCGACAGGGGAGTGACTCAGCGCTGTGGAGATGCTGAGTTAAGTTGACCAGAATACGTCTTTGCATAGCTGAAGTTGTGTATGTTAGGTCGATCCCCCCCACACACACACAGTGTAGACCACAACTTAGACTGGTAACCCTTCCATTTTTCATCGAGCACAGACTAACCCACGCAAGTGCAGACAGTCCTCCAATACAGTCCCACAATCCCTCCTTCTCTGCCTACTCCCATACCCAGAAGGACAGACACTCAGCACATTGCAGCACAAAGAACCATGAGATATGCCTGAAGAAGTCCTAGCAACAAACATGGGGGAGTGTAGCATCAGTGAGGATGTCTGACATTTCTCAAATAGATGTTATAGAGATAGGTTCATACTTTTTCTATTGAGTAACAATCTGGAATATTTCTTTGTTGCTGTTTTTGTTAACAAAATAAGAGAAATGGTGGCTGCCACTTTAGGAATAGGGTGTGGGTACTGTGAATGAGTGCCTGCAGTGGCGGCTGGGGTGAGGTGTGAAGAGCTAGAGCACTGCTTCTGCTATAGGAGGCTGGCTTGTAGTTTGGCACCATTGAGGGGATGTCTGTGTGCAAGAATCTCCTAAAGTAAAAGGTTTGTATTCCCAAAAGAAGTTCTCTTGAAGGGCTGAGGTTTGTGATTAACGGTGTAACTGATGCGATATCTCAGGTATAGGCTGATCACCCAAGCTAATTATCCAGTGAGTCTGGAAAAGAGAAGACTGAGAGAAGACATGATAACAGTTTTCAAGTACATAAAAGGTTGTTACAAGAAACAGGGAGAAAAATTGTTCTTGTTAACCTCTTAGGATAGGACAAGAAGCAAAGGTCTTAAACTGCAGCAAAGGAGGTTTAGGTTGGACATCAGGAAAAACTTCCTATCAGTGTAGTTAAGTTCTGAAATAAATTGCCCAGGGAGGTTGTGGAATCTTCATCATTGGAGATTTTAAAGAGCATGTTAGAAAAACATCTGCTAGGAATGGTCTAGATAATACTTAGTCCTGCCTTGAGTGCAGGGGACTGGATTTGATGACCTCACACTGTCCCTTCCAATACTATGATTTAATAAGGACCTCCCAAACCAATCAAGGAACTCAAATCAAGTCAACATATCACCCTCTCAAGCCTCTCACGCTCTTCAATTTTGCCCAGTACATAGTCTCACTGCCACAAAGATGGTACAAAAGGAGCACAAGGTTATAACCCACACCCACAGAACAATACTTGTCAATCATAAAAAAGCCCAAACAATCCTCTGGAATCCTGTCAAACCATTATCCAAATCACCCAAACATATCCAGTATGCTTCATAGCTCCCAAAGAGTCACTTTCTGTTCTGGGTGGGAATGGTATTCTCTTTACGTGATTAACTCCCACTTCCACTGTTGCCCTTGAAGCTTAGGGCTGGTGCTGCAGAGACCTGGTGGCTTCTTAATCTTAGCTGGGCTTGGGAGATAATGTAGTTCCCCTAAAGAGATTCCCTGCTCCTGTACTGATGCTGCCACTACTGGGGCTTGAGCTACAGTTGCCTCTTGACTACTGGCCCCTGAAAAATCTCTTATACCAGAGAGGCTCAGGGCTGTGACCGAGGTGGCCTGTTGACTTCTGAACTTTGGAGGAATCTCTTGCTGCCAAGCCACCAAAGACATGTCCCTTTGCCCCACCACAGTACCAGCATTCTGTAATTGCCTATGAGGGTACATCTAGTTTCCTTTATTGCATATTGTGTTTGCAATCCTTTAAGTAGAACAGCGAGTGCTTATGAATGTGTAAAATGTACTGCAGACACACTGCACTACTGTTGAAATCCCATGATGCTGATTAATAGCAATAATAATGCACAAGCAATTGTGCTTTGATTTTTCACATTTGTTCTACGGCTATTTTCCCACAAGTTTGATTATAGGAGTGAAAGTGTTTAATGGATCAGGAATAATAGCAATATAATACAAGAAAAGCTTTATGTATAGTTTTAAAAAATACTTCCCTTTGTTGAAAAAAATGGGACACTGGAGGGAAGTCGGTGCGTTTATGACACTATGTACTGCATTATCTTTCCTTGCTAGAATGTCTCTTACAGATTTACAACTGCCAATGTGAATTTTCAATTGCTGATAGTGACAGCTGCAGCCTGGGCTATAGAACTGTGAAGAGGAGAAACTCGCAAACATCTAGCTTCACACTTCTTAAGACATCAGTCCCTGTGCACTTAGTACAATTGTATTGCTTTGAATAGATGCTCCAGCAAGGTTACAGCCTTCCACATAGCCTCTTTTCTTTTTGAAATATGAACCTCATTGAAAGCTGATTCATTTCTGACTTCATTCCAAATGATCTTGACTTTATATCCCTGTGGAAGCAGATATTTTATCTCAATTGTCTTGGATGGTCAGTTCCTGATTCACAGCTGCTGGATGAGATTCTCCGCTGAACTGTCATCTCTCCTGAGGAAAGCCTTGGAACAAGCTGTCCTGTTCTCAGAGATTGCACTTCTGATCAGCTGTATTCCCATTTAGAGTTTTTAAGCTAGAAAGTACTCTCTGTTTGGGCCTTCTTAGAATGACAACGTTAACCAATGAGAAGTGCAGCAGGATGAGATGTGAAAACAATGCAATGAACAAGAAACTTGATAATTTATGGATGTATCACTTTTCATTCATGTATTTTAAAGGGTCTGATTTTTTTCCAAAGTAATATTCAATTTGCATAAAATACAAAGTATATTCCAGTTTTATTTAAACCACAAGGCAATACAAATTCCAGTCTGAAGGTGACTAATAGTTATTATCCTCTTTTTACCTGGTATTTTATATTGGGGTTTAATAGAAACATTCAATTTAAAAAATCTCAGCTAGTTTACTCAAGCATAAATTCATGTCAAGAACCTTTTTTACAATGACTGGTTTACTGCCAAACTGGACTCTTACATAATTACACATTATGTAAAATAACATGGTAAAAATTGTCAGCTTTTTGAAACACTCATTTAATCAAGAAATAACTTTAAAGAGATGGTTGGCAGGCCTAAAAATTGACCTACCATTGTCACATTATGGGTCAAATACTTTGGGGCATTCTGGCCCCTTTTTTGTCATTCTTGCAGTGCACAGACTGGAAGGCAGCCGAATCTAGCCAGCTGAGAATCCAGCCTCTTAGAATTGGTATGGCAACTTCCACCTTTTCATGTTCCCTGTGCGTGCATATATATATCTTCCTACTGCATGTTCCATTCTATGCATCTGGTGAAGCGGGCTGTAGCCTACGAAAGCTTATGCTTAAATAAATTTGTTAGTCTCTAAGGTACCACAAGTACTCCAGTTCTTTTTGTGGATACAGACTAACACAGCTGTTACTCAAACCAGTATGGGGGGGCAAGCTCTCAGCTGGCACATATCTAGCATACCCAGCTCCTGCATTATCCACTAATCACCCACAGTGTAGGGAGCACTTCAGAGGAACAGCTGGAACCTGCCACATTCCAGCTATGCCCAGCTGGTGTACAGCTCTAGCCTATGCTGGGGTAAGGGCTAGTGCAGCGGTGTCCAATATGTTCACCACTAGCCACATGTGGCTAATAGGCTATTGAATTGTGGCTAATGCATGTGGCTTTTTTATAATGTGAGTTAATGTGGCTTTTTATAATATGGCTAATAAGAAAAAATCAAAACCACAAGTGTGGCTAGCATCGAATTTCTATTGGACACCGCTGAGCTAGTGTATATCATCACACGTTCCCTGATGGCCTCCACTCTCTGCCACACTGAGCAGAAATTTGGCACAGGTGAATATATGGGGTTCTGTCTGTTCAAACATATTGTAATTACTTACATTTCTATGAAGCTGTTACTAATAATGAGAAATGTAGTTTTAAAAATGAGTAAAACCTTGGTCATTTTAACAAGGATGAGCTACTGCCAACCAGCTTGTGCAGGTTTTTTATACGGAGCCACATTGCATTGGACTATTATAAAAGAATAGCTGCAGAGGTTTTTCAAAAACCCCAGGTGGCCTGGGCTTGGATTTCTCCTGTAGCTACCCAGTATTTGATTCACCTGCTCAGCCAGGGTGGTGTATTACACTCCATAATTTAAAATTCTCAGGATGTGCATATATTAACCAATCAAAACTCTCTTTTCTTTCCAATGTCTTTGCTAACTGCAGAGTGATAAGCCATAAAATGTTAATTTTTTG
>ML677333.1:65472806-65489459 GCA_007922305.1 Dermatemys mawii | reverse complement strand
ATACCATTTAACTTCCCCCACTCGTGCACCACAGCACTACGCAGTCTATTTACACTACACTTAGAATTCATCTTCGTCTAGAGCCCGTTTCTTTGGGGCAAGAAAATCAATTAATTTACATATTGCTGGCTCTGCCTGCTCCTCTGCATGTAAAACAACAAACCGTTCCCAGGGATAAGAAAACAATATTTTTACTCATTGTACTGTCAAGCAAGGTGTAGGTACATTCAAAACAATGACAGAAATAACAGAGCCAGAAAGCACTTCAAAACCACCAAGGATT
The DNA here is from genome assembly GCA_007922305.1 of Dermatemys mawii. Classification (NCBI taxonomy): domain Eukaryota; kingdom Metazoa; phylum Chordata; order Testudines; family Dermatemydidae; genus Dermatemys; species Dermatemys mawii. Next base: position 65,489,176 of record ML677333.1, on the reverse strand, counting down.
GAGATCAGAATGGAAAATCAAAGTTTTAACACAAACTCCAAAATACCCATTTCTCCTCGACATGAGGTTTTTCTGCCTCATAAACACTGGGCTATTTTTAGAGACTCTGTACTCTCAGCTCTGATGAGGTGAATTCCTGCACTCATATTATTTATTCAATCAGTGTTTGTGAAAGCAGAATTCCAGACTAGACACACTTCTCAATGATACAATTGGATAATATGTGAGGTAGGTCAAATATGCTGTTGCTCTAACAAGTCATATACACAGCATTGTATAAATATAATCTGCCTCCATACTTAATTTCTATAAAACATCCTCCACACAGAAAAAAACAAATGTTAAATGTAAAACTTGACAATTGAAGCATTAGGCAGGTTCTTAGGCCAAATTCATTTTTGTTTGGCCTACAGGTCAACTCCCTGCTATAATCACTTGCACTTTTCAGCGCAACAGCACTAAGTGTCACAGCAGATCTGAAGCATATCTGCTTATCTCTGCTGTTTAAGTTTCTCACTTTAAAGGGATTATCAGTCTTTCAGTTACTACAAAATACGGAGAAGGAGAAAATGGCAGACAGAATAGTTCAGAAGTGATCTGAACTTTGGAAACCAGTACAAGATTTGGTTCTGGTTGAAAGTGGGTGAAGGACAGGGGTTTTTCTTATTTTACCTGAACGATGTCACTCATCCTTTATCATTATGGACATAGTCAAGCATTACTTACTCCCAAAAAACTCCCATTAGTCTGAGTGGAAGCCTTCCTGGGCAGGACTGGACGTTAACCAAACCTAAAACATATTTTATTACATTTATATACAATAACAGCTGAGTTGGTCTTTTCACACTTTGGAATGCATTTGAATTAACGTTGGATCAAATGATTGCAGTATGAAACTGGCACAAAAATTCCAGGATAATGGAAACATCTTCGAACCAACATATTTGGTGAGCAACCTTCTGGAAGCCATCTTTGAAAATCAAAAACTACCAAAGTGACTAAGAAAAAAGAAAACTGATCAGGGAGGGTGTATAAGGATGCATAAACCATAAAAGACAACTAGACTCTGCAAAGCTAGGTGAAATAGTGTCTTCATTTACATTCATATCCAGCTATCCTTTAGCTAGATATATCATATATGATATGATTTAGTTACAGAAACTGACTCATTTATTACATAAATCCATACTGTTAGAGCACAGAGCTCAGCTATGGCTACCTCAGCTCTTGAACGAAAAAAAAAATGTTTTGAGGTCCTGATTAAAAACCCAGTAAGTCAAAGGAAAGATTCTCATTGACTTTAATGGGGGTTGGATCAGGCTCTGTAGGAGTAAGGTCTGATTGCTTTGAAGATATTGAGAAGACTTTATTCCTGCAATCAGTACTAGATAGCACCAGTAGTTAACAGACCAGTCTTCCTCCTAAATGGCAAATCACACCTCAAAATTGCTTTCACAGTAGTGATGCCCTAGAGCTATGCAAGTCCCTGAACTGTCCTTCACTTTTTACCACCAGAAACGTTGCCAATAAGTACTTTTCTGTTTCCACCTGCAGCTTAGTCTAAATGAAGGTAAATAAGGCATTCATGCAAGAAATTAACACATGGCACAAAATAATACTGAGCTTCAGGGTGAAAGCTAGCCTTGTAGTCCAAGTGAAAATCAAATATCTTAGTGTGTGCAGTCCCAAAACCGCATCTCATTAATACTGCTAAAAGCCCTAATAAATGGATTGGCTGGACAGGCACACAATCCCAAGCTAATAGTTGTTACTCATATCATGGTCTTAAAATTACATAGCAGATATTTTCCCAATTTTATCCTCCTTGGTTATTTTTTTATATTACTACATCTTCCAAATGATGCATTTTTGAGTTGTTTACATCCTGTGTAAAATTGCCATGTCCAAGATACTTAATAGAGATAGCTAAATATAATCTTCACCAACCATTAATAGTGCTATAATGCAGATCCTAGTTTTTGCAAAATGGATAGTTATATATAACTTTTCTTCTTCACAGAGAATGACACCAATGCTATTCATGAACCTAAGGGAGTGCCCAGCTATGAAATTTCATAAGTGATGTAGAAGACTGTGACGGGGCGAACCAGCCCTGCAGTAGGACAGAGCATTCCCTCCTAACAGAGGAAGCTCCACCCCGGAAACTCTACTGGGCATGCTCACACTGTCAGAGCAGTATAAAAGCCTGCGAGACTGCTCAGTCAGGGCTGCCGCCGAGGAGGAAGGACGCTCTGCGGAGACTCCAGCCCAAGAGGAGTCACAGCCATTACCAGGGAGAGCCGAGGAGCCAGAATCACGGATCAGAGGCCCACAGCGTGAGAGATCCTGGCAAGTGGAGGCTGCTGCTGAGAATCCCAGAGACCCTGGAGCTACTGGAAGTGGAGAACTGGTGGGAAGTGACCCAGAGAAGGTAAGGGAGTGATACCTCCCACCACTGTGAGGTTGGCGTGTTGCGGTCAGGACTCCCCACTGACCCCGGGACGGACCACCCCGCCCCGGTCAGGGCCCTAGGTCAGAGCCCGGTGAAGGTGGGAGGGCCCGGGCTCCCCCATCGGGGGTCACTAACCCTCCTACCCCCAGCGACGTGGTCGCATGACTCGATTCCCATCCCAGGCTTTAGAAGTGACTCTGGTCACTGGGCCACACTTCCATAGAGGCACAGCATAGAGACTTTGGCTGTTAGGCTGCACTCTCCTGTTAGGAGAGGAGAGTGAGGGAGTGACTCAGGCCAGTGGGCCACGCTGCCATAGAGACACAGTAGAGAGACTTTGGCTCTTAGGACGCACTCTCCCATCAGGGGAAGAGAGCAAGAAAGTGACTCTGGCCATTAGGCCATGCCGTTAGAGGAGCCGAGCAGATGGACTCCGGCCACTAGGCCACATATCAGGCACAGAGCTCTCTTTCTCTCTCTGCTTTGATCCCTCCTTATAATGTTTATAAATGGCAGCATAAGAAGATATTTTTAATGATGTTTCCCAAAACTCTGGGTATATTTTGACTTTATTTACATTAGTGTATTAAATATTCATACTGATGCAACAACTTGATTCATTTTTTTTTTTAAAGTGCCTTCTTTTCGGCCAGTGCAGCTTTTCATTGCCTGCAACAGTAATCTTAGATTTTAAATGCAAATGTTTTTTTCCCATTCTCCCCCTCGTTCTTTGGCTCTATTCCCAAGATGGTTTTTCTTCTTTCATCTTATCCCACATCTTAATATATAAAAGCAATAATAGGAGTAATTAATGTTTAGCTGTTTAACTTCCATTTTATGCAGTCGACATCTGATTATCAAATCCGCCCAACGTCTGCAATTAGACTACGTTCTGCAGCTGCACTTCCTCTTGCTTGCTATAGTGCTCTCTTCTTTTTTCTCTGAACGGCTTGCTTTGTAATGCACGTGATATACAATCCTCTGTGTACAGCTTCGAAGTAAATGTGGGATATTATTCTATCTTCAAAGCCAAAATAGAGATGGGCGGTACCGAGCTTTTTTGGGGCGGGGGTGGGGAGAGGCAATGATTCCAGATGCCCAGGCTGTCTGCCGCAAAACTAGTCAGCATCACTGTCAGCTTGGCTGTCACTGTCACACTAAACTTCCCAGATGTTCTATCTGGAAATGTCATGAAATGTCATGGCATAAATTGCTATATTTTGTTTTCTGCAGAAAGAGTGAACAGTAATAAAACAGCCTCAGGAGCGTATGGGCTAGCCACCAGCAGCTTGTAAAGGTCTCGGTAAAAAAGTGTGTGTGTGGTGGGTGTGTGTTCTGGAAAGGAAGCAAACATCAGCAGTTTATTTTTTTAATTAATAGCAGTGCTCGTGCTGATAGTCGTTTAACATTTGAATAAGAACAGAAAGAAAGGGCCTTTTGTCATCTCGTCTGATTATCAAAGCTCCTTTTGTCTATGAACTACAGCTCTAGCATCAGATTAGATATTGACAGAGCCAGTACAAATTTGTTCCTTGTTAATTTATCTTCTGGAATTTGATGTAGTGCCCTAGAATTAACAGCCAGCCTTCTGTGAAATAAGCTCTTCATTGGTGACATCCACCTGGAACAAGGTTTTATATTTTAAAACAAGTCCTTTAAAAGCAGGGATTTTGACTTCTCCATAAAATTATGAAGTTTCTTGTTCTGGAGCTGAAGTACAGCTTGGGATATCTGGCTGGGCGCCTCATTCTCTCTTACATTATTTTCGTTTGGTTTTTAGAAAGCAACGTAGCAGCACAAACAACAATCATAGAGGCATATGCTCAACAAGATGCCCATCACTTAGCCATTATTAAAAGTGCTTTATGTTAAACACTGCCACCTATACATTAACGCAAGCTTCTGACTAGTTGTTTATAAAGAAGTCAAATAAGAATATAGGAAAAGGAAATAGATAATTTCTCATTCCATTTTTTTCTCATTACTGTAAGGTTCAATGCTTGTATAGAGGGCATAGTTAAAATCAAAATTTTGCCTTTGCAATAATTAACTTTACTGTGGAATGTGAATGTTTCAATACTATTATCTACTTGCAATGCTCAAACTGTCAACTGTTTTAAAAATGGCCAGTGGGCTCAAATATTGGTTCTGATTGTTACTTGTTATTTAGTGGAAACCCATCTCTGGTTTGGTCTGTAAAATTATAGTGGTACACATGATTTTTTCCACAATGTGTTATTCAGCTGGGATTGTAGCTATATACAGATAAGATATTGAGCAAAAATAAATACTCAGCCAAAGACACAACCATTTGTTTTCAAAGAAAGAGAAATTGACCCTGTGACAATGATTTATTCCAATGACTATTTCATTCACGTCAAATGATTCAGATGCTATAATTTAGTATTGTGGATTTTGCTCTGTTTAAATACAGTACCATTTTTGAACAGTTGTATTATTGTTTAGAGGACAAACTGCACGTATGCTTCAGCCAACTAGAAATCACATCGCTAAGAATTCCTTTCCATTTGCCCTCACAAAGATGAATTTTAGTTCTGTATAAACTTACAAAATCATCATCAGCTAATTCCAGGGGAAGAACAGTTCTTACATAAATTATATCTTATATTGATTTACCTTTCTCATCATATTCTTAGTCAATTCAAGTCATGCAAAGAAATTCAATGAGTGGACATTCTGGCACCGTTTTTCCTACCGTCATTATTCATGATTATTATGTGATAGTTTATTTCTCAACATTCATATTGCTGTAAAAAAAAAAAATCACAAATACCCAAATGAATGAATACAGAAAAAGAAAGTTTAAAAACCTGCATTAGAGCTTGGCATAATCTTCTGATTTTTTAAATGTAACCTTCACTCACATAGTACTTCTCTCTGGGCCAGAAATGCAGATTGACGAGTGTGCTACTCGCTTGGAGCAAACAAGACAGGATCTTTTAGCTAAGGCAGTAGAGGCTGACGCTTTCAGATCCAGAGCTCCTTGTTGTGCCCTCAGTGCCGATGACCCACCTAGAAGCATTGCATAGCATAAAGATGTAATGGGGCTCATTGCTGTTTGGATCATCTGTTCAAAAACCATGAATCTAATTCTGCTGACAGTTATGCTTATCTAGTCCCACTGAAGTCAATGGGTGTTGTGCAGCCATATAGCGATCATACTCTAAACATTTCTTGCCCTTTGAAAAAGCCTACCAATCTGAAAAACACTCCCCATACTTCAAATCTGGAACACTAGTAGAACCAGTAATAGCTCTCAGTGTGGTAGAGCCTTTTAAAGTGAATGCACTGTATCTTTATTAAAAATTTTAAAATCTCCTATTCCATTAAGTAAAGATTTAGAATAAAAATTTTGAATTATATATCAGTGCAGTACAGAGTTCCAGAGGATGTCCAATGAATCAATACATGCAAGAAATATAAAGGTAATAAAACCACTATAGGCAAAAATCATTAATAAGAAGAGAAGCTAGCAAGCTGGCTTATATAAATTATGGGCATTTTCCATGTACCTAATAAAGAGTTACCTTGCAGGCAGAAATGGTCTCATGTTATCCCATAGAGAGTACTTAAAATAAAAGTGGGGATCATTAGATGACAACTAAGAAAATAATTCTCTCTTAAAGTGATATTTGATTATGCTTAGAGTCATAATATATTGTGCCTATAGGTATATTTTCAAAGAAACTTCTTGCAGAGGAAAAATGTGCAATATGATAGCAGTACAAAAAAGTAATTCACTTCTCTTTCTCATAAAGATAGCTTAAGGGTCTTATCTGCCCTTGCTATGCATATGTAACTTCTGTTGGGATCAATGGGAATTACACAGCAGTATTTAGAGGAGAGTTTAGTTAGTTTACTCTAGATAGAAAAATCAGGTAACACAGGGTGTGAGCACAAAGAATCTTAAAAAGAGGATGTGCTAACCAAAGGGAAAATGAAATAGGTTCATTCCACAAGGTACTAGACTGAATATATTGAGCTGAAAGTTTGGAGCCACAGTTATGAGACTTTTAGGGTGAGAATTTTAAGGCTGCCTAGGAGGCTGGGGTGCCTAATTCTCATTAATTTCTAATCTCTTCATGGTGCTGTTCACTTCTCCCTCACTGGGATCTAACTTTTTAGACAACCTTTATCAAAGATCCATAGAAAGTTAACTGCTGTGTCCTTCACATAAGAGGCTATGTATTATACAAGGACAATACTAGGTACAGGCGCAAGGTGACCTTGATGAAAAAGAGGAGTGGAACATTGGTCATGGTATCCTTCTGGTTTCCTTTGAGATCCCAGATTTACCAGCCTGGAAGCAGAAGTCCTTAGCCATGGCTAAAAGTGGGGAATGACAACACTAATTCTAAATGCAAATGACAGTTTAAGTAGAGTTGAGGGAAAGTGATCACTTGTCCTATAGGGAGAGTTTAGGAGCGGGTCACTAATGATTAAAGCTAACACTTGAGACAGAAGTATTCCCTATAGAGCCAGTTTGCTCTTATGGCTTTTCTACATGGTACAGTAATACACACTATGGGAGTGTGATTTCTAAAGCATAATGATATGCTATACATTAATTTGCCCATGTAGATCCTGCTGGTATGTGTTAAGTATCTGAAACAGCACTACATTAAAGCACACTGGGAACATTTAGTACATAGCAGCAGGGTCTACGGGAGAGGTGGACAAACTACAGCCTGCGGGCCACATCCAGCCCACAAGCTAATTTTGCCCGGCCCCCCGTGGTCCTGGCTGGGGAGGCTACCACCGGCCCCTCTCCTGCTGTCCCCTCTCCCCTGCTTTCCTGGAGCGGACCTGGACAGCGCTGCAGTGGCATGGCTCCGGGTAGGGGTTTGAGCTCCTGCTGCACAGTCGTCCAGGACCGATCCTGGACATGGTACGCTGAGGCTCTGGGAGAGGGAGGAGGCGGGGGTAAGCGCTATGGTAAGGGGTGGAGGGGTTGGATGGAGCAGAGACTCGGGGACGGTCAGGGGACATGGAACAAGGGGTTGGATAGGGTGGGGGAGTCCCAGGGGTCTGTCAGGAGGTGGATGGGTGGGTGGATAGGGGTTGGAGCAGTCAGGCGTCAGGGTGGGGGAGGTAACGGGGGTGGGGTCCCGGGTGGTGCTTGGAGGGGGGCAGTTTCATGAGGGGGTATTCAGGGGACAAGGAGCAGGATGGGTTGGATATTCTGAGAGGGGCAGTCGGGGAAGGTATTGGGTGGGGGTCAGATGGGGGCGGAGCCTTCCCTATTCGGCCTTCCGTACAATTTTGGAACCCCGATGTGGCCCTCAGGCCAAAAAGTTTGCCTGCTCCGGTCTACAGAAACCAACTACTGCACAACACATTAATACACTTTAGAAATTGCACTCCTATGATGAGCATTACCTCACTGAGTAGACAAGCCCTTACTCTGTACCATTATTTTTTCTGGTGACAAATTTGAGGAACTCTCTCTGATTGAGGTGTCAGTAGAAGAGGTTTCGGAACAAACTGATCAATTAAACAATAAGAAGTGACCATGGTCAAATGATATTCACCCAAGAGTTCTGAAGGAACTTAAATACGAAATTACAGAACTACCAACTCTGGTACGTAACTATTGCTTAAATCAGCCTCTGTACCATATGACTAGTGGATAGCTAATGTGCTGGGGATTTTAAAAAAGGCTTGAGAGGTGATTCTCGCAATTACAGGCCAGTAACACGAACTTCGGTACCAAGGAAATTGGTTGAAATTACAGGGGAAAAAAAACAGAATTATCAGTAGGATGGATTTGATTTAAATCACTAGTCAGGAAGTCTCAATTTAATCAATCATGGATTTCTACATAAAAGTATATTCTTATTGGTTGTTATAACCTTCATACATATTCTTCACAACTCAGAAATAGATGTAAGTTTCATTTTTAGAAGGTTCACACTATACATTTTTAAAGTGATTTATTTTGAAAACTTTTCAGATTAGTTTACAACTACATCAGAAAATGAATGATTGTTTAGTTTATGAAGTCATTAGGAGGTGAACTATCTCCAATTCAACAGGTTAATTATTAATATTTAGGGGATTTTCTTGCCATGCTGTATTAGGAGGAGATCACCACCAGACAGACATTTAAATTGTTTTATTTAACTATTTCTCACCTCTATTTATTATTTGTTTATTTAAAAACATTTTTGCTGTCAACAAGCATGTTATCTCTGGAGACACAAATCCAGTTTGCGAACTGCAAAACTAAGCATCTTTGATGTATCTTCTTGACTGAGCACTGAGTTCCATTTGGTAGATACAAAGATTAACCTGAATAATCTATACAGAAGCCCCTGGAACCCCATAAGATTGGGCCCATAATCCATGAACTATTGGAACTCATTTACAAAACTTTTCTTAAATATTACATGAATATATTGCCTCATACTATAGAATTAGAATTTATAATCTCTATTCCATAAGGAAATATCTTTGAGCTATAATGCATCTTAATTAAAACCATTTTATCAAAAAGATTTAAATTTAAAAAAATCTGTTGTTTTTTTTTTCAATTCCTTGATTTTTATCCACCCTGATTAGATACATACATAAACATGACATGTTGGGGAAGAGTCAGCATGGCTTTTGTAAAGGGAAATCATGCCTCACCAATGTATTAGAATTAACTGAGAACATCAACAAATATGTGGACAAGGCCAATCCCAGTGAATATAGTGTAGTTGGACTTTCAGAAAGTCTTTGCTTAAAAGCATTTGGTGAAGGCCCTTGTCAAATTAAGCAGTCATGGGGTAAGAGGGAAGATTCTTTCATGGAACAGTAATGGGTTAAAAGACAAGGGGAAAGGGTAGGAATAAATGGTCAATTTTCACAGTAGAGACAGGTAAATATCAGGGTTGTCTGAGGTTCTTTCCTGGGACCGAGCTGTTCAACATATTCATAAATCATCTGGAATAAAAAGGTAAATAGTGAGGTGACAAAGTTTGGAGACGATACAAAATTACACAAGATAGTTAAGACTTTAGTCTGACTGACTTTGCAAAAGAATCACAAAACTGGCTGACTGGGAAGAAAATGGCAGATGAAATTCAATGTTAATAAATGCAAAGTAATGCACATTGGAAAACATAATCCTACCTATGATGGGAGTCTAAATTAGCTGTTATAACTCATGAAAAAGATTTTGGAGTCATATATAGTTCTCTGAAAACATCTGCTCAATGTGCAGCAGCAGTCAAAGAAGCTATCAGAATGTTACAAACCATTAGGAAAGGAAGAGATAAGACATAAAATATCATGTCACTATGTGCATCCATGGTATACTCACATCTTGAATACCATGTGAAGTTCTGGTCACTCCATCTCAAAAAAGAAATCTTAGATTTGAAAAAGTTACAGAGAAGGCGGGAAAATGATTAGGGGTACAGAACAGCTTCCATATGAGGAAAGATTGAAAAGGTCATGACTGTTCTGTTTGGAAAAGAGATGAGTAATGGTAAATGTGATAAAGGTCTACGAAATCATGAATGGTGTGGAGAAAGTGAATAACTCCTTCACATAACACACAAACCAGGGTCACCCAATGACATTAATAGGCAGCAGGTTTAAAACAAACAAAAGGAAGCACTTCTTCAACCAACTCACAATCAGCCTGTGGAATTTGTTGCCAGGGGATGTTGTGAAGGCCAAAAGTATAATTCAGTTCAAAAAAGAATTAGATAAGTTCATGGAGGATAGGTCCATCAATGACTATGAGCCAAGATGGTCAGGAACAAAATCCTATTCTCTGGGTATCCCTAAACCTCTGGCTGCTAGACGCTGGGACTGGATGACAGTAGATGGATCACTTAATAAATTGCCCTTTTCAGTTCACTCCCTCTGAAGCATCTGCCATTGGCCACTGTCAGAAGACAGGATATTGGGCTATATGGATCATTGGTCTGACCCTGTATAGCTGTTCTAGCGTTCATATTAGTTAAGGATTTATCCTTTTGTATTTTGTCTATTTAATGTAAGATATTTATATTACTATAGCTTTGTGTAAATTAAAATAAAATTGCTATGTAAAAGAAAAAGGTTCCTTTGACCTGGACTGCATTTATGAATTCCATTGGCAAGCAGTAGGGCTAAAGTAGCTGATTAGACACAGCTCATAACAACTTGCTGGTTAAAATACCAGAAAGTTTTTTGCAAGAGATTTTGAAAATGTTTTCTACAGGCACACTGAATTGCTAACTAATTGCATTCACATTATTTGCCATACCATCAATGGGGAGCTTTTTATGGCTGGATGCAGCTAGATTAAAATCAATTAAAAAGATGAGTTGATTTTATCATGTATTTTTATTTTGTCTGACAGCTGTTTTCTGAATGCCACAGAAGAGTGCATAGGAAGCAGATATTTCCCCTCTGAATAAACCAATTGTTATTCACTAACTCTTTTATTAGTAGAAGCATTACATAAAAATGAGGCAGTTTAAAGTGACATCTGAAACTCCCTCTATCCTCCTGCCTCAAGTCATCTCCAACTACTGCACAATCTGCTGTCTGTGCTACAATACTAAGACAGACCAGGGCACAGCAGGAATAGAGTTTGGGGGCTAAATTAAGGGGTGATGTAAATGGCAGCATGAGTTACACACCACCATACACATATCACAATGTTAAATCATGAGCTATCAAATAGACAGTCCAATCCTGTCAGAAAATTTCAATTCACCATATATCAGTTTACATGCAGAGCTCCTTTGTATGTCTCTGCCTATTTACTTTGCTACCCAGGAAATATTTTTTTTTTTTTTGCCTCCAGTTACTTTGGTGTAAATTCAACCATGATCAGAATTGATTATGACACTAAAATTCAGCACAAGAGATGACAAACGTGAGAGGACAAAACGAGATTGCAAAGCAGCAGAAGAAAACAAAGTTGCATGGCTATGGACAATGAGGGGAGACTTGGAACTGACTAGGTCTGGTCAAATATTTTCCATGGAAACTGATTTATGACAGGAATTAGGTTTTCAACTCAATGTGTTTTTATTTCTATATTTCTGTAAAAAGTGTCTGCTTTCTTGGAAAATTTCAACTTATCCCACACTGAAAACTTTGGTTTCTTGCCAAAAACATTTTTTAAAGAAAAGGTCAGCTTTTGACTTTATTGACCGAAAGACACATTGTTTTCACAGCAAATTTCCACAGAGTGGAAAAAAACCCACACATTTTCTGACCATCTCTAGGACTAACAAACATGAATTCCTATGTCATAGAAGAGAAGTAAGCAGAACAAATACACAATAAGTTTGTTGGTGTATGTGTAGTGGGGGGCAGAAATGTAATCACTCCATCTCATCCTTCACATTAAAGCATATGTATTTTCATCTTATCTCATTATAGAGATCTAATATCACTTTAACAGGGTCTATAGTTGCTACAAGGAAGGTGTGCATTTAGGATTGAGACTTTAGGAAGGCAAGTGGTCCATGGAAAGACCTGGTTAACCTTAAAAATAGTTTATTATATACAAGTTTAAGAATCATTCCTTGGTTACAGAATCATAGAATTATAGAGTTAAGGGACTGCAAGGGTCATTTAGTCTAACCCCCTGCCAAGATGCAGGATTTGTTGTCTCTATATCATCCAAGACAGATGGCTATTCAGCTTCCTTTTGAAAACCTCTAGCAAAGGAGCTTCCACAACCTCCCTAGCTGGTCTGTTCCATTGTCCTTCTCTTCTTACAGTTAGGTATTTTTTTCCTGAGTTTTATTCCAAATCTGCTGTGCTGTAATCTGAACCCATTCCCTCTTGTCCTGCCCTCTATGACAAAAGAGAATAACTTTTCTCCATCTTTTTTATGGCAGCTTTTCAAGTATTTGAAGACAGCTATAATGTTCCCCCCATACCTCCTCTTTTCCAAGCTACACATACCCAGTTCCTTCAACCTTTGCTTATTTGGCTTGCATTCCCAATCCCTTTGATCATTTTTAATCGCTCACTTCTGGATCCTTTACAGGTTTTTTACATTCTTCTATACATTTGTGACCAAAATTGGACACAGTACTCCAGTTGAGACCTAACTAGCACTGAGTAGAGCAGTACTATCACCTCCCATGACTTGCATGCTAGACCTCTGTTAATGTAACCTAAAAATATATTTGCTTATCTTGTAGCAGCACCACACTATTGACTCATGTTGAGGTTGTGATCCACCACAACTCCCACATCCTTCTCAGTAATGTTACTGCCCAGCCAGTTATCCCTCATTCTATATTTGTGCATTTGGTTTTTCTTTCCTAAGTGTAGCACCTTACATTTGTCTCTGTTGAATTTCATTTTGTTGTCAGTTCCGAGTTCTCCAATTTATCAAGATCCCTTTGAATTTTAGCTCTATCTCCTAATGTGTTGGCAACTCTCCCCCCTTCACTCCCTTGGCTTTGCGTCATCTGCAAATCTAATCAGTACACTCTTTATTCCTAGTAATTAATAAAGATGTTAAACAACACCAGACCCAGAACAGATCCCTGTGGAACCCCACTTGAGACCTCCCTCCAGTCTGACACTATTCCATTAATAATTACTCTTTATTTGTGGTGGTTTCCCCAATTATGTAATGGTAGTTCTGCCATGCCCACTTTTCTCCAGTGTATTTTTCAGAATGTCATGTGGGGCTACGTCAAAAACCTTGCTGAAGTCCAGGTATATTGTGTCCAGTACATTTCCCCCCCGCCCCACCAAACCAGTTCCCTGTCAAAGAAGGAAATCAAGCTGGTTTGGCATGATTTGTTCTTAGTAAATCCATGCTGGCTGCTAGTGATCACCGCTTCATCCTCCAGGTAATCGCAAATTGAATTTTTTATAAATTGCTCTAGTAGCTTTGCACGTATCATGGTCAGGCTGACTGGTATATAGTTCCCCAGCTCCTGCTTTCTCCCCTTTTTAAAAATTGGCACTATGTTAGCCCTTCTCCAGTCTTCTGGGGTATCTCCTGTCATCCATGAGTTTGCAAATATTATTGCTAGTGCACCTGAGATTTTTAAGCTAATTCCTTCAGCGCTCTGAGGTTTATAGCATCAGGACCCAATGACTTCAATGCATTCAAATTGGTCAGAACATCTCTGACATGTTTTCTACTTACCGTGAGTTGCATCCCTTCCCCTTTATTGTCTATGGTAACTTTGCTAGTCATCCAGTTGCATGTTATTTTTTGTGAGAAGACTGAAACAAAGCAGGCATTGAGCAGCTCTGCCCTCATAACTTCCGATACCAGCTCACCTTCTCCACTGAGCAGTGGACCCCCACAATCGCCGAGCTTTCTTTTTTGTCTGACTTATTTGTAGAACCCCCTTTCTTGTTGTCTCTGACATTCCTTGCCAGCTGTAATTTGTTCTTTGCCTGGGCTTTCCTTTGTCCCTACATACTCATGCTATTCCCATGTATACTTCCTTGGTGACATGCCTTTTCTTCCATTCCCTCTATGTATCCCTTTGGGGTTTTTAGATAGCTAAAATGCTCCTTGTGCAGCCACATTGGCCTCCTGCGGCTCTTCCAATCTTTCCTCTGATTTGGAATAGCCTGATGTTGAGCCTCAAGTATTATATCTTTTAGGAACTTCCAGTTCCCTTCAATTTTCTTCCTAATTGGTCTTTCCATGAGACCTTGCCTATTATTTCTGTGAGTTGATTGAAATCTGTCTGTCTTTAGGATCTTGAATTCTATCAGATCATGATCACTTCCTCCACATTTCTTGGCCACCTTAGCATTCACAACTCATTCATCCCTGTTGGTCAAAACCAGATCCAAAATGGACAACCCCCTAGTTGTTTCCTTAACTTTCTGGATCAGAAAGTTGCCACCTACACATGCTAGGAACTTGCAGGACATATGCTTTGTTGAAATAGTCTTCCAGGAGATATCAGGGAATTTAAAACCCACCATTAATATTAACTTGCATGTTAGTTCATCTTGTTCCCTGCTTGTAGAATGCCTCATTTACCTCCTTTCCCTGATTTGATGGTCTATGATATGGTGGGGGTCTAACACTGCTACTGTTCTTCTCCCTGGCTATCCTCACTCAGAGACTCTCAGTAGGCCTGCTGCTCTTTTCTCCTTGAACCTGGAAGCAAGTGTAGACATTCTTGATGTACAGCGCAACGCCACCTCTTTTTTCCCCATATCTATCTTTCCAGAACAAGCTATAGCCCTCAATTCTGGCACTCCAATCATGGGCATTGTCCCACCAAGTCTCAGCAATGACAATTAAGTCATAATTTTCTTCATATACCATCCCTTCCAGTTCATCCAGTTTGCGCCCTGTTGCTTTTCTTCTTGCCTTTTTAATGCACTCGTAGTTTCTAGTCCCTTCTTCAGTATTTAGCCCCTTTTCCTTGTCTTCATTACTTGAGCCCAGATGCATTCAGTTACACTTCTAGCCTTTTACGGCTAAATGGGTAATGCTGGGCTAGATTGTAACCCTTCAATAAAGCCTGAATAGTGGACAATGCACTGATGACTGTTTATTAAAAAGATATCACTCTGACCTGTATGAAAACTGAACAAATGTGATATGAAAGTAATTAGAAAAAATAGATAAGGAAAGTCATTTTTACAGTCAGCTTTCCAGCTATAACCAAATTTCTAATGCTGAGTTTTTTTTCCTATAGAGTACATGCCAGAATCTGCTACATAAGCTTAGTTATCTAACAATATGCAGACTTATTTTATGGGTCTTAAGTAGCAGGGTATTTTAAGCCTGAGTAGAGAAAAAATAAGTGTGCTGGCATTCTCTGGATCTAGTAATTTTAACTGTCAAAATCCATTAGTAAAGGTATTCAAGGTCTCTATAGTTCTCCTGTCTTTCTTTTCCCAAATATGTACAAGTGTAGTGGAGATACTAAGCTGTTTAATTCCTTCTTAATACAAACTTCCTCTTTATAAGTCAGCTTCAGCACCTGTCTTATCAGCTGATAAATTGTATCCTTCACTCTGTTAATTACAAACCTCCTTTTTAGACCCAAAGGCCATCACTGGAGCTGAACTTCTGTTGAGAGCAAAACCATTTTGTAAAGGTCCTTATCTTCACAGACTTTGCCACTTAACACTCTAAACAAAAAGAACAATGAATTCAGAACAAACTCTCTACTACAATCTTTTATTGGAGTGTCATTAATAAGTTAGATAAATCACTCTCCTGTGACCACACTGGTTTATTGTTATTGTAGGGTCTTCCAAATTGTGCAGGCTCACTCCCACCCCCGCCTCCAATCCTACTCTTTCAGATTTACTACTGGGCCAAAAGCATTCTGGGGCCATCCTTTTATTAATATTTTCTTCCTGCAGCAAAATGGTACAGTTGGCACAAGGGAAGTGTGGCTACATGAGCTTACCACTTGTCAGTCTCTTGGAACATAAATTACACATTACCCCAAATGAAGGACACACTCAAATACCTAGAGAGGAAGGTACGGATGCTAGGTTCATTGATTTTTAAACTTTTTAGATATATATAATAGAGAAGTTTTAAAAGGTTTAAATATCCTTGCCCTGTAAAGAGCAGAGACAACACAATAATTAGTAAAACAATTCTATGATTCAGCATCTCAGAAAGAAAGATATTTCAGTCATTAGCTGTGAGATAACCAGCAATCAGAGAATGCCTAAGGAGAAAGACGACAAGACCTCAACAGATAGGAACGAGATTCAGTAAATTTGGTTCTAAAAATGAGGACCCATCCCTCACAATAGTCTAGCACAGGGGTGGGAAAACTGTGGCCCGCCGGCTATTTTTATCCAGGAGCAGCGAGCCACGGGGCCCCGCCCAGGCTGAGCTGCAGGGACCAACGCTCAGGCTGGAGTGCCCGGCTGAGCATGGTAAGCAGGGGGTAGGGTTAGGTGGTGGGGTCCTGGGGGGAGTGGGGGTGGTTAG